>CM070715.1:5362393-6562393 GCA_036346275.1 Otatea glauca | reverse complement strand
TTTGGCGAAAATAGGGTGTTCCGGCCGTTTGTTCTGTCAAACATTTTTAATTGTGCAATCAGTCTATTTTCGTCATACCGTTTGGCAAAAATATCATTTTCGCCGAACCATCTGGCGACTACCTGATTTTCGCCAACCGGTACGGCGACGTAATATTATTTTTGTAAATTTTTTAATCCGCATATTAATATCGCAATTACTTTTAAAAAATATATTATTTAAAAAAAAATCGTATACGTTAGAACTTAGAACAACGCATGACAAAATGGCAGCTAATCGTTGGTTGGAAAACATGAACAACGTCTGTGTGTACTGAACACACGTACGTACAGACACGACAACAAAAAATGAGTTAACGCAAAATACAAACACGCATGCATGCAGCTCTGTCTAAGTAGTTATAGACATGCTGAAGTTGCACGGGCTTCGACTTCTCTCTTACTGCGTGCATCAGTACTTCGGCTTGAACGACAAGAGCCGTCACCACTACAGAAAAAGATATTACTGTCGGATCAACATCAGCATCACTATCGGATGTTGACCCGGCACTCCTTAACTGGTAGTGATAGTCGGGACTATCACTGCCGGTTCTTCAACCGATAGTGATAATAATATCACTGTCGGTTTATATTATACAACCGGCAGTAATAAGGATTATCACTGCCGAATTTTTATCCATAACCGGCAGTGCTAACAACTTATCACTGCCGGTTGTTATTTTTCAACCGGCAGTGATAACACATTATCACTGTCGGTTGTTATTTTTCAACCGGCAGTGATAATCCATATCACTGCCACTTAATATTTTCCAACCGGTATTGATAAGGTGTTATCACTGCCAGTTATTTCTCTAAAACCGACAGTGATAAGTACAGTGCCATATTATCCTCCAAAACCAGTTACATAATTTTTTTTGTATTATATGTATGATGTAACGTTGTACTATATATATATTGTACAGTACATGTATTCTGTACGGTATATGTTATGCGCAATATTAATGAAGTATTGGTAAAGAATAATTCAAATATATTAAATCATCATAATATTTAACATTGAATACTGAATACTCATTTAATCATGACAATATTAATGAAGTATTTGTAAAGCATAATTGAAATACAGTAAATCATCGTAATATCTAATTATTACATTGTTCATTGACAATCATTCACATTTCAATTAATTATAGCATGTGGCTCAGAAACTCGCCTTCGGTTGATCACTTCTCGACGATGAACCCAACCATCCGCTCTCGAAGGGCTTCAACTTCATTTATCAAGTAGGTCATTAGTGCCGAGCTTCACGTACCGTCATTGAAGAAAATAATGCATTAATTAGTGTCGTAGTTTTTATAAAGAAAAGTAAGCGCCAACATGTAATGATATACCATCTCGCCATTATAGTCTGTGATCGTCGTTGATTTAACGTGTGTATGTGTGTCATTACGTAGTATGCACATAAATTGTTCCCTTGCGGCCGTCTTAGGCACGGAAAATCGGTTTTTATTCGAACTTCTTCGTGAATGGACGGTGCAGCGCGCTCTCGTCTTGCGGTATTTTGTGTACGCCTGTATGGTTATGAATACTCATTAAACTTAATTAGGTGCAATTAAGTGCAATGGAATGAAAGATTACGTGAGCAATAACCCAACGACCGAGTTTACATTGCTAGCAATTCTATTACTTCTTTGTAATCGCTTGTCGGTTTCTCATTGAGTCCAACACGTTGATCGTGCTATCGCCTAACGTAATGACGAAGGATCCAAAGATGAAAACCGCAAGCCCATTAGTCATGACATGGTGTTGCACATGATAAAACCGACTAGTAGGCGGGAAACACGTCTCAAAGTTGTAGGTAAAAGTACATAGGTCTTGTCTTGTAACTTTAGCAATGCTTTATTACGTACTCTCGATCTCTCTCTCGTCAATGGATCTTTAATAAGTTTGCAGCTTGATAAGGCCGGGATCGAGGAATCCTACCCTTTCATTTAAGTCCGCTCACGAGTGTCATTGTCTCCATTCTACATAAGAAAGAAGTTAGACACTAAGTTTAAGGGTACGTGAATGTACAATACGAATTATACAAGAGACTTACAGAGTCCACATTCTTAATACAGACACGTCCAGAGCATCTCGTTGGTACAACTGGTATAACTCGGAGGTTTCTACCCAGAAAACTCCGTCCATATTGTGAAAATCCGTTTCTTTGTATTTGACGGGGAACGCGTCGTTTTTTGTCTCTTGGACAAACTGCCGATACCATTGATGTAGATGTCGTAACTGTGTCGTCAGTCTCTGCTCCTCGTTTGGATCCACCAATGCATCCCCGTTAACGAACTTCCACCTTAGAGGGGCCCCCTACCCTTTAGCACACTTCTGATCTGCAGCAGTAGCTCTTTTACCAACCTGTCCTTTAGATTTCACCCTAGAGATGCGCTCGTAGTCTGATCGTTGGCTAGGTTGAGGAGATTCGGTTGCCCGTCCAGTATGTTTAACCGTCGCTATGTCTAGGAAGAAATCTCTTTTGGCAGCTTCGATTTCAACTTTATCAGGTGCTGGCGTCTTATTGAAGTGAGCTGTCACGCTGGCGTCTACTTCCTTTCTAGTTTCTTCTTCGGTCATGTCATATGCTCGTTTCTTATCAGATTGTGCTGGCTTCACAGATGTGGCACTTTTCCCCGCTGACCGTGATGAATTTTGAGATCGCGGTGCTCTTTCATTATTGTTCCGTGGCGCTGGAGCAGGAGGCGGACTTTTTTTAGGTAACGGAGGAGGACTTTTACTACCAGGATAGGCCGCGCCGTCATCATTAGTATCATCATCGCCATTGTCGTCATCGGACAAAAACATTATGTAGCGCTTGCGCCACGCGATGAATGTGCCCAGGCTATGTCCAAGAGTATTTCTACCTTCCTCGCTGGGGATCTGTACCTCAACTTCACGGTAATTGTCAACCACACTGCCTACTGATACTCTGGCATATCCCTCAGGAATTGGGCGGTTATGCAACATCGGCCCCTCGCCGCATGGCCAAGCCATCCCTTCAGCCACCTTAATGGTTATGTTCGCTAGAGGCAGGTGCAGACTGCAACGTGTCGGCTCTACGATTTTGTCCACAGGAAAACTACAGGCCGAGTCCTCTTCGGGAGGGTCCACGGACGCTTGGCTGCTTTTACGAGCAACGGCCGGACTCTAGAGGTCATGTGCCTGACGTTCGTTGAGGACGCTCGCTAGCATTTCTTGCATCTTTTGTATCTGTTCTTGAAATTGAATTTCCTTTACATGCATCCTTTCTTCTATTACTCGTACACGTGCATCCAACTGTTCTTGTCTAGTTAGCTTCGGACGCTTATAGATAGAAGCGTCCTCTGGGAACGCTGCTTTCCAGGGCACCAAGCCTAACCCTCTAGTACGACCAGGGTGCTCTTTGTTACCCAGGGCGCGTGTTAGCTCGTCGTTCTCTTTTCTTGGTTGGAAGCAGCCCTGGGTAGCTTGGGCATGGGCATCTGCGATCTTCTTTGAAATTTCCTCTTCTTTCTCTCTTCTGAAGCTTAAGCTGCCGTCATCCGACAGACTAGCTCCCCTCGCAAGCATCCAGTACTTTGATCTTGGGGCCATCTCGGACGTCGCAGGAACAACTCCACTAAGAATTAGCTCTTCTTCCCTTGCATCCCACTTGGGTACTTTCTTCACGTAGCCACCGGTGCCTAGCGTATGGGGGTAAATGTTCTTGTCCGAGTTTGCTTTGTTCTTTTCACTGATAGCTTGGGCTTCATCAGACTTCTTATATTGCACGAATTCATCCAAAAATTGCCTCAACCTCGGGTATGTATCAAAGTTCGGCGTTTCATCCTTCTTCACATACTCCTTATTCAGCTTTGTCTTCCAATTCTTCGAGGAGTTTCCCATGATGGCTAGTGCACGTTTCTTCGCGTGCTCCAACTGATCTTCGGGAAATCGAAACTTGGATGTCAAATCATCCACAATGCTTCCTTGATTTCATCGGGAACATACGACGGCAAACGCCACGACGTGTCCATGATTTGTAGGTGATGGGCACGTTATCTCTAGCTAGGACCCGCATGCTGTTCGGTATGGCCCAAGCAGTGATGCTGGTATAACCGGTTCGCCGACTGCATTAAGCTCCACGATCACCTTTCGTTCACCCGTCCGAAACTTGATAGGACCTCGGTGACAATGCACGTGTACGAGTATGTTTGTTGCCTCGGTTTGTCGCAGTTGAGGAAGCTTGTCGCTTTGTTCCGGCTTTGGTTCAAATGCTCAGCGCCATCCCAAGACTTGTTCCCGGTTAGCGCCATGTGCACCTAATTTATCTAAAATTTAAAATTAACAAAGGCATGAGATGAATGTGATGGTATACGATAAATTGGTCACGCACGGTTGTGGACCTAAATGGACTAATTATACGCATAATATTACACACATTTGGCCATTACTTTCTTAAATCTAGTGATATTATTTACATGCGAAACTACACTACTCGGTACATAATTAAACATAGGAATGGTGATATTACGCCTAGTTTCACGTTTAACTCATTTCACGCATGCATTGCACTAGTATAGAGAACAAAACTGACACATACAATATATAAGGTATTTATTACATCAATATAATAAATACAATGTATTGTTAAAACAACAAAAATCTCATTACATGAATATAACAAATACAATATTAGGTATTTATTACATGAATATAGTGTGAAGACTTCTACAAGATTCTTCATAACAAAACTTCACTAAGATGGAAATAGGAACAAATTACATTTAATTAGGAGAGCAACCAATTGATCCTGAAAAATGTCAATGTATTGCTAATTGTGCAAAGACATTGCACAAAAAATGAAGATCAGTTAAAAACTACAGTGCAGATTAAAAACTAATTAATTCAACAAGTTGAGTAAGTAATTGTTTATCTAAGTGTTATAGTTTCGTAAAGCAAAGAACAAATTAAGTAGCATAAAGAAATGTGTTTAGGGAGATAAATTATTATCTTTAACCAATTGACGAGATAAATTATTATCTTTAAGCAATTGACTATGAACGTTTGACGCAATTGAAAAGATATCTAAAGTAGCGTCATGAAAATCGCACTTCAGGAGAACTTGAGTAGATTCAAAACCGAGTCCTTAACTAGAAATCATAATATCACCTTGATGGACCTAATTTGAACATTATGAAAAGTTTTCTAGTAATCGAATGCATATCATGTTAATACAAACAAAAATTAAGATGTTTGGCTGCCGATGTAGAGCCTCTACATGTGTGTGGAGTACAATATATGTCTATAACATCACCTTACAAATATATGATGCAATTCAAACGTCGTCTACATTCTAATGATTTTCTGCGGTAAACTAATTGACATATTGAATCGGTTAATCACATGACCAAAGATCCATGTTAAGCAATATACGGTGATCACAACATTCACAATTAGTTATTTGCATTGCAGAACAAGCAAAAGTACACTACTCGGTACATAGGAGGGTCGGCGCGGAGAAGCACCGGACGTGGACGAGGGCTGGGGCGGTGCGGAGAAGCGCCGGCACGGTGGAGGGCCGGACGTCGAGGAGGGTCGGCGCAGTGGAGGCGCGGTGCGGAGGAGGGCCGGCGTGGGGAGGAGGGATGGCGCGGAGGACTACTCTCGGAGGAGGGCCGGACGTCGAGGAGGGCCGGCGCGGTGGAGGCGCGGTGCGGAGGAGGGCCGACGCGGGGAGGAGGGCTGGCGCGGAGGACTAGTCGCGGAGGAGGGCGCCGGCGCGTGGAGGCGCGGTGCGGAGGCTAGGGCACGAGTGTTGGAAAAACGGCGAAGTGTGGGAAGAAGACCGCGCGCTGCTTATATAGAGATAACAATCACCGCTTGGTTCATGAAAAAATCCGAAAGTGATATAATAATCACCGCGGTTGAAATTAGAACGACAAGAATACCTCCACATCATCGCCGGTTCTAATTAGATCCGGCAGTGATGTGGAGGTATTATCGCCGGTTCTAATTTCAATCGGCAAGGATACCACAACATTATCGCGGTTTTTCTCTAGAACCGACAAAGGTGATGTGGGTGGCCCCTAAAGTCGATGGCTACACCAAGCTCAAATTCAAACTAGCATAACTTTTGATATATAGCTCCAAAAAGGATGAAATAAATTTATAAATTTGTATAAAATCATGAAGTTTTAGAATATATGAAACATTGATTTTTTTAATCATATAAAAATTAAGTGAATTACAAATTTGCTAAGAACCCTACATGGACTTTACATAAATACTATAACACCATGAGCATTAATTTGAATCTTTTTAATAAATATTAACTTCAATGTGCTAGATATTAAAAAATACATGATTTATGCAAAAGAAGTCTTAAGTAAATAAAAATTGATAACTGAAGATAAAGCATATCCGTATATTACAAATGGAAGCATTTTCTCCATACAAAATAAAGTATATCTGTATATTACAAATGGAAGCATGTTCTCCATACAAAATAAAGTGTATCCATATATTACAACTGGAAGCATGTTCTCCATACAAAATAAAGTATATCCATATATTACAAATTGAAGCATATCCTTCATACAAGATAAGACATATCTGTATATTATTACAACTAAGCAACGATTCGACCTTCGTTATGATCACGGCGTATGTATGTAGCTTCCTAACTGTCTTCCATGAGACCTAGGTCGATGTTCTCACCAAAAGGAGGAAGCTCATCGAATTGGTTGTAGTCTTCCTCGTCGACTACATTGTCAACTCCGACAATTCTTCTTTTTCCTTGAAGAACCACGTGGCGTTCTTTGTCAGCCGGGTCCCGAACAAAAAAGATTTGTGTAACGACATTAGCAAGTACGAATGGTTCTTCTCTGTATCCGATGTGCTTGAAGTCCACGATAGTGATACCGTGCTTGTCGATGTTCACGCCCCCAGGGAGCCTGACCCATTGGCACCGAAAGAGAGGAACCTTCAAAGGCCCATAATCAAGCTCCCAAATCTCTTCTATGAATCTGTAGTAGGTCTGCATATTACCATTGCTATCGTAGGCATCTATACGGACTCCGCTGTTCTGGTTGGTGCTCTTGTTATCTTGTGCTCTCGTATAAAATGTATATCCATTTATGTCGATCCTTCAAATGTCGGGATTGTACATGACGGTCCCCGAGACAGCGCTCTCAACCGAAAGCACACTCTGCTGCAGATGCATCATGTGTCTAAGCAACCAATCTCCGGGTTATCTCTGTGGTATCTCAAATCCAAACCTCGATTTAAATGGGTTTTTCTTCTTAGCATATTCTTGTGCATATCAACATACGGTGCCGCTTACAACCGATTGGTCCAAAATCAAAATGTGCTTGAATGAATGAAGCACGATCGTTAGTACGCCGATTTCGACCTAATGTCCCTTTGCCTGTAGCCTCCCTCATGGCGAGATATGGGCACACCAATCGGTTTGAGATCCATGTAATCGACGCAGAATTCAATGACCTCCTCGGTTCCCCAACCTTCGGCAATGCACCCTTCTGACCGATGTCGATTACGAACATATTTCTTCACAACCCCCATGAACCTCTCGAAAGGGTACATCTGATGTAGAAACACAAGGCCAAGAAACTGATCTCTTTCACAAGATGAACAATGAGATGGACCACAATATCAAAAAAGGATGGAGGGAAACACATCTCAAGCCGACATAGAGTGTGAATCACGTCTTGCTGTAGCTTACCCAGTTTCATTGGATCAATGACCTTTTGTGAAATCGCATTGGAGAATGAACACAACTTTATAATTGGGTCTCGCACTTTCTTTGGCAGAACACCCCTAATTGCAACAGGAAGCATCTGTGTCATCATCACGTGGCAATCGTGAGACTTCATGCCAATTAATTTTAAGTCTTTCATTGAGACTAGCCTCTTTATGTTGGCAGAATAATCTGACGGTACTTTGACTCCGTGCAAGCAGTCACACACGTTAATTTTCTCTTTCTTGCTAAGAGTGTAGCAAGCTGCCGGAAGGTACTTTTTGCCTTTACCCAAATCTTCATGATGTAGCTCCTTCCTGAGGTTCATGTCTTCCAGGTCCATCCGTGCTTTGAGTGTATCTTTTGTTTTGCCAAGTATGTCTAGTAAAATATCGAGCAAGCTGTCACACACGTTCTTCTCTCGTGCATAACGTCGATTGCATGTCGAACATCCAAAGTGCGACCAATAAGGTAGGTCTATAAATCGATCTCTTTTTCCACAATGGAGTCAGATCACGGAACACGGACCGATGTACTTCGGCTCCTTTCCATGGATAATTTTAATATCCTTTACTACGAGTATATCTCTTTGCCGCTGCGATGTTTTGGAGCCAAGTCGTCTCCTTTGTACCATCGAAACCTCTCTTGTTGTTGCGATACGGATGGTCCTTATGAAGGAACCTACGATGTCGCATGTAACACATTTTTCGCAGATTTCACCACCGCCACCAGATCACCCAAGCAATGGACGATCCGCTGAATCCTTTAATAGTCCGGCCCGAAAGATTACCGAGAGCGGGGTAATCATTGATGGTTATGAACAACAACGCGTGTAGCATGAAGTACTCTCTTTTATACTCATCACATAGCCATACACCGTCGTTCCACAATAATGTAAGATCTTCAACCGGTGGTTTCGGTACACATCGATATCGTTGCGTGTTGCCTTGGCCCTTGGATCGCCAATGCATCATAATGTACTTTCGCTTCATACAAAGCCAAGGAGGAAGGTTGTAGATACATAAAGTCACCGACCAAGTGCTATGACGACTGCTCATGTTGCTGAAAGGATTCATCCCATCCGTACTGAGCCTGAACCTTATATTCCTCACATCACATGCAAAGTGTTTCTTGTATTTTGTATCAATGTTCCTCCACTGCGCAGAGTCAGTAGGGTGTCTGAGCATTCCATCCTTCTTACGCTCCTCAGCGTGCCATCGTAGTAATTGAGCATGCCTTTTGTTCGCAAACAAACGCTTCAGACGTGAGATTATAGGGAAATACCACAACACCTTGGTTGGGGGTCTTTTTTTCTTACGATGCACTTCGATGTCGGCATCACCACGCTTATAACGAGATGCCTTGCAAACGGGACACGCATCCAATTTTACAAACTCATTGCGATACAATACGCAATCGTTTGGATATGCGTGTATTTTCTGTACTTCCAGTCCCAATGGGCACACAATCTGCTTGGCCTGGTACGTGGTTGCTGGCAACACGTTTCCCTCCGGGAGAACGTCTCGCAGGAAACCTAACAACTCTGTGAAGCTCTTATCGGACCAACCATTGCTTGCCTTCAACTGCAGCAGCGTTAGCACAACATGCAGCTTTTTGAGGCCCTCCTTGCAGCCCGGGTACAAAGGTGTTGTAGAGTCCTCTACCATACGCTGGAACTTCTGAAAATCCCTTTCACTCGTGTGGCCCTCCTCCCCATCATGCAACATCTGTTCTAGATCATCTTCATGGTTATCGACGAACGTATCATCTTGGGTGTCCACGAACGTATCCTCGACCGCTATGGAGTCGTTGTCTTCGTCATCATCATCAATCGGATGATCTTCACGTAAAATCTCATTTTCACCGTGCTCAGTCCAACAGGTATAGGCAGGCTTGAAACCCCTTCGAAGCAAGTGTGCACGGATCGCCTCAAGATTAGAAAACTGCTTCTCATTCTTGCAATCTACGCACGGGCAACAAATGTAGTCCGTTAGCATAGTTGACTTGTACGCCGCAGCCACGCTCATAAAACTAGTCACACCGTTAAAGTACTCTCTATCGCGACGGTCATACATCCATCTTCGGTCCATCTGCAAATATTTATAACAAATAAAATCTCAGTAAATCAATAAGTGATCACAAATTATTTTATTCATTTAATTTGTTACGTACTACTAATTAATCAAGAAATCCATTTCCAAATCTCACTATTAAAATCAATAAAGCAAGTTTCAATTATTAAAATTAGCAGACCAACTTCAAAAATTATGAAATTTTTTTGACAATTTTTTTTGAGAAAGTTCCACAAATAATATAACATTTAAAAATTAATTTTCAAGGTTTTATCACATTTTAAATTTTCTCTAAAATTCAAAACTTCCTCTTCTTAATAGGAAAATATTTTAAATAATTAGATAAAAAGCATAAAAACTCATAAATACACAATTTATTATTTAAAACATAATTCAACAAAGAATATAAATACTTTTTCTAGACACATGATATCTAAATAGTTGCATACAACGACAATTAATTATGTAGTCTTTGTCATTTTAACATATTAAACGCAATCACTAATTTGGTCCTCGTAAAAACTTAAATTCAAGCTACATCTTAATCTCACTAATCACTGCACACATAAAAAGGTGGTGAATTCAAATCTAGTCTCTAAATTAGAGCTCTAATTGTGCTCATTATGCAATCGACAATTCTCACAGCCAACAACCATATACAATGTAATATCCAACAAAAACCAACTACAAATAAAATGTACATCAAGATACGAACCGTAGATCACGAATTAGAAGTGAATTCCACCAAATTTGAGAGCAAAAATTCGCCCCCTCTCTTCCCCAACCGAGCAAGAACAGAGCTCCTCTCTGTTCTAGAGGTGGGGCAAGTACGAAGGGTATTTATAGTGTCGAATTATCACTGCCGGTTCTTTTTCAAAACCTGGCAGTAAAATATCAGTGCCGGTTCAATAATATAATTCGGCAGTGATGCTCTCTGCCATTCCCGCGTGAAAATTTAGGGTAATTCTTATCACTGCCGGTTATTATTTACAAACCGGCAGTAATATATCACTGCCGGTTTTATAATACGAACCGGCAGTGATATCGCTCTCTGCTCGCGGGAGAATTTAGGGTAATCTTATCAGTGCCGGCTTTTGTTTACAAACCGGCAGTGATATATTACTGCCGGTTGGATAAAATGAACCGACAGTGATATTGCTTCAATTCGCCCGGGAAAAAACTATTGTGCCGATTTAACTTGGAACCGCGGTGATAATACAATCACTGCCGGGTGGGCCTCACCTGGTACTGATGAGGTCACGGATATACCCCTCTGTAGTAGTGTGCCAAGTCGTCATCCCAAGGATGCCCCAGACGTACACGATGTACCGCGCCGTCTTCCCACCGGAGACTGCAGCGACAGTGATCATCAGCTGGTAGTCGTTGCCGCCATTGTTCGGCTGCATCTGGCCGCTCACGACGTACGTGCACGTACACCAGCTGTGCCCCGGTGTTGAGGCAGTAGGCGCGCACGGCGAACTGGCCTACCTGCTGGATCGACTTATCGTTCACGTTCACGGGCGACCACGCCGGCTGTGGGGGAGGGCTCACTGATGTTGGTGGCGGAGGGCTTACCGGAGGTGGTGGCGGAGGGCTTACCGGCGGTGTCGGCGGAGGGCTTGCCTCTTGTGGCTCGGTGCTGGCGCGTCAGCTGTGTAATCGTCGGCATTGGCAATGGCAAGGACGACAGTGGCGAGTAGAGGAAGGACAAGAAGCGCCGGCGTCATGTCGTATTAGTAGCTTAATTATTGTCAGTGGCTTGCTGATGTATGTTTATGTGCTTACGGCTGCTTAATTACTAGCTAGAACGTATGAGAATGGGACGACGTGTTTGGAGTTCTATATCTATACCCTTTTATAATGCCACCTAAGCAATTTTTCCTACATCCACCCTAAATAATGCACCTCATTAGAGATGGTCCAATGTTCGTGCACTCAGCAAAACGTCCCCAGAAACTTGCATTCATCAAAATGAACGTTTCAGATCTTTCCTCAGTTTTACTCACCCACATCCGATGGCCGTTGTTTAATGTGTCTAACTCATTCATTCATGTGGCCCACAACAGGAGAGCCCGCACATATATATTTCAATTGAACTATATATATGGAATTTATGTTGCAAATCTAAATCCATTTGATTTCGATTCAATATTTACCATACTAGTCAGTACCATGAATCGCGCGCTTAATTTTCTTCCATTCATGCATGTGCACCACATCCTATACAAGGCGCCACGCATCGCCATAATATTATTTAGCGAAAAATATTATATAAGGAATGTGTGTATGAAATGCAATTATCGTGTGATAAATATAAGGAATAAGTTCATTTTAAGACTTATTCCTAAATACACTATAGGAAGTAACAGATACTCTGATAATAATTAGCCTCAATCAGGATGCACAAATGATGTTATATGTTAGCATTCATATTTGGATGACAATTAGGGAAGCTATTATTGGTCCAGCTTTTCAGGATGACATACTGCTGCCCATGCGGCGTTCGACCCGCCCGGCGCCGACTACACCAGGGGCTTGCGTCGCGCGATCGGCCTGCCGGAGATGGACGCGTACCTTTGCGCGGAGCAAGAGGCGGCGGAGGTCGCCGACGCCGCTCATGGAGGCGATCTTGTGGCGCAGACGCGTGGAGATCAAGGGCAACACCTTCGGGCATGCGGATCCTCCCTGTTTATTTTCTTGTTTGATTCACTCTCCTTCCAAATATGTAGTACATACAGTTTTGGCAATTCAAGTCTGGTTTCCTTGCATGCAGATCCTCCCTGTTTATTTCCTTGTTTGATTCGCTCTCCTTCTAAATATTTAGTACATACAATGTGATCACAAGATTATTTATTATTAAGTATTATATTCATACTTATCTTTTATTTAAGGAATAAGTTCATTTTAGGAATTATTCCTAAATACACTATGGGAAGTAACAGATATTCTGATAATAATTAGCTTCAATCAGGACGCATAAATGGTGTTATATGTTAGCATTCATATTTGGATGATAATTAGGGAAGCCATTATTGGTCTAGCTTTTCAGGATGACATACTGCTGCCCGTGCAGCGTTCGACCCGCCCGGCGCCGACTACACCAGGGGCTTGCACCGCGCGATCGGCCTGCCGGAGATGGACGCGTACCTTTGCGCGAGCGGAGGCGCGGAGGTTGCCGACGCCACGGCTTGCGGAGGCGATCTTGTCGGGCGAGCGCAGACGTGGAGGAGATTAAGGGCAACACCTTCGGCATGCGGATCCTCCTGCTTATTTCCTTGTTTGATTCGCTCTCCTTCCAAATATGTAGTACATACAGTTTTGGCAATTCAAGTCTGGTTTCCTTGCATGCAGATCCTCCCTGTTTTTTTCCTTATTTGATTCGCTCTCCTTCTAAATATGTAGTACGTACAATGTGATCACAAGATTATTTATTATTAAGTATTATATTCATACTTATCTTTTATTTAATTGATAAGCAGATATACTGCCGTCGTAGCGTTAGCACTGGCACTATACTAGTGTTAATAACGACGAACAAGAATATGAAGAAGATCAAACCACAAAGAGAACAAGAGACATAAGATTTAACGTGGAAAACCCTTTCGGGAAAAAACCACGGGCGTCGACGGCAGAAATCCATTATTTTCTAGAGAGTTACAAACGCAGAGGACGAATCGCCCGTGCGGCTTATAAGGGGGAATATATATACCGGCGAGCTACGCTCCGTCAGATGTTTGACATTCTCTCTGAATTTAGATCAACAATCAACACTATACATAGCCTATTTATAGTGTACAACTGAGGAGATTAGCACATGTTATAACACCTAGCAGTGAGCAAGTAGTGGCCACACTTGCTGCCGTTTGACATGCCTTGCCATGCAGTATATAAGTACTTGTTGACCAAACAAAAAGATCGACTTAATTAATCAGGTAGCAAGAGCGTCACATCGCTTGCATATAAGCACCGGTTGTAACCTACAAGATGAAGTTGTCTGCTAGTTTCGAGTTAGTGATCCCATGCATGCTACTCCAATTTACGAGCATTCCAAAGTCCAGACAATTGATTCCCTTTTTAGGACGTTCAAAGTCTCTACTAACCCCGCACGTCAAAAGTTCCAACACATATTAGTACGTACTGGCTAACCTGTTTTGCTGTTAGGGAAGTAGTGATTCTTTCCGAGTTCACATGCAAATACTCCTATATAAAAGACTTAATGAAACTTGAAACTGAAGATAAAAGCCAGTGCTGTCCTTCAAGACTATGAATTGCAACACTCTTGCATTCTATTGCAAAATGTTTGATCCAGCTTACTTCGGACGATCTCCCTGGAACTTCAGGTGTACGTATAAATTATGAACCAGTGGTAATTAACTTATGTCTGATCTATCATTCTATCTATGCAGTGGACCAGTGGTAGTAGAAAAACTCGGCCACGCGCGACATCAATCCACACCAATACCCCGTACACACGAAAATGTAGGAATTTTTATTTTAAATAATACAATTTTTTATTCAAATTACAAAAATATACTTCGATCTCAAAAAATTACAAAAATATCGCCCATATACGGGCAATCGGTGTGAACACGCGATATTTTCTCTGTCTGCGGTCAGTTACTAAAGAAAATCATAACTTTTTCATATGATGTCGGATGGAGATGAACTTTATATAAAAATTATAACTCTCGACGGTATCTACAACTTTTGTATAAAAACTTTTTCGATTTGAATCCATTTAGATGGTCAAAAATAGGATAGAATGTTCAGATCTAAAAATCAGATCTGTTTTTAGATCTGAAACTTTTATCCCGTTTTTGGATATCTAAATGGATTCAAATGAAAAAAAATTGTGTACAAAATTTGTAGATCCCGTCGAGAGCTACAATTTTTATATAAAGTTCATCTCCATCCGACATCATATGAAAAAGTTATGATTTTCTTTAGGAACTGACCGCAGACAGAAGAAATATCGCGCGCGCACCGATCGCCGTATATGGGCGATCGCCCTATATACGGGCGACAGAGGTATATTTTTGTAATTTTTTAAGATTAAAATATATTTTTGCAATTTGAATAAAAAATTGTATTATTTAAAATAAAATTTCCGAAAATCTACGGCCGTCGGCCGGGCTGTACAGAGTGGGTAGACGACTTGCTTCAGCAGGTCAACGAGTAATATTTTCCCAAAAATGCACTACACCATCTATGCTACTAACCACGTACGTGCACACTTGCCAGTTGCCAATATGCCGAGTGCTAGTGGAAGTTATGTCTGAAATGCTTTATGGGGAAATGCAGTTTGCAGTGATTTAGAAAAGCGCAATCTAGCCAGCAAATTGAAGTTTGAAAACCGTGATTTGATATCTGATATAATTCGTGGAGAATGCAGCGTGTGCATGATTAACACAATTGCCATCGGGTCAACTACTCGAAACTCAAAAGGGGAAATTGTAAATACCCCTTAGAAGTCAGCAGAATAAGTTTGATTTAATCCCTACAACACAAGTGCATAGTTGCTTGATCCCACTGCGGTGACTCGGTTGTTCTTTTGTTGACATGGGTTATGTGGTGTTTGTTGAAGGCGTTCTGGTGTGACCCATGGCGTAAGTCGTACATTTTTCAATAGGGATAGGTGAGTAGATGAAGCGGTTACATTCCTTCCATATCCTTGCATGTACAATGGTACATATCAGCTGGTTGTAAGAACATGCCACGTAGGATTTTAGATGATGTGGAGGAAGAAGGAGGAGAGAGAAAACTGATGTCTACTATTTAACAGACAATCTTATAGACTGTTTTCTATTTTGTGTATCATTATATAGATAGTCTGTTAATTAGATGAGAGACTATTACAGACAACTATATAGATGATCTATTGTATGAATTATTTTTAATGTTGTCTATAGATGATATAAAGATATATTACAGATAGTTGTCGTCTATACCACTATACATGCCGTGAGAAGAGTTGAATCGAAACGAAGGAAGGCAATGAACGGGATCCAAACTGAACCGATCGGAGGGATATGAGGTGTGTCCAGTTAATCATTTTGCGCCTAGTCCATAGGCACGTCATGTAAGCAGCCGATTTGGCGGGAAGGGGGGCATGATGTCAAACAACTATGCATTAACTGGATATGTGTCACAAAAGTACTTGTAGGTGGCTCTAGAGGGGCATGTCAAATTCCGACCGACTTTGAGAGTTATTTGCAAGTGTTACATTATAATCTAGTTGGACTATACTGGACGTACTAAGGATCTGTTTGTTTTTGCTTTTGATTCTGGATTCGCCTCAAAAGGAGAATAAAATAACAAACAGCTCGATTCTAGGAATCGATTCTCACAATCTAGCCCACACATATACACTAGAATCTACAATCCAATTCATATGTGCTTTTGGATTCCAGCTTTTGAAAAATCAGCTTCTCTACAACTATAATCTAGAAATCAGCTTTTAGATAATCCAAAGAAAAGCAAAAATGCCGCCAGCTACCCAGCTCTTCAAGTCCTCGGGCCGGTAAAATTACTTTTGATCAGTTCTCAGTTATCTCACTATCGATTATAGCGAACAAGCACGTACGAGATGTGTGCATGACGTACGAGATGTGTGCATGGCGATGTTACAACTGGATCAACGCCCATTAATTGACTTGGTGTTAGTCCGCAGAGTACAATCTGAACAACTCGATCCATGAATCGGAACAAGAATACCATAACCCAATGTTCGCTAATTAGTTGTGGCCTTGTGGGTTAATTGCCAACCACGACGGACAAGCTAAGCACGATGTACACCAGTAGAGAGAGAGAGAGCACGGATCAAACTGCATGTGACCGTCACATAGCCCGCATGAGTTCGTGTCTACTCACCGCAGGCATGCCCGGCACCGAACGCCACGGCGAATTGGCAAATTTGCGCGACCAAACGACTCGCCCCCTTCTAGTCCCGATTTCGAGTGCTCGACGCCCGTCGCGTCAGAGCTCGCCCCCATGGTCGGACGACGGGGGTGGCACTGGATCATCGTACGTGCGCCAAGACTCGCACTGGCAGGCAGCTATATAACCATCCCCACGTACGAACCTCGTCACCCGGCCGGCGATGCATCTTCCTCTCTCGATCTACCGGAAGATGTTAGATGCACTGTGCAATGCTATTATTATTACTACGTCCGTTACTATTAGAAGGACTTAACGAAGAAACAGCTTTGAGAGGTTTTGTCCGCAGTCCTTGATGTGAGTAAACTAGTCTTCGGCTGGACAGCCCAGTAACATTGGTCGACAAGTCTGTGACTATTGAGGCGTGCACATATTTTCTGATTCAGATGTTCATCTCGAGATGAGCTAACTGTAGAACGGCATCTCGAGATGAGTGCTTTTCCCTCTCGCTTCTTTTGGGCCGCGTTGCACATCAATGTGCTCAAAGTCAAGCCGAAAGTATATTTTCGCAATTTATATACTGGCGGAAGTTTGAACACGTTATATAACCACCGGAAAACAAAATAAAAACGGAAGTAAGTCGAGTCCCTCGAAACCAATTTTTTAAAGTAAATTATGTGGTCCTCAATCAAACAAAAAATCTCAAAAAACGGGGAAAAAAGTGAGTTAATTAACTGTGGCCGTCCTCTCAAAAGGAAAAAAAAAAGCGTGACCGAATACTACTCAAGAACTCTTCTTACTACGGCTCGCGGTTCCAAGGCTAGTCGGCCCGGATAAAAGGGACTAGCTTTGTAAATAAGCGACGTCCTATCGCCCGACCTCCGGCCCAAATACTCGCGGTCAATCGCTAGCCGAAGCGAACCCATCTTAAATGCTCGCAAGTCGTAGCCCACCCGCCGTCGTGCGCCTGCCTACCGGCGTGCGTCATGGACTCACGGCAGCCTCAGCCAGGGCGCTCGCGGCCACGGCGAAACGTCCGGCCACGAGTCATCATCAGCACGCACGGGCGTGCATCGACCGACCAGCACCTAGTTTGGACGAACGGGGTGCGTCTTGTTTGCTCATGTCATGTGGAGTTGGGTACTAATAAGTGGGAGATTGCGCGTTACCGCGTTGGCTGATCGAACCGGCCGATCGGGCAGGTAGAGCCAAAATCAGCTAGTTTCCGCTCGATGGGTGTTTCGTGAGAGAGAAATCAGTTCAGAAATTGCTGTTTTATTTCCACCGCCATGCATCATGCATGAGTATATATAAGTAAGTATATGGAGACACTACATTAGTCCGTATATTTGCTAAATTAATTGTTCCATAAAAGCATAACTCGTGACAAAAAAAATGGCCTCCTACTAGAGGAGAGACCTTATTGCATGGGCACACACATGGCAGCAAAAGGACAGAGACGTACTTGTATGCATACGTGAAGAACATATGCAACTTGAACCAAACAAGATATATGTGGAGTAGTATTATACTACCACTACGACGTACTTGTCACATTTGCATCGCGTGAACGGTAAATCCGAGCGCGCTTCAGGCCGGCCTTCAGCTATATATCTTCCTGAACCTGTGGAGCTTCCAAGTGTCGAAGCGCGACCCCGGCACGCCCCACACCAGGCACTCGTACTGCGCGGTGCTCCCGCCGGGCCTCGCCGACGTCACCACCAGCCGGTAGTTGGTGCCGCCGCCCACCGCCTCCTCCGTCTCGCCGCGCACGACGTCCACGTACGACAGGTCCGTGTGGTGCGCGAGGTCGTACACGATCACCGCGAACCGCCCCACCTGTTGGATCACCAGCCCGTGCAGGTTGACGACCGGCGTCCACGCGGCATCCGACGCCGCCGGGAGCGTCGCAGCGACTAGGAGGAAGGCTCCCAGAAGGAGGAGCAGAGGCGATCGCATGGTTCAACAAGGCAGATAGGTCATAGGCTAGTGATCAACTACGATGGGTCTGATATTACCGCACCTTGAGCTGAGGCTTATACGGGAATGGCCATGCATGACAAGACCTTAAACTTATAGCGTGGGAAAAGGTTAACACAATGCGTCGATCTGACGATATGTGCGGGTAAACGTTAGAAATACTCGTCGTTTTGGATATCATCACGGTCTCTAAAACTTAACTTAATTTGATTATTAATTTTTATTATAATATATTTTAAAATTATAATATTATAAAAGTATGTTTCGAGATGAATCTACACATATAATTTTCATACCTCTAATCTAAATATTTAAAAAGATATCAATAACTAAAGTTTTAAAAGTTTGACTGCCTGCATGTTGAGTATTTTTCTCTTTTGTTAGCTATGAGATTGGGTGCAGGGCGTCGGGGGCTCGGGGCTAGGGATGGCAATTTTACCCATGGGTTTGGGTACCCGTGGGTACCCGACCCGATAAGAGCGGGTATGGGTAGCACTTCAGACTTATGGGTTTACGGGTTTGGGTACCCAATAAGCATATAGGATGGGTGTGGGTGTCAATTTGTACCCATGGGTGCCTAATGGGTATCCTATGACATGTGGGCCCACTTTTTAGAGATATATTAGAAAAACAAACTCACTGATTGCTCGACTGAGTCGGCTCCTCTCTAATTCCCCTCGCCCCCATCTCCTTCCTCCCCTTGCCCCCATCGCATGATTGCCTTGGCCTCCCTCCCCTCGCCTCTACCTCCCTCGGTGGTCGACGCCTGCTCCTCCCCTCGCCTCGCCTCCCTTGGCATCGCCTCCTCCAATTGCCTCCCTCTGCCCTGGGGCGCACAGTGCCCAAAAGAAGAGAGAAAGGAGAGGCGAGAAGGAGATAGAGGAAGAGGTGACCCCTACTCACCCGGAACGCACTACCCCCGCGCGTACCCCCGAGGTCTTGTGTTCCGACGGAGCTATGGCGAGCCTGCGACCGACCAGAAGCAACGGCGGCATCGGGACAAGGCAATCTGGAGGAAGCTCCGGGAGGTCCGCTTTGATGAGGAGTCTGTCAGATGTCGTGACAAGGCGACGCCGCGGCGCTCATCACCTACATCATCCTACTCGAGTCTGAGGTACCTCTCTCTCTCCCCTCTCGCTCCTATGGTGCGGTTGATGCGCCGGGTTTTGGTTTCTTGGTTCAATGGTTTGCCGTTCTTGGTATATCGTATTAGTTCTTGGTGGGTTTCTTTCGGGGAGGAGAGAAGGAACAATGGGTGAAAAGAATTGGCCGATCGTCGTTGGAGAATCACCCCTTGCCTCACCGGTGTTGTCGCCTCCTCCGCCATGGCCACCTCCCTTGGCCTTCGGCGTCCGCGAGAGGGGAGGGGAGCATGCGGCGCTCGTGGTGCCCCCACCTCTCCGCCTTTGCCCTTCGGTGCTCGCGCACAGATCTGTGCCCGTGGTTACTCATTGGGTATCGGATACCCATTGGGTTTGGATATGGGCACAGATATGTACCCGTATAGCTTAGTGGGTTTGGGTAGACGGGACTTTGTTTGGGTTTGGGTTTAAGGCGGTGGTACCCGGAGGTACTCACCCGATTGCCATCTCTACTCGGGGCAGTACCAGCACTGGCGTGGAATGTTTTGTGTGTGTTGGAACTTGATGCAGCATACTTTTCGAGATCTTTTTATGCATTCTCTTGGTTTCGTAGCGTATAAACTGGAAAAGTGAAAAGTCCTACACAATATATTACTCACTCCGTTCAGAAATACGAGATCAATAGTTTGAATGGTATTATTTAGATGTAAGACTTTATATATTATGGAGTAGTTCTTTTTTAACTATACTCCTTTTTATCATCATCCGAGACAATTAAATAGTATATCTAAGTTATTTTCTCTCGTACCTTTTTAAATTTTATCGTAATTTTAAGTTTTGTGCAAAATCAAAATACACCTTATTTTTCTGAATACACCAGCATAGAGTACTCACGTACGTGTGGCACCTATGTTTCTCGGAGACAGCTTAGTGCGAATTCTAGAACGACAATGATAGGTACGTACGTGTACATGTGCATGCTTCAATGCGTGCATCATTAATACATTTACGTATCTATGCCCGCAGATACATTCTACTGTCAAGAGTAGTTACTCTCATATTTGATATACTATTAAAATGAATTTAAAGTATTTGTTTATCATTTTGGGTGTACTAATTATAAGTATACGATCGAAGTATACTTGAAATATTTCCTTCCAACGTATAAAGTATCTTATAATTCGTATATAAGTGTACCAATTAATAAAACAGTATTTTAAATTTGTTTAGTCGGGTGTTTGGATTAGAGATATTTTATTTAAGTAAAAGCAACTTATTTTAGGAGTATTTCAAATTTGTGTAGGGTGGTAACCGAGTTGGTGATCTGGCCTCGTTAAGCTTGGTTGGGGTGTCCACCACGTACGTACTGCACGAGGGCTTTCATGGGCAGATGTGTAATCGAATAATCGAACTCTATATGTCGTGGTAAAAGGCTAACAAAATCCGTCCATATGAAGATAACACATAATATCTTTTCCAAGTTAAAGATCGCAGCTGCAGCTACACGGTCAACGGCTAATGCATGTGGTCAACATCATTTTGCTGCACCGTTAGACTTGGTTATGTGAGAGCATGGGTGCAGATCCCTAGAGTTACAATAAAAGTTAACTTCATTAGTAGATTTGTAATCTCAACCATTTATTTCTGATCAGGTAGAGGTAGTGGTATAATCTAAGTCTTACAAAGAAATAAATGGTTAAAATTGCAATTCTATCAGAAAGTAACTCTAGAGGATATATACGTCAATGGATGTCAACCCGAATGTGTGAAAACAAAATTGCATATATATATATATATATATATATATATATATATATATATATATATATATATATATATATATATATATATATATATATATATATATATATATATATATATATATATATACACACACGCACGCATACCGCATACGACTATACTCAATGTACTAGTCGAACTTTATCTCTATCACAGAAATCAGATGATTTATTCCTTAATTTCATCATATTCATATATGCGAGCGATGAACACCGGCTGGGCGGGGCCTAATCTACACGCGTGTACACCGATCGAAGGTAGGGCACCTCGAGATCCTGTCATAGACAATCTGGTTGCAGTTAGGCTCATGGGTTGGGTAGATAGTTGGCCACATGGGCCAATGGAATTCTGAGTGTCATGACTCATGAGGTGTGTGTGAACGATGATGAACTGAGATCTTATACCTCAATTCCAAGCCTATTCCCAAACCTTGTTCTTGCTTCTCTATTCCGAATCATATCTTCTCTACAGCCCAATCCCTTGCTGCTTCTGCCCTGTGATCCAGGTTCGTAACAGATCGCCATTGAAAAACCTGTTGCTGCGCGTTGAGAAATTAAATGGTCAATTGGCCATTGCGTGTAGGGCTCTCTACCCTACAATACCACCAAAGTACGTAAAGAACAAGATCTAGTGCAAGTACCGGAGCCGGTCGTGCATGCTTGCCTCATGAGTTCATGATCACGATCTCGCATCGAACCTAGTTCTTTTTGGGGGGAGATAGGGCCTAGGGCACGCCGGTCGAACCTAGTTGAATTGGATACGCATGTAGTACATTCCCAACATTTTCGTGTAATATATATGTGATCAACCAGCCAAGGTGATGTCCTGGTTGTTACTAACTCTATTCTTTTTTACTTGTGGATTTAGATATCTACGCGGTCTCTAATGTTAAAAGGAAACTACCACGACGACTTTGGGCACAAGGAAGCTTCGACCAAGCACTACTACAGAACTGGGCATCACAACCGGCCTATTAGAAGCGGTTTGGTGCGAACCCGTTGTGATCTTCGCACCAAAAACGGTTCGTTGGCAACGGTCCGGAGAGGGCTTCCAGAAGCGATTGGAAACACGAACCGCTTCTGAAGGTTGCGTTCTAGAAGCGGTTCTTTTCTCAAACCGCTTCTGATTTTCAGAAGCGGTTTGAGAAAAGAACCGCTTCTAGAACGCAACCTTCAGAAGCGGTTCGTGTCTCCAACCGCTTCTGGAAGCCCTCCCGCGCAGCGCATTTAAACCCTTCTTCCTCCATGCGCCAGCAGAGGTACGAATACGATCGAACAGAGAAGGCCGACCAAGCGCTGTTCTTGGGAGGTGCTGTCCAAATTTTTAATTGGAGGTGATTAGCTCTAAATTAAGTGTTTCAAAGTTAGTAACATCATGTGAACATCCTTCTCACCTAGATATTGCTATTTTTTTCAATGGATGTGGAGAAATCTTGAACTTTTTAAGCATTATCGAAAATTTGTTTTCCGTACCTTGTTTTATTGTTGTATGAAGATGTAGATGGAGATCTAGTTCAAAATATGACATTACAAGGTAAAGGTGATTGGAAGCTTTAGATCTATGTGGTTGTTAGCTTTAGAATCTTAAATATCACAATATTGGGAGAGATCTAGGTACAACATTGCAAGGAAGTAATTATTGGTGTATGAAATAAAATAGAAAAACATGTAGAAGGATAAAAAATAATTACAAAGGTAGGAAGGGATACAAAATAATTAGAAAGGTAGGTCTTTAATTGGATGACGGTGTAGGTGGAGTTTTTTTTTGTTGGGTTTAAATGTTACGAAATTTAAGTTAGGTTATAATTTTTCTAACGGAATTTGTTATAATTTTTAATGAAATTATAACTTGGTATAGATGAATCGGCAATGGATGTACAATGCGGACCGTCGCTCAAGAGAGTTCATTGATGGCGTGCTGGCTTTTCTCGATGCGACCGTTGCATTCTTGCCTCCAGGCAGCTTCTTATGTTGTCCGTGTGTAGATTGCAAGAACGAGAAGGAGCACTCCTAGCGATGGCAAGTTATGAACCACTTGATCATGAGAGGTTTCATGCCAAACTATACCTGTTGGAGCAACCATGGCGAAGTTGAGGTGATTAGCCAGGAAGACGATGAAGAAGATGAGGAAGAGGAAGATGGATTCAACAAGATCCCTGGACGACACGCAATCTTGCTCCGTGGAAGAAACACTTGGTGACTTTGGTGATGATGAGCTAGACCAGATGTTTGCGTGATCGAGAGGGAGACTACAGATGAAAGATAGTTCGAGAAGTTCCAACGCATGTTAGAGGACCACGTAACTCCTTTGTACCCAAACTGTGGGGCGGGGCCACAAAAAGCTGCGTACCACACTGGAACTCATGCAATGGAAGGCTAGAAATGGTGTGTCAGATAAGGGATTCGATGAGGTGTTATCACTCGTAAAGAAGTTGCTTCCAGAAGATAACACTATGCCCGAATCTACATATGAAGCCAAGCAAGTCGTCTGTCCTTTGGGATTGGAAGTACAGAAGATACACGCATGTCCTAATGATTGTATCCTGTATCGTAATGAGTATGCCGATTTGGATGTTTGTCCAGTGTGCAGAGAATCACGGTATAAGGTGAAGCGTGACGATCCAGGTGAAATAGATGGGGAGCGTAAGAAGAAGAGACCTCCAGCTAAAGTGTTGTGGTATTTCCCTGTGATCCCCCGATTGAAACGTATGTTTGCTAACAAAGCGCATGCCCAGATGATGCGTTGGCACAAAGAAGAGCGTAAGGACGACGGATGCTTAGACACCTGCAGATGGCTCACAATGGAGGAAAGTCGACCGGACGTACCCGGACTTCGCAGATGAGGTGAGAAACATAAGGTTTGGGTTGAGTACCGATGGGATGAATCCTTTCGGAGAATTGAGCAGCAGCCATAGCACCTGGCCCGTTACACTATGTATCTATAACATTCCTCCATGGCTGTGCATGAAGCGAAAGTATATCATGATGTCGTTGTTGATCCAAGGCCCCAAGCAACCCGGAAATGACATCGATGTCTACCGAAACCATTGGTTGAAGATCTTGTGACGTTAGGGACGATGGTGCAAGGGTATGGGATGAGTACAAAGGGAGTATTTCACCCTCGTGCATTGTTATTTGTAACAATCAACGACCGCCTCGCTCTCAGAACTGTCTCGCCTAACTATCAAAGGATATAGAGCCCGCATCCGGTGCTTAGATGAAACGGACGGCACGCACCAAAAACTCTCGGAAGGTTGTGTACATGGGTCACCGTAGGTTTCTTCTTACGAGTCACCCGTTATGAAGGAAGGCGGGAAATTTAACGCAACCGACCTTCGTGCAAGGCCTCAAAGATCGTAGTGGGCCACGTGTGTTTGCTATGGTAAAGGATTTGAAAGTAGTATTTGGAAAGGGTCCCGAAGCAAACATGTGCGTAATGAGGATGGTCATGCACCCATGTGGAAGAAGAAGTCAATATTTTGGGACTTGCCTTATTGGGAAGTTATGGAGGTTCGCCACTCACTTGACTTCATGCACATCACGAAGAATGTCCGCTTGAACTCGCTAGGCTACATAGATATGTACGGAAAATCGAAAGATACACCGCAAGCTCGGAAGGACCTTAAACTCTTGGGCCGAGGAACGACCTACATCCCGAAAAGAGAGAAAGGACAACATTACCTACATCCTGCGAGCTACACTCTAAGCAAAGAAGAGAAAAAGCGTGATAGAGTTCCCGAACAGTGTGAAGGTCCCTTCCGGATACTCCTCGAATGTAAAGAGACTCGTAAACACGAAAGAGAATAAAATCGCATACATGAAATCCCATGACTGCCTTGTGTTAATGACACAGCTTGCTCCCGATGGTCGTGAGAGGCATACCGCCCGAGTGGGTACGAGGACAATCACAAAGTTGTGTTCTTTTTCAACGCGATTTCACGAAGGTCATCGACCCGATAAACTAAGTAAGCCGCAGGATGACGTGGTACAAAGTTTGGTTAGTCTTGAGATGATCTTTCCTCTTGCATTCTTTGATATTATGGTTCATCTCACTGCTCACCTTGTCAAAGAGATAGGTATCCTTGGACCTGTATCTACACAACATGTTCCCTTCGAGAGGTACATGAGTGTGCTAAAGAAGTATGTTCAGAACCGTTCTCGTCCGAAAGGATGCATTGCCGAGGGTTATGGGACAGAGGAGGTGATTGAGTTTTGTGTGGATTACATTAATGATCTAAACCCGATCGGCCCTATATCACGCCATGAGGGGAGGCTACGGGAAAAGGGACACTAGGAAGGAAAGCAATTGCATGCAATGATCTTCTTACATTTAAGCAAGCACATTTCACGGTTTTGAAACAATCAACTATAGTAGCCCGTATGTCCTTGAGCACAAGAGTATTCTACGCGCGATTTCCGGGAGGTCCGAGGATTGGATAACATCAAGCACATGGATTCTTTCGACGCTTGGTTACAAAAGTACATCCTTTTGAAAGGGTCAAACAATGAACAGCTTACAGGCGCTTGGCTCGGGACCATCTAGTGAAATCGTGACATTCAAGGGGTACGAGATAAATGGTTACACATTTTACACCAGATCGCAGGATAACAAGAGCACCAACCAAAATAGCGGTGTCCGTATAGACGCCGAAGACAACAAAGGCAAGGTGGATACATATTATGGTTTCATAGAAGAGATATGGGAGCTTGACTATAGACCTTTGAAGGTCCCTCTATTTAAGTGCCAATGGGTCAAACTGACTTCAAGCGGTGTGAAGGTAGACAAATACGGTATGACAATCGTGGACCTCACGCAAGCCGGCTATAGGCGCGAACCGTTCGTCCTCGCGAACGATGTGAGACAGGTCTTCTACGTAATGGACATGTCAAGCAAACCTAAGAAGCATAAGGACAAGCAGAAAGATTGTAGTACTAAGCCAAAGCGACATGTGGTTCTACAAGGCAAACGAAAGATTGTTGGAGTTGAGGACGTCACAGACGAGGAAGACTATAGTCAGTTCGACAAGATCCCTCCTTTCGTTGTGGATGTCGACATAAGCCTCTTCAATGACACAGACGTGGATACTCCTTTCATACGTCGCGATCATAATGAAGGAACACTTGTAAAGACAAAGTACATTACTACTTAAGATGTACCCCTACTGTATGAACTATGTATATGTAAGTCTTTTACAGAATGAAGTGTTTATTTGGAATGAATGTAAAGTGTCAAAATTCTAGAATGAAACTAAAGTGATCAAAGCATTTTGTGAAAATTATGGAATGAAAGTAAAGTTCTAAAAGCTTTTTAAAAATTCTGAAATGAAACTGAAGTGCTAAAAGTTTTTTAAAAAAATATAGAATGAAACTAAATTGCTAAAAGCATTTTTAAAAATTCAAATGAAATCAAGTGCTAAAAGCATTTTTAAAATTCAAATGAAATGTGCTAAAAGCCTTTTTAAAAATTCAAATGAAAGTGCTAAAAGTTTTTCAAAAATATAGAATGAAACTAAATTGCTAAAAGCATTTTTAAAAATTCAAATGAAATCAAGTGCTAAAAGTTTTTTCAAAAATATAGAATGAAACTAAATTGCTAAAAGCATTTTTTAAAATTATGAAATGAAATCAGAAAGTAAAAGCACTCTTTAAAAATTATAAAATTAAACTGACGGTTTGAGAAAAGAACCGCTTCTAGAGCGCAACATTCGTAAACGGTTAGTAATAAGAACCGCTTCTAGAATGCAACATTCGTAAGCGATTTTAGAAAAGAACCGCTTGTAGAGTGGACTATTCGAAACGGTTAGTAACACCAACCGCTTGTAGAAGTCATCCTCTACAAGCGGGTTGATCTAAATCGCTTGTAGAGATATTCTACAAGCGGTTCGTTCTACGAACCGCTTGTAGAAGTCATCCCTCTACAAGCGATTGGTTCTAAAACCGCTTGTAGAGATTTGCTATAAGCGGTTGGTTATTAGAACCGTTTGTAGAAGTGCACCTCAGATAAATTTGAAACGCCCGCCCTTTTCTCACACCAAATTTTCTAAGTCCCGGCCGACGCCGCGCGCCAGCAGCTCTGTCTCTCTCGGCCGTCGCCTCCATCCGACCAGCGTCGCCGTCCTCGTCGACGCCGTCGGCCTCCTCCGCCACCTCTCAGACTCCTACTCACCACCTCGCCGACGCCACCCACCACGCGTCGCTTAGCTGCCCTCGTCGCCGCCACTCCACCCCGCCGCCAAGCCTTCTCTACCACCCCGCCGACGCCTACTCGCCACCAAAGCGCCGCCACACCGCCGCCCACCCAGGAGGACCGAGGTATTTGAGTGCACGCGTCGTCCTCCCTCTCTAGTTCTACCGCCCACCACATGTTCGGTGAAATGCCCACAAGTCTTGTGCTTGCTTGAAATTTTAATTCTAAATTAAACCAAAATGTATATTTTTCACTTAGTATGGAATTACGAACAATGCATATTTTCTTTTATTATTTTGTTGTTTTTATTTAATTTTGAATTTCATTCTAGTTTAGGATTTGTATATTAATTTAACACGGTCAATATTGCACATTTACTTTTGACACATAGTCCCCTGTGTGTATGTTCTTGGTGTATTTCTTGTTCTTGTGTCCACGAGTTCGTGTTTTATCCTTGGGCTAGTTCCAACACGCCGTAGTACTTAATGCTTCTTTGAGAAATTTATGTAATAATATGCTTGTGTTGTAATCAGAATATGGTTGTTTCAAAGTAATATGATATTTATGACAACATTTTTGCGAATTAGTAGAGATGGCGCAACCGGGACGTGGTGACCCTACTTTCGATGAGGAGAACAGTTCTGTTGGACTCCATCGCACGGGTACCATCGAAGGTGATGGTAACGCTTGCCGCCATTGGGCTAATGGTGGTTCCGGTGAGGCCGTTGAGGCCGCAATGATGAAGCCATTGACGCTGGAGCCGCCGAGTCCGATAACACCGTTCCGCCGGATGAGGTACAGCGTAAGAATATAATCCCCATAGACATGTTAATTAATCGCAATTCATTAATATAATACACTCTGACACGTTTGTACATATGTTTATGTATTTCAAGCTCCGTGCATCGAGCAACCAATCCAAACATCGGGGACCTAACAAGAAGCCGTCCACGAAGCATGTGTTTACCGATGTTAACAACGAAGGGATGCCGGTTGCCCCTCTTTTAGCAGTTGGGCCGTACAACAACGCTTGCGGTTACCACGTGAGGGATCACGTCCCAATTAGCATCAGAAAATGGGCCGAAGTTCCTCAAGCTACCAAGGACCTGCTCTGGCAAGATATTAAGGAAAATTTCACATTTCCTCAAGGGTCCGAAGACAAGGCCAAGAAATTTACTTTGAAGAAGATGGCAACAATGTGTAACATCCTGAAAAATGCAATAAAATGAAAATGAATATTTTAAATTTGAATATGTTTATTTCTGAGTTTTCTTGGAATTATTTGTTTTTATTGGGATTTCCTGGATTTTTGTATTGAAGGAAAATCAAGCAAAGGAGAATAGGAAAAGGGAAATGGTAAAATGGTAAACATAAAAAGGTAGAAAATTTTACCATGGAACCTTAACCACTCTGGTAAGTCAGTAAAATCAAGAAGTAAAATTTTATGCACAGAAAAGTGGATAAATAAAATTAATGCCACCTCTTTTGACTAAAAACAAGACAAGCCGAATTAATAAAAATATTCGAAGTTTATCCGAGATGGAAAATTACCACAACACCCTCATGGTAGATTTTATCTCTGGTAAAAATATCAGGATTTGATCATGTCGGCAAAGCCCTCTAATAATTCAAAAACAGAAACAATTAAAAACTAGAAATCCTAATGTAAGAATTGTTATAAAATATTCACTTGAGGTTTTGACTTGAAATTTTTGTCGAGATATCCTTAAGACAAAATGAATCCCTATAAAAAGTTTGGAAAATAATTAATACGATTTACATCCTAAAATAAATAAAATACCGAAATTCAAATCTGTACAAGTCCACAAAGGTCGAATTTTAAATAGTTAATTACAAGATATTTTGGTCTACAAATTTTTACTGAAGGTTAGAAACTACCAGTAGAGCTTGGTCAAAAAGTTTCACAAAAGTTGGCCGTGAATTGATCAGTGATTTAATGCGTGTCTTGAGTTGTGCAGGCTAAACTTATCCCTTTGCCTCATCCTCTCTCGCCGACATCCGGGCCAACACCTTTGACCGTAACTGCTCAACGGCAACGGAAAACCCCTCGACACCTGCCCGGTGGCCCGGCCCGCTTGCGCGACTTTCTCCCCTCCTCTCTTCTCCTCTCTCTCGACCGAGTCTCCCGAGCCTTCGCGCTCGGTCCTCTGCCCTTGCCGATGCACCGCACCACGCCGCTTCCACGACCAACTGGCGCCACGTTCATCTTCGAAATCCGTGCGCCATACCTTGACCAACATCACGTCACCTCCTTGCCGGCAAGAGACCTTACGCCATTTCATCACGTCGCACAGAGAGCGCCAAAATCCGCCGCATTTCCTCTTTGTGTTCAAATCCTGTGAGACACTTTGCTCGGTATAAATAGCACTCAGGCGTCGCGTTGAGCTTCCTTCGCCCTCACTCACTCCCCTGAACCAAACGCCGAACACAGAAACTCCCTTTTGCGCCATTTTTCACGGCCGAAAGAGGGGAGATCGAGAATCAAGCAAAACCGCCATGAATTGTTGGAATTAGTTCTTCCTAGAGCTTCCTCTGCCATCTTAGTTTACTGATCATGCCTTAATTTTAGCTCATCTCGCCCGGAGCTCCTCCGCACCGTGCGCCCTTCTTCCCCACGGCCGGCGCACGGTGGCGCGCTTCCTCGGCTCAACTCCGACCCAACCGACCACCAAAATGGACCCCTAGCAACCCACTAAAGCTCCTAGGCTACCGATTCAACCGAGGACCACTGTTCTTCTTCCCGACGAGCTCTTTCTCTCTCTGCCGCCGGTCGTCGGTGGTAGCCCGTTCCGGCCGACCCCGCCGGTGATCGACATCTCCCCAGGCGCGGCATGACCCACTGGTGCTCTCCGAGCCCTCGGCCGAACCCCTCCGCCGCTCCCTCGCCGTCGCCGTTGAGAGCTAGCCGCGCCCCTGTTTTCCCTCACTGACCCGCGGGCCCGCTATGTCAGCCAGTCAAGCAAATTTCAGTGCAGAGGTGAAATGCGCTTTCCAATTCTGAAAACGTAATTCTTACTTTTCAGTTTATTTTATATAACCGATTTGACTCAAACCTTTATAACTTTTGTATTGTAGCTCCAAATGAAGTGAAACAAAATTCTAAATTCATCTAAAATCTAGTTCTTCCAGAATATAAAATAATATTTTGAAAATGTTCAGTGGGTAAATTTGAAATTCAAATTTAAAAGAAAAGGGTAAAGACATGCTTCATATGGAATTTTTGTAAATAAACTTTGGAATGAATAATACCAATTTAGTGAAATACTCATGCCTCCAGGAGTTCAAATATACAAAAATATTTAAGTTTCATTATTGTTTGAATTACTTTGTATTAAAGATTGTATTCAACGCATTAGAAAATTCAAATAAGCATAATTTGAATTAAAGAAATATGGAATAAGTAAAATTTAGTTTCTAAATATTAGCATGGCAGTAGAATACCTGAATATGCCAAAATAATTAATTTGATTTGAATTATCTCGAAAAGTATGAAATGACTTAAAACATAAAGTGCATGTATATATGTATAGAAAGTTGAATAGTTAAAACATAGGTCAAATCAATTCAAATGATCACCAAATCAGTTTTGTTGTACTCCTAACATTGCAAGGATCTCAGATATAAAATAATATTTAAAGTTTACTATATGAAACAGTTAATGTTTAATAGCCAAAGAGTAAATACTTGTAAAATAGGAATAGCTATAATTTTCACAAATAAACTCTAAATTTGACGAAACCAAATCCTATAGTTCTGAAAAATAGTACCCTTGCTGATTAGGCAAAAATATCTTATGTTTGTGCTAGGTTGAAATAGGATCATGATTAACCCTAATGATCGCTTATAGGAAAAACGTTTCGGATAAAAGCCTATTGTCGTGAAACCAACTTTAAATCACTTCTAGTGTCATGCCCTGTTAATGCTTGAAAAATGGATCAATAATCTTATAAGGTGTAGCCACAAACTGAAAATGAAATCTGACTCACTGCAACGTTAACCTTGTGGTCATGTATACTATTTCAACAACAAATAAAGTAACTCGTCTTTATAGTAAAATGTATAATATCAGTTTGGAAATAATATTTGGGATATGGTATATCATATTCTAGAAAAATATTTTATTTACAACTTTTGTTTCAATTAAATCGTGCTAGCTGAATACCCCTAAAAAGTATGTTTGTCATAACTTTTTATATCACCTAAGCATGTTCAACTATGAAAATAATGTCTCGTCTAAACACTAAAATGTATGAAATCAGTCTAGATATGTTCTTCAAAGTATATCCTATCCACTTCCAAAGAAATAATCTTATTTCGTCATGTTTGGCATGTAAACTCTAATAGTCGAATAACCCTTAGTTTTATGTTTAGCGAACCTGGTCATAATAAAATTGAGTGAACCTTGTAATAAGGAATTTGTAGTTAATATATTTGTATCACCAGAACCTTCTTAAAAATCATAAATAAATCTAATTAGCTAACTACCAGTTATAACTTATTTGAAACCTTTCTTATGCAAAATCTTAAGGCTAAGTGCTATTAGCGTAACCTTAACTAGTGTTTCAATTCTTTTAATCCAAATAATTTTAGCATCTATAATTCGAAGTCGTAAATACAAGAATTCATAATTTTAGCCTCTTGAATTCGTAAATCAAGAATAGATAATCTATCAAAGGAAACCATGCTTTGCTCATCATAAAAGCCATTAAGCATATGAATGTGTGTTTCCCTAAATCATGAGACCTTGAAATCATATAATTCGAACCCTAAAGCATTCTGTTTTCTCGCAATGAAGTTTTTATTTGATTTTACATCATCTTCTTTTCGCCCTTATTGAAGTTTATTATTTGCTATATTTTCCGATCAATCGACGTGTAGAATTCGACGTCCCTTCCTCCGTCGTGCCTCCGTCGCCTGCAATCGCGTCTTCATCGTAAACGATATATAAGCAAGGCAAGCACCCTCCTTTGACCATCTTGATCCCAGAATTTAATTTGCATTGTTTATTAAAATGTTTCATGCATACGTTTACTTTCTGTAAATTGCTATTTTGTGGTACTGGTAGTTATGCCTGTTGTCTCATGAAACTTCCTTGATAAGTATGAATATGTGAACCTTGATAACCATAGATTAAGCTTAGACAATTACTAAATGTCACCATGGGTATATACGAATATTTTTATCCATGCTTTTAGATCAAATGATGATGATGATGATCAGATCAAAATGTGTTCCTTGAGAAAATGGAAAATGTTGTCATTATAGTTGTTGGCTATGGGTATTTTGATTAAAAACCCAAAATAAAACTATGGTTTTGATGCGAGCGATTATTGGCAATAGCCGGAGGTGCAGAGGGATTTGCACGTAGTGTAGGGTGGAGTATCGCCCGTGTCAACTTAAGGACCGAACTCAGTGTTGTATGATCCAAGATAATTCGTACAGCCACAAGTGGTGGTATGGGAAATCCTTAAACCAATTAAGTTATCTAGTTTAACTTTGCACATTGGTAGGTTTGGTAGTACAGCCTTCCTTTCGGGTTTGCTCGACGGGTGCCCACACCGAGGTGTTGGGAACAACACTTACCAATATAACGGTGTGCGCCACGTCTATGGGGAGTTCCAACATTCCTATGCTCTGAGTTCTCCCAGCTATAGCGTGGGTTTTATCGTCCCGGTGCTGGTGCAAAGTTAGATTAGATAATGTAAAGGTTTTGGTCATGAACATTCTGGCCACACGCTTAAAGTGCGTGAAACTTGCGGCAAAAGAAAAGGTCATGACTTGTGGGTAAAGTTGTACACCTCTGCAGAGTGTAAATCTAATCGATTAGCCGTCCCCTCGGTCATGGGAAACTTGGTGAACTTGCACTAGTTAAATGTTTAATTTTCTAAAATGGGTTGTGGTTTGGAACTTGTTTAGCAGCTTTTGTTTTCATGTCAAAGGATCGACATTGATGGATTCCATTTACGGATTATTCGATATTCACGATGGGTTGTGAATATATTACTTATGCTTTACTTATTTCATATCACCAATTATGCTTTTACAAATTCCGTTTGCAAATAACATGTTTTACAATGTCAATTCCGTTTTATGCAAATTAATCGAGTAGCCTCCTTTGAAATGGCTCGCATATATTATAGGCTTTGCTCAAGTCTTGCGAGTGCGATTGTACTCACCCTTGCTTATATGTGGTTTTTAGGTGGTTAAGTTGTCGAGCTTGAAGGTTTCTTCCATCGCAGTTGCGGATTTTCTTCATCGAATCTTTCTAGGGATTATGCCTTGTCGGTTGCTGTTGGTGTTGGATGGGCACACTACAAGACTTTGCTTCTTTTGTCGCTTTATCTCCGATTTGTAAGAGCTTTCTTTATGTAATAGCTTCCGCTTAATAATATTTGTTGTATGGTTGTGATTCCAATTGGTGTATGTGCGTATGTAGCTACTAATCATGGGACTAGTGCGAAATGCACATTAGATTTCCATTTTGCAAGTTTGCGAAAATGGGGTTAGTCCATAACAATGTTTCGAGCTTGGAAGGCGTCTCTCGGCCGCAAGTACATGCGAAGGAGAAAAGACCCGACTTCAACCAATTTCCTAAGTTGGCGGATCACTGGAAGCATTCGAGGAGTTCAAGTCGTCACCGAGAGCCAGCCGGCCGCGAGTCAAGAAGAACAAGGCCAATTCACGGATGAAGAAATACCACCACCATCTTGGCACCGGTGGTTACATCAAGGTCACCAAAATGGGAGAAGCGGAAGAAGAATTAATGGCGAAGGACGTCACACCGGCTACCGCTCTGTGGGAACAACGCTCGCGCAATTGGTTCATGGGTCATGGGGAGCCTTTGGATACGGTTTGGTGATGGCACTAGGAGTACAAGAGGCTAACCAAAGGATTGTACAAGCCGTTGAGCGTCTCGAGGCGTACATTGGTGCGAACAGGGAGAATGACGCTAACACATGAGCTAACACATGCCCTTGAAAACCCACGAGCACCGGCATGGCATATCCGGTGGAGCTGGGCGGATGTTCCAGCCAGCAGCATACCCGGGTTACTCAAGGTCGCGGTGGAGGAGGTCTTGTGGTTGAAGAACTTCACCTCGATATTCTTTGGAAGCGGCAAACCAAGCTTGGGCGGGCCCTCACAATATCATCCTTTAGCATAAGCGGTACATCATATTTCAATTGCTATGGTGTAACATCGAAAAATAGAATAATATAAAAATTCATATTTTGAATTTGAATATATTTATTTCTGATTTTTCCTAACATGATTAAATTTATTTGGATTTCTTTGGATTTTTGTATTGAATGAAAAATTAAAGAAATAGAATTAAGAATGGATAATGGTAAAAAGATAAAAAGTTAAAGATAAATTTTGGAAAAATTACCATGGAACCTAACCACTTTGGAATGAAAAATATTCGAAGATTATCGGATCGTGCGGTGTTTACACCTGCTAAAAATCTCAGGACTTGATCATGTCGGCAAAGCCCTCTAATAATTCAAAAGCAGAGACCATCAAAACTAGAAATCCTAATGTCGAATTTTTATAAAATATTAGCTTGAGGTTTTGACTTGAAATTTTTATGGAGCTATCCATAAGACAAAAATAATCCTATAAAAAGTATGGAAAATAATTAATATGATTTACAAAAATAAATAGAATCTGAAATTCAAATCCTGTACAAACCTACGATTATCGAAATTTTTATAATTTAACCATCACGGTATTTTAATCTAAAGTTTTTTGAAGGTTAAAAACTACCAGTGAAACTAGTCAAAAAGTTTGAGAAAAATTGACCCACGATTTGATAGCGGTTTTAATGCTCACATGGAGCTCCGGCCAAGGTTATCTCTTCGTCTCATTTTCCTTCAACTGCGGCGTGGGCCCGTCCTTTGTCTTGTAACCATTCGTCGCCGCAGCAGGAAAATGCCTCGGTCGCTGTAGGTGGACCCGGCCCGCTCGTCATACCTTTCCCCTCTCTTCCGTTGTTTCCCAGCGGAGGCATTCGCTCGCTCTCCCGATTCATCCTCTCGTTTGACTTCGGCTCGATTTGGTTCAATGCATCGCCGCCTTGCTCTTGCCACACTTGTCCTTGATGTCTCCCACACCATACGCGCTGCCCCAAACACTTAGCCACCTCAGCAGCAGAAGAAGCGAGCCAAGCCGCGTTTTTACATTGCGTTTAAACCTGTCGACCACACCCACGCGACCATAAATACCGGATGAGAGTCATTGAGACCCTTCCCGTTCTTGAACTTCATTGAACACCTTCCTAGCCATTCACGAGACAAGCTCAAAACAAGCTCCCATTCTTTACTGTCTTTTCGCGAGAACCAAAAAGATATCACCAAATCTGTCAATTTGGTGCCAATCCTTACAATTGACTCAATCATGAGCTTCCAAGGTACCTTAATCCATTTCCCGAACACGACTTTTGTCAATTTACTGCAACATCTTCTCACCCGCCATTGCGGGAGAAGCTTGAACCTTGAGCTCATGAAGCAATTCACCTCCTTGAGTAAGCCATTTTGAATTCCTCGACTGAAGCTCCATTAGGACACCGTGATCACTTCTTGCCTATCAATTGCAGCTCTGGTTAGTCAAATCACGCGCCGCAGCGCCTTCCTTCTCCACGGCCGTGGCGTGGGCAGCCAACTCAGTGTGTCTCGATCGAATCGACTACCAAAATGGAATCGGGTGATACCTTGATGCTCAATTCGTTGCCCATTCAATCCCTCACCTCGTTGTTCTTGCTCCCGGTAAATCGCCATTAGCGCCCGAGAGTCGATGGCGCGCCACCACAGCCATCAACGCCCGACAGCGTAATACTACTTTGTTTGGCTCATGAGGTGAACCTCATCATTTTTGGTATTAAGCTATCGGTTTCGACTTGGAGGTCTGAGTTGAATCCACAAGCCTTTTAAATTTTTATTTTGCCTCTTGCATTCCAACCTCCATATCTTTTTGCTAGAGTGTCCAAATGAAGTCAAATTAGTTTCTAAATTTAAGTTTTGAAATGAGAATTAGAATCTGAAATAAAAAGTTACATGTTTCTAGCAGAAAAATATTTTTATTAGGTTTTGAATATTAGGCCCTAAATAGGTGTTATGAAGAAAATACATTTTATATTAATCCATAAATCATGAAATAAATAGCACAAATTCTTTTAACAGTATGCAATCCATTTCTGCAAAACATTTAAATTTGAATGTATTTTGAATCAAATATTGTAGGTTTAAGACCTTAATAACATCCAAATTCCAAGTGGTTAGAATAATATTCATATGAGCTCAAAATTAGATTAAACGATTTAGATGTGTTCACAGGATTGCATAGATTATGTATAACCAAAATATTTAGACCCTAATGATCGTTTATAGGAAAAGTATAAGCGGATAAAAGCCATTTGTCATGAAACCAACCTTAAATTACTTCTAATATCATGCCCTATTAATGCACGAAAATGAGTAGATTATCCTACAACCTTATACCAAAAGTGAACCCTTATCGGTAATAAATTGAACTATCAAGCTTTTCATCAATCAAATAGAACCCCTCGTCTAAATGCAAATACTATGGAAATCAGTTTAGAAATGATGTTTAGGATATGTACTAGGTATGGGCAAGCCGACGCCGTAAATTCGAAGTATGGTTTCGCTAAGGGGCACATACGTCACGAGGCATGGCATAGAAGCAAATCAAGAGAATCACGTAAAGTGTACCAATTGGAACAAGAGCTCGAGCAACCTTGTGCTAGCATCGGCGACATAGTTGCGCAACAAGTACAAATTGCCCTCAAAGCTTCAAGGACTAGGTCCGAGCAATCACCGGACGTCATGATCGTCCCTTCTCACATCTAGAGTAGGCTGCGTAGTCGCAGGCCCACCAAAGGCCCCTAAAGCGATCACCTTGCTATCCCGTTATCCCGTGGATGACATAAGGGTTCGCCGCCACTGTTGATGCGCGTAACCTCTCCATCAAGGTGGCTTACGGCATGGCATATCCGGTGGGTTGTGGGCGGATGTTCCATCGCAACGAGATACCCCTTGTTACTCAAAGGTCGCGGTGGAGGAGGTCTTTGCTCAAGTTTGAAGAACTTCACCTCGATATTCTTTGGAGGCGACTTCATCGCGGGACCAAGCTTTTGGATGGGCAGGCCCTCCACAATATCATCCTTTAAATAATAGCTTCGCAAGCGGTACATCATATTTCTGGACGCGTCATCTCCACCACATCAACCACATATAGTAGCGTCATCTCCAACGCCACGTCGCCACGCAATGCCTCGCTAATAAAACACCGAAGCCCTACTCTAGGAAAACCACGCCTCCACCATCTCCTCCGAGGAAGAAGCTCGATAATGAATGAAGGCTCCCCACCGCTCCCAAGAAGGCGGAGTCCACCGATCGGCCAAGGTAAAGGAACCTCCAAAGAGGGCATATGATATGGATAAGGAGGAGAGTGACGCGGTCACTAAGCGTATGGCTACACACTTCGCAAAAAGAAGGTAGAGCCAAAGGTACCAATCGATCCAAAAGCGGCGAGAACACTTGCGACATGCCGTACAAAGCATTGCTGTGCCATCCAACTATGAGCGGATAATAATTAAGGCTACGGAGAAGAATAAACGTGGTCGGTGGGTGGCAAAGAAGAAGAAGAGAGACCAAGATCGGGAGAACCTCGAGAGGTTTATGAAGGAGGCGGACTCGGTTCACAGTGCAGCTCTTGGATTAATAGATGATATCCCAATGGCAACAAAGGTCGGATGGCAATTTCGGTTGGGCGGAGTTGATTGACCCAAATGAGATAAAAGATCGCCAACCAAGATGCGGCAATTTCACGAATGGTACATGATGAGTCCGCTCAAGGAAGAACGATGTTCCCCTCCGTATCAAAGAAGATGATTTTTATCGCGGGACAGCACCATATGGCTCGAATTTGACGACTTATACAATATTTACCATGCCGACTCCATCAACGTGTCTCTCATGAGCTCTTTGGTGCTGTAAGTGTCAAGCTCATACCTTTACTGTGCTTCCTCGTACAATAAAATTGCAACTATTAAACTTATACCTTTCTATGTAGAATGGAGATACAACGATGTAGAAAGAGAATATCTTCAACGTGGGCTTCATCGACCCGAGATTGTTAACGAGTTCGTTTTGGATACAACCGAAAGGATCTTGAAGATTACATTCTCGATGCATTCTTGGGACAGCACTACAAACCGTACATACTTACGCCCTTCAACTTCGAGTGCGTATATATACAACCTCTCGTTCTTATATTTTCCAAGGCATTTATAATACTACTAGCTAGTTACATATATGTTGCAATACATGAATAGGTTTCATGGATCCTTCTTGTCATCAAGCTTGATAGCAGCGGATCATTGTTCAAGACTCAAAAGGACTCGGTGAAAAATATCAATTTATCATTGACACCTGAGCAATTATATAGCACATATATATCGATAGTTTTCCTTATTATATATATTGAAATACCTTGCTAATTCCAACTCTGATAATTACCATTCATACTAACGCATCACACAGGACATTCGCACGGTTTCGAAAGAAGCAACAAGGAGATTTCGAGAACGAATTTGATGTACAATTAAGCACTTGAGTACGTATTAAAGAATATTAATATGCCGTAACAGTTTTTCATCCCAATAATCGTGTTCTTTTCAAATTTCATCGCAGGTTCTACAACAGACGGGTGGAAACAACCTATGAGGCTATTATGTGTGCCACTATATGCAAAGTATTACCCACGGTGATGTGCCGACAACCAACGCCGAGATAGTGTGCACATGTCAATTTCTTAGTACTTACACTTTAATAATTACATGTCCGAGATTTATTTACCTCCCGCTTTGTCACCCAACATCGATGTGCAAGGCGTGATCCCGCCGCACCGGGTTGCGACAATCCAAGAACAACTCATCGGCTTTATTGTCGAGATTGTATCCACCAAAGGCGAGTTCCACGCAAATGGTTGGAGAGATTGTCCTGAAATAAGGACAGGTGAACTGACATCAACGTCGACCAAGGGCACAAAGAGCGACGCACGCAAGAAATAAGCTCAAGATTCGCCCTTTTATTCTTTGAAACTTGTAAAAGTGGCTTATTATTTCATCAACTTGTTCATTTTTAGTCTGTAATTATCTGAATGAATACTCATGACTAATATATATATATATAAGTGTGTCAAAAAAACTCATGAAGTTCTATTTATTTTAATTGTCAAAATCTATATCAAAAACCCCTCTGAAAACATATTCTATATTGAATATAATCAAAACGCTACGCTGTCAGACTCTTCACAAGCGCTTGGTAACTCCAACCGCTTGTGGAGAGAGCCTCTTCACAAGCGGTTCGTAACACCAACCGCTTTTGGAGAGAACCTCTTCACAAGCGGTTGGTAACACCAACCGCTTGTGGAAATGTCGAACCACAAGCGGTTCGGGGAACCGCTTGTGATACCCGACGGGGTATCACTCCCGGTTGCTTACAAGCGGTTCTAAACCGCTTCTGAAAGCGGTTTCGAACCGCTTGTGCATGCCCGATCCGCAGTAGTGAAGATTAGTTAAGTCTATATTTATCTTGTAACAAACTTGGTATGTAGGCTTTACTTTCCTAATTCTAGCCGCCGTAGTTTGGTAGTTTCTGATGTCTGTAACATGCGGCTAGAGTTTCCCTATGAAGGACACCACATGTATCTTGTTCTATATATTAACACGTAAACTAACCCACCGAGGTCATTGTGGCATATCTTTACATGGTATCAGAGCCATGTCATCCTCATCTAATTCCTCCACCACCTCATCTAGTTTCTCCGCTCCTGCCAACTCCATCATGGCCGGCGCCTCTGTCTCCTTGCTGGTGGCCAACGCAGTCACCATCAAACTTGGGAGAGACAACTATATGCTATGGCGCGCAATTTATGCCCTACCTAAGAAGTATTGGTCTTCTAGGGCACGTCGACGGAACCATCCGTGAGCCGTCCAAGTTGATTACCACCACGGCCGATGAAGGCGTGGCTCAGGTGGTCAATCCTGATTGGGAACTCTGGTACAATCATGACCAGACCATCCTGAGCGGCATCCTGGCGTCGCTCAGCGAAGAAGCTCTCTCTCATGTGATGTTCTTGACGAGCTCATATGCTGTCTGGAACGCGTTAGAGAGACTGTTTGCCGCAAAAACGCAGGTGTGCGTCATCAACATCCACATGCAACTTGCGAACCTCAAGAAGAAGGATGCACCAGCCTCAAAGTACTATCGTCAGGTCAAGAACATGGCGGATACACTAGCTGTCGTTGGCCCGCCTCTTCGAGAAGATGAAGTTATTTCTTATATGCTCACAGGTCTTGGATCTGAATACGATCCCTTGGTCACATCTGTCACCACAAGAATTAGCAATATGACACTAGAAGATGTATATGCCAATCTGATGAGTTTTGAGCTGAGGCTAGAACACAATCAATCTTCTGTCCAATTTGGTGCTTCTGAATCGTCGGCGAATTACGCCGGCCGTGGTCAAAGTCGCGGCAGACAAGGCCGAGGAGGACGTGGCCGTGGCCGTGGCAGTAACCACCAATGGCAAGGAGGCAACACAGGAAGCCGAGGGCGTGGCCGCAACAGTGGCTCTCGTCCTATATGTCAAGTTTGTGGAACAGAAGGACATACAGCTATCAAGTGTTGGTACCGTTTTGATGAATCCTATTAGGAAGATCCTCACTCTGCAATGACTGCCTCCGTCAATACGCCATCATATCAAGTTGATCCCAACTGGTACACAGATACTGGAGCAACATATCACATCACTAGCGATCTAGATCGCCTCACCATGCGAGAAAAATATCAAGGTATTGATCAAGTTCAAGTCGGCAACGGTGCAGGTTTGCGTATATCTCACATTGGTCATTGCTCTATTAATACTGCTATAAAAAATCTTCCTCTTAAAAATGTTCTGCATGTTCCTCATATCTCTAAAAATCTTATATCTGCCCTTAAATTCACCAAGGATAACAATGTTTTCCTTGAATATTATCCTGATCACTTTGAAGTTAAACATCAGGTGACAAAGAAAAAGCTCCTGGAAGGAAAATGTGAGGGCAGTCTATATCCTATCAAAACTTCGTCAATAAAACAACCCAAAGTCACCATGATCAGTCATCGTGCCACCAAGGATCAGTGGCACGCTCGTTTTGGTCATCCCTCAACACAAGTCGTTCAGTCTATCTTGCATCTTAATAATCTTGAGCATGTTAGCTCCCCTTTCATGTTAGTGTGTAATGCATGTCAGTTAGCTAAGAGTCATCAACTCCCTTATTCTTCAGCTATACATAGATCCATGAGTCCTCTTGAACTTATTTTCTCTGATCTTTGGGGCCCTGCTATTCAGTCTATAGGAGTATTGACGAATACTCATACCAGGGGTACCCCAACGACCCAGGATGGCAAGCAGGCCGCGTCAAGCCTAGCTCCGACCTGACAAACCGTCCCCGGGCCCAACTCCGACCAAGGGACCTGCGGGGCCGCAAAAGGACGCTCGTCCCCGACCACATCAAGGCAAACGATCCCGACCAAGTGGGACGCCGACCCTCGTCACAGATCGGGCTCTCCTGAGCCCCGATCAAGCTAAGGCAACCTACACCAAGGGCCATGTGTTAGGCCTCCGCCGACTGTTGGCCACGTGCCCCACGGACAGGATCGTTTGAAGTGACCGTACGGGGCAGGTGGCCCCTTCCCAAGGCAGCACAAGGGTTGTCCAAGTCAAAACTCCAGTCCCATCGCCCAGTCACACGAAGTACGGGGACGCGCTCTCTCCCGAGGCAGCGCCAGGGCTACGCTTCGCAACATCAACACCTGACAGGTTCCCAGAGGGCAGGTTCGCTGTTTCCCAAAGAAACGACGAACTGCTCTGCTCAGCAAGCCTACCAAACCCGGTGTGGGCGAGACCCGGACGACGACCAATCACCAAGACGAAGGACTAGGGCTCCTAGTCTAGTTTTCTCCTTCCTTCCTTCTCCCAATTCTCGATGTAACCTGCCCCTCCCGCCTATATAAAGGGGGGCAGGGCCCTCCGGAAAAAGGGACTTAGAGAACACACGGGGACAACAAGAAACGCTCTTGTGTTCAAGTCCTCAGCCCTCACTTGTAATCGTTGTGCAGTCGTCTGCACCAAAAGCAATACAAAATCGCTACACGAACTGGAGTAGGGACATTCGGCCCGAACCAGTATACACCTTGGACTTTTGAGTCTAACCATTCAGGGAGTGGGAACGCGTGGCCCCTTAGACTTACAAATTTACTTGCCGGTGCTCGAAATGCCGACAAGTATATAAATATTATGTTAGTTTTATCGATGATTTCAGTAAATTCACATGGATCTATTTGCTTAATGCTCATTCTGAATTAGAACAAGTTTTCTTGCACTTTCAAACATATGTTGAGCGTCTTCTTGACAAAAGGATCAAGTGTGTTCAATCTGATTAGGGGGCGAGTATTACAAAGTTAATAATTTTTTTCAGTCCATTGGCATTGCTCATAGAGTCTCCTGCCCCCATACACACCAACAAAATGGCTCTGTTGAACGCAAGCACAGACACATTGTAGAGACAGGTCTCACTCTTCTTGCTCATTCCTCCATGCCTCTAAAATTCTGGGATGAAGCTTTCTTGACAGCAACCTATCTTATCAATCGTCTCCCAACTCGTGTCATTGATAACAAATGTCCTATAGAGAGGTTGTTCGGAGCTAAACCTAATTATTCCTTGTTAAAAGTTTTCGGTTGTTCCTGTTGGCCCCATCTCCGTCCCTACAACAAGCATAAACTTTCGTTTCGATCAAAAGAGTGCGTGTTTATTGGCTACAGTGCTATGCATAAAGGCTACAAATGCCTTGATCATAATACCGGACGGGTTTATGTGTCAAGGGATGTAATCTTTGATGAATTTTTTCCCTTTTTCCACTCCAAAAAATACTCATATTTCAACCGAAACTCTTTCCTCCAATTCCTTGCTACAACCTAATTTATTTCCCTCGCAAAGCAACACTAATAGCAATGATCATTTGAAAGATATTGTGCCTAACGAGCAAAATACATGAGTTTTCGAAAGAGCAGGAATTTTGGACGATTTTGGAGAACCCGGGGGAGAACCTGACTCGCCAGCAGCTGCTGCGTCACCCACGTCTACGTCCACTCCTGGCGAGTCGACGGCATCACCGACTGTCTCTCCAACACCGCCCGTAGAAGAACCAAAGCATCAGTATAGAACAAGATTAAGCCAAGGGATACAACGTCCGGTAATTCGTAAGGATGGAACGGTAACATATAACGTTATTCGTCGACCTTCTGCTCTAACTGAATCATTGTTGCATATTAAAGCAGCAGAGATACCAGAATGGAAACAGGCCATGGATATTGAATTCGTTGCCTTGCAAAAAAAATAGTGCTTGGCATCTTGTCCCGCCTAAGCGTGGTCTTAATATTATTGATTGCAAATGGGTGTTCAAGTTAAAGCGTAAGGCAGGCGGCTCAGTGGATCATCACAAAGCTCGGTTGGTTGCAAAGGGGTTCAAGCAACAATATGGTATTGATTATGATGAAACCTTTAGTCCTGTCATTAAGCATACCACTATACATGTTCTTCTATCTTTAGCTGTGTCTCGAGAATCGTCAATTCAACAAATAGATATACAGAATGCTTTCCTGCATGGAGAACTTCATGAAGATGTTTACATGCGTCAGCCTCCTCGTTTGGAAGACCCAAGTCATCCACATTATTTGTGCAAACTAGACAAGTCTCTCTATGGACTAAAGCAAGCACCACGTGCTTGGTTCTCTCGATTAAGTGGTAAATTGCTCAAACTTGGTTTTACACCCTCTAAGGCTGATGTCTCATTGTTTATCTTCCGGTAGGCTGATGTTGTTATATATATATGCTAATTTATGTGGATGATATTATTATTATTATTAGCTCATCAGAACAGGCTACTAAAAGGTTACTCCATCAACTACGAAGTGATTTTGCTGTAAAGGATATCGGAAAGCTAAATTATTTTCTAGGTATTGAGGTCAATCATGTCAGTGATGGTTTGATTCTTTCTCAGCATAAATATACTCAAGATTTGTTAAAAAAGATTAATATGCAGAATGCAAGGCCAGCAAGCTCACCGATGAGTTATTCTGAGAAACTGACAAGAGAGGGAGGAACACCCTTGTCTTCGGATGATACAACTCGTTACAGGAGTGCGGTAGGCGCACTCCAATATTTGACATTAACCAGGCCAGATATATCTTTCAGTGTTAATAAAGTATGTCAGTTTCTCCAAAATCCTACCGAAGAGCATTGGTCAGCAGTGAAACACATCTTAAGATATTTAAAGGACACAGTTCGGTTAGGTATATATATTTGTCGTTCTTCTTCCAACTTGCTAAGTGCATTCTCAGATGCAGATTGGGCAGGATGACCTGATGATAGAAGGAGCACTGATGGATATGTTGTGTTTTTGGGGTCAAACTTAATATCATGGAGCTCTCGAAAACACCCAACTGTATCTCGTTCTGGTACTGAAGCGGAATACAAAACTATAGCTAATGCTACTGCAGAAATATTTGGATACAGTCACTGCTTGAAGAAATTGGTCTTCCGTTAACAAGACCTCCCTGCTTATGGTGTGATAATCTTGACGCAACTTATCTCACAGCAAACCCGGTGTTTCATGACAGAACAAAGCATATAGAAGTAGACTATCATTTTGTTAGATAAAGAGTTGCTCAAAAGAAATTGGAAATTCGACCCATTTCGTCAAAAGATCAAATTGCTGATATAATGACGAAACCCCTAGCTTGTCAGCCATTTGTTCATAACAGGAACAATCTTAATGTGTGCTTCACACGTCCAGATTGAGGGAGGATGTTAAAACGAAACTACCAGCGACGACTTTGGGCACAAGGAAGCTTCGGCCAAGATTAGTTAAGTCTATATTTATCTTGTAACAAACTTGGTATGTAGGCTTTACTTTCCTAATTCTAGCTGCTGTAGTTTGGTAGTTTCTGATCTCTGTAACATGCGGCTAGAGATTCCCCATGAAGGACACCACATGTATCTTGTTCTATATATTAACACGTAAACTGACCCACCGAGGTCATTGTGGCATATCTTTACATCTAATATACTAATTTAACCATTATTTTTCTAGTTATATATTAATAAAAAATATCAAAAGTATAACGATACCAAAGTAGTTTTACAACAAATGTAGTGGTATCATTTTTACATGACAAATCCAAATACCTTTGTATATATAAGTGCTCAAAGATTTAAAAGGTTGATTATACGTATTCTAAAATAACATATAAAAAAGAACGGAGGGATTAATATCTTCCAGCAAGATTATGTGTCATCCGTGGGTCTTCCTGTGTTCTTGGAATTTTTAACCCTTTTTTTTGAAATTTTACAAAGCACCAAGTGCAAATAGATATATTTACATTCACATCAGAAAACCCAGCATATTTTGTTAAGGAAAAAACGTGGTACTTTTTCAAAACGGCTCAGTAGCGCACTGTTCTGTTTGGTCCAGTGTATTTATGTAGACCCGCGCATGTAGCAAGTGGCCGCTATTTGGGCTATGGTATGGCAAATTGGCAAATATTTGATTCTTCGCTAAAAAATAATTGAAGTTAGGACTCGAAATGCTATTTTGCACTGTTGCACAAGTTGTATTGACACTCGGTTGCTCTGTTCGAAATGTTAATCAGGGTTGCGAGGCTACGATTTTGGGTCCTTGCAAATTTTCGGTATGATTATGGACTATGCTCCTCGCAAAAGAAAATATGGACTATGCCCCTGCTAGGTGGGTCCCATGTGTCATACTTCCAAGATACTCGTTCAACAATTCATTAGCTGCTTAATTTCCTTTGTCAGATAAGAAAACCGATATATTTTGGTGCGGCCAAATGGTCAGCGCCGATTTTTGATATTTGTAAGGTGCTTGATGTTTTTGTTAAGTCGATTTCCCTTTGGATTAGCACTTAGCATTGAGATAGTTGGGAAATATCACCCGAAAAAAATAAGTTACCTTACAAGTAGAAAACCCCATTGGCCACAAATTTGTATTTCAGCACGGTGCGTTCTCAATGTGTTCGCATCTCTACTACTTCTAATTACGACTTGGTGGCAGCGGTCCGTTCTTCGTACCCTCTCTTTCCTTCTATTCGCTCAGCCCACCCCCACCCCCTTTCCTTCTGTTCGCTTAGCCCGCCCCCCATCCGATCCGGATTCCTTATATTCCCTCTATTTTATGAAAATAATAATGATCACATCTCCTTAAAATAGAAGGATTTTATTCATATCTCTTATAAATGAAAGAGTTTCCTCGTCATATCCCGCTTGGATGGAATGACATACTCACCATATCCCATAACATGAAAATCCTATTTCATTGTATCTCATTCGGATTGAAATGTAGAGATTAAAAGGCAAGAATTGCATAATCAAATCACGTGTCAATCCCGGAGATCATAAGACACCATATCATAGAGGCTGAGCACTCACACGCCTGGTTGCCCTCTCCTCCACCTATAAAAGGTCATCTCCATCGTAGAGGACATACGAAGAGACACAGGAAAGGAAGGCTCATACACACATAGGAGAAAGAGAGAAAGAATCAATACAAAAGATTCAAGGGGGGCGCAAGAAACGATATGGAAGGAGGCTATGGCCATAGCTCCTCCTCTCTCTTTTTTAAGACAGCTAAAGCTGTGATTAAATTATGAGGATAGAAAATAAAGTTTAAAGTTACAAGGTACAGAAGACTGCACTCGAGACAAAAGGGAGGAGAAAAGAAAGACCAAATTTTTTAAAGTTGCCGTTGTACTATCATGTTGAGGCTTTTTAAAATTATACTAGCATGAATGATTAACTGATAATTTGAAGCACTCTTAAGTAGCTAACAAGTTCGCTTCATACATGTCTTTCTCATCAATCAACTTGGTTGTTGCTTTGAAAAACTTTTCTTAATAAGGTTGCGTTTGAGAATTTTCGTTGCAACGTACGGGCATTTAACTAGTACTTAGATCAATTGCTTTCATTGATCGTAAACAGAGACACTTACATTAGCCTTAGCACCAACAACATGATCGGTGACACAAAAATTAAACTCCTTCATAATCATAATAAAATGCAGCCTCCTTTCGAAAGAGACATCTTATTGCCAATGCAAGAAAGGTACAGGTACGTAGGTATATATACCCACGTGAGCATACAGGTATATGCTTGCGCGTCTGTCTACGTACGTACTCGAACATGCACACCATGAACCAACTATGCGTAGTATTGCTTAGAAAAGCAACTGATGCATGCATACGCTTGTAGGTAGAAGGGGCGGCGTAATTTGCCGCGCGCGGTGGTCGCGCTTTGATGGATCGATCATCTACGTCGGCTTAAAGCTGAAGAGCTTCCAGGTGTTGGAGAGCGGACCCGGGCACGCCCCACACAACGCACACTGCCCTTTGCTCCCGCCGGGCGCCCTCGCCGCCGTCAGCACGAGCCAGTAGCTGGTGCCGCCGCCTGCAGGCTGCTCGGTCTCGCCGCTCACCACGCTCACGAACACCAGGCTCGTGCGGTGCGTGATGTTGTACACGAGCACGGCGAACTGGGCAACCTCCTGGATCATCACCAGGCAGTTCGGGTGACGACGAGGACGGCCGAGAGCAGAGGCGGCAGAAACCTCATGGTGTTCAGGCGCGGTGGTTAGCTAGCGGCCTAGCTACTAGCCGAGCGCTACTCTGTTAATCACTGGTCTGCATGCAGTTTTGTCGTGCGAGTCTTGGTTGTTTGAGACTGTGCTTCAGCTTTAGATCAAAAGTCCCTAAACAGTATTCCTCAAAGCATAGCAAAAGCATATCTCAAAGCTACAGTCACTGAAGAGGAGCTTTTCAGTTGTGGTTTTGCCCGACCGCCTCCCACCTCGCTCGCTCTGCCTCCCTCCTCGCACTGTCGTCTCCCTGCTCGATCGCCTCCCTGACTCCCTTCAGCCCGGTCTCCGCCCTCCCGACTCACTTCGCCTTTGTCGCCGCCCACCCCGACTCCCCCCTCGCTCGGGCCCACTCACTCACTTCCAAAAGTCACAGCTACAGTTACCAGTTTGCCAAACGGCATAACAAAAAAAACCATAGCCGCCGTCTACAGTTACTTTACAGCCCAATAAACTAAAAACAGTTTTTCAACCCATTCGCATCTCCAAATAAGCCCTTGCTCTGGCAATGCATGGCAAGGGATGCGCCTATCTGAAGCTAGTGCCGACGCGAATGGCACAGTCAGAGAGCTGTAGGGTCAACGCATGATGTGTGGTCTGGTCACTCTGCGTCGTGTTAGGGTTCACGTTTTCTTTTGGGGGGACGATTCGTGGTTAATTCATGGCCGACTTGATGCGTCTTCGGGATGGAGAGGGCGGTGCATGGGTCGAATTTCCGGAGGTGATATTTGAGCGTTGGAACTTGATGTGAGAGCACGTCCTTTTTAGCTCTATTTTCACCTACTAGTTTCTTGGTTTTGTCGGGTGGACCGCGGCCATCACTTCGTGGCAAGTCTAGTAAACGCGATCGAGTCAGCGTGCGCCATACAGCCATGAATAAATTAAAATTACTCGACAGTCTTGTACTGCTCACTCCGAGCTATAAACAGTTATTGTTTCAGACATACAGTTAAACTTTTTAAAACTTTGATTGACCATATCTTACATGTTTAATTGAATACATGAAAATCATACATATAGATTTGTTTTAAAAAAACACTTTCATAATAATATAAATTTATTAGGTTTATAAATATATTATAGTAGGAATTAGTAGTAAAAATTACTATATTTTAAAGACTATATTGATGTCAAAACGATAACTGTTTCTGATGGGAGCAGTAACTTCGATGTCAATGCACGTACGTGGAAAGAGACAGCTTACTCCTTGTCGTACACGGTACACCTAATGAGAGAAGACAGCTTTTTAATTCATCCGGGAAAACCTGAGCCTTCGATCGTTCGTGCCATGATGGCCACCATGCATGCATGCAAGTTCCCCTTCACAAATTGGGATTCAAAGACGAGTCAAGTCAACGGTATTTGTCGTTATTTGTTCATGTGCTTTACTTCTACTTTTCTATCAAACAACCTTGGCCTGAAAGTGATATGTAACATCAAGTATAGAAGCAGGTGTTATATCCCGATACCTCTTCTTATGCGTAACAGCTCTCGGATCGGATCAGAGTTTTGTGAGATATGTCACGAGCGTGTATGGTCTCAAGAACAAAGACAATGAATCCCGTAGAGAGAATTAAAATAACGACGTTGAAGCAACCATAACGAGAAAAATGTTTGTCGAAGCCGACCGTAAATTCTTTAAGTACAGCCTCAAATAAGTACAAGTAATTATTGCTCACTCACAACTTCACGAATATTTTAGGACCCTCGGATCCTTGCCCTATACAAAAATCTAGTGCTAAAGAATAACCTAGCCTATAATCCTCTCGTACGCCTTTTGCTCTGGATGAGTTGGCTTGTGACAGCTTTTTGGTTGCTAGGGTTCTTCATGACCTCTCCTTAGGCTTATATAGCCTCACTAGTTCTCATCCAAAACAAATAGGAAACATACTCCTATTAGGATTAAGAATCCCTCTCCTATTAGGATTAATCTAGCGTACCTTTTTAAATTCAAAAAGACTATATATAAATCACCATATTTAACAGCACGCATGATAACAAATGCATAAAAATTTGAGCTTGAGGTCTTCCAAGAAGATCATGTGCGATCTTTTGAGCTTATTTTTGTATCTTGGAATTCATAAACTTTTTTTCTCTTTGCTTCTCTTTCGTAAATTGCAGTAATGCTTCGAGATCTTCCAAGCTATAGACGTACAGCTGAATTTTTCAAGACATGTACACGTTTCAGGACTTGAGCCACTGGTACCAGGCAGGGCTGATCGACTTGGTGTCATCCACGGTACTATGTAACCTAGCCACTGGTACCAGGCAGGGCTGATCGACTTGGTGTCATCCACGGTACTATGTAACCTCATATAATGGTAGTGATGAGTACTGATTAGTAAACAGACAAAGCTTTGCACCAGTGTGTTCAAGAAGAAGCAGCAGCTGCACCAGCAATGATCGAGTTGGTGACTAATCGGAACAGTGGTGCCTTAACAATACTCTACAGTAGATGCAGCTACGGGGCAGCCACCCCACCCCGCCGTGCCATACCTGTCCGACTCGCCTCCGACGAGCCTAGACACGGTCTATTGACATGTCATGCCACCTTTGTGCCATGTCGACCTATGCCCGGTCCATTTGCACTATTACGAGGAGAGAAAATGGGCCAGAGACTCATGGGATCAAGACAGTGGACACAAATATTAGGGAGAAAAGAATTAAATTTTGTTAATTCTCCACAAAATGCATGTCGAGGTAGTGGTTGATCTCTACTTGTGGATTCTATTTACGACCTGCTCAACGCTTCAAAAATGAACTAGATGCCTTGCCTTTTAACTTCTTCTACGCCCTTGAAGCGCTCAAACCGCCTCATGCTTGTTGCATTGTTAAGGCAGTTCTATCTTCTTGCTTTACTTCTGCTATCAAACTTTTCATAATATTTGTCGAAAAATGTAAATAAAACTCGTGCCAAAGCCATATTGTGCCTATGCCGTGCCCGTCGACCCTATAGCGTGCCATGTCGGCACAAGCACAACCCTTCAAGGTGTGCCGTGTTGTACCGCCTATCGTGCTCGGCTGATAGGCCTGGCACAGCCTTGACAATCGCTCCATGCTGGCTCGGCCCGTACACATGTGTGCTATGTCATGCCTTGGGCCGTACCATGCCTGCTATGCCACAGGCTAGCCCTAAAAAGCTCAGCCCGATGCCCACATCTACTCTACACTGCTACGCCGCTTCCTTGTCTTCTTGAGTTCTAGCTCAAACGATCTAGATCAGTCTCCCCTATTTTTTCGAGATCTAGCAGAGGAGCGGTGGCGCCGCTGCCGTCGATGGGTCCACCGCACCCTTTGGATGTAGAGGGAGGTCGGGGAGGCGGTGATCTGGTGTTGGACGTCGTGGCGTAGGGAGGCAATTAAAATAAGGCAGTGGTACACTAAATATTAGATTAGGTGGGACGTTAGCGGCTGGGGAGGGGTAGACGGCGGCGCGGCGAGGTCATCGTCCCCCACTAGTGAGGGAGGAGAGGGGGGAGGCGAAGGAGGGGGCGTGGAGCTACAGCTTGTGGCGAGGAGGAGGGGGGAGGGGAGTGGTGGAGGAGGAGGGAAAAGGAAGGGAGGCAAAAATGCGATGGTGAAGAAGAAAGAAGGCAAGGTAGCTGCTATGGTGATGAAAACTATACCGATGCCTCAAACAGTATAGTGTGTGAGAGTTGCTGATCTCTTAACGTAACATAGCGGTCATGTTAAAAAGTTATTGCTTGGATGACAAGGATTCCACAAGTCAGTGGCCGATCGAGGTGTTTTTTTTAACGACGAATTAAACCCGCTGACTTGTATGCATGGCCAAGAGTCGTCGACTGATGAACTGTCTACATCTTAGTACCTTAATTATATGCGATTCACCTTAAACCTGTTGACATGACACAATTTTTTTAGTAGAATCCAAAAAGGACAAAATGTAAATGGATCGAGTTGGTAATTGGCAATATCAAGCATGCATGCACCGTTAACCCTAGGCAAACCATGCAGGACAACGTAAGTTGTAAAAGTAATTTGTAACACTAGTATAGTGCCTTGTCTTCCGATTTCCTTTTACCAGCACGTAATATATGGTCTTTTCCTTTTCTAGAACGTTTGTTTCTTTTTCCTTAATTCCAGGATATTTGTTTCCTTTTCCTTGAGATGATGCTGGAGGTGGGGGGAGATCTGTTGTGGTCCACAGGGATGAGTTAGACACATTAAACAATGGACATCGGATGTAGGTGAGTAAAGCTGAGGAAAGATCTGAGAGGTTAATTTTGATGGAGGCAAGTTTCTTGAGACGTTTCGCTGGGTGCATGAAGGTTGGGTCATCTCTAGTGGGGTGTATTATTTAGGGTGGACGTAGAAAAGAATGCTTAGATGCATTATAAAGGGGTATAGATGTGTGCATGGTTTGAGGGTTGACCTCAATGAAATTCCTTCACAGCGCTCATTTGACGGGAAACTCCACATCATCATTCCCTGGGCCGGATCTAGCACGTAAGCGTTGGAGTTAATGGCTTCTTGCTAAGCTCAGTACAAATCCTCTTTGAAGATAACAAATGGCAATTATGAACATAATGACACCATTATGTTTAGAAGAGCAAATCCGGCGATATTTTTTTTCTGGATCGGACCCTGATCATTCCAATCATATAACATGAAAGAAAAAAACATTCTTATTCAACGGTTTTTGTCCGTAGAATGCATCGAAGATAGGTCGAACGCCTTTGGATTACACGCTCGCATGCAAATACATGTAGATATCATCGATCTTCTTGCAACGTAGATTGGCACCTTTATTTATTTGCTTGCTTGCATATGTAGCCGCATACTTGAATATATAGTGGCATATATACTTGGATGCGCGCATGCATGCACACATAGTCACGTACTAATATGTACGTACGTGCGCGCGTGCGTGCATGCATGTACTGCGCTCGATCAGTTGATGTGCTTGAACTCCAGGAGCATCCACTGGTCCGTCTTGGGGACTCCCCAAACCACGGCCCGGTACTGGGCGGTGGCGCCACTGGCGTCCGCCGCGGTGACCACCATTTGGCACCTCACGCCGCCGTTGTAAGGGTGCTGGTCGCTGCCGGACATGCCGACGTACGTCAACTTGGTATTCCGGTTCAGGCTGTACACCAGCACAGCGAATCGCCCGAGCAGCGGCCCGCGGGTATCCGCCGGCATGTCGGCTACCGGCGGCTTCTTGAACTCCGATGCGGACGCCGTGCCGGCGACGACCGCAATGACGAAGAGGAGGGCAGCAAGTGACCTCATTATTCTTTGTATACGACAATATATGTGCTGGCTAGCTAAATTTATTAGCGAGCTTTCTTATGCGTGTATGCTTGAGGTGAATAGATAGGCCCAGTGAGATGTCTATTTATGCAACTGTGGAGAGTGAAACGGCAGCAAGGAAGGTTTGTGCAGTGGTAACTTTAACTAATTTCTCAGGAAATAAAGTACGTGGTTTCGTCGGACTTAAACATGGATATATAGCAAGAAGGGCTTCGTACGCGTTTGCTTAACATTATACAAAGTGATATATTTTCCGTAAAATACTGGCAATGAAATTGTTTATTTCTTCGGAGTGAGAGACTGTCGACCAAATCAGCTCGTCCTATTGCATTCTATGGGCCAGGTAGGACCAGATAGACGTAGGCAACCCCAAAACGTACCCACAACCCGGAGGATCCCAGAAAAAGAGAAGGCCTCAAAAAAAACTGAAAAAGAGAAGGGGAAAGTGTATGAAAACGAAGAGTGCCTAGTTCCTAAATCCGATCTGAGCTCCGTTCACACCCACCGCCGACAAAGGTTTCAAATTTTGCTTTTGGACCACATCTCAGGCGCGGCTAAAATCCAAATTTTGCCGAAATTCAAAAAACAAATTTGAAATCCGGTATTTTTTAGGGAGACAAAAGCGAAATTTTAGCCTAAATGACGAAAATTTTGGTCCTTTTCAACCATATGAAATGGTCTCCCGAGGCTATAAAAAATTGTAACCATGATGCCATGCATGAGGTTGAGATTGCCGAGTTGGTCTAAGGCGCCGGATTAAGGTTCTTCCCAAACGGCGTGGGTTCGAATCCCACTCTCAACCTTAAATTTCTTTATTTTTTTGGTCCGGTGGTTGCTTCTTCAAAAAAAATTGCGAAATTGGGTTGCCAGGAGGACTCGAACCGGGTGCTTGCTTCTTCGTTGCCAAGAGGACACGAACCCGGGTCTCTCACTCGAGAGAGAAGCATCCTAACCAGCTAGACTCAACTAAACTTGCGAATTAGTAAGCTCTTATACATAATTTGTATATGTATAAATTTTCACATGTATTCCGGTCCTAGATACATCAAATCCGGTCGATTTTGTAGCAATTTTGGTCCGAAAGAATGAAATTTCGTCGAGATTTCTAAAATTGATGTAGTATTTTGAAATTTTTGAATTTTTTTCATTCCGTCGGGATTTGGAATCTCGTCCCGTCCGAAATCCGAAATCTCTGCCAAGATTTCTGAAACTTCGTCAGGATTTTGAACCATGCCGCCGACCAAATAAAATATATGCTCCTCTCCGTCCAGTGAAATCTGGCCATCGCTTGTGTCAAGCATGATGAGCGAATCCTCGCTCGTCGCCACCTTCCACCTCCCGCCCCTCGATGCCACCACCAGCCCTCCCACCTAGGCCCTCCTCGAGACGTGGGTGTATCTTGTCGACCATAGGAACACCACCACGGCTACAGCCAAGACGAGCAAAGGCGACACCATTTGAGGTCACCTTTTGCCTCGTCGACCCGCTAGTCGTCTCCTATCTATGCCTCCACTGCCCTAGCCTTATAGACGCCAACTTCATGGACATGCCCCGTATCCTCTGTTACACGTGCCCTGATTGACTATATGCAAGGAACAGCGCCGCGAGTACTTCATGTAACTGGCTAGATTGGAGGTTTTACGTGCTGAGTTGATCTGGAAGGCCACTCTGTTGTGTGATGTCTTTCTTGAGAACCATGTGGTTCGTTTCATCTTACTATCTCAATTGATTGCGAGGAACACATCTGATGTCATATGCCCTAGCGGATTTGTGATATTACTTGCGCCAATGGATTGATCTAGTTTATTGAGATGAACAATTTTTGATATTCTATGCGAACCAGACAACATCACAATGATGTGGACATAGAGCTCTGGCTACATAACTTTGTTGGTTACAGAACTGTGATCTGGAAGGTCCGGTTCACGGCTAATATTGATGACATATTGATCGAAAACCCAAATCACTGTGTTGTTAGCTGAGATGTGGGATGGCATTGCTCGAAAATCAGCTTTTCCCACCTTAGTCATCCATGGTGATGACTGAAAATCTTTAGTGACAGTTGACATCCAAAAGGCGTGGGTGATTGTTGTTCACATGAGTAAGAAGAAACTAAAAAAAATGGTATTGTGTCCCGCCGAAGGAGCAACCAATTTATAAGTAATTATTGATTAGTAAGAGATACATAGTTGTATATGGATTGCTAACAAACATCTTGTCAGAGCGTGGCAACATTTGTCCACTTGGCGTGGCAACATTTGTCCACTTGGGTTATTCTTAAAGGAACTCGGATTCCTAATCAACAAATTAGTACAAAAAATCACAATGACTCGGTCATAGTGTGAAATTTAGTTCAGGTACAAAAAACAGAAGTCGCCAAACCAAATAAATTTCCTTTTAGCTTTATTGTGAAGAAGTCAAAAGGTGGTGGTGCGATGCAAGGCAGCCTAAAATTAGACTATATCACAATATAGATAATTGGTTTTCTCGATTTTTTCAAAATATGTCATTGTAAAATTTTGAGTCACTTTTTCACCATTTTTTTCCTCTTATGCTTGCTAAATAAATACTTCACTCTCATGAATAAATAAGACATTTTTCAAATAGAACGTTGGAGATTGGGGTGGACTTAGTACCTACTCCGAGAGGAACTACATCTAATGCTAAACCAATTACATATTAAGGTCGATTAGCCTTTTAATTTATACTTACTTAGTGTACTATTTTTTATAAACTTCTAGCCGACTGAGCTACTCACGTTGAAGCCAAGATTGTCCTGCTTCGGGCGACCGAGTCACTCAAATTGAAGCTAGGACTTAGTAATTCCGAACGGTAGAGCTACTAACATTGAATCACAGCTTAACAATGCATATGTATTTAGAATATCATGGCATAACCAAGAGACTTAAGACATGTTTGGTTTGTTTTCAATGCTTGCTTTACCAAATTTTGGTAGCGTTGATCAAATTTGGCAAGCATTTGATTTGCTACCAAATTTTAGCAAGATTATATTCTCCCTTTGTTTTCTAGTTCATTTTCTTGCCAATCTTTGGTCAAAACATTGATAGCCAATTTGACCAAAATTTGATAATTTCAAATTTTGGTAAGTTTTAATGAGGCAAATTTGTCATAAAATCAAACAAGCTCTTAGAATTACAAAATGTTACTTTATTAGTGCTATTTTATTAGTACAAACACAATAATACACATTCCTTTGGTAACTATCTAGCACTCACGCATCTACTTGACCTGATTTCTACCATGCTCTTATACTTAGTTCTCTATTTATAGAGGTTAAGTACTGTTGTATTCTTGACACGTGTCAAGATAATGGCCTTTAATGTAAAATATCTAAAACATTCACACTCTTCTTATGAAATATCTAGGTACTAGAAACTTTTCTAAATTATTTAATTAGCTGTTCTATGGTGCTCTCTATGAAATATCTTGGTTCATGCATTGTTGGGAGTCGTTTATGGCAAGTACAATAGCAAAGCCAACTACTGGAATAATTGAAAGACAACAAGGTCAAGTTTGCATTGCCACCATTCAACATGGAATAATTGAAAGGCAACAAGGTCACTTTAGCCGCCACCTTAATTCTTATGCAAGTTTAAAACTACTTATTATTCCTCTAGTCAACTTTCGTGTGACTGTGGACAAGGTAGTGGACATTAACCACTGCCTCTACACCTAAGCCATGTAGTTAATCTCTTCCATCATAAATAGTTGTCGTTTTAGAGATACGTGCAGTCAAATTTTTGAAAATTTGACTGTTAATATATTTTTAAATATTTAAATTAGATACATGAAAATCATATGGGTAGATTTGTATCCAAAAGTACTTTTATAATATTATAATTTTATTGATTTTTATAAATATATTTATTAGAAATTAGTGACCAAATTTGTGTTTTAGAAAGTATGTCGATATCTAAAACGATAACTATTTGTGACCGAATGGAATATTATGTGATGACCGGGCATCAACACCACCAGCACAAAAGTGTAATATGGAATTTAAGTGTGCTTCTATCTTTGGGATTGTTGACATGATCAGCGGCGGATACAGGAGCAGCTTTTCGAGGTATTAGTTGTAGAGATTGTTGACATGCTTAATTTGCTGCTCGTTCTTGGTCTCGCCCTTGGCTACAAGATGATGGCAGGACGAAATGGCGTATGGCTCTCTGATCACTCCTCAGTCTCACATCGTGTCCAAGCTGGCGATGTTGGCTCTTATTCTTACTCCGTTGTTTTTTTTTTCCAGCATTTTGTCACGGCTACAGAGGTGGCGATCAAGAGACTGAAGAGGACAGAGGAGGGTGAAGAAGCAGAGTAAGACGGGAAAGAAGAATGCGCTTTCACAGCAGGGAGAGTAGAGTTGTGTGTTAGTTATATTGTAATAGTAGGGTGGAGATTGAGTATAGCGTAGGGTCCTATTGTCGCGTCAGGAAATAAGAAAAGTTATTCTCTGTTTTCCGTCCTTAGCCTGCTAACAAGCTTCTTGTAATGGGCCTTTTGAGTGGGCTTAAGCATTGAAGCAGATATTTTTTCCCCATGTTTAAGACTTTCTAAGTGTAGCGTGTAGCGTAGGTGACCTGCTGTATCCTTTTTCGGAATTCTCACTTGAGGCGAAGCGCTCTGCAGATGAGTTCAGCCGGAGTTCTGAATACCGATGAGATTTTGGTGAGCTGTGTGGTCGCCAGGGTTTGAACGTTAAACGTCCCAGGTGTGTGGCACGGCGCAAGAGCCTATGGTCGGTACAGGGTTGATTTGAGTTTATTGATGTTGATCCACATATCGGCACATCAATAACCCAATGTCCACTCCATGAAGCTACTAATTAACTGCTTCCTCGCAATCTCATAGCGGTATATGTGTTTTTCTCATACAGGCCGGCTTTGTCAATCTGCACAACTGAACGTTGGTTATCAGATTGAACTTCAGTAAAATCGGCCGCAGCTACGCATGTTAGAATGGCGATACCATACACTAAATTCTACTACCACTACATCAGTATCAAATCGAGACGTTTAGGTAGCATGCCGAGATGTATCTATCTGTCGTCGAGCCTTGATTGTTGTGAAGAAGGTTTGCTCTTTACTAGCTGGGCATTGCTTCGCCCTTGGGAAGGCTTCGATACGATGCACAGGGCAGGTGGCAGGCAGAGGGGGCTTTTGGCATGCATGCCAGCTCCAGCCCCGACCCAACTGGCAGAAAGCTTCCCCGGCCGGACGGAGAAGTACCTTCCAGAAGGCAGCAGCAGCAGCCGCAGCCAGCAGAGAGAGAAGAGAGCCATGCTATCTGCTCAAATACTCCACGCCGACGCCCGCTCCCTCTCTGTTCCTCATTTTACTGTTCCACTGGACTCGTTCCATACATCAGGCCACGTCCTTCCCAATCCCAACTCTATCTTATTCTTCACTACGTAGTAAACCTTTAAAAAAAACATATCAGTGGTACTAGTAGTAGTAAAATTCAGTGACGCTTATGTATGACAAAAATTAAACACACCTTGATCAAAAGAGATCCAAGTTTGTAGATTTGCCAAGTCAACTGGTAGTCTGGTAGTATAGCTGGCATGCTCACACATGTCCATAGACCGCGTCTACGTGCAAGCATACCACCATCTGGGTGCCGCTCTCCCTCTCCTCACTTATCCCATCCGATGCACGCATTTCAGCGCGAAAGCAGGGGAAAACTGGAAAAGGAGCGGGGAGGCAAAAGCGACGGACAGCAGTGGACCACGGGCCCACCCAATCATCGCCCCACACGAGCCCGCATGTCATCCTCACTGCCCGACCGCGTGTACTTCCGGGTGGGTGCGCCTACCGTGCCGTAGGGAGAGAGGAATTCCAAGCGTCACGCCTGCCAGTTTTTGGGGTTCTTTTCGCTTTTTGATCTAAATTTTTTTCTCTAGTTTGATTTCTATCTGAATGTCAAAAAAGAACCGGATGCAACATGTCAAAAATATAGGATCATAGCATGTCACTTGTAGGGCCACGAGAGCACAACAAATCTACCCGTTATGGTATGGAAGCATGATGAAAAATTACTATGGTATAGAAGCATGATGGATAAATACTAGTACAGTATAAGATCATCATAGATACCTCCCCTTATCGAAGAGTTAAATTTACAATTTTAGTTGGATAGTACCAAACTTGCAAAAATAAAAATTAAACCAAGGGGAAAAAAAGCTAAGCTTCCACGCCTACGGCGAGGATCGAGGCCCGCGCCCTCTTACTCCTCCCCCACCTTGCGTACACTCCAAGCGTCCCTCTTACACCAACAGAGTTAACGCCCAACGTACCAGCGTGTGGGGTCAGACCAGTCTAGCCCCACAGGCAGTGAAACAAGAGCGATAGGGTGTGCGGGAACGAACAAAAACTGCCCGTTAGATTTGGAACTGGGTCGCTCAGCTAAGCTCCCTTTCGCTTTATCCTAATCTAATACGAGTATCCTAAACCGAAATTTACTACTCAAACTAGTCAAGTATGTTTGTGCTATAACGGAAATATATTTTAAATCAAATAATCAAATTATGCTATATGTTTTTAAAAATAAAATTACACTCACGAGTTCTACGGGGAGGGAGGAGTAGGGAATAGCACAGCTAGAGGGAGCAGGTGTGAGCAAAAAAAAGAAATATGCGATTGGTTTTCTCTTTATTCACAAGAAATGATGGGAGTATGTTGTGGCCTGGGCCATATGTAGTGTGCTATTTTTCTTAGAAAAGAGAAGGAGAATAGACTATCACAACCCATTCCTATTTATATATCAGTAAAGATAGGAGTATATTTTCATTTTTCAAGCATTGGAGGGCGTCGGGCCAACCAGAGAATGCCACGTGGCAGAAGGCGACCTGTTTGCGGAGTCATTATCGTTTGGTAGAGAAGGGTGCCACGGTTGGAAAGGCCTTATCCAATTGATCCGGTATTTGCAATGTCACAGATCTACGTGGCAATTAGGGTTCAAAAAATCGAAATTTCGATTTTCGGACTATTTTTTATTTTCAAAAATTGACAAAAATGGTCAAAAATGATAGAAATAAAAGAAGTTTGAATTCAATTTTTTTAATTCGGCAGTCAAACAAGGGCGAAAAACCGATTTTCGATTTTTATGCGATTTTATTCGATTTTCGGCACGCCGAAAGAAGATTTAAAAAATTCAAAAAACCCAATTATATATAAAACATCTCAAATAATTTTTTTAATTTAAATCATTTAGTGCTCCTAAAAAATAAAAAACAACAATTAATGAAAAGGAATAGAGAAACTGTAAGTTTTTTATAAATTTTTACATGCTTGATCATGTTATGAAATTTTAATAATATCATAAATAGCTCCCAAGTATCATGTAGTAAAATTTTCAAAAATATTAGACTTCATTTATTACGCCTAGAAAATCAAAAACAGAAGAGCATATACAAAGATAGTAGCACTTTTAGATTTTTTAAAAAAAATACAAATTTTTTATAAAATCATTAGAATTGTCTCTGGACCTCACAAATTTTTTTGCAGAAATATTAGAATTTATTTAGTGTCCCTAGAAAATCAAAAAACAGAATATTATATACAAAAATAGTAGCACTGTCGGAATTTTCAAAAACAAATACACGGTCTGATAATGATTTGAAAATTTTATAAAATCATTAGAATTTCCTCGGGACCTCACCAAAAAATTTCAAAAAACATTAAAGGACCAAATTTCAAAAAAAAATAACACATTGTTATAATTTTTTTTTATTTTTTGAATATTTTTAATTTGAACTTCACAATTTACCAAACAGTTTCAGATATCAAATCGGCTCAATACGCTCGATTTTCACAATTTTCGAGCGATGTTGTGAACCTGGTGGCAATTCCTGTGTTTCCTGCATCACACTTGCTAGGACAACTAGCTAGCACCTTTGCCATCATTCTTGCACACAAACTAGCACTAGTACAGACGTACAGTATATGCCATGTCTAGGAATGGCAACACCCAGATCAGAAACTAACTACAGTATAATAGTTGAAACTTACAAGTTATTAAATGTACCAAAGGTGTATATAGCTAGAAATGCTTGCCTACCTGTGAATTATATTATTACTTTTTAAGAGGTATAAGGACACGCACTCACATATCCATATACATACTCCATATGCACACACATATATGTATTCTCTATCCATGCTAAGAAAATTTTGTATAGGCTCTAAGACTTTCGGAGCAAAGAAATGTACCATCTCACTAATCGTGTAGATGTGTATATATTTACTTTATTTTTTCCGTCCGAGCCTTAATCTAGTTCTATACAGACAATCGAGCGCCCGCAAACACGGGCGGGCAGTCCTATAGTTTAATTGGGCAAAATATTCCGAGATTACTATTGTGTTTGTGGACGAATTATAACTTGCCTGGAAGACAGCGAAAGCAGTTGGCCTGCTCCACTGCAGGGGTCCGTTGGTCCCACGCCGGCGGTACAGTCGCTCATCATCTCTTCTCCTCACGAACCACGATACATGGCTCCGCACAAAATCTCCAAAGTACCCTTTGGAAATCGCATCCCGGTGTACTTTGGCCACATAAAGTTTGTACCGCGCATTATTTTTATGGTGTTTGTTACAGCATAAATCCTATGATTCGCTAATTATCAAATGCTTTTGAGTACAATACTGGTTCTCTTTTATTCCCTTCCGTACTTGATAGTGGCATCTGCATTTCTGCTGTTAGGCATTTGTTTCTAATGGTTATCGATACTTGTTTTGCTAAATTTTAGTGGTATTGATCAACATTAGTAAGTATTTAGTTTGATATTAAATTTTGGTAAGATTCTCTTCTCTCTTTGTTCTCTAGTTTATTTTCTTGTCAATCTTGAGCCAAAACATTAGTAGCCAATTTGGTGACCAAATTTTAGTAAGATTTAGTAAGGCAAATTTGTCATCAAATCAAATAGACCCATGTACCCGGATTGGTCAATCATGCTTATTTCAGCTATTTGATGTCGCTACTATGTGGAGTTGGTTAAGCACCTCTGTAATGGTAATCGTTCTTTGAGCAAAGATGTTAAAGAGAAATGCAGTGAATTTTGTCGGCCATTATTATGTAAGTATGACACGCTATCATTTCTTGTCTACATAAAATACCATTAATGTTACTTATCAAGTCAAATGTACTAAACAACCTCGCAAACAAAAAAAATACTAAACAAGCTTAAGGGCGAACAACAAATACAATTAACCACATATACTAGTACTACAAATACAGCTAACCACCTATAGTTGGGAGTACAATTTATTCACATCGAATTGTTATGCTTTATGGGTCAATAATGCTCAGGGTAAATACAATAATAAAGCTAACTGCTTACTCCATCTCTCATCTATGTCATCTAGAGTAAACACTAAAGCCAACTTATACAATAGCTATCTCTAAAGTTTGGCTCTAAATGCCATGCATTAATTATCTCTTATCTCTTGTACATAACTAACCTAACTATATTTTTGTGTAATGCTTACTACTCCCTCTATGATAAATATAAGGTCTATAGTTTGAATGGTTTTATTGAAAAATATAAGACGTGTATGTAGATTTAATGAATCTTTCCACATATACCCTTATTTATTCTCTCTCAACCATATGCATTTATTCATTACCACCTACACAAAGTATTATCTCTCATCTTCCAAAACAATTAAGAGGGATATGTAAGTTATTTTCTCTCATGTCTTACTCAATTTCACCATAACCTTAATCCTTGTGCCAAGTCAAAATACGCCTTATATTTATCAACGGAGAGAGTACTAAATAAGAGCCAGCTCTCTTCTTTTTCCTCTTTTCTCACTCTTCCGTATAGAACAAAACTGATGTGGACATAATAAGAATAAACTAAGATAGCCTTGTTGTACCTGCTTTAACCAAAAGTAAAATCCACCCTCTAACCGTACATTAAGGTAAATATTCTTTTTGAGCACTCCACATGACTGAAGTGACACTCTGGCAAGCAAGGGCAGATCAGTCCAAGCACCCTGGAGCCCGAGACACATATCCAAAGCCCAGATTCCCCTGCTCCGCGAGATATCGCGGTGAGAAGCGCAAGGCGACAATGCTCCTCGTGGGGCGGATATAAAGCGGGAGAGAGGGGGACGAGCCGGGCGGACAAGCGGACGACAGCACGCGAGCCACAGAAGATCTCGTCCTTCTCCTCCTCTTCCTCCAGTCCTCCCCCGCCACCGCCACCCCCCGCGGCCACCGGCGCACGCGGGCCGCGCGGAGCCTCTTCCGCGGCACGACGGAGACGGTTACGGAGGGGCGGGATCGCCGTCTTATTCGGTGCGCGCTCGCGGTCTCGCTGTCTCATTTGGTTCTGTGTGTGCGTAAGTATGAGTGAGTGCGTATGTCTGCGTGGTGAAATGGGGGCTAGGGGGCGTCGCGGGGGAGGTGATCTGGCGCCGCATTTGCAGTTTGGTCGATTTTTTGTGTGGTTTTTTTTGGGGTGTCTCTTTTGGTGCGCATTTGCGGCGTAATGTTGGGTGTTCCGAGGTAAATTTAGGCGGGGAGATCGGAATGCGGGTGATCCGGTGACGCATTCATGGTTATGGCGAACTCCTCTGGGTTTTTGGTGAGGTGGCGGGCTGATTTTGCAGGGTTTGACTCGGTGTGGTAGTTGGAGGTTGCGATTAGCATTGTCTCTCTCTCTGTTTTTTTCTTGGTTCTACTTTTGGATGTCTGGATTAGTGGCCTCGACTCTCAGCATAGTTTTGGACCGGATCGCGCATTGATTCGTGCAACGTGCTGGTAGTTTTGCTGTTTGATGAATGTGCGTTGTAGCTGTGGTGGCAAAAAGGACCACTTCCGTTAGATCATTTTACGGTATCATGATAATTTCGTTGTTGTGGTATCGATGCGAATTACAACTTTGCAACTTGCGTTGCCGAGAGCAACCGTGTGGTAATGACTGATCTGTGATTTTTTACTAAGATGCAATTAACAAGATCTGTAGTACTCCCAAGGATACTCGGATATGTGTATTGGTATCGGATACTTATCCTGCCTATATGGATGAATTTCCTATTTTTCAAAAAAATAAATTCTCAATATTTGTCTAATACTTCCCTAATACCTCTGAACTATAATACCTCTACTAACTCAGAAGGAGATGCTGGAATCGTTTATTCCCATCCCATAATCCCTTCTCGCTCTCATCTTGCTCTCTACACCACCGTCCCTATCCTCTCTTCCCCTAGGCTCCTATGCCAACATTCCTCCCCCTGTAGATAGTGGCGCGAGGCATCCCTCTCCTTGCCGGTGCGATAACGCCATTGGTCCTCACGCACGGTGAGTCCTCCCACCAGTACTTTTCTTCCCTACAGGGCCGTATACAAAACATGTGCAGAGTGAGCACCGCACAGGCCCCACTTCACAGGGCCTCATTTTATGGATTAGCTTTAATTAATATATTAATCTTCTAATTAAGCATGTCATTAAATTAATCGTAACTTCCACTATCATTGGTGGTAACGAATTGATCAAGTTCACTTTAATCGATTCACTGTGTGTTGTTTATGTGCTGAAATCAAACAAATTTTCTTATTAATCTTGTATTACTATCTTGGTCGCGTGATCTTTGTGTAACCGTGTTGTTAGGACATTGTCATGGCACTTCAACTCTGCATTGAGCTATCAATGCTGCATTGTGGCCCCATGGAGCAATCTGTTCCAATATAGGGCCATGTCAACTTAGGCCATTCCATGTGGCATTTATTTGCGTACAAGTGCCTCTCGATTTGTTAGATATATATTATCCTCGTTCTTTTTTAAGTGACGTCCTAGAATCCGCGTCGTCAAACTTTTCTGAAGTTTGAGAACTAATATGTTTAAAACTATCTAGGTTAATAATATAAAAATTATATCATTAGACTTATTGTTAAAAATGCTTCTATAATTTTATTAGTATATAATAAGATAAAGTTATAAAATGTAGCAGCCAAAGTTACATCTTGGTAACCATGCAAAGTCAAAAGTGTCACTTAAAACAAGAATGGGGGAGTAGTTCAAAGAGACTTTGCTTCATTTTCTTGGTAGGATGTAATTTGTATTTTAGTTGCCCTAGTTGGGGAATCAGTGTTGTAGAAAATAATCTTATTACGCTATAGCACTAAATGTTTCTTTTTAATTTTTGTAATTACCTTCTCTTGCTTATAGGGCCTAATCCTAATTTTAGCACAGGGCCTCGATATCTCTGGTATGGCCCTGCTTCCCTCTTGATTGTGGTAGTATGGTACTCCCAGGCAGCCAGCGGCAGCAAGCTGGTGAGGGCAGCAGTGGTTAGGAGGTAAGACATATAGCTGCGGCAAGTAGGGATAGAAGCTCACAATTGTGGAGACGTTTAGAGCAGTAGTAGACTAGATGCCCTAAGCCGCTTGCTATGTGCTGATGGGCTTTCAAGATGAACTAGCCCATTTGCTTCTTCATTTTCTTTGTTATTGTCTCTTTTATGTCTTTTGTGTATGATATACCATATCTCATATATGTTTCTCTATTATTTTATTTTTACTATATATATACACAAACGTATCGCCGTATCGGTGTTTTTAGGGAAATAGCGTATCGCGGTATTGACGTATTGTGTGTCGGTATTGGCATATCTGGGCATCCTAAGTACTCCCTCTTTTGATTTTTATAAGGCGTCCACGCATTTTGAGATTCTAAATTTGTAAACTTCAACCAATAATTAGTCCAACAATATATAGATTATATGACAACAAAATAATACCGTTAGATTCGCATTTGAAAGCACTTTTCTATGGTTATGATTTTGCAGCTATGAACAAAGTATTATAAAAGAAATTAACGATCAAGGTTCAATAATGGAAACCACACCAAGTCAAACCGTGCCTCACAAAAATAAATGGAGGGAGTATTGTTTAACATCTTATTGCGCAAGTCCTCCAGGAGTTGATTCAATCAAAAGATCAGTTTGTGAATTCCGCATTCCACATGATATATTTATTCTTTTATCTTCAGCTAACAACTCGATGCTGCTTTGATTTAACCAAAAATACCATGATTTAGGGAATGCTAAAATTTGATGTGCATTTCATTTTTTTTTGTTTCTGTGACTGAGGTTTAATGAAAGTTTTGCGGCTTCATTTCTTTAGGTTCATGATTCATCAGAAGCAATGAACGGGAGTCGACAGATGGAACTCCACTACATAAACACTGGATTTCCATACACCATCACTGAGAGCTTCATGGATTTTTTTGAAGGCCTCACATATGCTCATGCTGATTTTGCTCTTGCAGATGCCTTTCAGGATCAGGTACCAAAAACAGAATTGCCATTTTTCTCAATCTATCTTATGCAACAGCTAGCTGATTCCATCTCCTTGAACCCTTGAATCCAAATTTAGATTGTTTATTGTTGCTTTTGTAACGATGTATATTTGCCATGGAATATTAAGTGGCTCATGTATTGGGTACAAGATCCTCTTTAAGATCTCCAGCTACTTTATAAACCAAATTTGATAGTTTCAAAGTTTTTTTTTTGTGTCTAAATTTCCAAGTTTAATAGTTGATGTGCTTTACAAATCTAGATTTGTTTCATCTGTAGGAAAGAACACATTTTAGTGTAACAGTGACTTTTTTCTTGAAAAAAGAAGAAGAAATGGAGTCACTCAGCAATGGGGGAAATATTGATTCCTGAAACCTCACTTTTCACAGAACTCATAGAATGCTTAGAAATTATTCAAAATGGATATAATAGTCTCTGTTTAACTCACACTTGTTGCAAATGTGCAGGCTAATCCGTACTGGACAATGATGCATACAAACTCCTATAAGTATGGATATTCTGGTGCAGAAAATTATTACAGTTATGGACATGTTTATGACATGAATGATTACATGCATAGAGCAGATGGCGGACGCAGAATTTGGGATAACACCACACCTGCAAACAATACGGACTTGCCCAATGTAGTCCTTCAGGGCAGCGAAGCTCCCCATGCAAGTGCAAATTCTACTACTGAGGAATGTAAGTTCAATCTCACAGTCCAAGATCACTTCTAATCATGCCTAGTTGAAAAACAGTACTCTGGAGATTTTTCATCTGAAAGTTGAAACAATCATTAGTTCATTACTCTAGGACTTCAGCTACATGAACATCTCTGGTTAAGGTGCTAAGGATTAAATTCTTTTTAAATGAGCACTATGAACTTCCTGTAATTGGTGTACCCTTGGGTTCATAATGAAAACTTTTTTTGGGGAAGTCTCATATAACTCTACATGCTTCATCGAATTCCAGTGAACTTAAATATGCTGCCATCAAGCTAATTTTAATGACTTCACTGGTTTAATTGTTCGGTTGAATATTTATTGTTCCTCAAGTCATTTTCCATTGCAATTTGCAACTTGAGACATCAGACATGTATACAGTTAGAGTAGTTGTTCATGAGTTCCAGCATTTGAAATCAAGGTAGTTTTACATCTAAATTGCATTGTATACAAAATAGTATTTCCATTAGCTTTTCCTTTCTGAGAGGACTAGTAAGCACTAAGCACACATGCATGGCTCTATAACCAAGAAACATGAAGTTCTGTCTACTGATGAAGGCATGAAGCCGTTTTCCCCTTTGCTCGCTGTTTGTCATATAACAAGAAAAGTTTGTCAGTGTCATACTATTAGTGATCGATATTGTATGATTGATCTTTTGTGCTAACATTTACCAAAAAGAGCACAGTTAATTAGAAGATTACAAAAAAGAAAAAAGAAGTAAGGAATTGAGCATTTTAATGGCTATGTTGTACCTTTGTACTCCTGTTATTATTTCATTATACATTAATGGGTCATTGCAAAGTAGACCGCCTTTTTTCTGATACTGATAAGATTACTAGCTACCTCACTTGTTACATAGTCATACACATTGAACCATCCAATGACTGGATCTTTTTTTTCAATTACCTTTCCATGCAATGCGTTAATGGAATCTTATGCATTTGGTTGTCACATAAATAGTAACTGAACATTTAAGATTTGAACCTTTTCCTTCAAGTCAAATAGTTGACTTAAACATCAATTATCTTTATTTTGGCACTCTGATTTTGTTTTCACCTACAGGCATCCAACAGCCAGTTCACCAAAATTTGAGCAGTCCTCAGGTAAATGAAATTTTTTATCATTCTTATCATTTTTTAACTAATATTTTCCTGCAAATCAGCGCAGTAGTGTTGTACGAGCGAATGCTTTTTTACATGTTTCCACCTTATCATGTATGATTCCAAGTCAAAATCATTTATTTGTTTGACTATAGTCTATATGCCATAAAATTGCCTCCAGTAGCTAATAACTTCATATATGACCATATCCCACACGTCTAATGTTTGGCACTTCTTATTAATTTACATCCCACATTTTATGTATTATAAAATTGTCTTCTTTGATCCCACATAGGATATATAAAGTTTATTTCTCATTCACTCAAAAGACAAAAAGGTACCGAAGCATTATTGCTGTACCCCAAAAGTGTTCTGTGATGTCACTTATGTGTTGTGTGCTGAGGATTGTCATGTCCTCCAATTGGTTCACTAAAAATTAGTGTTGTTGTATTTTCAGGTTATTTGGCAAGACAACATCGATCCTGACAACATGACATATGAGGTTAATAAATTCTCTTGCATGACTTGTATTGCCAATTCACCATGTTCTCTTACTGGCTGTTTCATGTAAAACTGACACTTCAAATATGTATATTCTTTTTTCATCTGATTTATATCATTAGCTAGATAGTAAAAGGCTGCAGAGAATACACCATACATTATTGGCTTGGTCAAATGGTATAGTTCTCATTTGGGTGCTTCCAGGACCATACTTGACATTAAGGATGCTATGACTCTTTACTGCCTGTAAATTTATTGAGAATATTTATTTGCATTGCCAATTAATCAACTGCTATTTTTCTTAGTTGCAAAAGGTTATTTGCCTTTGACATCTGTTATTAACCATTTCTTTTTAAGTCACATCATATATAACCCAAATATTGCAGCTGGTAACTACTTGGAGCGATCAGTTCTGGACAGATTTTCTTGGTGAAAAGTTTTGTCCTTTCTAGAATAGGAGTCATCACAATATAGTTTCAATGGTTAAGCTATATATTCATTAATCATTCGTTGGGAAATTTTATCATTTATTTCATCACCTAGTGGTCCATATCCTGTATGTTTCTTTTCTCATTTGATTATTTCTGGAACTTGGTTTACTAACAAGTTTTTGTTGACAGGAATTGTTGGATTTGGGTGAGGCAGTTGGAACCCAAAGCCGTGGTATCTCCCAAGAACACATTTCATCACTTCCAGTCACGAAATACAAGTGTGGTTTCTTTTCGAGGAAGAAAACTCGCCGTGAAAGGTTATACCTTGTTGTAATCTTTTTATGCCAATCTGTTCTTGACTATGACTTGGTCCTGGCCTTTACCCTCAGAAGCATGCCATATTAGTTCTGACTGCATTGATATGATGCTGAGTCTTTGGTGTAATATGATGGTTTCTGCTTACCATAGAGAATGCAGTTAGTTGCAGCAACTTTGTTCTGATTCTTAAATAGAAACGAAGGTAACCTGTAGGACTTCCCTTTGGGTAACAGGTGTGTAATTTGCCAAATGGAGTACAGGAGAGGTGATATGCAGATGACACTTCCCTGCAAGCATGTATACCATGCCAGCTGCGTGACAAGATGGCTCAGCATTAACAAGGTCAGCAATCCGAAAATGAAACGATCCATGCCTGCTTCACATTTCCTCCTTGCTCTTCTTTGGCTTACACATTTCTTCTGCAGGTATGCCCTGTTTGCTTTGCTGAAGTTCCTGGCGAGGAGCCCAAGAGGCAATGAGTTATGGCCGCCAGGAAGCTCTTGCGCTCAGACCCTCAGTCCCACTGTGCCCGCAACAAATGATTGATTTCTGCTTGAAGGCAGCTTGCTCTCCCCCTTTAGATCTGTGTATTAGAATCATATCACCAAATATAGGTTATAAGCAGATGTAGTTGGAGCCGCTCCCGAGAGGTTTGCTGTAGACTGTAGAGTTCGACTGTGAAGTGTGAACTATAACCACGTGCTAGATGGTAACATGCTCAATCACACACGATATGCGAGGTGTTTTTGTTCACTGCAAGAGCATGTGCTAGTTGAATTGATTAAGATTTTGCGAACAATGGAAAGATTCATTTTTTACAGTGCTTTGGTCTGTCAGCTGGCATTTCTTCGCTATGATATGTGTTAACAGCGATCACTCGTATCTAGAACTTTTAGAACTTTTATGATTCTTCGCTATGATATGGGTATACCCTATGAATCCTAATAGGATTAGGATTTTACTTTCTTTGGAGGAGGACTAAAGTGTTATATAAATATATGGGGTGGTCACAGTGAACCCAAGCAATCAAGAAATTATAAATCAACTTATCCAGAGTAAGAGGTGCACGAAAGAATTAGAGACTAGTTTATTCTTTAACACTAAATTCTTATATAGGAAAATGAATCGAGAGTTACAAAAATTTTGAGAGATTGTCAGAGCAACAATTCCTTGTACACGTTTCGTCGATCATTTCAATGTCTTAACAAGCTTATCACGCAATTGACTAGCGTAGGTGAGAAAATTGAGGAGAACGACAACGTCGTCATACTGGTATCATCCCTACCACAATTTTTGGAGCAATTGGTGATGAATATTCTCGTCGGAAAAAACACTTTCAACTTCAATAAGGCAGTTGCATATTTATCGGGGGCAAAGTCCTTGAAAAAACCATCAAAATTTTCGTTCTCGGGTAATCAAGCATTGGTTGTGTTGCATGCAAAAGTAAGAGTTACACTAAGAAGAAGGACGAAAGCAAGAGTACACGTGTATGCTATCTATGTGATGAGGAATGTCATATAATAAAAGAACTAGCTGAGTCTAAAGCAAATGAATGATGCATGCTTAATGATGGTAGCAAAAGATGATTCGGACATACTTGTTGTTATTCAATCAAGTATTTCTCATAGATGAATATTAGATTCAGATTGTTACTTTCATATATGTTCGATGAGGGAGATATTGACGAAGAATCTCTATACCCGATGCATGAAACTGTTCACTTGACTGATTGCAAGGAGTATTCAATTACTGATGTGAGAACAATTACATTGGAAATGTATGATGGAGCACATTGTACATTGACAGGAGATTGGTATGTTCCCGGCTTAAAAAAGATTTTAATATCTGGGAAGTCGTTTGTACTCGAAGATTGTGATATATCATTTCGAGATGAAGTTATGCGAGTTACTCGCAAAGGATAGGTAATCATAAAAAGTATGTGGAGCAATAGAGGATACCGACCGGTGAGTAAATCTAAATGAAAGGCAACCAATAAGATGTCTGAGAAAAATCCTGATCAGAAGAAGGAAATAGTGTCATTAATAGTAGGTAATCATGTATAAACTGCAGTTATGTGCGGAACTGCAAAAACAGTTACAAAATCTAGTGGTGCGAGCTGATGGAAGAAGGAAGGCGTGGTAGGACCAAACGAGCAGTACCAATGAGTAGGTGAAGCTTGGAGGCGGTACAAACATATGTCATGGAGGGCTATAAGAATAGGAGATGTGGTTAACCAAACTACATAAAAAAACTCTTAGGTGGAGGGTTTAAAAGGTCAAACCCGAATACCAACACGCACATTTTCATGATGTGCACGAGTTCATGTGGTGGGGGCACTCCCAAAGGTAGGACGAAAAAAATAAGGAGCTGATTTAAAGCAAGTCCTTAGAGGAGCATGGTGATTTTAGCGGATAAGAGTCAAGGTGAAGATTATTAATTATGGTAACTGTCGACTTTTGTAGTCAGCAATAAATTTATGGGGTAGGCGCTAGATCTCAAACTCGAAGGTCACACAAGACAAAGGGTTTAGACAGGTTTAGGCTCTCGCGGAGGAGATAATACCCTAGTCCTGTGTGCTGGAATTATGCAGATCTCTTGGATCTAAGATTGCTCAAAGCGCAATATGTTCTAGGCGATATAAGGTGTGCTATGCTCTATAACTTGATCGCTCTATGCTTGGATGATCGGATTCCTATGTTGTTGCCCGCTCTCTCCTTTATATAGCGGGGGTGGGGCGGCTTACAGAGTCCTAATCGGTTTGGAGATTTCGATCGGTTACAAGATTCTAGTCGGTTACAGGATAGAGTTTACATCTTTATCTACCCTATTAACGACTCGGATTACAACCGTATCTATCATATCTAAATATAAGTTCAACTTCCTTTAAGATATGTCCCTCATGCACGGCGTGAGGCCCGACGCGGGAGTATCTTCTGGGCCTCCCTCTTAGGCTTGTCATGAGGGTACCCGGGTTCTTATATTCCACAGTAACTAATATTTAGGCTTTTAGAATTTTGAAAGGTGTGCTAGATGAATCATAATATAATTATGATTACTATTTTTTTCGGAGTAAGATTTCTACTTGCATTGGAGGAGGACTATATAAACCCATAGAGTGGTTATAGAGAACCTAAGCAACCAAAAAGCTACAAATCTACTCATCCAAAATAAAAGGTGCACAAGAGGATTGAGACTATATTATTCTTTATCACTAGATTCTTGTATAGGGAATGATCCAAGGGTAATCTTTTTAAGGTTGTGCTTAAAAAATTCTCGGTCGGCTTCGTCAAATCTTTCTCTCTCATCGGGGTTGCTTCAACGTCATTATTTTGGTTTTTTATACAAGATTCATACTTTTGGTTCTTGAGACCACAAAACTCTTATCTGATAGGGGGTACTGCGTATAAGAGGGGTTATCAGAATGTCACGATGTGTTTGTGATTGTAACTCTGAGCTTGATGTAGCTTTTTCCCGGTCTATTTGTCTACTGGATGGGCCTGATATGCGAAAAATTATTGTTCTTTTTTACGCTAGTTTAGTGTTGTTCATATTTTTGAACGAAAAAGACAGGAGCTCTGGCTTATCTTATAGAAGAAAGAAAAAGAAGGTACACCATCGGTCGGAGAAACTATTACAGCACAAAGGCACAACCTGAGACTGAGAGGTTGCCGCTTAATTCAGATGGGATAGGAGAAAGAACAAACAAAGCAACTGAGAATACTTCTATTGTCCTATTCTCCTAATCACCATTCAAAACACCCCAAAAGGCATCGAAGACAAACAAACCCGTTACAGCCTGCCAATCGAAAACCTCCGTGGCCTGTAGCCTGTGAGTTCACCCTGAGCAACATCAATAGCTTCCCCGGGAGGATTTCTCTGCACTTGCAGTACTTACTTTCTTCTTTTGAAGGTTACTCTTTTATGTAAAAGGCCCCCAAATTCTGGTAGGTATCAGCCCTGCATTGGGGGAAAAGCCGCCTGTGTGTTAGCCCGTCGACTGCTACTTTCGAAGACTGTCCTGTGCAAAACTCCAGTTTAGCTGTTCTCATGCAGCTTGGGCTTGCCTCATTTCCAATGCTCGATTTGTGACATCCATAGAAATGATATCGAGCACGGACTGTACTGTGTGGTATTTATTGCTAAAAATCCTAGCATTCCTCTCCTTTCATAAGTTCCAGAAGACAAATGAGGACACCATCCACCTCCTTCCGGCATTGCTTTGGGACTTTTTTGGCAGACTGAAAGCCACCACTGCTAGTGGAAAACTCGGGGTGTGGTGCCTGGTATGGGATCTGTAGGCGTAGAACATCAATCTCCAGAGCTATCTTGCAAAGGGGTAGAGTAGAACCAAATGCGTAGCTGATTCCGATTCGGATCCGCACAGGGGGCAAGAGGCACCGTGAGGCCACCCTCTAATCGCCAAATTATCTGCCGTTAGGAGCCTATTTTGGATGAGTAACCATGTGAAAAACTTGCATCTGTTTTCTATGATCGCTTTCTAAATAATTTTGTAGTTGTGATCGGACGTGAAGCCTCTAAATTGTGCTCCATTAGCACTGCTCACTGAGTATTCACCATCTGTTGTTCATCTCCAAACAATTTAGTCGTGCATATGCGGCTTGAAGGTAATTTCATGGACAACTTGCCATAACCAAATGAACTCATAAGTTGTGCTTCCGTAGTGATTCTTCGAAGATGCCTAATCCAGTTTCCGTTGTGAAGTTCTTCGTAAACTGTCGCGTCTTTTCGGCGGATCAATTGGAAGCATTGGGCCGCCCAATCCTTCGGACAGGCTCCCTAGAGCCAGGCCCCGGTCGAGAATTTTATCCTGTGACCGTTTCCCAGCGTGATCCTGGTGTTGACGTTGAAAAGGCTTCGATCTGTTTCATCACAAGGTAGGTGCATTCCTATCCAAGGCCTTTGATGTTGTTTCCATTCGTACTATAGCCACCTAATGTGGAGCGTCCTCCGAAACGTGATGAAGTCTTTAACCCCTAAATACCCCGTGATCTTTGGCCTGCAAACTTTGACCCAGTTAACCAAGCAATGGCCACCAGTACAATTCTGTTCCCCTTTCGAAATGAAATTCCTGCGCAACCTGTCGGGCTTCCTGACTGCCCATTTGGGCAAGAAAAACTGTGATGTGAAAGATTGCGAGTGCTGTTAGAACGGAGTCAGCTAGAATGAGGCGAGCTACCCTGGAAAGCAGTTTTCCTTTCCACCCCGCTAACCGTGAAGTAGCTCTGTCGATGAGCGAAATTACGTCTGTCTTTTTTAGCTTTGTTGGCCGTAGAGGAAAACCTAAATACCTGCAGAGGAAGGAGCTTACTTGGGCCGGGAAACCTTCCAGGTAGATGACAAGTCCAAATCACCGCATGCTATGGGATAAATATTGCTTTTGTTGAAGTTCATTTGTAGGCCGTGTTGTTCATTTTCATTGGCTTTGTGGGCAAACAGATTTCCTGCTTTTGCCCGAAGTTTTCTGTAGCTGGGAAAACACTTTCATTCACTTCTACTCTGTGACAACTGCTCAGCTCTGGACCTATTTAGTTCAGGTACGAGTACTTAGTGCGAACCCTTGGGCCATCTACTGACGAACAACTGAAGCTAGTGCAGAACGAAGTAGTCCACTGCCAATTGTGTCAGTAGAGGCTGCAAACGAAGAACACCTTCTCAACACAGAAACTAATACATGGCGTTTCTACGAGTAATCACGTGATAAACAAGTACCGATGCAATTTTCACGAGCCTTCCCACTAAGGTACTTTTCAAAAGTCACCTAGCCAGCAGGCCCAGCAGACAAACACACCAAGCCATTTGATAATTGACAAACAAATTAATTTGTCAGTATCACTAGTGTACTCAGCTATGCCGACGTACTTGGAGAAGGCACATGAGCGGTAGTTTGCAGGATTGTTACGGTACGAGATTTGGATTCATAGTTTGTTATTTTTTCTTTTAATTTTTGCTACGAATATGAACCCTGCACCTAAACTGATTTAGATTTGACAAATCCGATTCGCGATTAGTGGGTTTACAGTGAATCCAGTAACTACGATTTGCAGCATAATAGAAGTCACCCATGCCAGTGCCCCCAGCGTCTTCTTCCTCGTGTCGACGGCAGCCACCCATGCCTCGGCGTCCTCATCGTTCACCTTGGACATCAGGTGAACAATGTCGTCGCTGTCATCATGCACACTCAGGGTAGGGGCAGCAGTTCGCAATTTCCTTGACGTCGGTTTCTCGGCCTTGTCACCCCACAACTCAGGAAGCATATCAGAGTGACTTGCGTCCTCCACCGAGATGTCAGCAACGTCAACCGTGTCATCCTCTGCCAAGTCGAGGCCGACTGGCCGTCCAAGAATCGAGCAGTTCCGCGTTCAAGCCGCTGCCCTCGTCGTCGTCGAGGAAGTCCATCTCAATGAACGATAAAACCATTGCTGCAGGTGACGTCCCGGACCGGCCATGGGCAACCATCCCGGCACACGTCCTTGTTACCGGCCACTCGGATGAGAGAGGAAGCAATACAAAAGGAACAGAGTAGTAGACACGGAAGGGCACCGAAGAAGAGAACAGGTGTTCGCCTCAGCTCCCGGCTCTCCTCTCGCCATCGATGATCTACCCCAAATCCTAGTTCTCTAATTCCTAGTCCCTGCTTCTTCTTAGTCAATTGCTTCTTCCCGGTCCTTGCTTCCAATCCTCCTTCAATTTGTATCCCAAATTAGTGGCGAAACCAGAATAAAAATAGAGGATAGACTCAAAAAGTTAGGTTGAATTGAGACAAACATGTTAAACAGTTTGCGTTCTATTCTCATCGGTTTGAGTATTACTATTAGCAGTTCATTATTCGAGAAATACTTGTGTAATATTTGCTTATCAAATTTTAAAAAATCTATAAACAAGTTAACACCAATCGATCAAACAAACCGGCTATTGTCTCTTTCAACTCACTGACATATTTACAATTGGTAAAAAAAATCATATATAGAAGAGGGGTTCACATTATCTATTTGTTATCATAGTCAGTCCATTTAACCGGTTAGGCACTCGCCAACTCACGCTACGCCACCTTCACAATCTGCTTGTCGTTGCCGCAGTGGATTGTTCGTTGCCACATGCTTGCACCCTCGCCAGCTCCTCGATATTCACTCAACGTCCTCGTCGTGCCCTCACAATCACTGACTCCCAACGACGTACATGAAACGCTCCCGGACTTAGTGGGTGGTCATATCCTCGCAAAGGAGAGGTGTCAAGTCACCTCCCTCTCTCTCTATGGTCTCTGCAGTATCGAGAGTTTAAGTCTAGTTTTACAGTCAGCAAGCGAAGTTACCAATTATAAAATTAGATGTTCAACAAGTAGCAACCTACGAAGCCACATGGTCTAAAAAGTAGCTTACTACCTAGCAAAATTTATTCTTTCTCCATACGCGTCGGAGTGTATGTATATTCGTCGCTGCTATACCAAAAATTAAACATCATTGCTAAAGAAGGCACATAGAACCTACTGACTAGAGAGTAGGCTTGAGTCTAAACGAATCCACCCGTCGGATATACCACTGTCCCAGATACTTATATCCGATGTTGGATTGGAAATACATTACTTGTGCTTGATTTGAATCTGTGTTCATCAAGTAGATCGTGACACCTTGGTGCTCCAATCAGTGGTCTTGGACGGGAAGACGTGGTCATATACTGCGAAACCTCTGGGGGCGAGCTGCTTCTCAAGGACGGCGACTACAAAGTGCTCGTTTGGAACGATTTTAGCTTCGATTTCTTTCCTCTAGAAGTTTTAAGCTATTCTAAACGGCCGATTTCTTTCTAGCTGAATACCAAAACCAACAACACATTTGTACTAGAAAAACCTGAAAGCCAAAAATTGATTTGAGATAGCTTTCTACAACTTCGGTAGATTAGGGTTTTGACTTTTAGACCCTGTTTGGTAGAGCTCTAGATTCTGCCCCACCTCAGATCTGAATCTTGTAGGCTAAAATAAATAGAATTAAGTTTATATTTTTAGTCTAAAATTAAATAAAATAAATGACCTATCTAAACACTCTTAATATACTCACAGATCCAGCTTCACGGATTTGTGAAGCTACAAATACCTAGCTCCACCAGATTCATAAATCTGGTAGAGTTAGAGCCGTATCAAACACACCCTTACATTAGAGTTGGAGAAGATTTCCTTCTCCTACCAAGTATAAAATCCAAAATCTCACCCATTTCACTCCTATCCTCCACCCACACCTCTCACCCCTGAAAGCTAAATTGCCAAACACTAAACTCCTTTAGACCAACTGTTCAATCGCATAGCCCTTTAGTCATACAGGCGAGCTAAAAAGCTAGTTCTTAGATAAGCTAAAGTAATGCCAGGGCCTAAGAGGCCAACTTCCTGGGCTCCAAAGACGTGCAGGTGGGGGCTTGGGAGCAGCTCGAGCTACGGCTTTCTCGGGCCAGCCCTGTAGACGAGGTACTAGCAGAACCCTAGCTCTGTCATGGACTTCCTAGGCACGTAGGTGAAGGAGAGGCGGAGGACGACGAAAGCGCCATCTGCAGCAACGACGAGGGGCTCTACGGCGAAGTCCTCGCCCATGAGACCGGAGCAGTGCCTATAGAAGTGGGAGACGATTGGCGGGTCGACGAGGACACCTCGACGGTGTGGCCGGTGCTCGTCACGGCGGTAGCGGTGGTGCGGTCAGCAAGGTACGCCTGTGGGTGGTGGAGGCGACAGCGTCGCGGCGGGGTAGGATCGGGGCCGGAAGGTGGCGAATTTTTTTTTCTTTAATATTTATTTTTATTGTTTTTTTCAAAACTATCGTCCGAATCAAATTTTTGCAAAATTATCGCGCGTCGCCCGTGTATGGGCGATCGCCCCATACAGGCGATATGTGCCTCGCCGTCAGCAGAGCAAGCGGTAAAACACATAGGCCCCACATGCGCTCGGGCTCGGCCCCTCGCTCATGCGAGCGACCGACCGAGCGAAGCAAGCGAAGAAAAAGAGAAGGAGGAAGAAGAGAGAAAGAAGAAGAAGAAGAAGAAGAAAAAAAGAAGAGAAGAAGAAAAGGGAAAAAAGTCGATTAAATGCGTTTTGCGAAGGTATTTTTACAAATTTTATAAATCTATTATTTAGGAATTTTACGATTTTGTAGTGTTTAGAAAATTCAGTAGAATTGTTTGTTATTAGAATTCTAATGTAGCATGTAATATTTAGTCAATTTAGGATTGTGTAGCGTTTAGAACTTTAATGTAGTATTTAGTTTTTAAAAATTTGAGGATTTGTATAGTATTAAGTACGTTACAAATTTAGTGTAGTATTAGAAATTTATTGTAGTGTTTAGAAAATTTAGGATTGTGTAGCGTTTATATTTTCTCGGATAGTGTTGTTTAGAAATTTCTTTATCATGATTCATATTTAGAACTTTAATGTACTATTTAGTTTTAGAAATTTGAGGATGTATAGTATTAAGTACGTTACAAATTTATTGTAGTGTTAGAAATTTATTGTAGTGTTTAGAAAATTTAGAATTGTGTAGCGTTTACAATTTCTCGGATAGTGTTGTTTAGAAATTTCTTGTCATGATTCATATTTAGAACTTTAATGTAGTAGTTAGTTTTAGAATTTTGGAATGTATAGTATTAAGTGCGTTACAAATTTATTGTAGTGTTAGAAAATTTAGGATTGTGTAGCGTTTACAATTTCTCGGATAGTGTTGTTTAGAAATTTAATGTCATGATTCATATTTAGAACTTTAATGTAGTATTTAGTTTTAGAAATTTCAGGATTGTATTGTATTTTAGAGTAATATTTTTCCGTCGGACGTTGCGGCATGTCGGAGAAATTGTATTTCCAAATATTTTATGGAGATGGGGAGATAGCACGGGGCGGATGGGGTGGATCTATCATCATTTTCAAGAGTCGTCTGGGGCATATGCGGGCCAAGCGATAGGACATCTGAGGTTTGTTGGAGTGGATGTCTCGGATGTTGGTTTGGATGCCCGGTGTTCGGTTTGCCATGTCGAGCGTGAGTGAGCGAGCGCAAGACCGTTTTACGGAGAGTTGATTCTGTTAACTCGGCGTCCACATGGAGGAGTTATGTTGGTTTTGCTGCAGGCGGGGTTGACCGCTCATGTTGTTGGCACCAGATGCTGCCCGGTAGCTCCATCGGTGTCGCAAGTTCGTGATGTCGGGGTGGACATTACGGCGGAGGACATCAAATGTAGAAGGAAGGCGAGGAGCGTCGCGGCGGGTAGGATCGGGGCCGGAAGGTGGCTGCGGAGGCGCGAGGTGGCGTGGAAGAAGCGGAGCGAGGACACGCAATCTGTCGTCCACTTGGGTGGCAAATGTGTTTTATGGTCGGATCGTGGACAATCCCCATCTGCGACCTCGATCTATTATCACACCCGTGGAGGAGGTTTGATACAAGATTAGCTACGCAAAGGCATGGAGAGCAAAAGGACAGCTCTGGAAATACGGTTCGGGACGTCGAGGCTTCGTGCGAGAATATTCCCACTTGCTCGGGCAATCGCACAAAGGAACCCCGTACATCCATCGACCTTGCGGAGTTCCTGCGGGTGGTGCGTGCCGGGAAGTGGGTATTGCGGCGTGCATTCTTATACAGGCGCATGCATAAATGCGTTAAAACGCATGTCGCCGGTCCTTTGCATGGATGGCACATTCCTCACGGGAAGTACAAGGCGATTCTAAGCTGCGATCGCGGTGGATGCCAACAACGAGGTTCTACGGTTGCGTTGGCATTCGTGGAGGGGAAACACGGAGAGCTGGTGCGGTTCCTTGAAAGAGTGAAGGCGGCGGTTGTTCTCGGCAGGCACGATGTTTGTGTCATCCATGGCCGACATGCGAAAGTGCTAAGAGCGATCGTGGATATGCAACAAGGTCGTCCGTCGTGGGAGCGACAAAGTGGCGGATCGAGGCGGGTGGTGCATGAGGCACATGGGTGCCAATTTTCCGTCGATTCGGGAATAAGGAGCTTATGAACATGTTCAGCGCTGTGCAAGCAGAACCAGCGGAGGAAGTTCGGCGCGCTTTGGAAGGCGTTGGGCGAACTAACGAAGAAGCAATCAATGGATCCCGGAGGTACCGCTAGTTCATCAAGGAACCCGATGGTGTACCATGAGCAAGGAGAGGACCCCACACCTTATATGCGGCTGTGAGCGACCCCCAAACCTCGGCGTGGCGTACCAACATAAAGAGTTTCACCGATTGGATACGACATGAGCCTTTGGAGAAATGGTCCTACGCACGACGAGGGCGGCTCGCGTTATGGGATCATGACAACGAACTGGCGGAGATTTACAATCCAGGTAATGAAGGCACGGATGCCTTCCAGGTGGGTATAGTTGAGGGTGTCTTATTAGGGACACAGAGATATTTCATTGAGCGATACAAGACCGCGCGGCATGTATGTCGGACAATCGATTGTCTTACTCAAGCTGTTGTGTCTACCTACATGTCCAAGAAAACAAGAAAGCGCGAGACACATCGGGTTACACCGAGAGTGGCGTGGAGCGGAGATACCACGTGCCTTTGCGGTGGCCGAGGTCGCGAGGTGCCAGGAGAGGACTTCCATCATGCATACTCGGCGGTGATTGCGAGTGCTCTGCCGAAACCACGCTGGTGCACTTGCCGTGCTGCATGCGTCATTGCCGCGACCGCCGAGGCGCATCAATCACATCGTCCGTTCATCTCCCGTACTACTACAAGCGAGCGTTCTCAACACGTGGCATCATGAGGTGTACGGGTGCGAGTGGATGGATCGTTCACAGCGACCCCTCGGACCATCGATGGGTGCAGGACATCCGAATGTTGAAGATGAAGGTCGGGCGTCGAAGGACAAGGCGCGTCGAACGATATGGGCGAGTGCGAGCGCGTCGCAACCGCGGATAATGTAACTTTGCATGTTGTTCCCATCTTGTATTATTCAATGGACCGTAAGTCGTAATATGCGTTGTAATGTTCGATGTAATTTTCAATGTACTAGTAAGTTGTTGTTCGCATCATGTTATTCTCCGATGTCGATTAGTACCTACGAGGATAATGTAATTCTCGGCGTTGTGTGCCTCGTCGAACATGTCTTTGTCTTTCGTATGTTTGCAATCGAGTTTTTTTGCTCTCCACACTTGGTTGTATTGTTTGTTGAGTATGGTACAATTCGTTATTTCGCATTTCATTTTGTGTGCACATGTAATTCTTGATCATCTGTTGTATTTGCTTTGTAACAGCCACGATGGCGCGACCTTGCCACTGATTGCTGGGCGTGACCGTCGATCGACCACCGGTCTAGGTACTCATGAGAGAGAAGAGGAGTGCTAGAACCACCGACCTCGAGTGCCCGAGGAGCCGCCGCGATCGACCTGGCTGGTTCCACGGTGGCTGCGACGCTTGCACTCTTTACGTACACATACTTACAGTGAATGCAATTCTAACTACATGCGAGTTGCGGCGGTGGCTTACTCCTCTTTGTAGGATGGTGGGTGGTGTTGCCCGTTAGAGGGCAAGGAGGTGCCGCGGTTGATCGACCGGTCCTGCGGCCACACTCGTGGACCGGTGGAGGCAGGAGGCGCACACGTTCCACCTTCCGCGGAGAGATGGCTCCGCTGCTGCGGGCGTGTCGTACCTCTTAGGCCTCCCTTGTGCGGGCCCAGCGATGCGTCGCGCGCGCGCCTCAAATCACGTGGCACGCCCGAGTTGTCCGCGCGTTTCGTCGAGTGCGGCGGCACCCGGGCGACCCTACCGGCCCCAGGAGGCCGGCGCCACGGACCGTGAAGGCGTGGTCGCCGATTCACGGTGAGTACCTCTTTCTTTGAGAATTAAAATAAAGCGCCAAGTTGCGATAATGTTTGTTCTGCGACAGCTGCGGTGACCTTCTCCACCAAGACGGAGGAGGCGGGCGTGGCGCCACTTGAGGCATACCTCCTGTTGTTGCTCGGTTGGGTGATGTTCCGTCCTCCCACGGGAACACGGTGGACCGTCACTTTGATCGAATCGCCCGACCTTATCGCCGACACCCGGTGGATGAGGTAACACACTCGGTTCAATCTCGTCTCAGCGAACCGTCTAACTCCCCCTTGTAAGCGGTGATCACGGTGGTCGTGGGCCTCGGTGTGCTTGCGGCGTCTGAGGTGCGTGCGGCGCGTCTCTCTCGAGCGAGCACGCCGCGGCGATGTCGGTTGCGTCCTACTCCTCGATTGTGGTCTTGGGAGCGCTTCTCGTCGGCGAGCTGTTGTTGACACGACACCGTACCACGAGGAGCTTTACGGAGGCGACCGGTGGGTGGCCCACCATGGGCCACTCTTTAGGTCCGACGGCGAGTGCACGCTCCTCGTATCTTTTCCCCACTAACGCACTTGAATAACCTTCGCCATTTCTTATTTCCTCGCGGCGGAGGTTCGCGCGCCTCGGTGAGAGGTCCTATCGGGAGTTCGTTCGAGTTCGACCGCCTCCACGGCGAGGCGTGCGGTGGGCGCCATACACCGCGTCGGCGTCCGCCCGAGCACCTCACGGGGTCTCCGTGCTTTGCCGCGCGAGATGAGGCCTTTGGCTCACCGTAAGGTGCTCGTCTTTGACCTTTGTGTCGAGTACTCCCGCCGAGAGTCTGCGGCGATTCGGCTGTTCGCCTGGACTTAGCCTCTTAGAGGAGACTGTCCAATTATTTAACTTCTAAAGGGTCCAGTCCATTAGGCCCAGCTCCAAGAGAGGCCAGAGCCGCACAAGACCAAACCGGACCAGACCGCCGTTCTCGCCGCCGCGCCTCCGACCCAAGCAGCCACCCGTCGTCGCAGGGAGCGGCCGCTCGATGGCGGCAGCGCCGTACCACCAGCCGACGAGCCTGGAGGAGGTCCGTACGCTCTGGATCGGCGACCTCCAGTACTGGGCCGACGAGAACTACCTTTACGGCTGCTTCGCCCACACCGGCGAGGTAGGTTTTCATCTCCCTCGTACCGTACAGCCCGATGAGCTAGGTCGCTAGGGCTCAGTGCTCATGCCTAATTAGGTGTTTTGAAGCTGCTTTGGTTGGTCTGACCGAGCGATTGCTCTGCTGTTTGGGCGAATTCGGGCCTATTGGTATCTCTAGCTCTTGTATTTCTCCGAGTTTCACTTGTAGTGGGTGCTGTTGGTTCGATTAGGTGTTTAGATTGACGGTGCTTTGTTTGGTGGTAAGGATTTGAGGGACCTAGGGTTGTCAATTGGCCGTCTTGTTTTGAAATTGGCTATAACTATGAATTGAAGTGGTTAGATGCTTCCTCTTCTTAGAACGAGCGAATTTCTTTCAAGTAGCAGCATGGTTGATCTTTTCGAACAAAGTGTTTGCGGTCCAAGCCTGAAGAGCCTCCTTTGCTCAAGTGATGTACCAAAGTGATTGTTTGTTATGGGAAGATAACTGCGCTAGTGAACAGCGTAGATTTGTTGAATTTTTTTTTATCGCAATAGTAATAGTGGCTTGTTTTCTTGGCTACAGCAATGTTCTAGGCCTATTTTCTGCATTTTTTTGTTGTTAAGGATTTCGTGTAGGAAAGCATTGGAGGTGTTATATTTGTAGGAAGCAACGTGTAGTAAGGTGCTCTTGTGGACTTTATTAGCTCAGAATTGCTAAAAGTCGGGTGTCTGAAGTTTCTTTCTAAGTATTAGGTGATTGTTGCAACAATTTAGTTGAATGTTGCCATACAGTAAAAAGTTGCAAGAAAATCTTACGCCTTGACATCCTGTATGCATTAACGCAACAACCGTTCGATAGGTGGACATCTGATTGGCACCGAGCTGATGATAGAATGGATTTTTTTTATAATAATGCAATATTTGCAAGTTCATTGCAACATCAAACTATATCATGTTGATTCCAGTTTATTATACCCTTTCAAGCATCCTGTGCGTTGTCAGCAGTGTTTTTGTCCTGTTGAGTATTGAAGAGTATCTTTTGCACTTATTGTACTAAGAGTCTAAGACCTGCATTATTTGGAAATGCAGGTACAATCTGTAAAAATAATACGCAACAAACTAACAGGCGTTCCAGAGGGTTATGGATTCATAGAATTAATTTCACATGAAGCTGCTGAGAAAGTTCTACAGACTTATAATGGCACGCAAATGCCTGGAACTGAGCATACGTTCAGACTGAACTGGGCCTCTTTCAGCTCTGGTGAGAGGCGTCCTGATGCAGGACCTGATCATTCGATTTTCGTAGGGGACTTGGCACCTGATGTCACAGATTACTTACTACAAGAGACATTCCGAGTAAACTATCCATCTGTTAGAGGGGCCAAGGTTGTCACGGATCCAAATACTGGTAGGTCTAAAGGATATGGATTTGTAAAGTTTGCAGATGAAAGTGAAAAGAACCGTGCAATGTCAGAAATGAATGGTGTGTATTGCTCAACAAGACCTATGCGGATAAGTGCTGCGATTCCTAAGAAAACCACTGGATCTCAGATTCAGTATTCAGCTGTTAAAGGTAATTACTATCTGTAATATACTATTTTGGTGTTTCCAATAATCCAATGCAACTCGGTACTAATTGACAGCGTGCTGTTTTAGTATATAGTGCCCATGGGTTAGTTCGATTGGCGCACTGCATTCTTGTGAGCTCAGATCTCTTATTAGTGCTAATAAAACAAAAATTCGTCTGGAATGGGACACCACGATGATTCATTTATATTGTTGGCAATGCGTCATCTATTACAAGTAGATTCTTTTCTTCATTTCTATAGAAGAGGCATTTTTCTTGGATATGTGTTAACTGGCTGTTTTATGTTAAATATGTAGCAATGTATCCAGCAGCAGCCTATGCAGTTACACAGCCCCAACCAGTTCTGCAAGATAGTGATCTTACAAACACTACTGTAAGAACCCTTATTATATTGCTAGCCATTTGATCTTTTGACTATGCCATTTACCTTGGGATACATTTGCAGATATTTATTGGTAACTTGGACCCGAATGTGACAGAAGATGAGCTGAGACAGACATGCGTGCAATTCGGGGAGCTTATATATGTAAAAATCCCAGTTGGTAAAGGATGTGGATTTGTACAATATGCATCTAGGTAAGTAGCTTCAAGAGGGAAAAAAATCTAATTTTTTATTCCTTGAACTGTAATTTTCAGAATCAAGCATGCAATTTCTCACTAACCACTGCCCAAAACATAGGGGCTCGAATTATCAATGCCTCATGGGTGGTTGGTTAATTTCAATTTTCAGATTGCCTTACTGTCCTAGATGAAGCACAAAAAAGTGTAATTGTACCATTTGTACTCTATTTTGTTGAACTAACAATAGTTGTCACGGCGGTCTGGCTAGGCGTGGCGAGCCTAGAGTGCCTGGACGCCTAGGCGATGATTAGACAATGGAAATAATAAATAATATCTCCTATGACATGGAATTAAGTCGAATATGAAGAATGGCCACCATTTGCTTTGAATTAAGTCTTTTATATTTGGGACTATACCCACCACTCCATATAAAAGATCTCATATGCTTTGAATCACCAAGTCGAAAGCAAAAATAGTATTTGTAGTAAACCCACCACTCCAATAAAAGACTATACCAGTAGGGCCTAAGAAAGAGCTTGACTATTTTAGTTAGTAATAAATGATATCATGCAGAGTTCGAGCAACTGTTTTCAGCGATTCTGAATTCACAATATTTTTTTATCCTTAATGCTAGTTCGGAGAAATGACATACTATACAAAATTAATAGGTCAACTTACTAGTCTAGCATCGGCCATATATTGTGCACAAAACTAGAACACCAAGAAGACGGATTGTTTTCATCATAAGGAGGGCTAATGAACCAAATTTTCAGCACATAGGATCACATATACTGAATCTATACGAGCTTCATAGGTCAGATCTATCAACTCATACTAATCATAAATAACCCCCAAATTTTGGCTACAGATCGACCCAAAACTTCAAATAACAAGTAAATTGCCCACAACCCCAAACTTATGTGTTTAAACCCAAATTTTCCAGTCAAGCATCACAAGCAAACTACATAGAAACACAAAACCCCCAACATTTAGGTCAAATCTCCAAATCTGAAGCTACAACAAAACTCAAATCAGAGGGGGTCTCACTGCCAGACCTCACACTGTCATACACGACCTGTGCCTAGGAATCCGAGTGACAACGGCAAAGAGGAGAAGTGCCAGCTTAAGTAGCAGAGCGCTAGTGGAGGAGAAGACACTTAAATGGTTGCAGAGGGTATCGGGAAGGGGGATCTCACCGGAACTAGCGGCGCCGGCGGTGGAGGCGACGAAGGTGCCGGTAGTCTGGTGGATCTCCTCTCCTCTGCAGTCTCCACGCGGTAGGGTTTGTTCTACAACCACCTCAGGTTCGGAGCCTTCTCACTTATCCTCATCAGCCAACACCGTTCGGCGCCCGCCTCACTGCCTCCGCCGCGATGCCCAGTCGTCCGTCGCGACGCCCAAAAGTCCAGGCGGCCGGTCCAAGTGTCCCCCTCCGGTCGCCTAGACACCTAGGCGTCAACTAGGTGACGCCATGACAAATATGGAACTAACACTGTTTGGAAACAAATATAGCAAAGAAGAATCTTTGAAAACTGTAGATATGTATGTGCCTTGGTGAACTGAAAAGTTAATTTAGTAGACCCTCGTAAGATGTGTCCAAAATTTTTAGCTGTAACATATAATGTATGTTTGTAGTCAAGACTCATTTCATTTGTTTATTTTGTTAGGCAATATTCTTTGTAGGCAAAACCTATGTATCACCGATACAAGATATCGGTACGGCGATATGCAATTTCCCAAAAACAAGAATCCGGTAATACGACGAGTATATATGTGTTTAAAAAATAAAAAATCTAAGAGGGAGAAGACGACGACGGCTTGCAAAGGGAGAAAGTGATGGCGAGATTGTAGAGGGGGGAGACGGCAACAAAGACGATTAGCAGGCTGGGTAGCGGACTAGTGGTAGAAGGAGAAGAGAGGGGAGGCGACAACGGCTTGTAGAGGGAGAAGGTGACGGGGGCGAGATTGCAGGGGGAGAATGCGGCGGCTGCGGCCGTTGGGCTAGGTAGAGGGGTGGCGGCGGCGAGACTGCAGAGGGAGAAGGGAGCGGAGGCGGCAGTGGTGGCCCGTAGGCTCTGTGGAGGCTGGAGGGGAGGTGTTGGCAAGTAACAGTTGTCAGTCGACTCGGTGGAGGGCGATAGCTAGTAGCTAATGGGGCTAGGGATTTTAGGGGAGTCATCGGTAGGAGAGATGAAGGGGGGGGGGATTTTAGGGTTAGGGGGGATGGTTTGGATTAGGCTTGACTTTGTGTTTTTAGCCTGGAAGTATCGGGGAGTATCGGAGAAGGATAAGAATTATTTTTGTTAATTTTAAATGCTAAATTTCAGAATCACGGAGGATCGCCATATCCAATAAGTATCCGATACTGGTGCGGCAATTTTGCGTGATTCATTGGGCAAAACTATTAACATCTTAGTGAAGTATTATGTCTCCATTTATTACTCAGCAGATAGGAACCAAATTTTTATCTTTGTTATCATGTGGATGTATGCCTATTATTGTTGTGTTATTTCCTTCCTCTTAAACCATTGGACGATTAGTCAATGCATTTCTTGGTGACGCCTTTCTTTGCTAGCATCCACATTTTGTTGGAATGGTGCAAATACGATGTGTTTACAAATAACATAACTGTTTCAGGGCATCAGCTGAAGAGGCTGTACAACGTCTTCATGGCATAGTGATTGGCCAACAAGTAGTTAGGCTTTCATGGGGCAGAAGTCCTGCAAGTAAGCAGGTATATTTCATTTAATTTCTACTGCACAAACCTTATTTTCAGTAAATCTATTCGAACCCAGATGTTCCGAAATCCACTAGAAGCAATCTTGTTAATAAGACAGTTTTTACTAATGAGTATGCTAAAGAAAATTTTTCTTGATAAACAGTCTGATCCTTATTATCCTGTTCTTATTATAAACAGTCTGATCCTTATTATCCTGTTCTTATTCTTGTGTGATAACAGATGAAAGGTTTGTTTGTTTGATATTTGTTTCTTGGGCAGTTTTCCTTCATTTTCCCCATGCCCTGTTCCAATTTTCATTTCTTTTCTGGTTATGACATCTCTTTTTTCTTTACCTGTTGGAATATCTTCAAATTAAGGTTAATGAATTTATGTTACTATCTTGCACAACCATATGCAGGATCAATCAGTTGTCTGGAGTCAGCAAGCAGATCCTAATCAATGGGCAAGTGCTTATTATGGCTATGGGTATGATGCATATGGATATGCTCAAGACCCTTCATATGCATATGGTTATGCAGGATACAGCCAGTACCCCCAACAGGCAAGGATTTCAATTTACTTCAGATTCATTATATTCTTCCAGTGCTGTATACTTGTGCATTCTTTAATAGTTGTGAATATGGACACCTGAAGCTTGCTGTTTTCTCAAAATTTTGGATTTGTGTGTCATGTCAATGTACAATGCACATTCATACTAAACCAAATGTAGGATTTATATTTTCTAGAAGCAGAGAATTGCATCTTTATGGATCATATAGTTCACTATATTTAATAGATTTAAGGAAAGATGTTGGGCTGCAGAAGGTGTATATATTGAATTATCCGTTGGTCACGATTACCTTGTAACCAACCTTAATTCATCCTTGATAGTACAGATGTAATTTCTGATACATGCCCCTGTGCTCTCCAGGTTCATTGTACACGAACAGTTTCTGATGTGTATCTAGCCAGTATAGCTGGCAACACTTGTTTTTGTTTATAAATTTCTATCTTGTTCTTGCTCAAGAACGCAGGTGCATTTTTAAATAAAATTTCACCTTGAGAACAATGGCTATTTTAAATGCTATTTCCTGAAAACAGCCAAAATATCTGTTTTACCTGCTTGAAAACAGGGTGTATAGTTAGAATTGGCTAATTTAATATTTACTGCATTTGGTTTCCATTTAACCTTCTAGTAGAATTAACAAATCTTGCAACTTCCAGGTTGAGGGAGCAGTCGATATGGCATCAGCAGCTGGTAGTCATGTCCCAGTCATGGGACAGAAGGAGGTGTATGATCCAATGAACATACCTGATGTTGACATGTAAGTGCAGTCCGGCTTATCATCAACTCATCACCGTGTTATTTTATAATGGTGATTTCTAACCCATGTACTTGTTTCTTTCAATCTAGGCTGAATGCTTCATATATCGCTGTTCATGGTAGAGCCATGCTAGGGCGGCCGTTGTGGTTGAAGACCTCGTCATTACCTCAGTCGGCTTGAGCACCCTTCTTTCACTGATTCACTCGTCGGTACAATCAGAAAGACTGCAATGTGTAAGCTCCCTGTAGTAACTATTAGAGCGAAATTGTGACAGGCTGACTGGCAACTTCATGTACGTTGAGGGCATCACATTTATGATTAGGGAACCCCCTTTTTGCTAGTACCTGCTTGTCTAGATCAACAGATTAGATTATTGCCAAGGATGCCGCTACTTTACTACTACTGCAAGTTACTGGTACGGAAGATTGGAAGGCTACTTTTCGTGTCTCGGAGAATCTTCTCTGCAGTTTTGGCCTGGTTTCTGGTGAATCTTTCCTCTTTCATCTTTACTGGAGAGCATGGTAGTATTTTGCAGTATTCTGATAATTTTAGCGGTTCATCTTTTGGTGGCTGTTTCCCATGGTAAAAAAAAGAGAGAAAAAAATGTAAAATTCAAATTATTACCGTAATTCATCACATTTGAGGGCTGAAACGTTCAGTACTATGCTGCTTAAGCGCTTATGCTGAAGATCTGAGTTGACACATGCGACCCAAATCATCTCCTCGAATCCTGTGCACTCGGAATTTTCTATTCCCTCTGTCTGCGTCATTGTTTCTCGTTGCTAACTTTGACTGGATCCATCTTTATTACTTCTGTATGTTTAAAAATTAGTCCTCTGTTCGTTCCGTTCCGTTCACAAATATAAGACGTATTTAACTTTATAAAAGGATTAAAATTGGGATGAAATTGAGAACACTTAATCGTTTTGGAATATGAGAGATAACAGTTTGTGTGTGATGATAATAAATAAATGTATGTAGTTGAGAGAGAATAAATAGAGATATAGTAGAAAAAATCTCATTAAATCTACATACAAACTTTATATTTCTGAATATAAGCCTTATATTTCTTCCGGAGGGAGACATAACGGAGAGAGTAAGATCAAAATTCAATCAAAAATCAACGATATCAAGTAAACACAAATACGGAGATACAAAGCGTTTCCCTTTGGCCGTCCATAATTGTGATATACCTCAACGCTCTAGGGCTACACAGATGCACGTGGGGTCCAGTTGTCAGTACGTTAGTGAGAGCTCGCCATTATTGTATCGTCACTAGGCTGGACTGGCTGGTGATCCCCAACGGTCGAAAAAATGGCCGCGCCGCGAGCCAACGGCAGGTCATAACGTAACGGCTCGCCTCGCCACCGCCCTCACAAAGAGGCCACCGCTACTAACCAGTAGAGCCACAACTGTTAGTACCCAACGTCTCTCTCTCTCTCTCTCTCTCGTCCACTCCGCCTGCACAAGCACGCGTGCGCGCGCGCGCTCGAGAGGGGAGGCGATGGAGTTGATGGAGCCCAAGGACATCGACTGGAGCAGGGTGGTGTCGCGCTACGTGCGCGACGAGACCTACGAGGGCATCGAGGCCCCGCGCTGGGCCGACCTCGCCGACCCCGAGGCCGGCGCGGACGTCGACGACGACGCCTGGTTCTGCCGCCCCGGTACGTCTTGCATCCATTTCTTCTTCGCTTCCGCGCGCTCGCGGCTCCTGTTTGTTGGCCTATTGGGAGGAAAACGAAGAACTGGACCTTGATCGGTCGCGATTGACTGATAGTCTCGGTGGTTGTAGTGGGCGGGTTCAAGAACAGGTCCAGTTCTTGATCCGCGTAGCTTGCTTCCTCGGGGTGGATTTCCCTGTTGTTATCTTGCGATTTTCGCCTCTGGTCCCGCGAAAACGAGGCTTTTGATTTTTGATTGGTTAGGGCATCGCCTTACATTTGATTTGTTCGTTGGTTTCGCCGCAGATTGCCGGCATCCAAAGACGGCCGAGGACTTCCTCAAGCTGACCCCCAGCCCCAAGGTTCGTGTTTCTCCTCCTCCTCAATTTCTTGCGAGGCTTTTCTCTCTCTCTCTCTCTGTTTGGTTGAATCTTCTCACGTTTCTTCCTCGGAACAGGGCAAGCTACTGCGATCAATGTCGGCCATGCTGCCGTTCTCCGAGAGGGACACCAACCTCAGGTGAATCGGAATTCCCCCCCATCAAACTCAGTTGTTCTTCACGCACCTGCTTCGATCTATCTTGTTCTGATCCCGTTTCTTCCATCGCGTTGCTCAGAGACGGCAATAATAATCTGAAGAGGCGAGGCGCCCGCGCCGACATTGCCACCTTCACGTCGCCCAAACCAAAGACAGAGCCCAAGAAGAGGTTCCAGGACGACAGCGAGAACCAGGACCCTGCATTGGCCACGCCGCCTCCTCCACCAGCAGCAAGTAGGCCGCCGTTTGGCGCGCCACGGTGGGCCAAGAATGCGAAGGAGGCCATCAAGTCCAGTGCTGAGAAGCTGCCGGACAATGCAGAGAAGGAGGCGCTGCTCAGAAAGAACACGGTGCCGAGGCAGCTCAAGAGCACTCTCTCGGCGAGGAACCTCTTCTCCGGGAAGGATATACTTGGCCAGATATCGGAGTTCTACAATGAGCTCAAGCGGATGGCCGGCGGCAATGGCAGCCGGCCTGTGTCAGAGACCATGGAGGAATTGAGCCCAAGCCCAATGTAATTCTTCTCTCACTGAAGCAATGCAGGAATGTGGTTCTGGGATTGGTGCTTCCAGGTCCTTGACATTTTCATTTTTTGCAGGAATCGGAGTGATGCGGTGGCATGTGACAGTGGCACCGGTGATCAGGTTCCCTTGGAGGCTGTGAGGGAGGTGGCAAGGCAAGAAACATTGGAAACGAGTCCAAGTCCAATGTAATTTGCTTGTCACTACAATGAAAAACAATGTTTAGAGTATTGTAGTTACTGTTGCATAGGGTGCTGATAATGGTGGTTTGTGCAGGAAGGGAAAGAAAATGGGGTTGAAGGTGGAAGCAGGAAAGCAAAGGTCACCCAATGTGTTGAATGAGGTGAAGGCAACACCGCCGACTCCGCAGCGGTTTCCATCCCCCTCAGTGAACCGTGTCAAGAACGTTAAAGCAGGAGGCATGACAACGGCAGGCTCACCACTAAAGAAGCCACTGAAGGTGACTCCGGCATACCCATAATATCTTTTTACTCAGTGTCTGTGGTTTTTACTTGGTGAATTTTCAGTGTTCATGGTTTCTACTAGCTAGCCTTCTTCAATGTATTTAAGCACATTAAATGTTTACAAGCACTATGGTCATGATTTTTAGATCTTAGATCATACTGAAGGATACATTATCTTGACTGGCTGGCTATCAGTAGTTATATCCCTTTTAGATTTCAAAAATCTTACAATGAGTTGAATTATCATCACCATACTTAATGGATTAGCAATTTAGCATCAGTTGTCCCTAAGCATGTATACTAAGCCTTAAGAAAACTTCCTCAAAAAGGTTATGGGTTGTCATAGGCTTCAGATCATGGTTTCTACTAGCTAGCCTTCTTCAATGTATTTAAGCACATTAAATGTTCACAAGCCCTATGGTCATGATTTTTAGGTCTTAGATCATACTGAAGGATACATTATCTTGACTGGCTGGCTATCAGTAGTTATATCCCTGATAGATTTCAGAAATCGTACAATGAGTTGAATTATCATCCCCATACTTAATGGATTAGCAATTTAGCATCAGTTGTCCCTAAGGATGTATACTAAGCCGTAAGAAAACTTCCTCAAAAAGGCTATGGGTTGTCATAGGCTTCAGATCTTGTATACAGAGTCTGCCTTCAGCTGAGATAGTTTATTTCAGAATTGGCTTAGTTTCTCATCCTTAATTTTTTTTAGCTCTAGCCACGATGAGAATTTCCTTAATATACTATAGTTGTGGTTTCTGAGTTTAAGATATTAGTGGGTGTTTAACAGTGTGTCTGTGCCTGCGAATAATCTGTATCTCATTATTATACTTGTTGAACAATCTGAAAAATGTGTATTTTCTTCATGGTTTGGAACAGTATTCACACTTTAGTGTAAGTTCATTGTGCATTACGTGCCCTGTGATTCTGCCCATTTTCAATATTACTTGACCACTAGAGCATTTGTTCTCGTTTCGCCATCATTGTGACCTTTCTTATGGGTCTTCAGCTGAGATAGTTTATTTCAGAATTGGCTTAGTCTCTCATCCTTAATTTTTTTTAGCTCTAACCACGATGAGAATTTCCTTAATATACTATAGTTGTGGTTTCTGAGTTTAAGATATTTGTGGGTGTTTAACAGTGTGTCTGTGCCTGCGAATAATCTGTATCTCATTATTATGCTTGTTGAACAATCTGAAAAATGTGTATTTTCTTCATGGTTTGGAACAGCATTCACACTTTACTGTAAGTTCATTGTGCATTATGTGCCCTGTGATTCTGCCCATTTTCAATATTACTTGACCAGTAGAGCATTTGTTCTCGTTTCGCCATCATTGTGACCTTTCTTATGGGTCTCCAGACATTTTTGTGTAAATTACTTGCCATCAGCATGGGGCAGTAATCACTATCTTACCATTAACTCTGAGTGGAACCATGTGGATGATCTTTTCTTGCTTTAACTGGTTGTGCTGCATAAAAGGAAAACATAACGCTCTCATACTTCTAGTGCCAGAAGACCTTTGTCGCAAGTTAACTGTGCAGTGATCTAATTACTGTAACAACTGCCTTTTCTTTAGGAGAAGGGGACACCAAATAAGGATCTGGAGAACAGCAGAGATGCTAAGAGGCAACCTTTTGGGGTTAAGGATATGAACAACACAAGGGTTTGTGATGCAGAAGGGAGCTCCAGTAGCATGTTTTGGTTCTTGAAGCCCTGCACTTTCCTGGTGGAGTAGCAGCAAAGTATTTGGAACTTTATGTAGTTAGAATACATTATTACTTCATTCAATTTTAAATACTCTCGATTTCTATTTGATTGATTCATTTGGACATTCCGTCAGGGAAATAAACAGCAAAAATATGTATAGTTACTAGTAAAGTCATACAACTTGAGAGCCCCTTTCCATATGTAGAATTCAGAATTTCGGAGATATAGCAAAATGTTGTAGTTCTGCTACTACTTGGTTGTTTTACCGAAGAAACAGAAACTTTTCCTTCATGTGAAATCTATCCATGTCCTGAGGTCATACAACTTTAGTGCCTTGATTTCATTTCATGAAGATTTTACTACTCTTGATTGAACAGACTTTCTTCTTCATTGAACTGATGATATTGTATCTATTTTCTCATGTCTAATTTCATAAAAGTCTTGGCATATGCAAACTATCTAGTCCTAACTTCTAAATATCGGCAAAGCTCGCACTGGTTTCAGAGCTATCTAGGGAAATATCATAATCGGGAGTTCTGATATCTCTTCAAGAACTTAGAATGTAAATTTCTTTAGCTGTTTTTTCAGACTCACTACTACTTCAGCTGTTTCTTAAGAAGCACTTCAGCTGGTATTTGACAGGCTTGATTTTCCCTGAGGTGTTTCATGGTCTTCGATTGCTTTTGTTAAGCAGGAGGATACACAATAAAAGTAATTGCTTTGGTTTGCACTGAGCTGTTTCCTGATCCTTTATGACTATTGTTAATCAGGAAGAGCCACTGTTCTACTTAGCCGCGAAAATGGTCAAAGGATACCGATATAAGCTGATGAGGTGTACAAGCAATGTAGAACATTTTTGTCCTTACAAAGTACAAACTGAAAATTACGTGTAATTCGATGCCTATTGGTTCCCGCCGCTTGACTGTGAGATGTCCACTAAAGTACCCAAAGGTTTACCCTTTTTTAGTAGATCTTTTAGATCTTCTAACTAGTGGCTGTAAACAAATAAGGAATGAAGCGGTGTTGCGTACAACGTGGTAATTGGGTTGGGCCATTTTGGTTGAAACTCCAAACCCGTTATGTTTGCAGGCTAAGAATGCAACTTGTGTAATGAAAATATGGCACCCTATACTTGGTTGTGGCAAATTGTGGCGAGGCAAATTGTAGAGTGGAAAGTAATCAATTTCCTCAATTGGAGCGACCTAGTACTATTGCTACTCGGGTCAATTGTAGGCAACTTCTTTGTTAAAACTCCTTGAAGTAAGACCATATATTCCAATTGGGAGGATTTAGTACATGTGTTACATAAACTCCAAATTGTATCAAGTTAGGTTTAGAGCGAGCGAGAACGGTGCGTTGCTCGGTTGGCGTGACGCCAAGTGTGATCACCCGCGTTCAAGGCTGCTTGACACGTGCGCTCGTAGGAGCCGAGTGCGGTGTGTGGGTGTGTACGTAGCTCGGTTGTTGTTTATCTACTTTAATGAATATCATAATTTCTGGCCAATTTTTTTAAAAAAAATTTAGAACGTGCTTTTTATTAATAGTATCAAAGCCTTCTCGAAAAATTGTTAGGCCTGTTTAAAATACGAGATCCATGTATTCCTCTAGTAAATGGGATATTTTCCATACAATTCATGGCTTCGATGATCACTTAGCAATAAAATAGTTAAATATGTTGTCTCTCGGCAACATGCTGCGCAATCAGGCATCGGCACCTGCACTCAACTCCCTCGGAAAATTGAGAATTTTTTACTTTTCTGATCACATGTCTTTGATTTTTATGGAAATAACCATGTCTACACTGAAATTATAGGTTTAGCTCCTCAACAGTACATTTCAGCGGACCATGAGCACAGGAATTTTTTTTAATTGAATTCCAGCGGACGAAATCCGCATGAATTTTTTTAATTTTTTTTAATTGAATTCCAGCGGACGGGATCCGTATGAATTTTTTAAAAAAAATTAAATGAATTCAAGCGAATGGGATCCGCATGATTTTTTTTAATTTTTCCGGATTTTTTTATATCGCGGATGGCGAACAGAGGGAAAATTTTTCAACGCTTCGAGTCCTAGATATTTTTTCCTCTGTTGGTCGTCCGCGATATAAAAAATTCCGAAAAAAAAAATCCTACGGATCCCGTCTGCTTGAATTCATTTAAAAAATCCTGCGGATCCCGTCCGCTCGAATTCAATTAAAAAAATTAAAAAAATCCTGCGGATCCCGTCCGCTGGAATTCAATTAAAAAAAATTTAAAAAAAATTCCTGTGGATCCTGTTCGCTGGAATTCAATTAAAAAAATTCTGCGCTCGTGATCCGGAGGAATGTACTGTTCAAGGGCTAAATCTATAATTTCGGTGCAGATATAGCTATTTCAAAAAAATCAAAGACACGTGGCAGAAAAGTAAAAAGTTCCCAAATTGAGACGGGCGGACGCGGCTCCCACTTAACAGCGATTATTGGATAATCCCCTGCGTCGTCCCCAACATTTTCTACCGAACCCAAGCTGCTTCCCCCTTCCCGATCCCTAGTCCCACGCGACGGCGACGCTTCTCCACGTTGTCTCAGTTTTCCGTAGTCCATTCTTAGTACTTAAGCCCTGTTTAGATTTATTAGTGCTAATAGTTAGCTGGCTAATAACTAATAGCCAGCTAACTATTAGCTGGTTAATTATTAGTATGGATTGTTTAGATCCACCTGCTAATAAAGTCCACAAAATCAGCAAGTAAAGAGAAATGACCATAATGCCCTTTTAGTAGGATAGTAGTGGACAGGGACACTCGAGTAGATAGGGTTGGAGGAAGGGCAAAAGTGTCATTTGGCTATCTATTAGCACCTTTTAGTATGGTACAACCTGCTAATGAACTAATTGTTAGCAGGGTGAGTTGCTAATAATTAGCTATTAGCTCTGTTTAGATTCATAACTGCTAATTTTAGTAGCTAACTATTAGTTCTAATGGATCCAAACAGGCCCTTAGACTCTTTGTTTGATTTAATTTTCGTATCTTATATGCAAGATCGGATAAAATATATTCTCTGACTCTTAAAATCTTTAGAATCCGTCTCTTCCGCCAATAAAAACATTTTTAACCGAATTTAACCCACGATGACACACCACAATGGATCTCAACGGACTAAAACAAGCTGGGTCGACCTTCATTTTTATATTAACTAGTTAATTGCCCGTGCGTTGCAACAAAAATATATTTTTGAATCAAATCATGCAACATGTTTACAAAAATAAAATTGCACTCTTGAGTTGCCATAGAGAAGAAGAAGTGGAATGGACCGAGCAAGAAAGCGGGTGTGGGCGGAAAGAGAGATGTGATTTGTTTTATTTTTATTCATGAGAGGTGGGAGAGTGTATCGCGGCCTACTGCCCATATGTTAGCGCTATATTTAAAGAGAAGTGAGGGAGAACGGACGATCATCAACTCATATTTATATGTTAGTAAAGAAAACGAAATACTTAATATTTTAACGACATGTGGGTCCAGCCTACCTTGTGAGTTGTTTGCGGATTCTTGCTGGCCCCACCTTATTTTGGCTAGCTCGTATCCTACCGACGTGTCACATAGGTCAAACTCAGTCTACAACCGTATTTTACTAGCGGGAAGATAGGTTATAAATGGTTTTTAGAGTTTGAGTGTGTATTTTACTTGATTTTATAAATGACGAAAAAATTAAACCACATGAAAAAGAAGTTTTTATTGTTCTAGCCCGGTTTGTTTCATTTTTTTCGTAAATAGCTGTTATTCCGAGAAAATCACAGAAATAGCCTCTAAACAGTGAAATCCTACGCACGTGGAGCGCTGGAAATTTTTTAATGGATTTCCAGCGGTCCGCAGCATAATTTTTTAATTTTTTTCGGTCACCGAAACAGTTTTTTTATTTTCCAGCGGACGCGAAGTGCGGAATTTTTTGGAAAAAATCCAACGGTGTCCCACCGCTAAATTCGCCTAGATTTTTTTTTCGCGTGAGAGAAAAACGGAAAGCAAATAAAAAAAAAATTATGCTGTTGATCAGAACCGCTAGAAATCTATAAAAAAAATTCCATCGCTCCATGTCCGCAGTATTTCACTGCTTAGCGGCTATTTCTGTGATTTTCTCGGATCAATAGCTATTTATGGAAAAAAAATAAAACAAACTGAGCTAGAAAAGTAAAGAAACCTTTTCCTTCTTAAAAGGTTATCAAGACGCCATGACTGGATAAATTGAAGCAAGGATTTTTTAAATAATAAAATTATAGAAAAGATACATTGAAAAATAATTACATAAACATACATCTGTCCCTAATTCAATTGGCGACAGAAGCAACATCGTCAAATGAATTAGTGACAGAAGATCTGTTGCCAATTCAATTGGCAACCGATTAAGCCTATCTGTCAAATAGACCTGTTGGTCAAATGAATACGCGACAAAATCGTTGTCTAAATAAAACTCTGTCGTCAATTTGTTTGGCGATAGACTTATATCACCAAATGGATTGGCATCGTGCCGATGAGAAGTTTCTATCGACGATCATTTAATGAATTGGCGACAAAGATATATTTATGTAATTATTTTTTCAACATATTTTGCCTGTAATTTTATTTTTAGAATGTATTATTACAAAAATTCTTCTAACAAGCTCCTGTCATTTCTTGGGCTCTTGTCGGATCCGAACACCACTCCAGCAAGATCCGCTCCGACCGGTCGTGCTCATCCGCGATTTCGAGATTCTCTCACGTTTGTTCGGCGCAATGGTGTGACAGTTCACGCCTCCCAATTTCTCAATCAGAGAGTCGATTCGAAGCTCTGCACCCCGACAGGCGCCTGTTTCATCCTTTTCCCTGTTCTTTTCCCCATTCCGTTGGCGTTGCTTGGATTCTTTTTGTCAAAATCGCATCTCCTTGCAGTGTTTTATGGGGGTCAATTCGATGGATTTTGGCGTGCCTGTGAATTCTTTCTAGTCATCTCTTGCTCTTTAAATCCATGTTCTTTGTGTTGATTGTTTCTTGGTCCGGTTTGATACGTGAGTCGCTGTAGAGTTTCTTGGTTTCAAGAACACTCCGTAGGTGCCTCCTTTTTGGTCAGTTTCGTGCTGTTGGCTTAGCGCTCGGTGTCAGACATATGTCTTTCTGATACAACTCGCATCGATTTCATTGTATCTGCGGCTGTAATGGCGAGAAATGTGATGTTCAGATGGTAGTTTGACCATGCTGACAATCCGTTCGATGAAATGCCCTTGGGCGTTCGTGGGCGTGGCTGGCGCCCTGGTGATTCTCGTCACCGCCGTTCATGTGTTCATGGTGCCAATCTTCCCCTCCTCATTGGATTACTTCAGTGCTCGACGCACCGTCGGCTGCCCAAGAAACGTGCTCCCGGCCGTTGGGCTGGTGGACTCACGTCTCAGGGGGCAGTTTCCTTCTGATTCGTATGGTACGGTGACGTTCCGTGGCTCACCATGGAAGGCTGAGATTGGGAGGTGGCTTGCTGGGTGCCATGCCGGCTCATCAGCTGTCAATGTTACTGAAGTATGCACATAGCTTTGTCATTGATCGTTGCACTTTGCTTTAGCGTGCTTTGGGTTAATTTGGTTCTTTTTGGACAGGTTATAGGCACAAAGCGGTGCGAGAAAGACTGCAGTGGACACGGCGTTTGCAACTATGGCCTGGGAGAATGCAGATGCTTTCATGGATATGCTGGTTAGTCTTACTTTGTCAGGCCGATCAATGCTGGTAGTCTTTGTTCATTTTTGTATTTTTGATTAATCACATTGCATTTTCATATTGTATTTGTATAACTAAAAATTTAATGGTTCTTAGGAACTGAAAGGACTTAATATTAAGATAAAGATGAACGAAATAAATGATAAATGAGATGTTTCATAGAGTTGGAAAGCATGAAAGACTAACCGTGCATGTTTATATTGGATAATATAAATCTTACAAATATCTCACTAACCATATAAATCTGCGAGTAGGCTTATATATCAAAAGAGTGGACATCCTTGATCTATAGCTTTCGGTTGAGATTACCCTCATTCCTGCAAGAATATAGAACATTCAGTTTGTATGTGCATGAATGAATGACTATAGAAATGCACTATTAAATTCTCAAGTATTTAATCTGCTCTGCTGTGACCATTATCAGATATGATGGAGTGGGGACTGAACTAGTTCTATAATTAGCTACTAATTATTTTTAAATGATTATTGTCTTACTAATCTACTTTTGTGGTTTGTTATTAGTTAATTTCATGTTCATTTTATTGGTACCAGCTTACACAAACTAAATCTTTTGTTTCAAAAGGAAGGAACATATGCATTACACACTACACAAGGTGGAGGCATTTGTGCTGTACTACTGTTTCCTTGCTCATATTGATTTTTTGATGTTTCTCAAGCTTCCCCTTGTAACATCTTACTTTGTATTGTTGTATACCTAATTGCGACAAAAGGTCACCATATGGCTTTATTGGTACAGGAAAAGGATGTGAGGAGGTTCTGAAGTTGGAATGTAACCTCCCAAGTTCCCCAGAATGGCCTGTAGGACGATGGATAGTTTCCATATGTCCAGCCCAGTGTGACACGACCAGGGCAATGTGCTTTTGTGGACCAGGAACAAAATACCCAGATCGTCCTGTGGCAGAAGCTTGTGGCTTTAAAGCAATGTAATATATCATTGATATTTATTTTGATTCTGAGTTTTGCTTTCAAACAATGTAAGAGTACCTTTAATACTTTATTATTATTGAGCTTTGCTAGTTCATCTTTCTAGCTCCCCTGCAAAACCTGATGACCCGAAGCGTACCGATTGGAGAACGCCTGATCCGGATGTATTCACAACAAACGTCAGTAAGCCAGGATGGTGCAATGTGGATCCAGAGGATGCATATTCTTCCGAAGTGAAGTATAAAGAGGAATGTGATTGCAAATATGATGGACTCTGGGGGCAGTTTTGTGAGACACATGTTGAATGCAGCTGTATTAACCAGTGCTCCGGACATGGACATTGTCGTGGTGGTTTCTGTCAGGTATGTCTCAGAAAAAGTTGTATGGCTATAGTCATGAAAATGTGGTGACAAACTGTCTTGTATTTGCTGCCTTCTTAAGCTATAATCTAATTGAAGATTTCTTTCAGTGTGACAGTGGGTATTTTGGGATTGATTGCAGTGTCCCATCAGCATATTCACTTGCATATGACTGGCCTTCATGGCTCCAACCACAAATGAATTTGCCAGACCTGAAAACTTTAAACAATAGCCCCATTAATGTTAAGGCTGTTGTTAAGAAAAAAAGACCACTTATATATGTCTACGATTTGCCAGCTGAGTTCGACAGCCATCTTCTTGAAGTAAGTATATATCATAAGCTCTGTTCCTTATATTCTCAAAGCTTTGCTGCAGCTTTGAGATCACAGGATATGTTCTATTGCAGGGACGACATTTCAAGTTAGAGTGTGTGAACAGAATATATGATGACAAGAACAGAACTATATGGACCAAGCAACTGTATGGTGCTCAGGTTCGCTAACCTAGTCAACTAGCAGATATGTTAAATGCTGGTTGTTCCATGTTAACAGTAACATCAATTGTGTTTACCAGGGCATAAGTAGATCTAACCAATGTTTAATTTTCCATGTAGATGGCACTCTATGAGAGCATTCTTGCTAGCCCTCACCGCACGCTAAATGGGGAGGAAGCTGATTATTTCTATGTGCCAGTTCTTGACTCGTGTCTAATAACGAGATCTGATGATGCCCCACATCTGCAGATGCCGGTAATAATTATCATCCAGATGCTGTACTCTAATTGTCAGTGTTCTCCTTCAGTAATTTGAGTTTTAATTTTAGAAGGACCTGCGCCTCAGGAGTTACCATACTCTGGAGTACTACAGAATAGCTTATGATCACATAGCTCAGCGGTATCCTTACTGGAACCGCACTTCTGGAAGAGACCATATATGGGTGGGTATTATGTTAAGATGAAATTTATAGTATAATGATTCTTAAATTCTTCTCGCATAGTCAATAACTGATAGTCTTTCAACTTACGGAAAAGCAGTTCTTATCATGGGATGAAGGTGCCTGCTATGCTCCAAAAGAGATATGGAACAGCATGATGCTCGTCCACTGGGGAAACACTAACATAAAACATCGGAACTCAACGACTGCTTATTGGGCAGACAACTGGGATCATATTCCTTTGGATAGAAGAGGCAACCATCCATGTTTTGATCCGAGAAAGGACCTCGTGCTTCCAGCATGGAAGCAACCTGACCCAGGGGCCATCTGGTTAAAACTATGGACAAGGTATGTGAGGACTTAGAGATGTATATTTGAACATCTGGTTAAAACTATGGACAAGGTATGTGAGGACTTAGAGATGTATATTTGAACTACTTATATTGTTTAGAGCTTTACAATACAAATTTTGCAGGCCAAGGAGCAAACGTACAACACTATTCTATTTCAATGGTAATCTAGGACCAGCCTATAAAGAGGGCCGCCCTGAATACACGTATGTATCTATATATATGTGTGTGTCTGACTAAATATATGATAGAATTGTGTCTCAATCTGCTTCCGCTACATAATACAGCTATAGCATGGGGATTCGGCAAAAGCTGGCAGCTGAATTCGGTTCCACACCAAACAAGCAGGGGAAGCTTGGAAGACAGCATACAGCCAATGTGACAGTTACCTATTTACGATCTGAGAAGTATTATGAGGAATTAGCAAGCTCTATTTTCTGTGGTGTCCTGCCAGGGGATGGCTGGAGTGGGCGCATGGAAGACAGCATGCTTCAAGGATGCATTCCCGTCATAATTCAGGTGCTACAACATCATTTTCTTGTGTAGCGTATCAAGGGAACCTATAATGTGTATCTTGCAAGACTTAGAACTACTAATCATGTGGCCTCTTACTCAAACCTATCTTCTTTCTTGGCTTAAATTGCAGGATGGAATTTTTCTACCCTACGAGAATATGCTTAATTACAACAGTTTTGCAGTCCGCATACAAGAAGATGACATCCCAAACCTCATTAGAATCCTTCGAGTATGTATTTGCACTATCTTTCCTTTTCTTTTTTGCGTAACCTGTGTAGCATACTTACTATTTTCATCTCACCAGGGAATAAACGAAACACAAATAGAGTTTATGTTAGGAAACGTGCGCCAGATGTGGCAGAGGTTCTTTTATCGTGACTCTATATTGCTAGAGGCACAGCGGCAGAAAAGATTGTTCTCTGAAGAGGCACCCTGGTCAGTTGAGGTCTCAAAACTAGATGATGATGATGATGTCTTTGCCACTTTCATACAGGTAACTTCTGAAAAATCTAAGTAAAGTTGCTCCGTTGTGCTGTAACTTAAGTGTAGTTAGCATCTGCTATGTGTTAGGGTTGAAACTTGAAACAATATTTGCATATTCATAGCACTGTACACTGCATGCTCGCGTTGCTGAATCATACTATATTACTAGACTTATAATTCTAACCCATGTGCCTTACCTTCTACATTTCACCTTAGAGATGATGTTCTGTTGCCATTTCCTATTTCCTAAGGAAGAATGCTTTGACAGGTATTACATTATAAATTATACAATGACCCTTGGCGGCAAGGCCGTCTCCAAAAAATGGAAATTGGATTGCCGAACATCTGCTCAAAAGCTTCCTGAAGTGGTCGGCAGACATTGCAACTGTAAAGATAGGCATAGGCATGAGATACGTAGTTCTAGAAAGGGATTATATTGCCTTCAGGATACATGAGATTAGAAATGATTTTTCAGGCTCTTGTCCTTTTTTTGGACAGGTTTACCCAGACCATTCTCTGAGAAAGACAGATTGCATTAGCACCTTGTTTTCTTGGTCGAAAATTGATGTTATATGATACACTCCTTTTCCTGTTCCCATGCCAACAATGCGAAGCAATGTTGATTTCTACTGATAACCCTTTATATTACCGTGTTACTTTTCTCTACTGAACAAGAACGATAATTGTGACATGATGTGGATTTTGCATGAATTGCATAGTATTCTTTCTTTAAGAAACAAATTACATAGTAGTATTCTAAAAAATTAGACTCGCTCATGTACACATCCAAATAAGGATGCCAATTTGCATTGCTTAAAGAACTGATACTGCTATGCGTTTAGCAGTGCTGGACTTGCTAAGGAGTAGACATGATCATTGGACACGGATTGATTTTACACAGAATTTTGTAGTGTTAATTACCGGTATTGCCCTGCATTGGAAGCTAGAGTTGGTCAAACAAGCAGGAGGGCTCAAGAATCATGCGTGCATGTAAACATGGACACATGCACTGATGCACCCTGTCCGACGTGGACGATCAAGAAGCATGTGAAGGGCGCGCTCGTGAGAGCCAAAAATGCTGTGAGGTGGATCTTTATACCTCGCATTCATACCTCTCTTATTACCATGATAATGCTTGTACATAGAACATCAGCATGCACGCCTTGCTAGCCGTACGTCCTCGGTGCATACAGATGCATGCATGGCACTTAGCAAATCGCATTTCTACAAATGCAAATTGTTACCGAATAATAAGTAGGAAAGAAGAATAGACGCAAGAATATATAGTTTAATTAACTCTTGTTCTAAGATTTATAAAATTAAAACAAAAGGAGTATATTTCGCCAAACTATAGGTTTATTATCAGAACTATCACAAAATTATTGGTTTAAACAACAATTTTGCAAAACTACACATTTAAGGGGCAAAAGTTTCATAGAACTACAGCAGGTCTAGACATTTAGACCCACACGTCAACACCACAAAGTAACCTTGCATATGACAGAGATCTTAATTTAAACATGTAGTTCTGTGAAACGTTTGTCAGCTAATTAATCTGTAGATTTTCAAAATTGTTGCTTAAACATGTAGTTTTGTGATAGTTTAGTAAGCAATAAATCTATAATTTTGCGAAATTAATTTACTCAAACAAAATTATGTAACTCGATCGCTATTTGAAAGGTGGGTGGGCGCTAAATTAGAAAAGAAAATTCGTTTGCAAAATCCTAGAGATGCCTAACGGTCACATGCATGCATGCATGCCTCCGCAAACTCACACTCACAGGTCGTGGAAAGGATCGATGGGAGCGACACCGTGCCAACAATACATGCATTCTTCGCGGCCGTGACAACATTTAATCCCTCGCATGCGATGGAAGCATGCAGCCGGATATCACACCCGGCCCGGCCACGCCCCGCCCCGCCCCGCGCGCTACTTATCCCGCGCCCCCCAGCTCGGCTCGTCACACTCTCCTCACCCACTTCACTACACCTCCCCCACTCCCGACTCCTACTTCAAAACCCTCCTACCTAGCTCGCACAGCCGCGCGCTTCCTCACTAGCGAGTAGCTAGCGAAGTTCAAACTCCTCGTCCGCTCCTACGTACGTGCAACCACCACGTAAGTTACGTGCAATCCTTGTAGTTTCAGGCCAGTCTCACGCGTGTTTTTCTGGGTTCTGATACGTGCGGCGCGCGCGCGTGTGCATGCAGGAGCTAGCGAGCGTGCTTGGATCCATGGAGAGCTACGGCCGGAAGCGGGCGTGGAAGAAGGGGCCGACGCGGGGGAAGGGCGGGCCGCAGAACGCGGCGTGCGAGTACCGCGGCGTGCGGCAGCGGACGTGGGGCAAGTGGGTGGCGGAGATCCGCGAGCCCAACAAGCGCACGCGCATCTGGCTCGGCTCCTTCGCCACCGCCGAGGAGGCCGCGCTCGCCTACGACGAGGCCGCGCGCAGGCTCTACGGGCCCGACGCCTTCCTCAACCTGCCACACCTCCGCGCCGCCTCCGCCGCCACCGCGCACCAGCGGCTCAGGTGGCTCCCGGCCTCCGCCAGGGGCGCCGTCGCCGCCGTGCCCGCATACGGCCTCCTCAACCTCAACGCGCAGCACAACGTACACGTCATACACCAGAGGCTGCAGGAGCTCAAAAACTCCTCCTCGTCGCCGACCAAGCCGCCGCCGCGGACTCCTCCTCCTCCCACGCGCGCTCACCTCCCGCTTCTTCCCACCTCGTCTCCTTGCTCCACCGTGACAACCAACGTACCTGCTTCCACCGCTCTGCCGCCACCCATGTCGTGCTTCCAAGCCCTTGAGCAGGCGATGGCCACGGCGGCGATGACCGTGGCCGAGAGCACGCCGTGCGACGCGGCCGCGGGTGTCGGCGCCGACAAGCCGCAGCTCGACCTCAAGGAGTTCCTGCAGCAGATGGGCGTGCTCCAGGCGGACGAGGAAGGCGCGGCCGGAAAAGAGGGCGTCCACGGGGACGGCGAGGTGGCGGACGCGTTTGGGTTCGGCGGCAACGGGGAGTTCGACTGGGACGCGCTCGCCGCAGACATGAGCGACATCGCGGGAGGCCACGGCGGCGCGGTGGGCATCAACGCAGGGTTTCAGATGGACGAGCTGCACGAGGTCGACCAGTTCGGCTGCATGCCCGTCCCAATATGGGACATTTGATATCCGAGCAGTCCATGCAGAAGCTTCGGTTAATTTCCTGCCTATCTGCATGCAGATGCAGATGGGACCTTTGAGTAATGCACGAGCTTTAGCTTCCAAGTTCATGTAGTCTGATGGGTGATGAGTTTGACAAGAAGTTTTCGGTCTGTTATTCCAAGTTAAAACAAGCAGGGCATTTTCTATTAGCTTCGATACTCTTCATTTTGCTGCCACAAGAATCTAGTTAAACAACAAGGCAAAGCAAGGCAAACAAAGCACAAGCAATGCAACTATGCAAGTAACATATTCTACTCTGGTAACTCAGGGTCTCAAAACCAGTAACAGACACTCGAACTTGTCAAATCCGACCAAAATTGTCACATAGCAATACAGTACCACCCGGCTTCCCAAACCATGTCACAATCATGAAATGCAAGGGCCTAAAGAAATTCTTCTCCATATAGCATCAATGCAAAACGTCAGCAAATGAATGCGATCCCAGATTTATATCGACTTCCCACAGGAAAGCATTCATAGTTAGTGCAAAATATATGATGAAATCGCAATGACACCACCAACCGATTGGAGTGAGTCAAAAGATAATTGTTATCAAGCAACCAATTATACTATTGCATCCTTATGCTGATGCTGATATCGTGGAAGGTTTTTAGAACCATTATTGCAGGCATTACATCACTTCACTAGTCAGTAACTTCTCCATTGTATCACAGCTACCATGGCAATAAAGGTAAATGCTGACAGAGCAATGCTCACGGTCAAGACTGAATTGTTTGGTCCAATTGAGGGCCAAATGAAGTTTACTTGTATATGAGAGCATCCCTCCCAGGTCCCACACCAATGTAGTGGACTGGAACACCAACAAGTTCTTCTATCCTCTCCACATAACAGCGGGCAGCTTGGGGGAGCTCATTGTAACTTCGGACTGAAGAAATGTCACTTTGCCACCCAGGAAGCACATCATATTTGACCTGAAACACAAGACAAGGCACATGAGAGATGAAAGATAGCCATACATAAAGTGTAAATTGTTACTGCCAAAACAGTGACGACGTAAGTTTTCAAGACCCAAGGGCTTGAAGCCGGTACATTTTTCCACACAAGATAATGACGTTATGCAAGGATCCTACTGTTCAACTAACAGGACAAGGTAACAAAATGAACAAAACTAACACATAAAGCTTACCTGTACTTGCTCCAGGGTGTCAAGATCCCCTGGGAAGGATTGCAGTTTCTTTCCATCAATTTGGTTATAAGAAACACCCAACTTAATTTCTGGTAACCCAGACAGAACATCAAGTTTAGTTAGATTAAGAGATGAAAACCCATTGATCTCGCAGCAGTATTTAAGTGCAACAATGTCAAGCCAGCCACAACGTCTTGGGCGACCTGTAGTCACCCCAAATTCCATTCCAGCGTTCCTAAGAAGGTCACCTTCCTCTCCAAGCAGTTCAGTTGGGAAAGGGCCAGAACCAACCCTTGTTGTGTAAGCTTTGACCTGCATATAAAATATGCGTAATAAATAAGCACTACTCATAGAAAGAGGAGGGCTCAATTACACAAGTTTTATCCTACCACTCCGATCAGGTCACCAATACACCTTGGAGCAATCCCGAGGCCGGTGCATATTCCACCAGCTGAAGGGCTAGAAGAAGTCACGAATGGGTAAGTTCCAAAATCAATATCCAACATAGTTGCTTGACCACCTTCAACAAGAATTTTCTTCTTCTGTTGGATTGATTCATTTAACACATGAACAGTATCAACAATAAAGGGCTCCAAGCGCTCTGCAAACCTCTTGTACCTCTCAACCTCTTCCTCGAGCATGCTTTTGCTGTACTTGAAGCCTTCAAACCTTGAAGCAGCATCCTTCAATAAGACATCAAGCTTATCCCCAAAAGTGTCCATATGCCTTAGATCACAAACTCGCAGTCCGTTTCGAGTGACCTTGCTTGAATAACAAGGTCCAATACCTCGCTTAGTCGTTCCTATAAAGGAATTTGCAAGCTCAGCTTCCCTAAGTCCATCTACAACCTGATGCAGATCAAAGAGCAGATGTGCCCGATCAGAGACCAGTATTCTTCCATTGCAACTGACTCCATTGGACTCAAGACCATCAATTTCATCGAAGAACCCAGGAACATGGATCACCGCTCCATTGCCAACAACACATAGTGTTCCTTCGTGGAGAATACCAGATGGTACAAGATGAAGGGCAAACTTCTTGCCTTCAGAGTTGTAGATGGTGTGCCCAGCATTTGCTCCACCCTGATAACAAAGTAGGCACTCAGATAAATAGGCTACCAAGCTTAAGAGAAACGCCCAACCGGTACGGAGTACTTATACTACATTCTAAGAATTTATGGACAACATATCCAAATTAATACTAGAAAATTCAATATCAAACAGAGGTTAATCTTGACCATTCAGGAAACATTCATCACAGAAAATGAAGGAAAGGGAATCTGAACACAACAAAGGAATGGCAATAACTTAGCATATCAAACTCATAAAAATGCAGACATGACATTCCAGGAGCAACAGTAATATTAGTTTGCTATCAATAAACTGCTAGTGCATAGATTACTTGCAAGTAATAGACCACTAGCCCATATACTTGAAAAAAAAAACCCAACAGTTAAAACACTACCCAAGAGGCCTAGATGCAAAACATGGTAAAACCCTAAAACCTCAAGCTTGAATACGTTAAGCAATTCAGATTCTTTACCCAGTAGAACATACTACAATCTTGCCTTGCACATGATATCACCACACATACACTTCTTATGCAACAAAGTGTTCATTATGTTTTCCTGCTAGATTCAAGAGCTACATTGATAATGAACCCAGCTGAGTCTTCAACATCAGCAACGTGTTAGAGATAGACTTCCATAGATAGTTTTCTATAGATAGATAGAGATGTGTTAAAGATAGAAAGATAAGAATAAGCAATCCCTTTCCGTTATGTATTCTTTGCTGTATTATGCTGGCTATATAAACAGAGATACGCGGCCTCGTGAGAGGTTAGAACGCTTTGATCTAAAGCCAGAAACTTCACATGGTATCAGAGCCTTCTCCTCATAGATACATCTATTAGCCATGAGTGCATCTTCCTCATATGCTCCAGCTGGTGCATCGCCGTTCGGTGTACCGGTGACAGAGAAGCTAGCCAAGAACAACTACATGTTATGGAAAGCTCAAGTCCTTCCTGCCGTAAGGGGAGCACAACTAGTCGGCTACCTCGATGGCACTTTTGTCGCTCCGTCAAAGGAGATCGACGCAAAGGATGGCGACAAGACAGTCCGGATTACAAACCCGGCGTACGCTCAGTGGGTGGCTACAGACCAACAGGTCCTAGGCTACCTGATGTCATCTCTTTCACGTGACATATTGATGCAAGTGATGACTGTGGCCACGGCTGCGGAACTATGGAAGGCTCTCGAGGATATGTTTTCCTCGAAAACTCGTGCACGGGCGGTGAACACCCGGATTGCACTAGCCAACACAAAAAAAGGTAATATGTCAATTACTGATTACATTGCTAAGATGAAGGCCCTAGGTGATGAGATGGCGACTGCTGGAAAGCCGCTTGATGAAGAGGATATTGTTTCATACATCCTCGCCGGACTCGACGAGAACTATGATCCAATGGTGTCGGCGCTGGTGGCCCGAGTTGAGCCGATCACCGTGGCCGAACTCTACTCGCAGCTCCTAGGGTTTGAAGGCAGGATAGATCTTCGGCAAGGAACATATCAAGCTTCAGCAAACTCCGCTTCGTTTGGACGAGGCGGAAACCATCGTGGCCGTGGCCGCGGACGAGGCAATCCCGGCCGTGGCCGCGGACGAGGCAATCCCGGCCGTGGTCACGTTGGAGGACGAGCTTCATCAGGAGGACGAGGAGGTGGCGATCGCCCGGTGTGTCAGCTCTGCGGCAAGATGGGACACACGGTCAGTGTCTGTTGGCATCGTTTTGATCCAGATTCTGTTCCACAAGAGAAAAGTGTTGCAGCTGCTACTTAGTCTTACGGGATTGACACCAATTGGTATGTCGACACCGGTGCAACGGACCATGTCACGGGTGAACTGGACAAGCTGACCATCCGGGATAAATACAATGGTGGTGATCAAATCCATACAGCCAATGGTGCAGGTATGCGCATTAGTTATACTGGTCACACTCAAATTCGTACTCCCGATTGCAATCTTCATCTTAATAATATTTTATATGCACCCGATGCTAAAAAAAATTTGGTCTCTGTTTCTCGCCTTGCTGAAGATAATCATGCTTTCTTTGAGATTTATCCCAAGTTCTTTTCCATTAAGGATCAGGGCACGAGGAGAGTTCTGCTTTGAGGCAAATGTAAAGGTGGCCTATATCCCTTGCCTTCGTCGTCGTCATCCCATCCAAAGAAGCAAGCCTTTAGTGTAACCAAACCCTCCTTGACTAGGTGGCATGATAGGCTAGGTCATCCGTCTGGTGCCATTGTTCGGCAAGTTATCTCTAGAAATAATCTTTTGTATTCTAAAGAGTCCAATAAAGAATCGGTGTGTGATGCCTGTCAACAGGCCAAGAGTCATCAACTTCCCTATCCTAAATCCTCTAGTGTCTCTGTTGCTCCTTTAGAACTTGTGTTTTCAGATGTTTGGGGTCCTGCTCCCCATTCCGTGGGCAGAAAGAAATATTATGTCAGTTTTATCGATGATTACAGCAAATTTACTTGGATATATTTGATCAAATACAAGTCTGATGTTTTGCACAAATTCCAAGAATTCCAAGCTCTTGTAGAGAGACTCCTAAATCGAAAAATCCTTGTTTTGCAATCAGATTGGGGAGGAGAGTATGAAAAATTGAACTCTTACTTCTCCAAAATTGGCATCACACACCATGTCTCGTGTCCTCACTCTCACCAACAAAATGGTTCTGCCGAGCGAAAACACCGTCACATTGTCGAGGTTGGGCTGTCTTTGTTAGCTCACACTGGTATGCCTCTCAAATTTTGGGATGAGGCCTTCATCATAGCCACCTATCTTATCAACCGAACACCGAGCAAACTCCTTCAATTTTCGACGCCCTTGGAACGTTTGTTCAATCAAAAACCTGATTACTCTTCTCTTAGAGTGTTCGGGTGTGCATGTTGGCCTCATCTCCGGCCATATAACACACGCAAACTTGAATTCCGATCTCTTCGATGTGTTTTTCTTGGCTATAGCCCGCTCCATAAAGGTTTCAAGAGCCTTCATGTCTCTACAGGACGAGTTTATATCTCCCGTGATGTTATTTTTGATGAAAATATTTTTCCTTTCACTCATCTCCACTCCAATGCCGGTGCTTCGCTTCGCTCCGAGATTCTTCTTTTTCCACACCTTGTTCCCAGTTCTGATCAAGGGGGTGCATCTTTGCGTGATCAGTTAACCAATGCTCATACTAACCCTCCTGAAGTTACTAATGATTTTGAAGAAAATTTGGCAGATTTTGGTAAAAATTCTATGCAGGAAACACATGAAATATTGGAGCACACCGGCAGCGCAGAACATGAGGCGGATTTTCCTGGTTCATCAACAGCAGCAGGTGGATCTCCCTCAGGATCGATGGGTCCGTCATTGGAACTGATCCCTGATTCCTCTGGCGTGAGCACGATTACGCTGCGTCGACAAAGAGTCGAATGCGGCGGCGGGATTGGTTCACTTTGAGTTCGGTGGGTCGACAGCACAACAAACAGAGCTGCAGATTCCTTCCACCATTGATGCAGCGGGATCTTCTATGGCGTCTGAGCCTTTCCAAGCAGCTACCCGGCCACACAAAAGATCACAGAGTGGGATCAGCAAACCAAAAATGTATACAGATGGGCAGATTCGGTACAGCTGCTTGACAATCACAGGTGAACCACAAAATGTAGATGAAGCCTTGACTGACAAGAGGTGGAAACAAGCTATGGATTGTGAGTATGATGCATTGGTTAAGAACAAAACCTGGCACCTTGTACAGGCAAAAGAAGGAAGAAATATAATTGATTGTAAATGGGTTTACAAGATCAAGAGAAAGGCTGATGGATCGTTAGACAGGTACAAGGCTCGGTTAGTTGCCAAGGGATTTAAGCAAAGGTATGGAATTGATTATGAGGACACATTTAGTCCTGTAGTCAAAGCTGCAACCATTCGCATAGTTTTGTCTATTGCAGTAAGCAGAGGATGGTGTCTCCGGCAATTAGATGTACAGAATGCGTTTCTTCATGGCGTTCTTGAGGAGGAAGTTTATATAAGGCAACCACCAGGTTATGAGAATCAGTTAATGCCACACAATGTGTGCAAGCTGGATAAAGCTCTTTATGGACTAAAACAAGCTCCTAGAGCTTGGTTTGCTCGATTGAGTAAAAAATTACAACAACTTGGTTTCAGTTCCTCCAAAGCAGACACTTCTCTATTCTTTTACAGTAAAGATTCAGTCACAATATTCTTGTTAGTATATGTTGATGATATTATTGTGGCTAGTTCATCACAAGATGCAGTGACAGCTCTACTTAAGGATCTTGCAGCAGACTTTGCACTAAAGGACCTTGGTGACTTGCATTACTTTCTGGGAATTGAAGTCTCCAAAACGAAGGATGGAATCTTGCTGTCACAAGACAAATACACTTTGGATTTGCTTAAAAAGGTAAATATGTTGCATTGTAAGCCAGCTACTACTCCATTGTGCACGACAGAAAAGCTATCATTGCAACAAGGAGAGTCACTTGGACCTGAAGACTCAACTCGGTATAGAAGCGTAGTTAGGGCGCTTCAATACTTAACTCTTACCAGGCCTGATGTATCTTTTCCAGTGAACAAGGTGTGTCAATTTCTTCACTCGCCAACCATTACTCACTGGACTGCTGTTAAACGAATTATCAGATATCTCAAACATACTCTTGGTACTGGTTTGAAGATTAAGGAAACTCCATCCATGCTTGTAAGTGCTTTTTCTGATGCTGACTGGGCAGGAAGTGTTGATGATCGTCGCTCAACCAGTGGGTTTGCAGTCTTCCTGGGTTGTAATCTTATCTCTTGGAGTGCACGCAAACAAGCAACAGTATCTAGATCCAGTACAGAGGCAGAGTATAAATCTCTAGCAAACGCAACAGCAGAGGTGATATGGATACAAACCTTGTTACAAGAATTGGGAGTTCAAAGCCCGCCGGCAGCACAACTTTGGTGCGACAACATTGGAGCAACCTATTTATCTGCAAACCCGGTATTTCATGCTAGAACAAAGCATATCGAGGTCGACTATCACTTTGTTCGAGAAAGAGTTGCACAAAAGTTGTTGGAGGTGCGATTCATATCAACCAATGACCAAGTTGCTGATGGATTCACAAAGGCACTGTGTGCTAGGAAACTAGACATGTTTAGATACAATCTTAACTTATGTAAGTTATGATTGAGAGGGGCTGTTAGAGATAGACTTCCATAGATAGTTTTCTATAGATAGATAGAGATGTGTTAAAGATAGAAAGATAAGAATAAGCAATCCCTTTCCGTTATGTATTCTTTGCTGTATTATGCTGGCTATATAAACAGAGATACGCGGCCTCGTGAGAGGTTAGAACGCTTTGATCTAAAGCCAGAAACTTCACACAACGAAGAAGGTAATATTCTCTCCATTGTCTATACGCACGATCTATTACCAGATGCTGCAGCAATTCATTTCGTTTACCATATACTAGAAATGGATATTATCAACCATCTTTAATACTGCGCAGCCCAAAAAGTTCATATATTTTACATTCTGGCTATCATGATTAAAAAAAAGACATTTTTGTTATCATCAACCCAAAGCTCAAGCCAATATCAGATTGCAACTTTACTCTCTTGTACGTACTTCAGATAAACCCACTCTGTGCATAATTTCCAACCAAAACAATCCCAAAATTAACACCTAAAGAAGTTTAATTCTACACACAGATGACCCTACCATCCAGACCGAACATCAAACCACCAAAACAACCTCGACTCCCACGATCTCATCCGACGAACGTGCAAGATCAAATTTTACTACCGGAACGCGCAGTACTGCCACCGAACCAGCGATCAAGCATGGATTAGCACAACGGTCGAACTAAAGCATAGAAAAAAACGAGTCGTATCTCGTCACCTGGCAACGCGCGACGATGTCGAAGCGGGGGGCGAGCACGTCGACGAGCTTTCCCTTCCCCTCGTCGCCCCACTGCGACCCCAGCACGCCGGCGACCTGGCTCAGCGCCGAGACCCTGTCAGCCGCGGCGTCAGCCTCCACCGCCGCCGCCGACACGGCAGCGGGGGCAGGAGGCCATCTCCGCGACAAGCGTACCGATGGCGCCAATGGGGTCGCCGGGGAAAAGGATTTCTCCCGCCCGGCGGCGGCCGGGTGGTTAAGAGTGGAGAGCGACATGGTTCGAACCTTCCAGGGTTTTAGGATGGGGATCAGTGAGGTGCTGTTTTTTTTTTTTAAGTATCGAATTTCGGGGGATCCAAAATTCCAAATTCCGTTTTCGGACCGGGGATCAGTGAGGTGCTGTTTTTTTTTTAAGTATCGAATTTCGGGCAAGGATCCAAATTCTGTTTTCGGATCACGTCTCAGGAAGCGGTCGAAATCCGAAATTTTAGTGAGAATTCAAAATTTTAAAACTAATACCAAATCTGTTATTTTGATGGCCGACAAAATAGAAATTTTGATCAAAATAACTGAAATTTCGGCCCTTTTCAACCCATGTGAACTGAAATGGTCTCCCGAGTTTAGAAAAAACCATACAAGTATTTATCTATATTTCCTATCTATTTAAATGCAAAATACTAAGTATTTGCAAATAAAATACCCTAAATTTAGAAATTTCGTCAATATCTCACCTGATTTTCGGATTCTAAAACTTCAATTTGGCAACAATAAATATATAATGCTCTTCAAAGCTCCTGATCCTACCCCTCTCCTTTTCGGCTTCAACATTGACATCCAATCTTAGATCAAATTGACTATGTTCTGCCCCAAATTGTGAGCTCCGCTGCGAATATCGGCAAGCAAACAACAATGCCAGTCGGTCTTCCTAATACCTGAAGATTCATTGATGTAGACCAGACTAGCACTGTCGTAGCCCTTACTGTTGCACCGAAACCTTGATCTCTTGTACTTTTGATCTCTGTTGTTGAAGGCTTCGCCCTTTACTTGATGACAGCTCAATCAATGGATCGATCCAAGCCTTCAATGTCAACTCCTTCCACTTGCGCAATCAACTTCTTGGATATCCACCGTGGATCCAAAGAACATTACCTAAATTTCACTTAGATCCTTCTCCCTTCCTACAAAATACCGGTTGCGTGGAAAAGGCAGGCCTTCACACCCCTCACTCTCCTTGTCAGTAATGTTCTTTTGGCCAAGCTTGGACCATATTAATGTGACCGTCTTCAACACACAGCTTCTCCAATTTACCATCAAACTGCCCAGCAATCTCCGATGGCTCAGTGTCAAACAATATAGGCACCAGGTTCTTCTTCTGAGCAAAGAATCTGATCTCCTCAAGGCTAAACGGATCGAGGAAGCCCGATTTATGGTTATGTTCAAGTTATGATTTAGGGTTAGGCTTACATTATTTGTATATGTATTTTTTTTTGTGAAAAATCAGGTCCTACAAACATGACAACTGGTCGAATTTGTGATCATCTCGGTAAAAAAACACAAAATCTCACCAAAATACACCGAAATCTCGTAGTAAAAAAAATCCTGAAATCCAGTTAGGGTTTAGGGTTACGTAATTTGTATATGTATTTTTTTGCAAAATTTTCACATGTATTCCTCAGAAAATGCATTACAATTTGTCGCAAAAAAATTGGTGCTAAGTCCGGTCCTACAAACTTGAAAACCGGTTAAATTTGTAATCATCTCGGTCCAAAAATCCAAAATCTCACAGAAAAATCTAGAAATCATTGTAGCAATTTGAATTTTCTTTTATCCCATCGAGATTCCAGGCGAGATTTGGAATCTCGGCCCTAACTGAAAGCTAAAATTTTGGTCGGGATTTTGAACCGTGGTTTCGAGTAGATAAGATTGTTGCAAAAGACGGCTAAAAAATTATTATTACAAAGAAATATCGAAGTTTTGAGCACCTTACCTATTTATCTACATTTATCCAACGAATAATATATATATATCTATTAAGCCTGGAAGGTTTGGAGCGATTCTAAGGCACAAGGTACGATTTTTTTGCCGAAAAGTCCTCCAAAAAAATCCAAAATAGCAAACAGGTCCTTCTATCGGTTATTTTGCAAAAAGGACCCTGTAGTTCTGCAAATTCAACTCGGGCGTCGGTTCTTTAAACTCGAAAGATTTTAAATTATGTTTAGGTTCAATTATTTTGCAAAAAAAATATCGTGGTTCTGCAAAATCAACACGAGCGCTGGTTATTTAAACTCGAAAGATTTAAAATTATGTTTAGACCCTCCCGAGCGTCGGTTCTTTAAACTCGAAATATTTAAAATTACGTTTAGGTCCTCCCGAGCGCCGGTTCTTTAAACCCAAAAGATTTAAAATTACGTTTAGGTCCGATTATTTTGCGAAAAATCCCGTGGTTCCGCAAAATCGACACGAGCGCTGATTTTTTAAACTCAAAATATTTAAAATTATGTTTAGGTCCTCCCGGGAGGCGGTTCTTTAAACCCAAAAGATTTAAAATTATATTTAAGTTCGGCTATTTTGCGAAAAAATCCCGTGGTTCCGCAAAATCGACACGAGTGGTGGTTCTTTAAACTCGAAAGATTTAAAATTATGTTTAAGTCTTCTCGGTCGTTGGTTCTTTAAACCTAAAAGATTTAAAATTATATTTAGGTCCGGGTATTTTGCGCAAAAAAAATCAGTGGTTCCGCAAATTTAATACGGACGCCGGTTCTTTAAGCACGAGATATTTAAAATTATATTTAGGTCCTTCTACTATTTTTACAATAAAAAACTCCGAAGTGAGATTTGTATGTCGCAGCGTACCGCGCTATACTATCTAGTTAATTCTAAATCAAGTAATCTTGAACATATTCTATTCATTTGGATGACAGGACATAGCATGTGAAGCTTAGTCTGAGATAGGTGTCAAGTAGCTGCAGTTAGTGTCTGTATATCCAGCACCGTACTCCATTCGGTTCACAAAAAATTATTGATTAGAAATATATACGTCAAATTTTTAAAATTTTAATTATTAATATCTTTTTAAATATTTATCTCGAAATATACTTTCGTAATATTATAATTTTATTAACACCCACGTTAAACTACTTTGCATGCTTTCAATTTTTGCGAATTAGCAACTTCTATTACTGCATCCATTCTTTTTTACTTATTGTTTGGATATGACACGGTCTCTAATATACACATTTAATTATTACCTTTTCTAATTATATGTAGCAAAAAATATTAAAAAAATATAACGATATGAAAGTATTTTTAGATAAATCTAGCGATATTATTTTCACGTGAAGAATCTAAGTACTTTTATGCATATTAATGAACAAAAATTGAGAAAGTTGACCGCAACGAATGGAGTAAAATCAAAACGACCATGGATCTGTAGTACAGGGACCATGGGATAAATTGCATAGCATATTTGGAAAATCATCACTTATCTAGCCTCTTTATATTTTTTTGACAAATCTAGTCCTCACATTCATACATTTACATATTTAGCCCCCTTCTCTACCGTGAAAGATACGGTAGATGACACCTATCCCGCCTTGCTCGAGGAGCGTGGAAGCAGATCACCGCTCTCCCATGCTGCTCCGGCACTCACTCATCCTACCACGACGGAAGCTAGCTTTCGTGCTCCTCGAGAGCGGTAGGGACGCATGTCACGTGCCACACCTTTTGTGACAAGGAAGTAGCTAAATTTATAAATATATACACGAGGGATTATATTTGAAAAAAAAAGCGAGTCACATGGCTAGAAAAGCTACGAGTTCGTAGATTTGCTCATGCACCAATCACTAAGGATGTATTTGGTTGGTGGGATGATGTTGAATGAGATGGTAATTTGGTTTCATTGTTTTGGGTGAATAGAATGATTCAGTATCTATAGGGAATATTTTTCAAATTTATATCTCACTATTTAGGATGGGATGATTTCATTCAGACAACCAAACGTATAAATAATTTTTTTCTTGAACCATCTCGTATATGTAGCAATCGGTACAAGCAACCGGCGGATTTGTAGTTTTCAAGAAGCAACCATGGAAACGGATCTTGCGACTGCCTTCCAGAGAGACGTGAACCATACTACAAGACGGTTTTTTTAGGAGGGCGCCTCTCGCCGTCTCCCCGCCCGGCGCCTCCGGGGTGGTGGATATCGTAGAAGAGCACCTTCTGCGGTGCGCGGCTTCGGGGAGGGCGCCGCTGCGGGTGGCGGTGCTGGTGAGTGGCGGGGTGGACAGCAGCGTCGCGCTCTGCCTCCTCCATGCCGCGGGACACCGCTGTACCGCATTCTACCTCAAAATCTGGTTCCAGGTCCATACACTTCCCCCTTTAGGATCTTCTGCAATGCTGCGCTGTGGGATCCCTTACGAAGCTGAGTGATTGATCTGTAGGAAGATTTCAGGAACTTTTGGTCCGAGTGCTCGTGGGATGACGATTTAAAGTATGCACAAGCTGTCTGTGACAAGGTATCGTTCAAAATTTTCAGCTGAAGCATGTTGTTTCATTGAATAGCTACTGTGCAGCTTATGTAGACTAATTTTTGTTACATGAACTGAGTGAACTCATGGATGGTTTTGTTGATTGATGTGCCCTTAGAGGTGGTCCATCTATCTGATGAGTATTGGAACCATGTGGTAAGCTTCATTCAAACCTTCCCTCTGAGCCTTGTATAAATCACTTATGGTGTTCTGCATTCTGAAAAATAAAATTGTGAATTTGGTTTCTAGGTGTCTCATATTATTAACAAGTATCGCAGCGGGCGTACTACGAACCCTGATGTTCTCTTCAACACAAGAATAAAGTTTGGTACGAATTTTGTACTGTCATGGCTGCGCACACTTCTATTATGGAATTTTGAATGTACATTGAGTTGTAATTTGGGCTACAAAGAAACAAAATCAGATAGTCCATTTGGTTTCAATATTATGCAGCTGAAATCACCTTTCAGACTCTGATTGTTATTTCAGGTCAAGGATCAAACTTATTTCCTCTCGCATCTATCCCAGCCCCAGCTTAGAAGGCTTCTTTTTCCACTCAGATGTATAACTAAGGTTGGATAGTCTATCAACAAAGGATAGTTAATTTTTTGTCAGGTCCTTCAAGTGGCTTTTCTACATTGAGCTAATGTTTTGCAGGATGAAGTGCGCAGGCTGGCTGCTCAGATGGACCTTCCTAACCAAGATAGAAAGGATTCCCAGGGGATATGTTTTCTTGGAAAGGTTATTGCTTCACCTTAGTTGATGATAATCAATGTTCTTTGTGCAAAATATAGTTCTGCTGTTTCCCCTTATCGTATTGACCTGAAAAAGTATCTCTTTCTAGGTTAAATTTAGCGAATTTGTTGAAAGACATATAGGAGAGATGGAAGGAATACTGCTAGAAGCTGAAACTGGAGATTACCTATATACACCGTGGGTTTTGGTTCTATACGATTGGTCAGCGACAAGGCTTGCGCCTTCCTGGAGGACCTTGGTATGCACTGTCTTTAATACTAACCTCTTTTTATGCTACAATGTCATCAGCTAAATTAAATGTATATTGCCCAAAATATTCAATGGAAACTATTGCTTTGTTATACTGTTGCAATTGAAGGAAGAGCTTTCATCATGTAGCATATATCTATTTTTCGAAGAAATCATAAAATGAACTGCCTTTTTTTATCTTATGTAGGTATGTGGTTGAGAAAGATGTTCAAAATAATGTGGTTTTCATATCAAGAAATTACTATTCACTGGATAAGAGGAGGCGTACATTTCGTGTTGGATCGATTAACTGGTTTATCAATTCTGGACCTGCAAACAATGAGCAACTCAAATGCAAGGTAACCAGAGCTATACACTAGCATCTATGGTAGGGTAGCATATGGTTGTTACTTGTTAGACTTCTGTTTCTTGGTTATTTTTTAAAGTTTCTCATCACCTGCAAGATTTTAATGGTGTTCTGGCAAAATGGGACTCTGATGTGATAATAAGAGATCTACTTGAATGGTCAACATTTTAAGCAATCAAACTTTTTTTTTCTTAGATTTAGCATGCAGGCATCAGACAGAGGTGTTACACTGGTATGGCTTAGAAATTTGTGCTTAAATGACTGCTTTCTTTTCCATAGTTGCCAGCATTTCCTATGTTTTTGCCATCAAATACGGCCAAATTGCCTCCTAGCCGACATGGGTAGAACAGCATGTGCATGCTAGCAAGTAGCAACTGTATCCATGAACTCTTTTTGGATGCTGGGGTAGTCAGGTAGAAGATTGGCTGATAATCCTGTTGATTTCTCCTTGCTTGTAGTTAAGCAATCCTGAAACTGATTATGTCTACCTTGACCAATAATCGAATTTGGGGAAGTAGAAAATTACAACTGCAGCCCCCAACGAATGCCTGGTATCTCTCACTTGATTAGGCTGCTTATGCCAATTGTGGGCTTTGGCATCGGCATGCATTGAGACCAATCATATGTGCCTGTGTCAATTAACTGGTGTCCATGCTACTTTCAATATCAGGTACGGCATAGTCCTGAATTTCATAATGGCACCGTGGCACAAGAGCAAACTGAAGGAAATGGAGATGTTCTGGTGGTGCATCTATCTGAAGATGAACAGGGTTTAGCAGCTGGTCAGTTTACAGCATTCCACCGTGAGAATTTATGCCTAGGGTCAGGTATAATTTTGGATTCCTGGGATGAAATGAGCTTTCCTGTCTGTGCAAGGGCATTAGAAACCGCCAGAATGGAGGACAAGTCCCGACTGGGGAAGCCAGTAAGGATTATCAACTTGGAACATGTCATGAAATCAGAACAGGAGCCCATCGAGGTAGCTTGACATCACCAGGCTCTTGCAGCCTTCTCTTGACTACATCTGTGATCCTGCAAAGCTATACGTAGTCAGTTTGGCACACCCTGCAAATGCAAGAATCAGGGAAATTTTAGAAAGTATCGTTAAGTAGAGGTTGAGTAGTTAGAAAGGAAAACATCTGTCAGTTGGAGGCAGATTAGTCCTTATAAATTCTGTGCTTAACAGTCTACTCATATTTATGTTATCTTTTTTCAGGATACCGCATGAGATTCTTAAGAGATTAGATTATTTCAGATCTAGATTTTTCTGGCAGAATAACAATCATAAGAAAAAAAAATAAGCTTGCTAAGTGGAATATTTTATGTCAACCTAAGGATCAGGGTGGTTTGGGTATCATAAGAAAAAACATCCATTTGCTTTGCAAATGGCTCTTCAAACTTTTAAATAAGGAGGGTGTTTGGCAACATATTGTCGGGACCGGGTTTCCAAATCCGAACCCTCTGTGTATAACCTGTGCTAGTCCAGGAAAAGCTAGCACACACAGTGGAAATAGTGATGACAGCACATCCATATCACGAATCAAATAATATTACTTAAGCAAAAGAGTATTAGCCTTATGGCCAATTATTACAAATAAGAAGCATCATAGTTTGAGTTCAATAAGAAACAGCGGAAACGAAATAACAAAAGCAAAGTAAGTAAGCCCATCCATTTGCCCAACAGGCAATCGACTGGGGTTCGCGTCCTAGCATTCCGGATCGCCTTCATCATAGCCACAAGCGTAGAAATCGTAGTCAGCTTCAGCTTCTGCACACTCTTCTGTGGAAGGTTGGGGATGTTGCAAGGGTGAGCACAAAATGTACTCCGCAAGTCTTGGAAACATAATGCATGATAACTATATGCAAGGCTAAGCAATTGAAGGCATAATATGGCTCTTTTAGCATAAAGCAAAGTTTAACTGTAAATACCAATAGTAATTTCATAAAGCATCATTTGAACAAAATGTAATAGCATAGTAATTGAATTTGATATAACAATTAAAGCAGGTTCCATCTACCTGACTGGCTCCATCCGTCAAACCATAACCCGAGAGTTCCATCTGCTCACGGATTCCCAAACAACCATCATTTTCCTTTGAAACAAAACCATAAAATCTACAATGTGCAAGCGTACCTCTTTGCCCTTGACCAGTAGGCACGGCTACTTAAGTAGTTTTAACTCTGCAGAGTGTGTACACTTTACCCACAAGACATGATCGACTCTTGTTGCCATGCACTTAACACACTTCCTTTGGTGTGTCGGCAGAGAGATCATGATAAGGCCTTTACAATGCACAACCCCACTATTAATCTCGCCCGCTAAGGTTTCACCGCTGTTAGGGTTCTAGCTACCCAGTACAGAAGCCCCCTCTTGCGCCTGCCAACATCTGGCACTCACCAACCGGGCGAAGCTAATAATGAGACGCACAAATTATTTAGCAGTCGTACCCATATAGACTTGTGGTTGTACGGTAGTGCTCGGTCCATGGTAACACACGCTTCGGTCCTTAATTGACTAGGGCGGAACATTCACATACCAAGGTCTCGTGCTTTCTGCACCCGCCAAACATCCATCCGCCCCGGTCTAAACCATTTCCACTTTATTTTACTTAAACCACAGCAGCAACACCAATTGCCGCACTTTCACAAATAAGTTTAAACAACATTTGAAATGATTCCCATAATGGCACAATACCGAAACGCTTAAGCTGGACTAAGCAATTCTACCGTTCTATGCTAATCTACTGGATATCACAAAATAAAATAGCTAGTATATATCATCTAGGATGTCAAAGGTTCGACATGATCAATACCAATGAGGGTATATCAAACTGGAATTTAACTAAACCTTAAGACTACATTTAAATTACTTTGCATAAAAGTAAGCATGCATAATTTAAAAACAACATAACATTTTCATAAAATTTAGGATCAACATGTTCAAGGAAGACTTGCCTTCGCTGCCTCTTGCTAGTTGTACCTCTGATTGTTGATTCGACTGATCTTCGATTGCGTCGTCTACACGCGAAACGAGGCAAATAAATAAAACAAATTCAAATAAAATTCAAAAATTGAAAATAATGGTACCGGAAGATAGATCTTGAATTTAGATGAATTTAGAAATTTGAATCACTGGAATCGGAGCTCGAACGAAGGAGAACGGGCTCCTGGAAGATTCCCAGATCAGAAAATCAGAAAAACAGAGAGGCTGACACGTGGCAGACTGCGATTGGCTGGAATTTCGGGTTTTCTGGAAAATCAGAAAAAGAAAAAGAAAAGCCGCTGACACGTGGGGCCCACGAGTCAGAGACTCGGCTCACGGTGGACTGCGTCCACCGAGGGGATCTGGGGCGACATGGCGGGCCGTAGAGTGGCGGCCACGCTGGCGACACGCGGCGCCGACGAGGCGCCAGTGGCTGCAGGCGGCGTAGGGCGGCGCGCGCAAGCGGCGGCGCGCGCGCCGGAGGCGGGAAGACGACCTCGGTCGCACGCAAAAACACAACGAACGCCACGGGGCTAGGGGCAAAAGGATCGCGGGAAGAAGGGAGAACGGCGGAACCAAAGGATGCGGCGAGCCTCACCGGAGAAGGAAGAAAATGGCGGAGAAGGCTCGGGATGGCGCGCAACCCGCGAGCTCGCGGAGAGGGCGGCGGCGTCTCGGCGACGAGAAAGGGGCGGCAGATGCGCGCGAGGAGGCGAACCTCGGGAAGGGTCATTAGGGCCTTAAATAGCCTCGGAGGCGGCGCAGCGGACGCGTCAGCAGCGCGACGCTGGCGGCGACGCGGATTAGGTTTAGGGTTTTTGCGGCGGTGCGGCGCGGCGTCATGCACAGATCCGAGCGCGCGTGTCGCCATCTGACGGCAATGGCGGGCGGGCGGGCTGGGGGAGGAAAAGCGGAGCGGGCGGGCGAAGGCACGAGGCGGGAAAAGAGACGGCCGCGGAGATTCGGCCCAAAAGGGTTTTGAAAATAAATCATTTTCCGAATTAAAGAAATTCCAGAAATTCAAATAAAAGCACATAAATTCAAATAAATTTAGAAAAATCTCCAAAAATACAGAAAAATTCCTTGCAGCATAATGAACCCAGAAAAAACTGAAAATCTAATGTTTGATGGATAGATTAGCCTAATTAAATCCTTTTATAAATAGAAAATTCAAATTAAGCTGAAATTAATTCAAAGAAATTGCAAATGGTGGATTTTGAAATTCAAACATTCTAAAATTCAAATTTTTGGAATGTTACACATATCCTGAGTAGAAAGTATTTAGAAAGTAAGACACTTACTCAACTAGAAAGGAGGCCAGGATATTCTCCTTTTTGGTCGGGTCTAATGAATGTCAAACATCATTTTTTTAGATTTGGGTCTTTTCGGCTTCATGGTGGATCTCAAATACGGTTTTGGCATGATACCTGGCTTGGAATAATCCACTTAGTACACAATACCCCCGATTATTTAATATTGTTCGGAAAAAACATGCCGCGGTGGCTGAAGTATTGAGTTCTAGATCTTTTAATATGTTTTTTCGTAGGACCATTATAGGACTTGATTTACAAGTCATGCAAGAGCTTATTACAAGGATTGCTGGTATACAGTTGTCATCTGAAAGGGATACGTTTCGATAGAATCTTCATCAAAATAGACAGTTTTCTGTTCACTCGATGTATGCAGTTTTATTGCATCAAAATATCCTAGTTACAAATAGGCAAATGTGGCAGATTAAAGTACCTTTAAAAATAAAAATCTTTCTATGGTACTTATGTTGAGGAGTGATCTTAACGAAAGTTAATCTAACTAAAAGAAATTGGACCGGTAGCAAAAAATGTTGTTTTTGTTACAATGAGAAAGCTACCCAACATCTCTTTTTTAACTGTCAGTTTGCTCGTTTCGTATGGCTGTGTTATTCAAGTGGCTTCTAATCTGACACCTCTTAATAGTATAGCACATATGTTTGTGGCTTGGCTATTGGGATTGGGAAAGGAGATAAAGGCTCAATGTTTAATTGGGGCTGCTGTTTTGTGTTGGTCTCTTTGGCTATGTCGAAACGATGTTGTCTTTGATAAAAAAAACAACTGTCTAATCCGTTGCAGGTTATTTATATGTGCATCAACTGGTTGCGCTCATGGTTTGTGCTGCAGCGTTAAGAGGCTCGGGGGATAATGTCAGTGGCATTCAGGTGTTTACATGTCGTGGCTCGGGACTTTCATCGGGCATAGATGGAGATTTCAAATAAGATTGTGCGGTTTAAGTGTTTTTATTAATCTTTTTATTGCATGTTGCAACATTTTTCTTGCTTAAGCTTTTATTTATGAATTTCTTCATAACAATATTTTTTTACTGTAACTTTATAATAAATATTTAGCTATGTATATCTCATAATACAAAGATCGAAAAGTTAATATATTCTTCTATTACGTTAAGAAAATATTGCCCCAATCAGGAACTCCAGGTGATTCTTGAAAGGATGGCATTCGTTGGAGAGTATTGCGTTTCATGGGAGAAAAGCTGCTCTGGAATCTTGGATAAAAGAGGTGGTCGAGCATCATTGTCCATGCAAGAATTGACCTGCATAAATTGGGCAGTACTTTGCCCGATCTAGCAGGAAAGCACTCGAAGGGTTCATTCTCCTTCGGCACGTCGTCTGCTGAGCCGAAATGTCTAGATTCAATAGTGTAGTATTAATTACTAGTAGTAAATTTTGAGCTCGTTTACCGTACACTGTATTAAATATGAAACGTTTATTTTTTCGATCCAATAGATCAAATTAACTAGAATTTATTTATATTTAACAAATCAACGATTAATTCTAATTTTTACTATCCACTATATACTATGAGTACAATGTATAATGTACCGTAAAATTCTCTAAATTTTACCATGTGAATTCGGTAGTATTAATTACTACTAGTAAATTTTACCATGTGAATTCGTCGTATGATAATACTAATATTTAAGCAAGTACGTTGTAAATTTCGAGGATGATGGAGGTGGGTGTTTCTACCGTGTTGGCTCATGTGACTAATCATATGTTGATCACTTTATCATGCTGGTTGTGGACTAAACCAGGATTGTTTATTACCAAGTTTGTTGGACGAATCAGTATCGTTCGCTGGGCGTCGGTGCGACTTGCGAGAGATAGGATTTGCCTGTCAGTACCGCAGAATGTACTGTACAGTCTGTACTAGTCATATGGCGCTATATCGGGCGTTGCCTGTGGTGGCCTAATTCTTTCGGAAGTCGTAAATCTTATCTGTGATTCTCGTAGGAATTTCGTGGTGAATCTTGCATCTTGCAAAGGATTTCCTTTTTACGTAATTCCTGAGTTCCAAACAGGCTTAATTTTGACTGATCGCGTATTTGGGTTTGGAATGCACACAATTTACAGGGCAAGAGAAACGTGAGATCCTGGAGAGGCTTCCCATGTCCGATGGAGAGAAAGCAAGCAGCTCTTGAGAGACGTGATATATATACCATTGGAAAAATTCAGAATATATCATTTTATTTGTTATCATTAAGACAATAAATAATATTTTCTAAAGTATCGTTAAGATAACCAGCAGTATTAAAGTACCGATGAATTGAATAGTATAAGTTTCCTTTCCTGGTACCAATCGTCATTTTGACGTCCCTGCTTCTCCCACGGGAGCTATCGCCTGAATTCCGGAGTACTCCGTGTGCCACTAGTACGTGTCGCTACTCGCTAGAACTGCAGTCAACGATGCCACGCAGTTGAAAACACTTCAATGATATAATGTACTAACAACCAGTACACGCCGGCATCTGGCGGCTGCTGCTGCTGCTGCTGCTGCAGGGGCGATGGGATAATAAAATGAACAGGTGACGTGTCCATTCTAGAAGATTACGCGTTTCATTTTCATCCCTATAATTTACGCGCGTAGAACTTCGGTGATGTCGACGAGTTCAGTTGTTTTACATGTATATAAAATACCGCGCAAATCGGAAGGATGTATACGGTCTATTCTTAAGTTTTAAGTAATCCCCATGACACCATTTGGTCTTATCATTGTTGGCACATTGGCACGCCAGTAGTAGGCCAACTGGGAAATCAATCGACTCTGTGACACTTGTGACTTGTGCAGAAACGTGCGAACGGCCAGCGAGGCTCAATGGTTACAAAACTGTACAGTATTGTGTTAGGATTAGACTGTACACTATTGTGCTAGCATTAGCACGGTAAAATAACATAGAGTTAAATCCAAGGATTTAACGTGTCTATGCTATTTTATTCTATTAATCCTAACAAGTGATATCAGATCTTAAGGTTTAAAATCGAGCTGCTACCTCAAGAGGAGGTGACTCTAGAGCAGCACCTGCTTTAAAGCATGCCTAGGATCTGATCGTTGTTGTCGCATGTTGTGAAAAAAAATAACGTTAAATTTTTATCTCCGTTATTTTATGAAGCTAAACTTAACAACCTTAAATCTTTTTTCTCCGTTATTTTACGATGCTAAACTTAACATATGGAATCACCGCGTCGGCGAAAGGTCACAAACCATTTGCATTACAGAATACGTCTTCGCCAACTCGTCAAACCGAATGCCGTAATCAATCCGTCAAGTACTGTTGGGTTTTTCCTCTCGCCCTTTCCCTGCCTATTGCTTCATAGGAACATTGGGAAAAAAATTGCAGGGGTTCTTGGGCATTTCCTTTGCAGATTGCACATACAGAAATGGAAAATCAGAAATTCAAAAAACTTTCCTTCCATCTCAAGTTCTAAACTGAAGCATCACAAGAACACAAACTTTCCAACTTATGGTTTATACACGGCACAACAAATTCTTGGGGACTACCTCATATTCCCACACAACACACTAATTCCTGATGATCTCTCACAAAATCTCCCCTTTGAACAGATTATTACCCGCTCCTTCTCTACATACATCCAATCCGACCAAAAAAAAGGAAGAGAAAACTATGTAGAAGCTACAAAAGGGCAAAGAAAAGTAAGCAAGAGCCAAGAAGATCACAACTGCACAAGGGGCGTGCGTGTGGCACATACATGTACGATGTATCTATAGGAAGAAGAATACGTGAGCCACCGTGTTGTCGTTGCGTCTAGCGGAGGGCGCGCGCGAGGCCGCCGAGGATGCGGGAGAGGCCGAGGCGGAAGCGGACGACGGCGCCGTGGGAGTAGGGCGCGCAGTCGCGGCAGACGGCCTCCATGGACTCGACGAAGAGGCAGAAGCTCCGCACCGGCGGCACGTACAGCGTCAGCGGCGCGGCCGAGAAGGCCAGCGCCATCAGCAGCTGAAGCATCCCCACCGCCTCGTTCGTCTCCCTCACTCCAATCAATCGCCTTCCCGAGCAGATCCAGAGGGCAGGTCGGGCTCGCCCCCGGTGGATACAGCAGCTGGCACAGAGCTATCGACACAAGAGTTATGGCTCGGGAGGGCACTGGTGGGGCGGCACCTACCACCGGTGCGTGGCGCGGTTTCTTTGTTGTGGCAGGAACGTGCTTTTCCTTGCGGCGTATGGTGTCGCGTCTGCCTCCGCGGCACGGAGGCGCGGTGGGGAAGGGGGCGGGTACAGATGGATCGAGAGGCTCTGGGGAGGATTCGTTTTCGGCAACTTTGGCTGGGTTTGTGAGTGAGTTCGTCTTTCCTGGGCTCCGTTTTTATAGCCAGGTCAAGAAGATAAGATCGCGAATAGTACCTCTGTACCAGTACTAGGCAGCGTTTTCTGGAGCGACGCGCGTGAGACATCACTTGACGCGGGATAATCAGGCTCGGCACGGCGGAATTCGGTGTGCGGCACCGCCCGTTGCCGGGACGCGAGCGAGGGGGGTTTCAGGCAGGGTTAACAAAATTGTTTTCCACCAGAAATTGAGACCCGTAAGTACCGATTTACCGTGAAAATTAAACGAAAATCGTCAAAAACTTAACGGTTTCAAAATCAAATGGTTTGAAAAAATTTTAAAAATAAAAAATCGATCGGTTTTTACCGAAAATCGGCCGGAGAATTGAACTTTTCTTACGGCCGATTTTTCTAGCGATTTTCGTCGGTTTTCATCGAAAATCACTCAATTTTCACCGATTTTAAATTTTTCCAAATTTTTTTAGTTAATCAGTTTGACGATCGGTTTAGGATTTTCGAACCGGTTTAACGTTGATTACATTCGTGAAAGACAATGTATGGTTGTAAATATAGAGTCGCAGGACCGAATCGCTTATCACGTAAGCGAAACGAAATACTTTGATTAAATTGGGTTACGAGCCATCGGTGGTACCTCGTGACATCTATTGACATATGCACTCTTAAGAGCTCTGTTTGGAACACAAGAGTTTTGCATGAATCATGCAGTTGTTTCGAGAGATATTTTATAGCACATTATATTGATAATATATGTGTGATAGGTACTAGACATTAGATCTAAGTATTGATTTGTTAAGGTTATTTCTATTAATCCACCATGGGAGAAAAATACTAGCTAATCTAATTTATTAGATTAAAAGAACGGAATGACTTGTGTTTGGACGTCCGTTTTTTCGGACGCTTACAACATTTTCCTTCTACGCGTGAAATATTTTTTCTACGTGTGAAACATTTTTCTTTGATAACAGTATAAATGTGCGCGCGAAATTTTTTTTGCAGATATTGAAAAAAATATTGCACCGAGCGTCCGACGAAACATTCTCAGATCGGACGTTCGGACGCTAGTTCTTCCTTTAAAAGAATTAACAGTTTATATTAAACTTAGTATTGCCGTAAAAGGCTCTCTTCTAAAGATTATATTAGCCGCCCGAGCTTACAAAGGGATTTACCCCTCAAATAAATGATGTTTTTTGTGGTACGCGAGCATGTTAAGCGAGAAACCTTGTGAAAGCCGAGGGATGGAATCTCACATCCATGCCACCTCAATCATGAGGTTATAAATCGAAGTTGGACAAGGATTCAAATTTCGTTTTCGGATAAAATACCGCCTCTGGTCGGATTTCGAAATTTCGGCGAAATTCGGGTATTTCGAACAAATCTCGTACAAAATTCAAAAACAAAAATTCAAATCCGGTTTGTTTTGTACCGAGAAAATCGAAATTCGCCGAAAAATACCGAAATTTCGGGCGAAATACCCGAAATTTTGGTCTTTTTGCAACGGGAAAAAAGTGGGTCAAACAATATCGAAAATTTTGAATTTTTTTGGAGAGTCCTGACACATTGATGATATTTCCATAAAAATTTAAGATTATTCTGAAGTTTTGGAATTTTTAAAAATTCAAACATTGCTACTGTCCTGATAAAACACTGACCGGCAATTTTGAACCTAATGCAAAATGGTTCAAAACACGTTATAAACATTTGAATTTTTTTTTGAATGGTTATGATGTATCTCTAATGCTCTTATAAAATTTTCATATGATTATCAAACTTTATGAAGTTTTAAAAATTCGAACAGTACTACTGCCATGTTAAAAGGCTTACCAGCAAATTTGAACAAGATGAAAAATTATCTAAACCACGTTAAAAACTTTTGAAAATTTTTGTGGATGGTCCTGATATAACATTAATATTTTTTTAAAATTTTTAGATGATGATCATTCTCAAATAATGTTTAAAAATTCAGACAGTGCTACATCCTGATAAAAGTCTGATGATCAATACATAGATTTGCTTTAGCAATAAAAAAAGTATAATTTTTTGAAAATTTTACAGAATGGTGATAAGGAAGTTATTAATATCTCATAAAAATTTTGAATCATGATCACACTCTAGTGAATTTATAAACTTCTTACGAGGCACAATACCATTTATGTTCTTTTCTTTTTTATTTTTGAAATATAATATAACAAACGAAGTTCAATACTTACATAGATTTGATTGGCCAAACAAAAAAAGTTAAATTTTTTTGAAAAAAATTATATAATGGTACTGAGTCAATTATTAATCTCTAAAAAAAATTAGATCATAATCACACTCAAGAAAATTTATAAAATTCTGACAATGTAGCTGTCCCAATTATGTTCATTCTGTTTTTGATTTTTGAAAGATAACAAATAAAGTTAAATCATTTTGAATTTTTTTTATGTATGATTCTAAACTACTAAGGATAGTACCATAAAATTTTAGCTTATTATCAAGCTTGTAAAATTTTATAAAAATCTAAAAGTGTTTCTACCAAAATTTAAAATGTCTAAAAAAAATTCGGTTTTTCAACAAATTTTCATAGGAGATGACTTTCCTAAGGGTTATTGGGCCAAATCCGGCAAAAAAATATGGAATTTCAGCGAATTTTCGCCGAGAAAAATAGTTTTTTTTCTCCGGCTGGTACTTTATATTTCAGGGTAGTCCAAAATCCGAAATTTCACCGAAATTCGACGAGATTTGGAACCCGAGCTGGACCTTTTTTTAGTCTTTTTTTTTACAATGAGAGGCTAATTTTTTTAAGGTATAAAGATACACACAATAGACGCACATCTCACATACACTTTACATGCACATATGCATACGTGTCCGATATACACGGAACCTTTAGAGCCTGGGAATGTGCGTATGTACCCACTTTTATTTATTTTTCTCTCGGAGACACCGGCCTGGACTGAAATTTAAGCGCGCGCGTTCGAGTGCTCATATGGGCCGCGCGCTTCACTGGCGCACGCACCAACCGAGCAACGCTTGCTTCTCCGTGAGTGGCTGATTTCAGTCTCCTTGCAAAAGTGTTCCTGATTTGGCGCAAAGTAATCGTAGAAAAAAAAGCAGGTAGAGAATACAATTAACTCCGTCGAACTATCCAGAAAGATCACATGAGACTTTTTACGGTATAACCATTTATACATGTTGAAACACATGGAAGGAGAGAAATCGAAGAGTATTCGAGCATAAGTACCAAGATTTGCATAAGCAGTGGCTCATATTCAGATGACGTCGATCAGTTCCCCAGAGCAGTGCAAATAATTCAGATCCTTTACTGCGTTTGTTGCTGTTGTCCTTCCGGATCACAGGGATCGTGTTTCGCCCTGTTCGGATTCCTAGCGCTTAGCAGGACACAGGGTTTCAAATTTCGTTTTCGGTTTATATTTTAGAGGTGCGTGAAATCTAAAATTTCAATGAAATCTCAGAATTTTAGATGAAATCCGGCTAAAATTCAAAAAGAAAATTTGAAATCCAAAACTTTTCAATTGAAATTTCACCTAGAAATGCCAAAATATCGACAAAATTCAATTGAGCAAAAAATGGTTGAAACAATGTTAAAATTTTTTGTGATTGGTCCTGATCAAGGCTAAACTTTTTTTAAAAATTCTGACAGTGCTACTGTCCTGATAAAAAGCTGACCGACAAAATTTCAATCAAATGAAAAATAGTGCAAACCATGTTATAACATTTTGAAAAAAAATTTGGATGGTCTTGACACATTAATAATGTTCCCATAAAATTTTAAGATGATAATCAAGCCTAAGGAATTTTAAAAAAATTAAGACAGAGCTACTAAAGGCTGACCGATAAATTTCAACCGAATGAAAAATGGTCCAAATTAAATTAGAATTTTTTGAAGAAAAAAAATCATGGTCCTGAGGCATCACTAGTATTCTCATAAAAGTTTTGTATGATGATCAAGCCTGAGGAATCTTAAAAAATTGTGACAGCACTACTGTCCTGATAAAAGAATGATGATCAATAGATAGATTTGATTGAGCAGCCAAAAAAGGGTTAGAATTTTTGAAGATTTTAGAGAATGGCTATGAGGAAATGCTTAAGCTCTCATTAAAATTTTGGATCATAATCACACACTAGTGAATTTATAAAATTCTTATAATGGTATTGTACTATTTGTGTTCCTTCTGTTCTTTATTTTTGAAAGATAACAAATGAAGTTCAATGTATCTATAGATTTGATTGAGCAAACAAAAAAATTATTTTTTTTAAATTTTATTTAATGGTTTTGATGCAATTATTAATCTCTCATAAATATTTTGGATCATGATCACACTCGAGAAAATTTATAAAATTTTGACAAGGTTACTGTCTCAATTATGTTTATTCTGTTTTTGATTTTTTAAAGAGAACAATACAATTCAATTCTTTTAAAAAAAATTCTGTGTGATTCTATAGTAGTACTAAATATAGTACCATAAATTTTTCAGAGTATGATTGAGCTTGTACAATATTATAAAAATCTGACAGTGTTTCTGTCAAAATTATAAAACGTCTCAAAAATCCGGTTTTTCAACGAATTTTCATGGAAGATAACTTTATTAAGGGTTATTGGGCCGAATCCGGTGAAATGACCCAAGATTTCGGTGAGATTTGGCGAAATCTCCAAAATTACTATAGTAATTTGATTTTTTTAAAAAAATTTATCCGGCCAGGATTTTGTATCCATCCCTGATCAAAATCCGAGATCTTGCAAAATTTCTCTGAAATTTCATTCAATGGCAGGACATCGTTGTTGTTTTATGTTCTGGTTTTGGTGGTATTGTGTGTGTGTTTTTTTTTGCCGAACTATTTCTTCTTTACTGCACTGGCAGAGGTACTGTCGTTTCCTTAAAAAAATAATTAGCCAGAAACAGATGCACCAGCTATCCTTTATTCTGTGAGCTTGGATGGCAATGCTATACTACATCCTATTTGGATCGTATAGGACGGAATCCAGAGCATGGACGCCGACGAAAGGAACAATTGAGCTTCCTCTGGTTGCACTGTAGCGGCAGTTGCCCATAATAGATGGGTTGACGGTTGACACAAATGGATCGCGAAATGCTCCCTATTTTTAGTTGACTATTTGGATATATACAATAATACGATGTCAGGGGTAATACTTTGTTAGTAAGATTTTTATTGACATACAGAAGAAAAAATATAATTATCTCTTCGTGAAGAGACAAACATATATATATAAAAAAACATTATTGTATATAGCAAATACATTTTCATACCATAATTAAAATATTATAGTATCTCGTAAAGATAACATTAATACGTCATTCACTGTAAAAATTATCTTTAACGGTTCTCAACTTTCGTGCGACGATCACGAGGAACCGTTCGTTCTAGACGCCTCGCGCGCCGGCAGGAAACTCCGTGGCTTTCCTCGCGTACGGATCACCAAATCGTAATCTGACGTCGACAGAGAACGGCGGTCCCGAATCCTGATTTGGGCTGCCCGCACCGCAGTAACGGGACGCGAACCAGTGGGTGCCGCCGTGCGGAATGAAGCGAACGAACACGATAACGATGCGGTGCGGCATACGATACGAGCCGCGGGCGCGCGCGCCGCGTGGGGAAATGCCAGTGCCTTGCCGGGGGTTGGACGTCACGTTACGTGGGCCTTGCGGGAACGGCCGGACCGATCCTTTTGACGTTCGGACGAAGCGGGCTGCCTAGCGGACGTTCGTGATAATTTTGACGTTCTGACCGATCCAAATGGAGGGAGTTCGGCGTGCGCGCGTCGCGGCATACGGGACGATGCGTCCTGCGGCACCGGGAGATGGGGATTGCCTGCTGCTCGATGGATTATCACGACGGCGCTACCGATCGGCCGCGCGGCGTCACGGCCAGCCGGTTAGGATGGGTGCCTTCGCCTCAAACGCGCTGTGGGCCGGCCCGTCCGTATGCATCCACAATCCAGATGCCAGTGTGGCCGCACTGATCAGGATGGTCTAAAAGACCTGACGATGAGTGCTGATTTCTGAATCAGGCCATTTCAACCACGGCAACGAGACATCAAAGAAGACGCCGCCGTATAAATTGGTTCCGTGGCTCAGAAGCAAGCAACTGAATAAAACAACACGATCATGGGCCAAAAAAAACGCAAGGCATCACACGGGCAATGGTTATTAGTGTCATACAGAATGGTTATTAGCAGTTATTACCTTTGAAAAGTCACAGGAAACAGGTCCCAGTTTTGTAGCACTTGTCACAGGTCTAGCATGAACAGAGAACTGGCAGCATCCGCATCGTCTCCAGACCCAAAGACGCAGAGGAAGAACAGAACGACAGCCAAACACCCTAGTTACAGTTGCACACTCCCTAAATTCAGTTTACATAGCAGTTGAGTCGAATTGCTGGGCACCACACATAAGCCAAGGATGATTTGCCATGGAAGCAACAGCGTGGATCTGCTGTTGCCTCCTTTAAGCGCCCCCTCTCGCATGATAATGGAGATCACCGGATGATAAGCTCACATCGTGCTTCGCGAACAGGCCACCATTTGCGGGAATGCCGGTATGGCCAGACCTTGTTGACAGAGCAAAAAGACTGGGTTGGGCATCTGCAGTGATGCCACCAGAAACATCAGACTGCTGCTTTGTGTTGAGGAATCGCCCACCTGTCCCCCGAGCTCTCTTCATTGCATGTTGATGCCGGGATTCATGAAGGTAAGGCTGAACAGACGCATGAATGTTATGTTGGAGTGTGCGAACTTAAAATTTATATGAGGAAAAGGAAGTGAAAGATGAAATTGTCACAAATCCGCAGCAAAAGAGCCCAATGGGTACTTCTTTCATAAAATTATAGTCAAGAACAGAAACGAAATACCTTGCGATTTTTCGCCAGCTTATTTTCAGCCTCTAACTTTGCACGGAGTTGTCGCCTTCGGAGAATTGCATGGTATTGCTTTGCATTTACATAAATGGGCTCTTCAGCAGCAGCTGGTTCAATCGGTAGTGGCACTCGAGAGGATGGTACCGTGCCCACAATTTGGGGGTGCATCTGCTTAAATTAATTTGAATGAGATAAAGATAAGTTTGTAATATTGAATGGGAACATATTGGACCTAGCAAAAAGAAGAAAACCAAGCCACAGCAGGAGGATGACAATGAGATCACCACACAGATAAAAAAAATAGCCGCTGGCATGCTGCCTTAACATAGTAAAATTTGAATTTAGTTGAAATTGGCAGTAATTAATTACAATTATGTTGAGTGTGCCTCAACAGTCATTCCAATTAACAGCTGCAAAATACTTGAAGCACATGCGTGCATGTTAATTAAATAACAGGCTGAATATCAGAAAGATCACTTACAATAGCATGTGACCCACAAGCAGCCACTGCACCACCATAGAACGAATTAGCATATGGGTATGATATGGCCTGAAAAGGTAAGCATCTTGCATAACTCACAGGCATGCCTATCAACAAACATTTTGAATTTATAAATTAGTCAATGTTTGTGCAACCACAACTGAAACTTACAAAGGGCTGAATACCGTCAGGTTTTGCGTGTGCATATGCAGTTTCTGGGTTGCCCAGAGATAAAGCCGACATCATCTTACCTTCATCACTCTTCATGTAACCATCGAGATTACCTAGTATTAGTACAAGAAAAAAGGAAATTACATATAATTTTGATCGTATAAGTGCACACAAGGTTCGCAACCATCAATATCTTTTTTTAGACTATCCCACTGTTTATTTGCATGAGAGATGATATTACAAGATTATGTACTAATGCAGCAAAGGGATTTGGTGAGTCTAATACAAACCAGATTGATCATTCTGTTCATTAAGGCTTCCTTCGCTCATTCCAGACACTTCTTCAGGAGACTCACTAGTAGATTGGGTAGCTGATGAGTCGTAATCAGGCATTTGATGACCAAACTGAATCACTATTGTGCCATTTTCTGCCAGAGGGACACAGTAGGTCTTACAACTCTAGTTGCATGGAAACTAAATACAACAAAATAGACAGAAAGGTAGGAGATTAGAGCTTGCAATATTAGAATTGAACAATATCATGCATATTTTCCTTACGTCTCATCTCATGGGCCTTCTCAAATCTTGCTTTTCAGTTCACACTGTCCAAATGTAAGTAAGCAGCAGGTAAGTCACTTATGGTCCAACTAATATGGAAACGCTGAAACATGAAGGAATACTAGAATTCCCCATATTCATTAAAAAAAACTTAGCTATCCATTATGTGGCCAATAGCTCCTTAAATTCACTCAAATTGGTCATCGGAAACATGTCAAATGTTGTGTGATCCATGCATATGCTCGACATGTCTAAATATTCTCATCAGTACTATGCATCAACCCGGTCACTCTCTCAAAAATTTTGATCGTTCGAATAAGATGTAATAAGAAGCAATCAAACTATGTGATGAGACAAATTCTTACATGATTTCTTAGTTCTGCCACTAGCCAAATCCGAATAGCTGCAAGTGGTTTTCTCCCACTTCCAATTTTAACATTTTCATACAATAATCATTTTGAAACCAAATTGATTTCTTTAAGAAATTGTAAATCACAAGTTCATAACTGACTTATCATCTGAATCCTAGTTCTTCTCCACCAAACAGATTTTAGTGTATATAGGTAATACTAAATTTTCAAACTAATTAAGTTCTACTTGAATCCACAAAGAAGCTACAGCCTCACAAGATTCTCTGTCCAATTCACCTCACTTGCCCCTTTGCCACAAACTAACCAAACATAATTAACATGACAACACCTGTGAATTCACAAGAACTACACAGTCCAGAACACAAGAACCAGCACCACAAACAATTAGGAACGAATAACTTATGTCACATGCTTTATCAAATTGCAGAAGCTGGTATGCCTAAGAACATAGACCACACTGCAACAACCACCTCACTTCCACCGAAGAATGCACCACAAATCTCAGCACCGTATCAACACAAAACTAATTCGACAACCAAGAAACCAGTCAGATCCACAAAGACAGACACCACAAATCAGCCAAAGAGTCCAGGAAACAGTCAGCAATGGCAAGAAACCAGGTCGGATAGGAACAGAGCTCACACCCCGGAGAAGGAATAAACCACAAATTAGAAAGGCTAAGGAGAAGCAAGTCAGAGGAGAGGGGAAGAGAGGAGACCTGTGAGATGAGAAGGGAGCATGTCCCCTTTCCGGCAATCCTCCTCCCTTACTGCCTCCTTCTCACCTTGCTTTTCTCTTCTGCAGTCTGCTTGCTCTCCCTCTCTTGCTTGGTATTCTGTTGGATTTATCTGTTCCCTCTGTCTACTCACCAACTAGGCTACTAGTCTAAAATACTATATAAAGGCATAAAGCAGGTTGCATACTTTGTATCGATAAACCGATCAAATTTAAATTTAAAAAATTCAAAAAATATTTAAAAATATTTAAATTTTCTTTAAAATTAGTATTAATAGTTTTTTTTTTGACATCATACATAATTTTTTTTTTGAAAAACCAAATTTATAAGGCGTTTTTGAATAAAATCGAATATAGATAATAGAAAAGGGAAAAAAGAAAAACTTTCATGTGTATGGATACCTATATATTCTAATCGTACATTTCAGATGCAGTAATATAATTTTTGGTTCATGGTATTGATCCGAGGAGTTTTTACGGAATCGTAATTATGTCTTTGTGTTATAAGAAATGAATGGAGATAAAATAGCTAGGCTATTTTTAATATAAGGTGCGTTTGGTTGCCTGTATAAGGCTGGATGTGATAGGCCATTCAGTCTGGTAGGGATAGAGCCATCTATGTGCCTATTTGGTTGGGTGGATATAGGATGAGTCAAAAAAAATTTAGATGGATGGATGAGACTAAATAGGATGAGATAATTTTTTGTTAGGATGATTCATACTATACCACTCCAAAAGTTGGCACTTCAGAAAATACCACTCGTTGTCTCAATGACATGTGGCCCCTAGACCCACGTGTCATCGAGACAACGAGTGGTATTTCCTCACGTGCTAATGAATAGAGTGGTATAGTATGAATTATCCTTTTTTTGTTTGGTTAGATGGATAAAGATGGATGGACTAATTGTGGTCAAGGTTTCGAATTTCTGTTTGAAATTTTTGGACAAAATTTGAAATTTCTGACAAATTTTGATCGAATTTTGGATTTTTGAACAAAATTTGATCACAATTTGACCGAATTTGAATTTGATCGAGTACACCTCTTCATGCACACAAACTAGATGAGCACATCCGGTCTTTTTTTGGATGGCTTTTATCCAGTATTTTGAAGGAATATTCCCCAAAACTGGATGATCCTATCCACCCATTAACTCATTCAAATAATTAGATGACTTCAAATACATGGATGACCATATCCCATCCATGCAACCAAACGCCACCTAAATGTGGTACCAGATGTGATAAAAGAATTAGTTTGTTATTAATACTATAAAATGATCATTAATACTCAACAATATCAAGCAGAGCAGTGAACAAAAGTGGTTATTAATACTAGAAAAGCAATAGTTATTTCTTCCTAATTAATGATAGCACACTGTTCTATTGTTAAAAAAATTGTACATGGTCGTTAGTACTATTAACCATAGAGCCTTTAACGACGACTAACGACCATAATTCTACTATTGTTAGTGATTTGTAATGACTACATCTCGCATTATTAATAATTATTTTCCTAGTAGTGCTAATCATTCATCCAATATCCTTAATTGTCCTACAAATGCCTCAATCTTTTATCATGTCATCACAAAACAAAGCTTTAGTATAAGAGGTCATTGCTTTGAGTTCTCACATTACTTTTACTTGAATATCCAGCGTTTTGTACAAAATTTTTTCCAAATTCCGTTGAGTGTGTCGATTTTTGATGTAAACTGGTCGAAAATCGGCAAAAATCATTCGAAAATCGGTAAAACTGGTCGGCTTTCAATTTATTTCGCTGCTGTTCGACCGCCGAGTTCAAAAAGTTTGATTTTGCAATTTGTTCGGTTTCTATCGATACTGCCTAGTGTGATTTCAGAACTCGGTTCGGTAATATAAACCCTGGCTATAACTTGCAACATAATTTAGTTCTCGTGTAACATCTTTGTTTGAAAATTTGTTGGGACATGTTTCTATACCGCTCAAAGTAAATTGCACCGGCGGTTCTTAAACTTGATCGATTATGTCACTCTTTCTAGTGCGCCAAAGTCGGTGAAACAGTTAACGTGTCAATTTAGCAACCACGCTTATATTCCAAATCACAATTTAATACCCAAATGAACGATGAACCAAAGTGAAACCAATTTGATACACCAAAAAAAAAAAGAAGGGGGGGGGGGGGGGGCAGTGGATTCAAAGACGACTTGGAACTCGGGAGGCCAAAATATAGTTCGATGAGCGCAAGAACTTGAACAGGCTTGAATGATGTCCTTGACATATTTTACTCTGCCCTAGCAGAGATCTTTCTTGCTTGCGAATTGCGATCCATCCTATCACGCAGACCTGCACTGAAGAAGAACAAGTCGTTCTTGTCGCTATCGAGCCTCGAATATGCCCATGTAGTTTCCAGTTTATAGCCGGAACGCCATCGCGGCATGTCGCGCAGGCGCCACTTGTGACAAAGCCCCGGTGACTCATCCCAACGCTATGCTCTGCTTCTTCTTTCTTTCTTTCTTTCTTTCCTCTTTACGTTTGCCTGCCACCTCTCTCTTCGTTTCCCCACTTACATTTTTGTTTTGTTTTGTTTCTGTTTTCTTGCGCAATGTTATATCTTCTTCTAATGTGTGCATAAATAATTTCGTTTACATTTTACTTACAAGAATAATGCTCCTAGATAGTGGCTTGATCGGAATCACTGACAGAGACTCGTGACTGGCTGGCTGGTGCTCGTGTGGGATTGCTCTGTAGATTCTTACTCATCATCATTTCTTATACAGGTTAAGATTCGTGGCATTGTTTTCACATGATGAACGTTGATAAGACAGTACTTTTGAAGTTCCTTTTTCCGTGGTGAATTTGTCGTGGATCCTGACGTGTACGATGGTGTACACCAACTTCACACCAAAAATATCTCTTCAAGGTGCATAATGCCTTACATGCTAGAGATAACAAATCCCCCCCACTCTCTTAGAAAAAAAAATGTAAAAAAGTTTCCCCCAACATAATTCTGTGATAAACATAAAGCTCACTAAAAATGGGTGTTTTGTTGAATCAGAAAACGTTCTGCATCTCTCTGGACTCTGGGAGTCATGAAATGGAGAAAAGGAAACAGGGAAATTATGTCCTTTTGATAAAAATGAGAGAAATTCGAAGAGAAAACTGGTAGGATACTTGCTTCCAGATTCTAAACAGGGAAATTTTGTTCTTTTTTTGAGAAAAATAGCAGAAATTTGATCATAAAGGAAACTAGTACTGTAATTGCTTCCAAATTTCACAAAATCTCGAAGAAGTTTCTCGAACCTTCTGGTGCGCAGTTGAACAGCTACACAGCGTCTCGAATTAAGAAATTCAGGAGATTGCTTGGTCCATCTACTTGCAATGTAGCGTTGCAAGTTTTCACAAACCGTCCAGCTTAAGAAAGACCAACACACGAAGTAATTAACCGAGTCCATGCCATTGGGATAAACACATCATCAACTATAGGATTATCAAGTGATATAAGTCGTAATCGCGCATTACAATGCTAACCACGGTTGCTGAAATCATGGTACGCGTGAGGCCACGGCACTAGAGAAAAGAAATGGGTTTGAATTTTCAAACCCTAATGCTCGATTAGAATATTCTAGAAGGCGCCTTTGCCAACCTGAGTGCCTCTTGATTCTTATTACAACAACCAAGCCAACGAGTGTATATATATATTACATCCCAGTGGATTAGGTACTTTATGGGTAGGATAAAACGTGATGCTCTCCCCTCCTGACCTTCAGACTGGACAGTGGACACCACCACTGCCAACGACTAATCTTATCCAAGTTCTCAACTGAGCAATCCAAAAATATCATAGTATAAATTGAGCTGATGCCACGTGATTAAGTTGGCATGAAACATGGTATCGAGTAAACTGAAAATAAGATGATGCAAAAACAAGAGGAAAAATATCTGGGGGAGGCAAGGAGATCATATCAAACCATCATGAAAGTAAAAAGAATGGCAATTCCCCGCTTAGAGTTAAAGCAGGTGAAACAAAATTTACATTGGATAAATGTGCTGACAGACAGACATTGAAAAGCTCCACTCGCCAATAGTATATGATGATGTTACATGGCATGACAAGTTTTTCAGTCCACAAATGTTGCAAGACTTAGGATGACAAGCAGGGATGGATGTTCATCTTATCATAGCAAGAAGAGCCTAGAACTGTAGAACATCACCATGATGGAACCAAAATATTTCAAAGAAGGTATATGTATACTTCTATCAAGATTAAAAGCTTGATCATCAGTTATGTCTGCCATGTTTTGCATGAAAAAGAACAAAAGTGATTGATAGAAGACCACATACTCAAAGTCAACACCAATGTTAGTGCTGGATGGTGGAACTTGAGGGTCTTATTGAAGATCTTTTCATTATTTTGCTCATCATCATTGGAGGTGCCACAGTTCTGATTCCTTGGTGTGCAGAGAAAAGCCATTCTTCTAAAATGAAGCTTTCTCTGAAGTTCTGCTCATCTTGCTTCATTGCTATTAGAGACCCTCTCTGGACATGATGGTAGTCGTAACTGGAAGTTGGAACAGAAGGCCCAGTTCATCCAAGCTGCTCAATGTTTCGAAGGGTTCATGCCTGGCACAAATCAACCCAATTCTGCAGGATTTTGAAACTTTGATAGCCCTGATGGGGAGTTCTTAAGCTTAGTTACAATGAGGTGGAGAGCCCTCAGGTTATGTAGATCCATGGCACTACCTGGGAGTTCTGAAAGATATCTGAAGTGCTGAAGACAAATGCCTTGTAGATTTTTCATGTTCCCAACTGATTATGGGATCATTCTTACCATGGAACCTGATAAACTGAGGTATCTAACGTGCGTCACCTGACAGAGACTCTGGCAGCATAGCAATGTTAGAACTAGATAGATCCAGTACACACAGATGGAAGATAAGATAGATCACTTGCATTTGATATGCTTATCTTAACCATCATCAGTGTCCTTATATAATCATGCTTTCTTAACATACCTGGTTCCACTGTTTTGGTTGTCACCGACAAACTGCGAGGCTTTCAGCTCCATATGTTTCTCCAACCAGTAAACTATCGTTTTGTTCCAAAATTTGCACAAAAGAATGCAAAAATATCATGCATTTGGAATGCCAAAACCCTTTAGAATCGGGTTTCTAGATTTCTCGTGATTACTACCTTAAGTATCCTTCTCCAATCTCTTGCTGTGCCGAGCTTCCATCATCTCGCACAAATCCTTCAGCTATCCAAAAATGAACAACTTCTGGAAAAGTTAATATCTTCTCTTCAGGAAATAAAGAGCTTTAAATAAGGATTTTTTGAATAGGACAGCAAATCATTGTAACTCAGGTAAAATGCAGAATTCACCTCGTCAAGTATTCATTGCTAGACCATGCTTGGTTCAGTAAAACACTCCCCCAAGCATTTTCTTGTTTATCTCGCGCATAGGATTCTTCCCATGGCCTTGATGGCAAGAGGTAGACCATCACATTTTCCTACAATCTGCAAGCCAAGACCATCCATCCTCAGGTTGCAGCTTCTTGATATGATGGAGGTGCATTGCTTTCATGTGCCTTGTCACCATTTCTTTTCTAGTGGTTATGAGAACTTCACTGCAAGTGGCACTGCAATTCAATGGATTGTGTAGTAAATTATAGCATTATACCAAACATGGTGAGTCCAAACATCACCTAGAACAAGTAGAAACTTCTATCTGATGGTATACTCCAATTTAGGCTCAGGCAATGGCTTTGAGCATCAGCACGGGCCCCTCCACCTGAAACTATGATATCCCTTAGTATGTCTGTTCCACTGCAGTCCTGAGAGACACGTACCTGCACCCTCTTCTGGAAATTGATTTTTTTTAATCATCAAACATCTTCTGGGAAAAGTTAGTCTTTCTGATTCCCCCTACACCTCCTATCGCAGTGACAGTGACATTACCAGGCAAGTGACAGATCATCCTTTATTAGCATCACCGCTTCTCTCTTAGTATCTACCTCAATATTATCTCTCACAGGCCACAATATCTGATATTTTGATATTTCTGTGGTTAATTTCTTGGTAATCCTCAGGGATATTTAACCTCAGATCAGAAATAGACTGTTGCCAAGAGATAGTCTGCAGCTTCAAATTGATCTCTTTTATCTTAAAAGCAAAAACAGAATCACTGAAACAAGAGAGAACACAGATACAGCCAGCAAGAGGGATGGAAGCACCAGTCGCACACAGGTCGAGTCTGCACACACTACGCTTTGGAATAGAACTAAAGAACATACTCAAAAAATATTTTCTAAGAAAATATTAGTGTGTGTTGTCAAACAGAAATATAATACATCTTTCATGTTGATAAACTAGTAATTAATTGGAAGGAGAGCATTTCAAAGAAATTAGACTGAGTCAGGCGATACTGGAGGAGTGAAATGCGTCATGCCGAGGAAACTTCAGACTGGACAGTTCGTGTGAACAATGTTATTCGATCATTGACTTCACTAAGCTTCCTTCTAAGTCTGTAGTGTTATGTCAAATTGAATACTCCATTTTATAAGTTAGCCTGAGCTCCATTGACACTGGAGGACTGTTGGAGAAGCAGTCCCCATTTTCTCATAAAAGAACCAAAATTATGATACCAGCAAACTATGCAAATACCAATCAGGAGTGGTTGCTAACTCCCAAGTCCCAATACAGCAAGCCGGGTCAATGAATTGGCAGCGGAGCATGACAAGCCATGGAAACTTGTTGGGTTGAACTAAGTCGATTTCTTTGTACAGAATGACAGAAACTAGCAACTATCCCATTAAGCAACATATCATACATGTATAATATATTCTCAATTTGCATTTTTGAAAGTATAAGTCCAGGTATATTATACATGGAGTGAGAAAGGGTCAATGAATTGGCCGCGGAGCCTGACAAGCCATGGAAACTTGTTGTGCTGAACTAAGTCGATTTCTTTGTACAGAATGACAGCAACTAGCAACTATTCCATTAAGCAACATGTCATACATGTATAATATATTCTCAATTTGCATTTTTAAAAGTATAAGTCCAGGTATATTATACATGGAGTGAGAAATGTCTACAATTTGAAAGTCCTGGGAAGAATCAAGGACTAGGCGAGGTTAGACTACGCTGCATTCGACGGATTAGGGGGGGGAGGGGGGGGGGGGGGCAAATGTCACGAAATTATCTCGAGAAGTTTGTATCTGTGACATTTCCATGTAGCTCATCTTCAAACACGCATATCAATTCAAAACTAAATAAACACGTAAAAGTATATTAATAAAGAGAGTTTACCGATTACCATGCAGTTTCATCGCAAAGTTACCTTTGCGATCGGGGGCACCGCGCATTTTGCGGTCAACTGCTCCCCGCGGCGGCGCTGCCACCTCACCTCACCTCACCCCACCTCCTGCCTTCTCCCTCTCCCTCCCAAATCACTCCAGCCTCTTCACCAGGGCGGGCCTTGATGAGTAGCCTCCGCGGCCACGGCTGCAGCCACGCATCACCCTTACTCCGGCGTCGCCCCGAGACTGCGATGGCATCTGGCCTGGTTAGCATCAGATCCTAACCGAAATCCCGCACCGCACCGGAGAAGAAGAGGAGCGCACAAGGCAAAAATGGGAAGGAAAGTAGAAACCATCCTATCTTCCTGGGATTTTTTGCCCCCACTCTTCGCGTCTCCTCGCGTGCAGTTCAGGCCCAACTCTAACAAGAGAGCCCAGACCACTCTGGAGGCCTGCCTACCCGTAACTCTTACTCAAACGACACTCGTCCGCGTCGAACGCCGGTGCGTGACAGCGGTGGGTAGCGAGCGACGACGAGCAGTGCCATGGCACACGTACGTGAGCAAATGACAAATGGTGCATTCGTCAACACTGCCATCTCTTGCCAGATTCTTTCGGCGACTAGCTGGTTACGTGCGTCACGGTTCTTCACAAAAAAGACGTACGGCTCCACGGTTCGAGGAAGGGCAGAACGAATCAGATGCATGCCCTGTTCGCATGCTTACATGGTCTCAGGGTATGCACGAGGCTGCCTTCCTGTCGATTGCAACAAAGGTAAATTTAGCCCCGATCTTCTTGGAGTAGCAACGAGAATTATTGCTAGTTTACTACTACTATCTATTACTAACTCCATCACTAGTTAGATAGAGCTAGGATCTGCTTTTCTGCTTGTGCTTCTCCTGAAAACAACAAAGGAAAATAGCAAAGGATCTGCCTTTAGAACTTTTCGAAAGAGATGGATGTCTGAATCGATTTCAACTCACAGATTGCCTGTCCGACTCCTCTTGCTCCAAGCTCCCTTTTGTCCTCGTTCAATTGAAACTAAGCTTTCAATCAATATCGGCAGATACATTATATAATTCCTATATGAAAATTTATTTGCCGAAGACCTCCGTTCAAACATTAGAAATGCTTCTGAGCCTGTCCAAGATGGGATGGGAGAAAAAAAAAAGTTAAGCAAATCTAGATTGTGCATTGGTCGGATCTCCCTAACACGTGTTGGAATTAATTCATCGAAAGAAGTCAAATAGATGTTGAGTTGGGTGTGGGACTTTAGTCCGCATTGCTTAGCTAGTAGTGGTAAACCAACTTATAAAGTGAGCTCTTGTACAGACTCTAGTGTAGTTGGTGGCAAGGCTAAAGTTATACATAGTTGGCTATGTTAGGTTATGTAGCGCATGCATATCGTGTATTTCACATGATTTGTGACATATACCGACTATGTTACATCACCTTACACCTCGACTGCCAACGTGACACCACAGACTCAGCGAGACACGTTCACATGCGATTAGTCCGTTCACCCACGTTGCGAGATTCCAGGGGTAGTTCTTGGGATTGTGGCAGTTTAATCTGAGATCTCACGAGACGGTTTTTGGCTGGATACGTCTTCATAAGGGTGACATCACTGTACGTAGGGATGAAAACGGATCGAATACGGACGGATAATGGCTCTACCATATTTGTTTTTATATTTTTTTCTCAGATACGGATACAAATATGGATAACCTGTATACGAACATGGATACAGAGTGAATACGAATCGAAACGAATACGATCACAAATATTTATCGAAACATGAAAACCCTTTAAATTGTACACACAAAATGAAAAAAAGAGTAAATGGTTTATTTCCTCCAAACATTCTTGAATAACATGTAATGACCAAGATTTATATTCTTTGTTGAATTATGTTTAAAATAATAAATTATGTATTTATGAGTTTTTATGCATTTTTAGCTACTTATTTAAAATATTTTCCTTTTAAGGACATCAGTTTTTGAATTTTTAAGAAACTTTAATAGCTGATAAAATCTTATGAATATTTTTTAAAATATTAGATTATGTTAAGAACTTCTCTAAAGTTTTTTGTAATTTTTGGAGCTAGTTTGCCAATTTTAATAATTGAAATTTGATTTGTGGATTAATTAAATTGGAAAGCAATTTTGACATTTAGAAGACTTTTTGGGTTAAAATAGTAGCCTTGGCCCAGCTCATGTGCATATTCGGATAATCCGACCATAAATATCTAGATTATCTGTATCTATATCCGTATCCGACGGAAACTGAGCTACCGAATCCATATCCACGTCCGATAGAAAAAAAAATCCATATCCATTTAGCGACTTATTTAAAATATTTTTCTATTAAGGAAAATAGTTTTTGAATTTTCAAGAAACTTTAATAGCTGATAAAATCTTGAGAATATTTTTTAAAATGTTAGATTATGTCAAGAACTTTCTTAAAAAAATTGTAATTTTTGGAGCTAGTTTGCCAATTTTAATAATTGAAATTCGATTTGTGGATTAATTAAATTGGAAAACGATTTTGAAATTCAAAAAAAATAACAAAGGATATGCCTTCCTGCTTGTGCTTTTCGTGAAACAACAAAGGAAAATAACAAAGGATATGCTTTTAGAACTTTTTGAAAGAGATGGATGTCTGGGATCGATTTCACCTCGCCTGGTCCGCCTTTTTCTACTGGGCCTTGTTTTCATAAACTACTAAAATGACTCCTCTTGCTTCAAGTTCTCTCTTGTCCTCGTTCAATTGAAACAAGCTTTCAATCAATATCTACGGGCACATTATCTAATTCATATATATGAAAATTCATTTGCGAAAGACCTCCATTCAAACATAAGAAAAGCTTCTGGACCCGTCCAAGATGGGATGAGAGAAAGAGCTAAATAAATCTGGATTGTGCATTGGTCGGGATCTTCTTAACAAGTAGGTGAACAGTGATGATAAAAACCCAGGAGAAAGAACTGGCTAGGGACGCTTATGGCTAGTGTGTGTTCGCTGTGGGCGTCTGGCCAGTTGATAATTAATGCGTGAGAGATGATTTTGTGCTTTTCTTTTGATAATTATATAAATATTAAAATATAAATTAAAAGTAGTTGATGATTATTTTTTACTTGCTTCAAAATTAGTGTAACTTATATCAAAAGGAAAAAGTATCAGAGGACACTCTTAATGCATGTGGATGCTTGTCAATTGATCTCAGCTAGCTGTCCGTTCTGCCCGTCCGTGGACGACGGCGTTTTGCCGGTAAATGTGCTCAACGACGCAAACGAGGTCTCTTATACAATTAACTACGCTTCACCTCTCAAGATGTCACTATTTAAATCTACTTACCGTGATTTTTTTTTCTATTACTGGTTGCGCGCTGTCACTATTTAAATTCTGACCACTTACCTCTTGAAATCGGTAGTACTACACTAGATAGTCAGTTTTAGGAATCTACGGTTTTCGATCGGCTTGGTCCCGGGCATTGGCCTGAATGCTCTCCAAACCAAAGTCTTGGTGATATGTTCACTACACACACGTGTTGCCAGCACTTCCCGCTACAAACTTGTCGCAACAGTGCATACAGGTACAATAGACCGCTTATATGTCTCGACCATTAGGCATTAATTAGCTGCACATTACTCAGATAAGTTTGGACTTAGATATCAACTTTACTCCGTATCTGAAGCTAGGCTGTGCTGGAAAATACACAAGAAACATGACAAATCCAATGTAGGCAACTGTGAGAGTACATGTTTGGCAAAATTGTAAAAGATAGAGTAGAATTAATTAGGAAAAATTGTAATAGATAGAGTGGAATTAATTAGGATGATTTCCATCCGATACGATTCCGTCTATATCTACTTCTATATTTATATCATCGATTTAATCTTCAAGTCATATTGTACACTATAGGTATATTCTTTAAGGTCCCAACAACAAAATCATTCAAGTATTCCGACTATTGTATCCTTTTTTTTATATAGTATCAGAGCGGGTTCACATTTAGACCTCTCTTGGGAGAGGCGATGTAATCTACTAGGGGTTGTACATTTATTGTAGATAGATGGATTCTTGTTTTCCTTGTCCAATCGATAGATCAGCTTCTTTTTGTGGATCAATAGATCGGTTCGTCAGATCAATAGATCGGATCCTTTTTATATAGCTTCTTCTCCACGGCTGACCATGCCTGCTGACCGTGTTGACTGCCGCTGGCTTTGTCGTCTCTCCCCATGTCTCCTCAGCTGCCGTGCACTCCGCCACATCAATCCAATCATGCCCCTCGGACCCTTTTTCTCGGCGGTTCATGCATGTGATTCTATCGCACGCCCATGGTTTCTTTCCTTCTTTTTTTACCTTCTGTTTTTTTGCCCGTAGCCCACCGATCCTCCAACTCTACGGGCGCCGCACCCTTGCTGCACGCACCCAGAAAAAAATATATATATATATATACACACTAGAAAACAAGAAGAAGCCGGCGATCCAAACCTTTACGCGTGTGGGACCTGGATGGGAAGGGCCCACCTGCCACTGAGCGTGCAATGGGGTGGAATGGATGTAGCCTCTTGAATTATTATCAGCCCGCAGATCGACCGATCGAGACGAGACAGTGCCGTCCAAAACTGAAAATGTGGCTGAACCGCTGAGCAAAACACCAGAATCCCATGATTGTGCTGTTCCATACTTCATGCGTGACTCTCTAGTTCTTTCCGAATTGGTTATGTAATTCTTCACAGCTGGGTTATCTGAGCGTATTTCTTTCTAAACTCGATAACTACTTACGATGAGGGTATGTTCCCTTGAACAGGGCCGTTCTAGAGGGTAGGGCATCCACCACCTGAGACCTTCGAGAGTAAGGAACCTGTGCCATATTCTGCTTAACTAAGTATATGTGTATGGTATATTTCATACTTTTATGCAAGTAGCGTTAAGAGTTCAAAGAGCAATGTATAAAGACCTAAGGCAAGCAACTTAACCAACATCCAATAACATGAGAAAGGCGCAAGGAGTCAGCCATCACTCCATCATTAACGCAACAGGCTCGCTTGTACGTAGCTCACGATTCATGACTTCTCATGCTGAGCACTGCAAGCTATGGCTTTGTACTGTTTTTTTTTCATGATGATATGTTTTTTCTGTTTTAAAACCTTTTGCAAATATTATCTACTATGAGTTCTCATGGTTTCTTCTTCTTTTTCTTCAATCTCTACCAAATTATCAAAATCTAAGCAATCCCAATCAATAGTAGTGTTTTCCTTTAATAGCGTATTATAGTTTTCCCATACTTATTAATAGTACTATGGCTGGATTATGGATAATCAATAGTTTTTGTTTTTATGTACTCTATAGATAGTGATGAATACTAATAAAAAGGATACCCCAACAGCGGCGGCGAGGAGCCGCCTCAAGCATATCTCCACCAACAGTCGCGCGCCGCCTGCACCGAATCGAATCGCTGCGAGACCACGCAAGGCATCCGCCTCCCGACCGCCAGGGAAGCGAATCCGACCAGACAGGCGCCCCGACTTCTCTTGGCGGGCGGGATCTCCGACTCAACCAAACCAAGGTGACGAACGCCGAGTGCCGCGTGTCGTCCTCATCGGCCTACCGCCACGCACTTCCGAATAAGGTCAATCGAGCGACTATACAAGGGCAAGTGGCTCCTTCCCAAGAAGATCCGTGATCGCAGAAGACAAAGCTTCCAAATTTCCATCAACTACCACGTGATAAAGACGAGCGCCGCTCCCTCCCGAGGCAAAGCACCAACGCCACGCACTCGACGCCAAGATTCGCAAGGGTCACAGAGGGCAAGTACGCTATTTCCGGGAATACCTAACCTCCCGACCACCAAGGCTACCAACCCAAAGATGGGCAAGACGGGTGGCGACTCACCCACAGGACGAAGGGCCGAGCTCATAGCATAGGTCACCTTGCTCTTCCTCCCAACTCTCGATGTAACCTGCCCCTTCCTTCTGTATAAAAGGAGGCAGGGCTATACGATTCAAGAGAGAGCAAGAAGGAGAACGAGAGAGGGAGAGAGCGCTATCAAACCCATCTCGCTAAGCTATTGGCATTCTCGCTTGTAAAACTTTGTGCAGTCATCTGTACCAAGAGTAATACAACACCACCACACGAACTGGAGTAGGGACCTTCACCGAACCAAGATACATCTTGGACTCACGAGTCTAACCATTCAGAAGTGGAACGCGCGACCCCCTAGACTTACAAATTTACTTGCCGGCGCTCCCGAAAACGCGACAGATAGTTGAGGTTATAAATTTGTTGTGATATAATAATGTTATCCTTTTTGTGCTGAAATAGTAAAAGATTGTGTTAGGTGCCTGCATGTGAGTAAAGGATTGTTCTCTTTTGCCTCACCCATACTGTCCCTTAAATTGTAAGGAATGGCTCCGCCCTTAAATGAATATGTATAAAAAAGAGCATGATGAATCCATGCAGTACCTATCGTGAAGACTGAAAATGTGGATCATTACTAAAATTGCTTTATGTATTGGCAGTCTAGACTACTCGAAAGTAACTTCTCTACAAATTATACAAAGCGTAGCTATACTATGTAGTATTGTTTAGGCTAATCTCCCAACTAAAAAACTATCAGAGGAAACATTTATCCACTTCGCATTGAGTGCTGGCAAAATACATTGAAACTTTTACACTTGTGCACAATGTTTGTTGTTCTCACTACTTTCCTCACCAATAACACCTTGATAAGATAACTTTTTGTGAGAAAAATACAAAACCTTTAAGCTTAGCGACAGAAAAGAAATTATGGATGTCTACAAACAAATATTACTTGCATAGTTTGATACCATGCAATACTTTTAGCGTCTTCCAAACATGATTTTTCGTCCTGATTGTCCTTTATATTCCGTGTCGAACTTCTTACATAAACAGCTGAGTAAAACCCATCTACATTGTTTTATGTATAGAACCTTACTACTTTTTGGGGACTAGATCATGAACTTCCTAGCTTCGTCTCAAGATTGGGGACTAGATCATGCATAAATTCCATCATCTCCATATAAACAAAACCCAGGGCTAAATTAGGATATGCCCATGTACTATAATAAACAGCACGCAGAAGTGTTTGGGCCGGCTTGTCGGCGATTCATCTCGCCACCGATCGCGTTTGTTGTTGTGGGCGAGAGCTCAGTGTGTCTCTGAAAGTGCATCTAGGCACTTATGTTATTTTGGTGATTAATGAATGTTATTTTGGTGATTAATGACAAACACTCATAATGACAATCTATGTAAATTAAGTAAATGCTTAACTTAGTGCTTAGCAAATGACAAAACTCTAATATGATTATATTGCTATGAGACTAACTTGTTATTGCCTAGTTGAGTATCAGTCTCATCTATTTAGAGGAAAATCAAATAGGAAGGTTAAGCAAAAATAAGGTATGCAATTTTGGTATCTATTCTATATTTGTTATTGCATTCCTTTTGTGCAAATGCATAGTGAACTCCAAGTAGCATGTTGATTATATATATGCACATTGGTTCATGTCATATTTATTTGTGCATATATATTCATTTGAGTTCATTATGGTATGCATGTATTAACTAGAGTTAAACTTCATATTGCTATAGATTGACTTGGTGCATGCATGTTTTATTTGTATATCTTCTCATGCAATTCTCTTAGTGAAGTTTATCTAGTGTTGGATCACATATTTACTCTTACTCCAAATATTATTTGCACATGTACAATTCGTGTATATTCTATCATGTGCTTTATTTAAGTAAAGTCTGTGATCCTTGCCATGATTTAATTGATTCATCACATTGGCAATTATCTCTAGTGCATATAGATCAATTACATATTCATCATGATGTACTTAGTAGAGAACATTTCTTATGTCAAGTGTTTCTATTTTGTGTTGTGCTTCTTTATATGAAACACTTGTTGTAATCAATCGCTCACAAATATCAACTCTATTTATATCTATTGAGCTTTTGGGACTAATGTCTTTCATGAGTAGTTTGGAAAGAATTAGGTCCCGTATGTGTATGATGACCAAGGTATCTTGGAGGATGATCATTGTCGAGGTCAACAAGACTACTGTGTCACCAAGAGTTGAGGACTAAGTCAAGAGCAACTTGGCGTGAGATCGTCGAGAGGATGATCAAGTCAAGGTTGATAGGACGAGAGTCTCATGAGGTGAATCGAGTCGAGTTGGACAAGGCGAAGATGTCATCAATTATATGGTGAAGGTCTTCATGCATCGACATCAAGAAAGAAGACTGCATGTGACTATGTCTAGACTTATATTATCTTTGATTTAATTTGAGTCTAAGGATTGCCGTACTATTAAGAGGGATGCGATGTCGAATGACTTTTAGATGTGTCAAGTGCTCAAGTGATCCATCCATGTGAATCTTAGAAAGAGAGTGGTGTTGGTACTGCCAGAAAGTGAGGGTTGTAGGTCTCTCTTGATTTCTTTGTGAAATCTGTGGTTATCCTTTGAGTTTTGGATAGTGAGATCTTATTGGTTGTGTAGCTCTCGTTCTTAGCTTTCGGGAGAGTCCAAAATCTCTGAAATCGGAGTCCGAGTCAAAAGTTATGCTCGTTGGCCGAGTCAGCCGCTCGATCTGATTCGGACTATCCGGAGTTAGTCCGACTATCCGGATCATCCGAGTATCCGGATATTCATCCGACTCTCCGGTTGAGTCTCTCTGTTAGCCTTTTTCACCAATCCGAGTATCGGATTGAAATCCGAGTCTCCTGATTGTGCGCACCAATTTTCAACGGCTAGTTTTTGGGGAGTTCTATATATAGCCCTTCCTCCCTCTTTTTGAGAGAGCTTTTTGGAGAGGTTTTTGGAGTGGATTTTTGAGGGGCTGTGTGGGGGGCTTTGAGGAGCTTTTACCCTTAGATCTAAGTGATCCCCTTGTGAGAAGGGTTGGGAAGAGTTTGTTGAGTGAGATTTGAGTTGATTGAGCACTTGATTTCATCTCCAAGTTTGTTCTTCGTGAGCATTTGTTACTCTTGGAGGTTGAGGACTCCTAGACGGCTAGGAGGTCGCCACGAGCCACCGGAGCTTTGTGTGGTTGGCCGTGGGAAGTTTGTGAAGGCCGGTTCGCCTCCGTAAGGGAAGGAATCAAAGGGGTGAAGACCGCGAGTGCATTTGTGCAACACCGGAGGAAGAGGGTTGAAAGAGACCCCGCCAAGTGTGACCGAGCCGCCTCAACGGAGACGTAGGATCCTCAAGGATCCGAACTTCGGTGAAAAATCATCGTCTCCAAGTTTGTTTCTTTCTCTTGCTTTAGCATTTGATTTTGAATCTTGAAATTGCCCGATCTACTCTTTTGTTGTGTTTGGCTCCGGATCTTCTATGCCCTCATGTACCGACATCATTTAGATCTTTTGTATTCAAGTAGATTGTTGAAAATTGCAAAGATTTAAAATCTCCATTCAAGTCCTCAATCCGAGTATCCGAATCCTCAACCCGACAATCCGGATAATCCGAGTATCCGGATTGAATACCGGACACTCCGGTTAGGACCCTCGGATCGGACTATCCGAGTATCCGGATTGAATATCCGGACACTCCGGATTGTTCAGAAACTCGAGATTTTATTTAGCTGCATATTTTTATTCCGCTGCATTTAGCTATAAAGTTTTTAATCCGCCTATTCACCCCCCCCTCTAGGCGACATCCCCTGTCCTTTCAGTCTCGCCCATTAAAAATGTGTCCTCTCAGACGACACGGTGGCATGCCATCCCGCGATCCAGCCAATGGGCGACGCCCACCCTCCCACCGGCGGTTACCGGTCGATCCACGAAACAGTATCCGACAAGCCAAGATTCCCGTCTTGGGGTGGCGATCTTACCCCATTAACTTATATGCAAAAGCTCTAATAGAAATATATATGTTTCTCTTTTATTATTCGTAGCAATATTTACGAGGTAAATATTTATTCAACAAATAAATAGGTACGAACATGAAAGAGCTTCACTTGTTTCTGTTATACTTGATTACCCGAAAATAAGCACTGACAAGTGGATCATGTTTGAAAAATCCTAGAGGTATCCTACGATCCCACCTCTTGGTTCACGATTTCCTACCACTAAGTTCGTTTTTCTTACATTCCATATCATAAATCCCAATCTGTTGCTTGTGATTTACGTTGTCTTACTTGTGATTTGTGTTGAGCTCTCAAATCTACAACCTATATTACATATTTTTCAGATACTGACTCTAGAAAATAATAGCCAACCTAGGTTAAACTGCTCCTTGCTTTTTAATATATTCATTACCTTTATGATGAGACGTTGGTTGCACGAAATGACGGTGGACAAATAGGTATACCCCGCGGGCGATGGATATGTGTGAGGTTTTTTGCACGCCACCCTTCATGGTATACAGGGTTCAAAATCTTGTTTAGATTCAAATCTTGTTCATGGCCGGAGAACGAAATCTCGGCGAGATTTAGAAATTTCGGACAAATCTCAAATAGAATATAAAAACAAAAATTCAAATCCGGATTTTTTTCTATCGAGAAAACTCAAATTTCAGCCGTTTTGTCGAGATCTCGCAAAATTGCACCGAGCGAAAAATGGATCAAACGACGTCAAATTTTTTAAGTTTTTTTTGTAGATTCCTGACACATCAGTGATGTTCGCATAAAAATTTCAAATGATTATCAGATCTGAGGAATTTTAAAAAATTCAAACATTGCTACTGTCCTGATAAAAAGCTGACCGGAAAGTTTGAACCGAATGAAAAATAAAACAAACCACATTAGAAATTTTTGAAATTTTTTGTGCATGGTTGTGATGCATCACTAATATTTCCATAAAATTTTTATATGACGATCAAGCCTCATGAATTTTTAAAAATTCTAACAGTGCTACTTTACTAATAAAAGCTTTACTGGCAAACTTCAACTAGATGAAAAATGGTACAAACCATGTTAGAAAATTTTAAAATATTTTTCGGGTTGTCCTGATTTATCATCAATGTTTATATAAAAGTTTCATCTGATTATCAAGCTTCAAGAAGTTCCAAAAATTCTAAGAGTGTTACGTCCTTGTAAAAGCCTAATGATCAATATATAGATTTGATTTAGCAACCAAAAAATATTTAATTTTTTTGTAAATTTTGCATAAGGGTTATAAGGGAATTATTAAGATCTCATAAATTTTTTTGAATCATGATAACGTTCCAATGAATTTATAAAATTCTTACCAGTACAGTGTACTATTTATGTTCTTTCTGTTTTTGATTTTTGAAATATAACAAATGAAGTTCAATACATACATAGATTTGATTGAGCAAACAAATTTTTTTAATATAATGGTACTGAGTCAATTATTAAGCTCTCATAAAAATTTTGGATCATGATCACACTCGTGAAAATTTATAAAATTCTGAAAATGTTACTATCCCAATTTTGTTCATTCTGTTTTTTGATTTTTTTAATGATAACAAATGAAGTTCAATTATTTTTAAAATTTTTATGTATGATCCTACATTTCTTAGTATGGTACCATAAGTTTTTCAGATCAATATAAATCACGTACAATTTTATAAAAAATTGAGAGTGTTTCTAAAGTTTTTTAAAAATATCTCAAAAATTCGGGTTTTCAACAAATTTTCATAAAATATGACTTTATTAATGGTTATTGATCAATTTACGGTCAAATCAGGTGGTCAAACATCAAATCCAGTCAAAAATGGTGAGATCTCGCTGAGATTTTCTAAGATACTGTAGAAATTTATTATTTTTTTAATTTTTTCAATCTAGATGGTATTTCAAATCTCATCCATGTTTGAAAACCGAGATCTCGCAAAATTTCTGCTAGATTTTTAACCTTGACGGTACATCACGGGGAAATTTTGGCTCATGGTCATAAACACGGGTGAGTATTACTAGTGTCCACAGCGCCCGATATCCTCCACCGCCACGTGCCGGTCGCAGTCCGGATTCGACATCTGGCCCCCCGGCTAGGGATAAGGCAGTGTGGCCACGCCCCACGCCACCAACCTTTCGGATAAAGTATTCACTTACCCCCTTGGGATTGCGAAAAATCGCAGAGTCTTCGCTGCTTCTCACCTTTCCCGTCTCAAGAATCCGAAGTGTTAGTTCCTCTCTTCTTGCCCTCGTTGGCTCGCCTCGCCGGAGAAGGTGCCGTTGGTGACCGGAGGATTTGCGGGGGAGGTGCACTGTGCGAGCGAGATGGCTCGTCTGGTCCTGGATTAAGTTCTTTGGATGCAACGCTTTATTTGGTTTTGGTTGGTGAGTTGGTAGGGAGTACCCGGAGTAGAGTGCGGAAGGATGAGCTTTAGTGTTGTGGACATGGAGGAGGAGGGCGGCGCGGCGGCGGCGGCGGCGGCAGCCGAGGAGATCCGGCGGCTGCCGGCGGAGGTGAACTGGGAGATGCTCGACAAGTCTCGGTTCTTCGTCCTCGGTGCGGCGCTCTTCTCGGGTGTGTCCGCGGCGCTGTACCCGGCCGTCGTGGTCAAGACGCACCTGCAGGTGGCGCCGCCGCCGCAGTCGGCAACCGCGACCGCCGCCGCAATCCTCCGGCGGGACGGCCTCCGGGGGTTCTACCGCGGGTTCGGCGCGTCGCTGGCCGGCACGGTGCCCGCGCGCGCGCTCTACATGGCAGCGCTCGAGGCCACCAAAAGCTCAGTCGGATCCGCTGCTGTCCGGCTCGGCGTCTCGGAGCCCGCGGCATCGGCAGCCGCCTCTGCTGCAGCGGGCGTCTCTGCCGCCGTCGCGGCGCAGGTCGTGTGGACCCCTGTCGATGTCATCAGCCAGCGGCTCATGGTCCAGACCTCCACCACTTGCCGCTACCACGGCGGCGTGGACGCCTTCAGGAAGATCCTCCTCGCCGACGGCATCCGTGGCCTGTACCGCGGCTTCGGCCTCTCCATCATCACCTACGCGCCGTCCAATGCGGTGTGGTGGGCGTCCTACGCCATGGCGCAGCGCTTCATCTGGCGCGTCGTGGGCGCCAACCGCTCCGATAGCTATCCGTCCCTGATGGCCGTGCAGGGTGCGAGCGCCGCCGTCGCCGGGGGCGCGGCCGCGCTCGTGACCATGCCCCTGGACACCGTCAAGACGCGCCTCCAGGTCATGGAAGCCGAGGCGGCGGCGGCGCGGCCAACTCTGGCGAGCACGGTGCGCGGGTTGCTCAAGGAAGGCGGGTGGGCGGCGTGCTACCGCGGTCTCGGGCCGAGGTGGGGGTCCATGTCGCTCTCCGCGGCCACCATGGTCACCACCTACGAATTCTTGAAGCGGCTCTCGGCCAAGGAGGGCTCCTTCGATTAGATACGGCGTTCATCAAGCGACTCGATCAAAAAATAGCCTCGGAGCGATCGATCCCTGAAGGGAGTGGTTAATTAGGATCCTTGTACATATGCTTAAGATCTTTTGTTTTATTTTTCGTTTTGGTTTCTTTGATCTGGTGCTATAGAGGGAGGGCAAGAAGAAGTACCGGAAGGGGTTTTAGGATGCAAAATTTTGCTGGCTTTGCAGTGGCCATGATGACGGCGAAAAACTTGGTGGTTTTGCTGTGGTGATGAACTTATGAATGTTGATGATGATGAAAAATTTGGTGAAAATGAAGAATTTTCAGTCAGAACTAGTGTCGAGTTGTCTTCTACTCTTCTTAATAGTGTCTTGCTTGCTTATCTCAATGAAAATGTTGTGTGCCGAACTGGATAGTGTTAAAACTGCTGCGTGCTAGCTGCATCGCAGTCATGGCTTCGCTTCTTGGAATGGGAGGCTGGATGTGCATCTCTGGTCGCATCGTTTCATTAGTTTCTTCGTTCGTTCTCTCTTGGAAAGAGGAGTTTCAGACAGCGGGTGTGCACAGTTTCCCCACTTGACGAGCTTCCTGATTCGCGCAGCTTGGAGCGAGGAAGAACGAACAGTCCCATCCCATCCCATGGTACACGTCTCACGTCTGCTGCACAGGACTTGTACTGCGCTGCTCAGAAACCGTACAAGACTTCAAGTTGGTTACTGAAGAATCATGTAGATGTAGAGGCCTTGAGATTACTACTAGTCTACTACTCGAAAACAGTTGCACACTTGAAAAAATATGGCATGACAGAGAAAGCTAAGATTTTAACACCTGAAAAAATCAGACGGTGGCTAGGTGCTGATGTTTGCTAGATTCGCATATATTATAAGTAGGTAAACTAAAACAAATGGGCTACCCTATTCTCAATTTCTCGTACACCAGATTCTTTTGACCCAGTCAGCTCGAGGAATTCTCAAGAAACCCGCCATATCAACGAAAGGAGATAAGCAACAGCACACACGAGTCATCGCCACAATTAATAATGTACAAAACATCTCTAATAATCCGCATGTCAGATCAAAGCGTGAAGGCGATAGGCGTGCCCCTTTATCGCCGTCGACGTCGTGGGTTCTAAGGGCTTATTTGTTTTAGCTTTTGATTCTGGATTTTAGTTCCAAAAGCAGAATCAAAACAAACAGCTTGATTCTAGAATCCGATTCTCACAATCCACCCCAGCCATATACACTAGAATCCACAATCCACTTCATATGTGCTTTTGAATTCTAGCTTTTGGAAAATCAACTTCTCAAAAACCACAATCCATAATCAGCTTTTAGAGAATTCAAAGCTGAAACAAACAAGCCCTAAGCCTCTAATAATACATCGAGTGGAGATGTGGAATTGGATGAACGATTGATTCGTTCCCCTGATCGATCCTGCCTACCCTAGCCTCTGGGATCGGATGCCCTTCTCTCTCTCTGTGTTGTGTCGTCGCGTGCTCGAAGTCACTAGACTGCACTTACATACTACTGTACTAGATAGATTTGGCATTTGTTCCCTTCTGTCCAGTGTAAATGGATCGTCTCCTGCTCTTTTCACTCATTTTGTTGCTAAACACAACTGCTGCTATCTTGATGGTTAGAGATAAGGTTATCTCGAATATCTAAAATAGAATCCAAATCTTAATCGATTCAGATTCAATTGGCTATATAACGCTACTCATGTGAACGCAACAGTGGATTTGTCTCTCGTGATTTTTTCCTAATTCGTGGGTTTTTCACGTTAAAACTCTTTGTCCCGTTTCTTACTTCTTGATTATCTTCTATGTGACTGTGCATAGTCCTTCAAAAAGTGAACCACTCTATGGAGTAGTTCAAGAAACTTGGTAATGGTAGTACATTAATTTTAGGAAACAAATGTGTACATTTTCTTCAGTTTTTCCACGGATGAATATACTAACCTAACGACGGTAAGAGAGCTGTAATAACAGCAGGCACGGCACGACACTTGGCTCCCCAAGTAGCAGTGGGATCAGGCAACTGATGGTTGTTGCCATGAATCATTCAAAACTTCTGCAAAAAGAATATAGCGGAGCATAAATGAGACCGGGAGCGAGTCAGCGATTAATCAACATTGGTCGGCAGCTTGGACACCGTTTGGTTCAAGGGCAAAAGGTGGATGAAATGAGATGATCTATTTTTTTGTATCTATCATACTGTTTGGTTCGATGGATCGGGCGGATGAGTACACACAAGAAACGAAGATTTTCCTCGTAGATGTTGGATAAGGTCATCCAACGAAATTGATCGGATCAGACCATCCAACTCTTATTGACACCAACCAAATATGAATTCTCATCCTTTAAACAAAACAAAAATTTGACTCATCATATCCGTCTCTCATCTCTCTAACTAACTAAATATGAATTTAGATGGCTTTATTCCTATCAGATAGATGGCTCCATCTTTTGCCCTCGAAGGTTCAAACGGACCGAAGTGGAGCGTGAGTGAGGAGAGCCATTGCCTCCCTCCCTCCCATCATCTCGGAGCCAAGACCAGCAAGCAAGACGAAGCTGTCTCGGCATTACAGGCTCCACACCGACGTGCATCGAAAGCACCAGCTGTTCTCTTCCCCGGGCTGATCGTGTCAACAATCTCGAAGATAGCAGCGCTCTTAAATTCCAGGATGCGCTTTTGCAGTGGCGGTGTTGATGCCTGGCCATCACACACGGCTTAAGTGCGGAGTTCATTTCCTCTTGCCTTGTCCACAGTCCACACGGAAGTTTGACTTGAGGCAATACTACTACACTACTACTACTACTAGTGTGTTAGCTGCCGTGAAGGGCACCTTTTGCCTCTGTTGGCGTTAAAAACTTGAGGTAGGGTTTCTGACAACAGTACACCAGACGAACACCTGGTTCAAAGCGTGCAATCGATTTGACCTGGAATCGACAAGGTAAAACAATAAAATTTATTCCAAGCCGATCGTCAATATCAATCGGCTTAAACTTAACCAGCCTGAAGCCGATTAAGATTAAAGTATCAGGATAAATCTAATTAGTCGATTAAGGCTAATCAGAAGGTAAAGGTAGATCGATTCTGAAGAAGACGATGCGCAACAAAATCAGAATAAATCGAACCTGGGGTGTAATTGACGAAGATCAACAATCGACGATGCGCAACTTTATTGATCAAAATCGATTACAAAGGCTAAATTACAAGAACTACTCCTAGTCGACGTAAAAGACGAAAAGTAAAAGTCGGTTGATTGTATTGTGTTGATCCTTTTCGCACTCGCTTTGGTCCTTCTTTATACCCTCGGTTGATAGTGTTCTCATACAACACGCTTCAAGTCCGTATCCAGATCGGCCTTATCTCTGAACGGTTGTTTCCCTAAAAAATCTCGCAGTCACCAAATATCTCGGATTCTTTCCAATCCTCGGTTAATTTTCGTATCTTTGAGTCTATTGCCTGATTCGATAAACTTGCCTATTTTTGGTGCAAACAGCCTCCTTCACAATAAAGCTAGAAGGCGATTGGTTTACTTTGACGACTTCCGACTTCTGCTGATGCTGCATGAACTGAATTTCAAACTGTGACCCGAAGACTGTGATTTTGGATTAATTTGTGGATTAGAAATCCTGGAAGTCTGGAATGAGTCCCCTTAAGAATGACCCAAGTGGAGATAAGAGTATTTTCTAGACTATCTATACCCCTTTAGAATGCACCTAATCAATTTTTCCTACGTCCACCCTAAATAACTAGTATAGTGCCTGTGCTAACGCTACGACGGCAGTATACCCGCTTATCAATTAAATGAGAAGATAAGTATGAATACAACACTTAATAATAAAAGAGAAATTTAGAATTTTAAATGAATTTAGAAAGAAAACGGAACTAAATGGAGGTCGAATAGGCAAACGGGCTCCCAAAATTTTAAATCAAGAAAGAGAAAGAAAAAGAATTTTCGATCTTAGATTATTTTTTGCAGCTTCCACAGAAAGCACGCTGTGTTTCTCTGGCTTAACTTGATGTAAGGGAGGAAGGCGGTGTGGCGGCCGGTCGCGATGGCCAGCATCGGTGTGGCGAGATCGTCGCACGACGACGCCGCGAGAGAGTCACGGTTGCGGTGAATTCGCGGGAAAGATGACGGTGATGGCTTGGTTACCTCAAAATCCGCGATCTTTACAAGAGGAGCACTTGGGGATTTACGCAATGCGATGGGGTGGAGGAGAGCTCGTCGGCTTTTATAGCACCGAACAAGTATATTTATGGAAACCATAATTTGGGATCAAATCAGTTGGAGGAAATTTTGGCAATAAAGCACAAAATTTGGGAATTAACACCATAGATGGAAAGAGAGATTTGGTGCGGGATTGATGGAGTTTTGGAGCTTCTTTTGTTGCTTTAATGGAGGAAGGAAGAGAGAAGCTTCTGCAGTGTCACGACTAAAAGAAGTTACGTGAGTTGCTTTCATTTTTAAATATAGAAGGATTTTTGAAAAGATAGCACATTAGGTTAAAATTCTAGAAAATTCTCAAAAACTTTCTATTATTTTGTACTTAATAAAATTATTTTTTAAAAATTAAATTATAAATTTAGTAGAGCATGGCGTAGAGTCGTGACCGAAGAACTCCGCCGCCTGCAAAGTCACCGATGGCGACCGTGGAGCTATTGCGGACTGCTTCTTCCGCCGCGCCGCCCCATCTCTCGGTTCTTTTCAAAGACGTAATGTATGGTCATTTCCTTTTCGAACGTTTGTTTCCTTTTCCTTGATTCCGGACGTTTGTTTCTTTTCCTTGTTGATCTTTGGAGGTGAAGGAGGTGCATTGTGGGCCACGGGATGATTTCAAAAAATATGGAAAAATAAATGCTGCTCGCCGACATCGCCGATCCGCAGGAAAAAGATAAAATTAAACAGCTGCTCGCCGTTGGTTCCGAAAAAAATTGAAATAAATTAAGCGGCACTCACAGACGCTTGGTTCCTTAGATAAAAATGAAAACAAAATTCAGCGCTCTCCATGCGCCGAAATTAAACTCTATGGGGCTAGATCCGTAAAAAGTCTCGAGAAGGGTCATATTCGGAAAAAAATACGATCACAATGCCAGACAATAAAATTCAAGTCTTATTTCCTTGCATGCGATCCTCCTCGCTTATTTCCTTGTTTGATTCACCCTCCTTCCAAATATGTAGTAATGCATAATTTTGGCGATAAAAATTCAAATCTGGTTTCCTTGCATGCGGATCCTCCTTATTTATTTCCTTGTTTGATTCGCTCTCCTTCCAAATATGTAGGTGGGAGAGGTTCATTTGTAGGCCACGGGGATGATTAGACACACTAAATAATGACCATCGGATGTGGGTGAGTAAAACCGAGGAAAGATCCGAGACGCTCATTTTGATGAATGCAAGTTTTGGGGACGCTTTCTGGGTGCACGAACATTGGGCCATCTCTAATGAGGTGCATTATTTAGGTGGACGTAGGAAAATTTGCTTAGTGCATTATAAAAGGGTATAGATGCACTCATTAGAGATGGCCCAATGTTCGTGCACCCAGCAAAACGTCCCCAGAAACTTGCATTCATCAAAATGAACGTCTCAGATCTTTCCTCAGTTTTACTCACCCACATCCGATGGCCATTATTTAGTGTGTCTAATCATCCCTGTGGCCCACAATAGACCTCCCCCACCTACATATTTGGAAGGAGAGGGAATCAAACAAGGAAATAAATAAGGAGGATCCGCATGCAAGGAAACCAGACTTGAATTTTTTACTGGCCAAAATTGTACGTACTACATATTTGGAAGGAGGGTGAATTAAACAAGGAAATAAACAGGGAGGATCCACATACAAGGAAACAAGACTTGAATTTTTTATTGTCCTAGCATTGTGATCGTATTTTTTTTCGAATATGACCCTTCTCGAGACTTTTTTACGGATCTAGCCCCATAGAGCCGAATTTCAGCGCACGGAGAGCGTTGAATTTTTATTTTTATTTTTTACCTAATGAACCAACTGTCTGTGAGTGCTGCTTAATTTTTTTCAATTTTTCTCGCGAACCATCGGTCGAAAGCAATCGCTTAATTTTATCTTTTTCCTTGCGGATCCAAATGGTCGGCGAGCGCAGCTTTATTTTTCCATATTTTTCCGAAATCATCCTCGTGGCCCACAATGACCTTCCTCACCTCCAAAGATCAACAAGGAAAAGGAAACAAACGTCTTGGAATTAAGGAAAAGGAAGCAAACGTCCTGGAAAAGGAAAGGATCATACATTACGTGCTGGGAAAAGGAAACCGAGAGATGGTGCAGCGCGGCAGGGAGAACGCGTGTCTGCAATGGCTCCACAGTCACCATCGATGGCTTTGCCGACGCGGCGAGGTTCTTTGTCACGACCTCGCACGCGTGTTCTCTAAAATTTATAATTTAATTTTTTTGAAAATAAATTTATTAAGTACAAAATAATCGAAAGTTTTTTTGAGAATTTTTCGAGAATTTTTTAACCTAATGTGCTATCTTTTCAAAAATCCTTCTATATTTAAAAAAATGAAGGCAACTCACCGGTAGCTTCTTCTAGCTGCAGCCCAGACTAGAGAAGCTTCTTCTCTTCCCTCTCTCCATTAAAGCAAGAAAGAAGCTTTAAAGCTCCATCAATCCCGCACCAAATCTCCTCTTTCCATCAATGGTGTTAATTCCCCAAATTTCGTGCTCTATTGCCAAAATTTCCTCTTAATCTGATTTGATCCCAAATTATGGTTTCCATAAATATGCTTGTTTCGGGGCTATAAAAGCCAGCGAGCTCTTCTCCACCCCATCGCATTGCGTAAATCTCCAAGTGCTCCTCTTGTAAAGATCACGGATTTTGGAGGTAACCTGCCATTACCGTCATCTTTCCCTGAAATTCACCGCAACCGTGACTCCTCCGCAGCGCCGGTGCCGACGATCTCGCCGCACTGTGCCGACCCATCGCGACCGCCCGCCACCCCGGCCTTCCTCCCTTCTACCGCCCAAGCCCAGAGAGCACACTCCTGCAGAGCACGCTGTGCTCTCTGTGGAAGCCAAAAAAATAATCTAAAATCGTAAAATTCTTTTTCTTTCTTTTCTTGATTTAAAATCTTTGGGAGCCCGTTTTCCATTCGACCTCCATTTAGTTTCGTTTTTCTTTCTAAATTCATTTAAAATTCTAAATTTCTCTTTTATTATTAAGTGTTGTATTCATACTTATCTTCTCATTTAATTGATAAGTGAGGTACTACCGTCGTAGTGTTAGCACAGGCACTATACTAGTGCCTGGAAAAAAGCTCAATGCCCTCGCCAAAAAGAAGGAAAGGAAAAAAAAGAAGGAAAGAAAGAAAAGAAATATAAAAAGGCTGTGTGTTTGTGCCTGTGACTCTACACGTTCTTGATTATAGCGTTTTTTAAGACCACCTTGCTTCGGGCGTTGTGTGGGCCAAGGAGCTTTTAGGCCGGTATCTCGTTTTATGGGTTGGGCTGAAATTCTACTGCCCAGGGCACTCTACCATCCCCGCTTGCACGGTTCCGTCTGTCGATGAATTTTCTTGCAGAAAATTAACGCCACTTCGAACTGGTGTAGAATGTAAAAAAATTGAACGACTGCGACCATAAAAGGTTGATCCTGACAAGGCAATCAAGCTGTAAATGAATCGGTTCAAATTCAAACACTTGCATAAAGAGTGCGTATGGTTCTAAGTTTTATTTTGTAGGTGTGACCCGTGAGTATTTAACACCTGACAAAGCAGACCAAGAAAACTCAGATACCGAGCAGTGAGCACAGAGAACAGCAATCGTAGCTGTGTGTAGCAATGTCCAAAATCCCGGTGAAATTTCAAAAAATTTAACAGGGAATGCGATTCTAAATCCCGTCCGAACAAAAAAATAATAAAAAAAGTCAAATTGCTATAATAAGTTTACAATTTTTAACAAATTCGTTGAAATCTCACCAATTTTGATCAGATTTCAACTTTTTTGGACCGGATTTAGGTCAATACCTCTTAAGAATGTCATCTTCAATGATTTCTTTTTTGGAAAAACCGAATTTTTGAGATATTTTATAAAAATAACAGAAGCACTATCGTTTTTTTATAAAAATATACAAGCTTGATCATGCTCTGAAAATTTATAGTACCATCTTTAGCAGTCTAGGATTATACAGAATATTTTCTAAAATAATTGAGCTTCATTTGTTATGTTTAAAAAATCAAAAACAGAAGGAACATAAATGAGACAGTAACAGTGCCGGTATTTTATAAATTCGCTCGAGTATGATCATATCCAAAAAAACTTAGGAGAGCTTAAACATTGTCTCAGCACCCTTCTCTAAAAGTTCAAAAAAATTATAAACCTTTTTTTGTTGCTCAATCAAATTTATGGAAGTAATACATATACTTAGCCAGACTTTTATCAGAATGGAGCGCTATTAGAATTTTTGAAACTTCCTAAAGCTTGATCATTATCTGAATATTTTATACGAATATTAGTGATACGTCAGGGCCATTCACAAAAGTTTTCAAAATTTTCTAATGTGGTTTGAACTATTTTTCAATCGGTTAAAATTTACCGGTGAGGCTTTTATCAGGACAGTAGCACTTTCAGAATTTTTTAAAATTATTCAGGCTTAATCATCATCTGAAAATTTTATGAGAACATTATTGATGTATCAGAACTATCCATAATTTTTTTTAAAAATTTTCTAACATGGTTTGAGCTATTTTTCATTCGGTTGAAATTTATCGCTTAGACTTTTATCAGGACATTAGCACTTTTAGAATTTTTGAAAATTTCTCAGGCTTGATCATCATCCTAAAAATTATAGAAATATCAGTGATATATCAGAACTATCCACAAAATTTCTAATATGGTTTGAAATATTTTTCACTCGGTTGAAAGATTCTGGATTTGAATTTTATCCAGATTTCATCTAAAATTTCAAAATCTCATTGAAATTTTAGATTTCGTAGATAAGATCTGAAAACAAAATTTGAAAGCTCGACGGGTTAAAGACAAGCTGTGTGATGTGAACTGTCCGATTGGGAGCACTGAACCCCTCTACTTGCCACGAAATCTTTTGTCGCGACGCAGCCGCACAAGTCAATCGGAGCTGCGGGAGGCGCTCGGTCCTACTAAAAAGAAGCACGACAAGTGCGTTCATAGCCGAACATTACACTGACCAATGGGCCCCATCTCCAGCCGTGACCCGTCCGCTCCCAACTACTCCCTTCCGGTCGCCGTCACGGCTCACGCCCGCCCGCCTCCACACTACACTAAACCACGCCGCACCCCATGAGAGCCGCAGCCACATCCACGGCCTTCTCCCTCCTCACCTCCTCCTGCCTCCAGAGCTTCAGCCCCACCCGCCTCCCCTCCCTCCGATTCCCGCTACGCAACCGCCGCTTCATTGCCATGGCTGCCGTCGCCTCCTCCTTCCGCCCTGAGGCCGCGCGCTTGCCGACCGCCGTCGAGCCCCCGGCGCCGCCGCTCTCCAAGGTGACGCCCTTCCTGGTTGGGATGAATCCCTGTGGTTTTGGGTCCGGTCGGGGTTTGATCTGAGGGGGGTTTTCTGTTCTGTTCTGCGGACGCAGTTCAAGGTGGCGCTGTGCCAGCTCTCGGTTACGGCGGACAAGGCTCGCAACATCGCGCGCGCGCGCGCCGCCATCGAGTCGGCTGCGGCCAACGGCGCCAAGCTCGTGCTCCTCCCGGTGAGTGCTTAACTGCTTAAGAAGCTTTTTTTTAAATTTTGTTTTTGCTGTTTCTATAGTAATTTCCATTTGGCTTTGGAGTAGAGAGGCGTTGAGCATTAAGAGTGGGGACGTCTTGATTCCGCGAGGATTTGCGGGTAGGGGAATACGGTAGTAGCGTCGTTACATAGATTGAACGGTGGTTGTACTTGTAGAAGATGCAAGCGTGAGTAGTACTGTTATGCACCGTGGTAGAGGACTGGACTGTATCATGCGCATGTTTAACTCTGATATGTCAATCACATCTCACATCACATGTTCGAACTATGCATGTGCCTCTCTGTTCGGTTTTGTATGATGCCTAGATGGCAGATGTTGTGATTGTTGCTTGACCTGGCCGTCCCCTTCCTGGGACAATGTGGTCCTGGTCCTACCGTCCTAATGGGTGGACTGTGTTTGATAAAAAGACCTGCATTTTCAAGCCAAAACACATCATGTACTTATGTGATTCAAGTCAAGGGGGAAAATGAGCTAGGTTGGAGCAGATTAAAGTTAGAACCAACCACATAGTACAGGTCATGTTTGGATCCTACTCAGTATGTTATTGTTAGGCAGTCTTAATAGTGTTAACCTGTAGGTATAGATGGTTGTGAATTTTCATGCTTGGGTCGTTCTAAACTTACATATTGATAATGCAGCAATTGGTGAGTTTCAAATTGGTAGTATGAGCACCTGGTGAACTAGGGAATACCTTTCAATAAGTTTTTTCATAATTGATAAAGCTTATATATAGAAGAATGCATAATGCTCTGATTAGTTGGGCTTTTATGTTAACAGTGTTTTACTGCTGATTAAAATACTTGTTCAGTCTATCAAGTATGACTTACATAAAAAATTTTATGGAATTTGGATGAAGATTAGACACAACTAGTGATGTTGAGGTGTACTGTAAAGGTTTTGATTGCACTAGGGTGCAGGCTCACTATGTCAAATCATGCGTTAGTTTAGTTCTGTTCAATCTTGATTGATGGCGGTGGTTACAACTTGCAAGTTCTCCAAAAGTTATCAACATTGTGGTATTGAGGCCTGAGGACTTAGCATCTCTTTGGCCATGAGCCAAAATTTAAATTTGTGATATAATGTTGTTATTTTTTATGTACAATTCTCAAAAGACAGTACAACATAAATAGGTTTTGGCACCATTCACTTGTGTGTAGCTGTGTCCATTACTTTTTTGCCCCAGCTGAGGGTAATTGCATTTGGAGGTGTTACTGGCAGCATAAATTTAGTTCAGTACTTCAGTTTCTTAGATTTTCTTCTCAAACAGGTTTTGGCTTTTGAACCATGGTAATTTTTTTTCCACACTTTGTACTACATGCTTCAACATGCATCCGCTCGCTCATGACTTTGATTTGATAATCTAGTCCACCTTCTCTTATGGGACCATCCGGCCATGTGGTCAGAAATGTACCTGTACTTACTCTGCTTTATTCCCTTTCACCTGTTGCGGTTTGTTGTTTTTATTCTTGTAGGAGATATGGAATGGTCCATATTCAAATGATAGCTTTGCAGAATACGCCGAGGACATTGAAGCTGGAGGCAATGCAGCTCCTTCATTTTCAATGATGTCGGAGGTTGCTCGTAGCTTACAAATTACTCTTGTTGGTGGATCCATATCAGAACGTTCTGGTAGCAACTTGTACAATACATGCTGCGTCTTTGGTTCAGATGGCAAGCTTAAGGGTAAACATAGAAAGGTACGGATGAAAACTTATTTTTGTAGATACATGAATTTGAACATGTCAATATCTCACAAAAGACAGTTTGTCCTGGAGGCACAGTTTTCTATTACTATCGACATGCTCAGATTCATGTATAGCTACGTTCACTAAATGTGCGTAACATTATGGAGAATTGTGTAAAACTAATTAATACTACCTCCAATTCTCCATCACACTATCCCTCAGTACCTCAATCATGCCAACTCCAAGTGGTACTGTGATGCTCTTTCAATGAATGTGAAAATATCGTAGTTTGACAAGAATAAAGTTTTGATCACTTATGTCTTATTTGTGGCATGCTGATTGGTTTACTTCTGTTTTATTTGTAGCATGCTGATTGGTTTACTTCTGTTTTATTTGTAGCATGCTGATAGTTTACTTTGTCCTTATTTGCGATATTTTGTTTCTTCGAATCTGACTAATATTACAAGGTAGTTCCTTCTTAGTGTGTATGCCACAATACTGAATTTTTTCATGAATGCAGATCCACCTTTTCGACATTGATATTCCAGGAAAGATTACATTCAAGGAATCGAAGACTCTTACTGCTGGGCAGGATCTTACTATTGTAGACACAGGTTTGTCTTATCATGGTATCAGTCTGCTGCAATGGAGCAAGCTAGGATTAAGATAATTCTCAAACCATAGGACCATTCATGCATCCCTAAATTTTTGTTTGGACCATTCGAATTGAGTTTTACAAATAGAGCTTTTTTAATGATTGGGATTTTTGTGTTGAAGCTGTACCTTTCCAGATAGTCTGTCAATGTTGCTTAGCTTGAAGAATCTCTTTTGGATGGTGTTATTTAAGCATTCGCTCCTTATTGCTTTATCCCATTGTTGTAGCGAAGCACATTTTCTGTCATGTTTTTTTTCTTGTGTAGCTACTCTCTAGTTTTCATTTGCATTTTCTCATAGACTTGTAATTAGTTGTATTCAAGTAGTCTTTGTTGTACTTTAATTTCTCGATCCAACACAGCTATTATTTTTATCGCATAAATTTTAATACAGTGTTGATTGTTTCCAGATGTTGGGCGAATTGGTATAGGTATTTGCTATGACATCCGTTTCCAGGAATTGGCAATGTTGTATGCTTCAAGAGGTATAATTTTCTCATATACTATTTTTACAGTTCCAATGGATGCATAATTTATCTGTTAGTATTTTGTTTAGTGTTGTCATCTCAATTTAGTTTTAATTCGATTGCATTTTGTTTAGTGTTGTCATGTCAATTTAGTTTTAATTCGATTGCATATCTATAAATCTGCAAGATGCTATGGCACATAGCATCTGCCACTGCATCTGGATCACAGCAGCTGCTAACCTACTATTTATGTTTATAATGGATCACATTCTTAGGTCTCAGAAACTTGTAGTGAAATATAATTTGGTTTGTTGTTTTTGCTTGCCTATTTTATATTCTAGTTACTATTAACATAAAACATACAACTTACTGTTGTTTGTGATCATGTGAAAAAGCATGCAAAATATACTAATGCTCATTTATTTACCGCAGGTGCTCATTTGTTATGCTATCCTGGTGCATTCAACATGACTACTGGGCCATTGCATTGGGAGTTGCTTCAAAGGGCAAGGTATCGCATCTTCTGAATCATTTGCACTTAGAGATATGATAATGATGTAGGGGACACATAATTAGCTAAAAGGGCTTGTCTTTTCTTGATGGTAATTGGCTTCTAAAATAAGCTCAGATGTAGTCCAAAACTCAATTCTTTTATCAAATTTCTCTGTAATTATTATGATGAGAAGCATCTGAAGTATCTTTTTACATTACATCATCTCTTTCTTTTGCTTCTGTACTGATGATATTATCCTTTTCATGCCAGGGCTGCGGACAACCAGGTATGCAGTACACTACTGTGTTGGCCTTTGTTTTTCTGTACAGAAGTTCACCACTCTGTCTGCCAGTTTTGTGCTTTCAAATAGTAATCGATCTTTTTGCTGTCAGCTGTTTGTGGCAACTTGTGGTCCAGCTCGAGATACCAGTGCAGGTTATGTTGCTTGGGGGCACTCCACTCTTGTTGGACCTGTAAGGATTTGAGTTTTTAAGATGACATGTCTTTTATAGTTCTGTCAGGAGCCTCCAGATTTCTTGTGCTCCAGACTTAAAACTCAGCACAGCACTAACACAAGTATAGTTATCTTACTGCTATAAATCCCCTTGTAACTTTGTTCATATGCACAACAATCTAAAAACTCTACACTAGCAATTGCATGGTCATCTCATACGTAACTGGTGGTATTTTATTGCTAGTTTGGGGAGGTGATTGCAACAACTGAGCACGACGAGGCAACTATAATAGCAGAAATTGACTATTCATTGATTGAACAGAGGCGGTAAGCAGAGTGAATCTTCTGTTTCCGTTTTTCCGTAGCACACACTATTTTCACCTTGGTCTAATGCTTGACCAATATTTTCTTCAGGCAATTTCTTCCTCTGCAATATCAACGACGTGGAGATCTTTATCAGTTGGTAGATGTCCAGAGATCGGGTTCTCAGTAGCAAGCCTGCTGCATCACCCGACTAGGAATGATCTGCGAAGCTGGGATGATTGATTTTGCAGGCAAACTCATACATCGTTCGTGAGATGTGTATGCCCACCCTTGTCTGTTGTTTGCAGCAACACAGCTTTTCTTAATGTGTGAAAGTGAAGAGGACGAATAAGGCGATCTGAATCTTGTACCTTCACTGGCCCTAGTTGCCAAAATAATTGAGACTGCTTCCTCATCCCATCGCAGGAATAAAAATCGAAATTTTATTCAACTTCTATTGGACATCTTGCTCTACCAGTTCGGGTTTCCGCTGTTATGGTTCGAGATGAAGCAAGCAGGACAATGCTCACTATTTGTTCTTCTAATCTGTTTTCAACCTTGTGTGTGTGACTTCGAAGGCGTGGGTGGAGCAAATTTGTCTCCTTTCTCCCGCGTCCTTTTGGGGCTTTCATCAGCAGTAAGCTATAAATGAGCAAGATGGCAGGCAGCCTGTGAACTGCGAGAGCCATAAATGATCAGGCAGGTGCCCCGGCCACGCTGCAGCCTGCACAGCAAGAGCAGGGCTTCTGAAGACAGTAGCACCACTGCTAGCGCAGGTGCTACACACAGCCTGAGACAGGCATGAACATGAAGAGCTCACGACTCACGAGCCAAAAGCCAGCCTTTCTGTGTCCGGAGCTGTGAGCACATTTACGCCCCCTCACGCCTTCCATCAAAGCGAATTCCAGGTTCAAAACCACTTCTCTTCAATGCTTGCTACTGCTGCTGCTACAACCCATCGAATTAAGAACAGGGAGAGAGAAACCTAGCCACATGGATGCTGACAAGCTCCACAAAACCAAAGCCTGAGGATTATCAGAGTGCAACCAAAGCTCATGCATGGACCCAAAGGAGACAGGCACCCCCAGAGGCATCAGCAATTTAGCTGAGCACACTCAGTAATGGCCTCCCTAAACTATCAGTAGTACCATAATTCCACCCCTTAAATGTCTGCCAAAATCGCTGCCGTTCACTGTGACTGGCGTCTTTACCGCGTCGGTCGCATAGATGGGCCTCCACCTGCATCTTCTTTTATTGCTAAATAAAATACATGGACCTTCTTCCGCTGTCGCCTCGTATATATATATATATATGATCGATCAGCCTCCTCGCAGCCTCTCTCTCTCTCCCCCCTCGAATATGCTGAGTTTTGGTTTTTTTATGTTGGTCTAATTGTTTTTTCTTCTTCAAATTTGACCTATATCTGGATAAAATTGTAAATCTAGTCTCTTCTCGACCACGAAAGGATAAAAAGATGACATGTGTCACCTGCTACGGTGTGGAAGAGCGGCAATTCCACTTGTCTCGGTGTGGGAGCGCAGTAGACATCTACCGCAATATAGAAACAGAGTAGGTGGCTGTCATAATCATAAAAGGTCAGACTTATAATTTTGTTCAGATGAGAGCCAAAGTTGCAAATAAAATTGAGCTAAGGTCGGGACAGAAATTTTTTGCTTCGAATATGTGATGCAGCTTAGCTTCTCCATCGGCATCAACGAACGCTCTTCCCAAACGATCAAAACATTCATTCCTCCGTCGTGAGTGAAAAGAAGAAAAGCCGCATTCCTCTCAAATTTCACGCAGCGTCCGTTGCATCTCGGATCTCGACCCGGCAAAGTAAGATGCATGCTTCCGGTGACGAGGCAGCAGGAGTGCCTCCTGTTGCTGTACCAGCTAAGCTACGTGTACGTACGTATAGCTCTATACGTATGTATTCCTTCGCACAAGTAGTAGCAAAAAAATGTCGCGCTGTTATACTAAATTTTTATACGTTGTGTCGGCAAGGAAGCACCGAAAATCCGGCCCTGACGAAGGCCATGTGTCGGCGTTGAACGGACGGGCATGAAGTGTCAGATACACACTGTGTGCAGTGCACAAAATAGTCGACCCGGCCGCTGGTTAATCTCACGGCGTCCAAAATTGTCAGAAACTTCGGCTATGCATAATGCTATATATGCTACTAGGGTCCTAGAAGGGAAGAGACCGGTGAGAGATATACAGCGATCCGGATCTGATCGGATGCGCTACAGTGCATGCGGCCGCTGTACGTGTAGAGCAGCATGCATGCATGGCCCGTGGTGCTCACGAAAAGCTTAGACTACGCACGCTATCGTTAACTGTAGCATTCCGAGCTCGAACAGGAGCTTCCGTTAGGTTGCAGCAATGGCTCGTTCGCCTACATCACTGTAGATGTAGACTTGCCCTCCGTACTATACCACAGCTGTTTTTTCCATGTGCTCACGGGAACAACTTTTTTAAAAAAAAGAAAAGAAAAAACAAACGATGTACGAACTCGGCGGTAAAATCATCACTTTTCTAACTTATAGTAAATTTTTTTTTATCAAATCTAGCCCCCTTGCAAACTCAATTGCAAAAAAGCTTTATCCTTTTTCAAACTCAATTGGAGATATGACTATTTTTACAATTATGTTCGTAACGATGCTATATTTGTAAAAAAAAATCATCTATGAGCTTAGAAAAAGGATGATCTTTGGGAGCTCGGCAGCTTTAGCGATTTACCGTGCTCCCATAGCACGGTAGGCGCTTACACGGTGTGGGAGCTCAAAAGGCGTTTATGCGGTTGAAGATACGGCTATTTTTACAATTACATTTATTAGGATGTTATATTTGTAAAAAAAATTATCTATAAGACTAGAAAAAGGATGATTTTTAAATAGTAGCAGTCCGTAGTAGTAGGCTGGCACGTGGGAAGGGGTCACGCCTCACGCGTGGCAGGCAGGGTGGAAGGGGCCACGACGACCATCACTGCACCGCAAACGCAAACCAAAGAAAACCCAACCATCCAATCGATTTTTTTTACCAAAATACCCACGAGCCTTTTGAGGCGGCGTCGTACCGTAGCTTTGCGCTGCACGCGGTACATGAAGTATATTACCACAGCCAATGACACCACGGGCCCACGTGTCATCCAGCTTTCTCTTTCTGGGTTCCTGTGCCGTGGCCTCGCAGCTTCCAAAAATAAAAGCCGGCGCGACCAGACCAGGCCAGAGATTGATGCGATGATCGAATCGGATCCGATCCCACCAGGAGCCCAAACATTCGCTTCTCCGTGGTACACACTACTGCGCTGAGCCTCTAAACAGTTTAGCTTTTAAGCGATTTTTAGTCTAAACTAGAAACCATATATAACTAGTAAAAGTCAAAAGCTAAAAGATACGTTAGTCCTGTTTTTATAGTTTATTGCTGAACGAAATTAGCTATTTATCAATCGTTCTCTCGTAAAAAAGGTACAACCACTTTTTTAGCCTAAAAACTAAAAAAACAGTTTTTTTCAGAAAAACTACAACTCTCCCAAATAAGACCTTAGGCTTATGTTCTTTGGTTTATAGTTTAAAGTTAGCTTTTAGACTTAAACAACTTAAAAGCTATCGACTTTTATACGTGGTAAAGGTAGGTAATTTATCATAACTTTAGTAGTATTTGTTTAAAATCAGCCCTCAATAACCTAAAAAAGCTCTTCTCCAGTAACTTTTGGCTTTTAGTTATACAAAGGCTTATGTCTTTTAAAAAAATCCATATAAAAGACTATATATTTATTTACACTTTAGCTTTTTGTTTTCTAAACCAATAAAAAAACCAAAACAAATAGGACCGTGTGGTGCATGTAACTATGTAAGTGCATGCGTGTAGTGCAGGGTTCTATCTCTTTTGATCAAAGCTAAAGCTGCAGAGAGCTTCCGACTAACGATGGGTATTCATTTACCGACGGTTGCGTTTGTGTGATCGATCGATCGGCCCATCTTTATTAGCCGATCGATCGGTGCCTCGGAATTAGCAGGTCCGCCGTGCCGTTCTTTTGATCATCCATCGATGGGGGAGGGGACCTGCTAATGGACCATCTTTTGTCGATCACACGAGCCTTTTTGACCTTCTGGCTGAGAAGATTTCAGTCGTATTTGTTCGTCACCCCAGTGAATGGCGAGCAGTGAATTCAAATTTCTCTCCCTTTTCTTTTGCTAGGGACCGAATTCAAATTTCAATGCTGCAAACTGTGTTCGTTACGTATAACTATCTGACGTACCGTTGAAATTCGACTGTATAGATTAAGTATGTGTTACAATATCAGCAGGTATGTATGTTCTCCAACCAACCACTACACTAAAAAGGTCATCAGTGGCGTTCATAACGCCATCAGTGGCGGTTATTGAACCGCCACAGATATAGTGTGGCAGTTTTCTAACCGCCACATATAATAGTTATCTGTGGCGGTTCTATCCACCAACCGTCACAGATAGTACCTGATCGAAAAAATAAAAAATCGTATTTTGGGCTAGCCTCAGGTGCTGCTAGCATGCCCTCTGAAACATATACATCATTCACAGATTTTGCATATACACAATTACAATGTAGAACAATATACCGATTTGATCAAACAACAACAATATACCAGTGCGGAAGAAATGATGAATTTGTTGCTTACAACAAATTATCAACTGAACAAATTGTGAAGCACAAGTAAAATTGTATGCGAAGCGATCCAAATCCTAACGAATGTGAAATCTTCTACCAGATGAATACAGATATCGTTCGGCACTATAAAACAGCAAATATCTTCTGATCCCTAAGGATTTTAGGAACTGACTGGGAAGGTATTAAAATCTGATTAGGTCATCTTTCTTCGGATCCTACTTTTTGGGCCCTTCTTGGGAATTGCTTCCTCCCTTCTTGCCAAATATCATCTCATCCAGATCATCGAGGATATCATCATCTCCGCCTGATGATGAATACACTTAATAGTATCTCGTAAACAGATCAATAAGAGCATGCATTAGAATAAAATGACCAAAACAATTGTAGGAGAATTAAAAATTAACATTGAATAATGTCTCATCAATAAAGTACACATCTATGTATCACCTAGAACATCAGATATTGCAAACGAAAGAAAATCGCAACACTAGCATAGTTACCGAATTCACTCTAAACCCCTGCAAATCGTGAACCAGATTCGTCGAACCCGAACCGGTTTAGAGTGTAGGGTTCGTGTTCATAGTGGAAATTAGAAGAAAAAGTAGTGAACCACAAACCCAAATCCCGTACTGCGACTTGCACGAATGGTGTTTCCGGTAACTATGAATACTAGTCTACTCAGTTTTTTTTACTTGTCCATACAACAGCAGCAGCCAACACAGAAATTTCAAGACATTGTTCACTGTAAAAGTTCCATGAGGAAACATATCCCAAGCGCTGGTGTCATAATATGCAGACTAACTAAACAACTATATCTATATGTACTGCAGTCAAAATCCAGCCTATACACAAAATCCAGTTAGAATCCTGGAAAGTTCCACAAAATCCTAGAATATGAACTTGGGACAAAGTTACACAAAATCCAGTTACCTGCAAAGCATCCTGCTGAGGGGAAGATGAAAGAACAGTTGAAAGAAGTTCTATGCTGTTACGAGCCACATCAAAAGCTTCCTTTGTTTCTTCATCAGTATACGTATGCACATGTATATCTTCAAAGATTTGCTGGGATAAGTTTGCATTGACTTCAGCTTCAATAACTGATCGTGGTGGAGTAAATATGGGGGCCAAGCTCTCATTATCATGTCCAGGAAACCGCACTCTCGGTTTCAAGCTCTACAAAAATGAGGACAGCACCATATTTATTGTTGTAGTTACTTATAAGCACTACCTTGGCTACTAAAGCATGAAATATTTTTATGGCAAGGATAAATCATATGGATTTTTATTTACTACCATCAAACTGGACACTGAAATTAGAACATGTGCAAGCCATACCGTCCAATACTTGACGAGTACTCGTACCATGGGTACCCCAACGACCCGGAGCAACGAACGGGCCGCCTCAAGACCGACTCAGACCAAAGGCCCCACGGGGCCACGAAGGACGATCGTCCCCGACCTAACGAGCTGCCCAAGCTCGTCCCCGACCCGATAGGGCGTCCGACCCCCGCAGGTCGGACTCCCACGATCTCCGACCAAGCTGAGGCGATCTTTGCCGAGGGCCAACTATCGAGCCTCCGCCGGCCATCAGCCACGTGCCCTGCGGACACGACTGCTCAGAGTGACTACGCGGGGGCAGGTAGTTCCTTCCCGAGGAGGCGAGGAGGTTGCCGAAGTCAAGCCCCGGTCTCATCGCCCAGACGCACACGGCGTGAGGACACGCTCCCTCCCGAGGCAACGCCAGCGCCTGTTAGGCTTGCAGAGGGCAGGTGCGCTATTTCCCAAGAAAACGGCAAGCTGCTCTGCTCAGCAAGTCCACCAACCCGACATGGGGCGAAGCAGACGCTGACCAATCGCCAAGACGAAGGACCAGAGCTCTTAGCGTAGGTCGTTTCATCCCTTCCTCTCCAACTCCCCATGTAACCTACCCCCTCCAGCTATCTAAAGGGAGGCAGGGCCCTCTGAGGGGAAGGGGGCGAAGAGGTTCAGGCGACAGACACACACACACGCACGAGCAAAAGACAGACTCCCGGCTCTCGATCCTCACGAATAGGCTTCCTTGCTCTCACGTTCTAGAGCTCTCAGCTCCCGCTTGTAAAAACAGTGCAGTCATCTGCACCCACAGTAATATAAGCACCACCACACGAACTGGAGTAGGGACGTTCGGCCCGAACCAATATACGTCTTGGACTCCTGAGTCTAACCATTCAAGGAGAGGGAGCGCGCGACCCCTTAGACTTAAAAATTCACTCGCCGGTGCTCGAAACACCGACAATACTAAACTTGACATTTAATGAAATATCAGTTTACACCACCGTAAGAAAAAAGTTAACTAGTTTTCTGAACTATAAGCCTACGAGTCTTCAGTGTTGGTAGGGGCCTCAGGAGGTGGCAGATGAGTAAGGATGACTTCATCGTTATTATCTGGGTCATGGAACTCACCGTTCTTGTTGAGTACTTCCTTCATGATGAAGTAGGCGAGCTGTCCCTGGATGCCTTGGATTTCTTTGGAAACAGTCCTCCCGTAGGCAACTTCAGACGCTATAAATAGAAAAAGTTTATCTTAAGAGCTTATATAGAGAATGAGATGTACGAATCAATGTGTGATGTTAGCGTGGCAAACCTCTACGTCATTGTTTACTATTGTAGAGCCTAAGATTTCGCGCATGTATTGGCACACGAAATACCCACATAAATTTGTGCCTGGCGGCTGCTTGTGGCACTGCAAAAAATTGAATAAACTTATACGATGTTGAAGGAGTTATTGACTACGAGGTGCGATATAGGAAAATTGTTTTTCTGCGTACCGAAAATTTAGTACGGATTGTCAGTGATTTATGGAAAGGACGGTGTCTCGAGCACTTTTACAATATGCTTGGAATGCCCTATTCACCAGACTTGTCATATCTTTGTAGTTTTTTGGATCTTTGTCTCGCGGGTCCAAGATCAGCATCTTGCTTTTATCTGGAGTAATAACTACGAGAATCCAGTGGAAACTACATACACATGTATGATGCTGTAGTCATTAGTCCTAAGCTGAGCAAAGAACGAGATCAACAAGTAGTTGAACTAGCTAGTGAGCCACTTACTTGAAATTGTATGGTAATGAACTCCTTGTCTTGGAGTTTGATGAAAGCGTTATATACGTAGTCCTCGACCTCCTTTGGTACTCTTTTGATTTCCGGCTGGCAGACCGTTCCCAGATCGAGGAATGCCACTGGCCCGTTGGTTCTTCTTAGTTCGATCAACTCGTATATACATAAGAAATGATTTAGACATCACATTTATCGGTATTACATGAATGTAGACAATGATTTTTATATTGGACACTTACAGTGACCAACATCTCATAAGGGACACGTCGAGGGCATCTTGATAGTACATGTTGTGCAACTCGCTGAATTCTATCATGAAGCAGCCAGACCCCTCATAGTGGAAATGTTCCTTTCTGTAAATGGCAGTGATCACCTTCGGGAGTACATCTTGGTTAGATCGCTCTATATACCATTCATGTAATCGCCTTAGCTGCACTGTTAGGCTATCAAGCTTCGAAGGGGTGACAAACGGCTTCCCCAATTCGTATTTCAGTCTTTCTTCAGCAGCTTGTCCTTTGGAGACCGCTTTACCCTTACTTTTCTCGCGCACAACATCATACTCTATTCTGGCTTCGCCTGACCTCGCTGATATGACTTGTCTATTCTGCCATGCCTTCAGAGAAGGATTTTTAAGTCGGCCAACTGAAGTTGTCGCACAAAGTTTTGTACACGGATGTGTTGGTGAAGACTGTGCGAGGTTTACCGTAGGACAGGCCGGCAGGTTCACTGCAGGAGAGGCTGGCAGGGTCACCTCAGGAGGGGCTAGCAGGTTCACCTCAGGAGGGGCAGGCACTTCATGATGGTCCAAGACGATATCACGTTTGCGCCACTGGATGAATGAGTGGACGACACTTCCTAGAGTTGTAACCTCGTCGTTCGGGGGCATTTCTAGCCCGAGGTTGGCAAACTGGGGATTAACTATGTCCACTGGTCCTTTGCATAACCCGACGCTATCGCAGAGTTGTGCAATACACCTCCTTCTTGGCATGGGTACGCTATGCCTGTACCAGCCTGAATGAATATGTTCATGACGGACAAAGTGAGCTGGTATGGTGTGGGGTCATGTATGTCGTCCACAGGATAATGGCCCATATCCTATTCTACAAATGGGGCGGATGCGCAACTGCTGCGATGATTCGAGGGCTGGTCGTAACAATGTTCTCGGCTTGCGACTGGCTCATGGCTTGTTGTACTTGTCGTTGTACTTGTTGTTCTATTGTGCCTTGTAATTCTCAAAACATCTTTTCCTTCATCATTTCTATTTAAGCAAACGCTTCTCTAGCTCTCTTTCGACTCTTGTAAGTGTGGAGGTGCTCTGGGAATCCTATCTTCCAGGGAACCTTAACCTCGACACCTCGTGTCTGTCCAGGATGCTCCTTGTTTCCCAGGGCACATGTTAGTTATTCGTTCTCCCTATCTGGGTGGAATGTTCCTTGGGAAGACTCGATGTACAGCTCCTGGACCCTTTGCGATATTGCTTCGTCATCGCTATTTCTGAAGGATAAGCCCCCACCAGACGTGACACTTGCCCTCGCTAGCACATAGTGCTTGACTCAGTCTGGTAGTCCGACCAATTGACTTGTACCAGTCGATTGTAGTGATTCTGCTTCCTGCCTCTCCTATTGAGGGATTTTACCAGCGTACCCGCCCGTACCAAGTCTGTGTGGATGGATGTTCCTCCTTCCAATGTTTATGTGGTCCTCGCTGGACTTCTTTGCTGCTTCACTTTGCTTCATCGATACAAATTCATCCCAATATGGTTCTAAGTTTGGGTAGTCTCCGATGGCCAACCGGTTTTTCTTCACATAATTAGTATTCAGCCTGGCCTTGAAGTTCCTCCATGCCGCATCCATGGTCATCAACGCATCCCGACGCACGCGGTGTTCATCTTCTTCGGGGAATTCGATGGTTTGTTTGAGCTCCGTCCATAGATCCGTTTTGATGGTATCGGGCACTTTGTGCCAATCCAAAAAGGTGATTGGCACTTTCTCCCTTACGATATACCCGCAGGTTGTTCTGTACTTTGCTACAAACTTTGGCGGTGCAATAGGGGACCCAACATCTGAGACCTCCGAGATGGTATACCGGCCTTCGGGCTTCTTATTTCTTCCTCGGCCACGAGGTCTAGCCATGGGTACATCAACATCGGCGACAACCACGATGGAGTCTTCAACAACAGCGGTGATGTCTTCCGCGGTGGTTAGGTGGAGGTTGAGGAACCTGCTAGGGCTAGGGCTCGGGCTCGGGACGGAATGCTCCTCCATATCAGGCTTGGATGTACGAACTAAAAGAGGTAAAGTATGGAACATAAGAATTTGGCGATTATTTGGGTTAAGTACGGAAGTTTAACTCTGAAAACTAGAAATGAGAGTAATCGAGACAATGTGTTACCTAGTGCTTTAATTAAAACCTTGATTAAAACTTTGTTAATTAGGAGTTAAAACTTTAATTAAAACTTTGTTAATTAGTATTGAATCCAGTGCGTTATTAACACAACAGGTGACACCAAATCTTTAAACATAAATTGGGCGTTCAATAGAAAAACATTGTCGAGTCTTGAAGGGTAGAGGCTATGTAGGAAGGTGAGTGTGTTACCTAGTACATGCGCGCGGGCAATTTTTCTATGTCCAAGTTGTCTTGGTTGCATCGGAATTCTACTTTAGAATCTGAAGATGAAATATACTTTAGTATCTACTTGTTTTTCCTGGCATTTAAAATACAATCTACATGGTCAAATAGAGTATACATATATAAACACATTTGGTTTTAATAAAGCAATACCACGTTTATATATCTTGTAATCACCAGTGTACTGTGATATGTTTTTTGGGTACTATATGCTTTTTTCTCAGATTATTTTTCTATGATTTGATTTGCTTAACAGTGAAGATTCTAAAGGTGGGGGAGGATTTTTGGCCGGATTTCGTATAGGGGGAGCAATCTTTGGAACACTAGGATATGTCTTTGCTCCACAGGTATTGTTAAACACCTTCAAAATATTCTCAGACCGCATATGTGCAAGAAGTCAGAAATCCTCTAAAAGGGAAATATAAACCATATGTTTGCTTAAGCAACGCACTACCTAGCCAATAGAAACTGCAGCATCTAGTGTCTCCTCGAAGAGAAAAAAACAAAACAAAAAAGATCTAGACATCAACTTCTAATTGACTAGAGTGGAACTCTAACCAAACATTATGAGCTGAGTAATCGATGGTGCTTACCTTGGCGAGCAGGAGGAGAAGAGGGCGGCGGCGTCGGGCGTGGGAGCGTCGGGCGCAGCGTGGCGCGGAGTTGTCGGGTGGCGTCGGGCGAGTCGTCGGGAGGCGGCGTCAAGGGAGGCGGCGTCGGGGGTGACGTCGGGCGCAGCGGGAGTTTAGGGCGCGTCGAAAGTGGCGGGAGTTTAGGGTTTAGGGCACTCGGTGAGAAGAAAGAATGTATCGACTTTTATATATGGGGCATATTATCAGTGGCGGTTCTTCACAAGAACCACCACTGATACCATTATCTGTGGCGGTTATTCAAAAGAACCGCCACTGATACACTTATCTGTGGCGGTTCATATAAAAAACCACCACTAATACATATATTATCTGTGACGGTTCTCTATACGAACTGCCACTGATATATTAATGACCCTATATAATCCTAACACATTAATGACCTTATATAATCCTACTAAATATTATATACCCTATATAATCCTACTAATTATTATATACCCTATAATAATCCTACTAATTATATAATCCTACTAAATATTATATACCCTATATAGTCCTACTAATTATTATATACCCTATATAGTCCATACAAATGCAAATGCATATTGTTTACATCACATTTCCATTACTCCATACAAATACATATTGTTTATATCACATTGCCATTACTCGTATATAGCTAATTATTTTCTTTCACAATTTGCCCTTCTTCATGATCGTCGCGATGATAGGTAGCTTTCTGAGTGGTTTCTTCCTCGAGCCTGATGTTGCCATCTACGAAAGGAGGCAACTCATAAAACTGGTTGTACTCATCCTCATCCACGACATTCTCAACTCCGACGATCCTTCTTTTTCTCTGAAGAACTACATGATGCTTCTTATCTGCCGGGTCGATTACATAGAAGACTTGTGCTACTTGCTTCACAAGTACGAATGGTTCGTCTCTGTATCCGACATGTTCGATGTCCAAAGTAGTGAAGCCGTACTTGTCCACCTTGACACCCTTTGGGAGTTGTACCCAACGACACCGAAACATCGGGATCTTAAAAATACAATAATCGAGCTCCCAAATCTCTTCTATAAACCCATAAAAGCTACTCTTCTTACTGTCTGTGTTGTCATATGCATCTATGCGGACACCACTATTTTGGTAAGTGCTTTTGCTATCCTGAGATCTCGTGTAAAAGGTATATCCATTTATGTCGTATCCTTGCCAAGTCAAGATTGTACCTGATGGCCCTTTTGCCAACCACCTCAACATAACACTCGTTTCTTTCCGAGTCATATGCTCTTTGAACCAATGATTGAACAAACGGTTATGCTCTTTTGTTACCCAAACCTCTGATCGTCCACGATTTTCCTCTCGTAGCTTATTCTTGTGCATGTCCATATACGAGGACACCTCAACTCACTGTTGCAAGACTGTGAAATGAACTTTTTCGAACAATCCATTATCGTAAGAATTTGTTGATTTTCTTCCAATCATCCCTTTCCCAGCTAGCCTACCCTCATGGCGAGATACAGGCACTCCTACCGGTTCTACCTCTCCATGTAATCCACGCAAAACTCGATAACCTCCTCAGTTGCATAACCTTCCACAATGCAGCCCTCCGACCGAGATCGATTGCGTACATACTTCTTCAGGATACCCATGTACCTTTCGAACGGGTACATCTGATGCAGGAATACGGGGTCACATACATTTATCTCATTCACAAGGTGAACAATGAGATGAACCATTATATCGAAAAATGATGGAGGGAAATACATCTCTAGCTGGTATAGTGTCTTGACCACATCATTCTGCAGTTCAAAAAGTCCGATGGGATCGATGACCTTATGTGAAATCGTGTTGAAGAAAAAACACAACCTCATGATTGTCTCTCGGACCTTTTCAGGCAAAATACCTCTGATTACAATAGGAAGCATTTGTGTCATCATCACATGACAATCATGAGACTTCATGCCAGTTAACTTCAAATCTTTCATCGAGACCGACGGAACTTCTTGATGCTTGGATAGAGTGTAGCAAGAGTAACCCGGTGACGGAACTTTCACACCATGCAAGCATTTGTAGAGGTCTGTTCTCTCTTTCTTGGATAGAGTGTAGCAAGTTGGGGGAAGGTAAAGTCGGCCTTTCCCGGTGTCTTGAGGATGTAGCTCAACTCTGATTTTCATATCTTCCAGGTCCCTTCGTGCCTTCAGTCCGTCCTTAGTTTTGCTAGGAATATTCAGGAAAAGGCCAATCAAACTGTCACATACATTTTTCTCTATGTGCATGACGTCTATGCAGTGTCGAACTTCTAAGTCCTTCCAATAGGGCAAGTTTCAAAATATCGATATCTTCTTCCACGTGGTCTTCTCAGTACGAGACCTCGATTTATTATTACTATCTCCCTTTCCAAGTACAACATCAATATCCTTAACCATATCATATACCTCTTCCCCACGACGAGGCCTTGGAGCTATACCATCCTCTTTTGTCCCGTCGAATTGTTTCTTCATATTACGGTAGGGGTGATTCCTACGAAGGAACCTACGGTGATGCATGTACACAGTTTTCCTCGAGTTATTGAGTCACACACTAGTGGTTTTATTCATGCACTGGGGGCATGCTTTGGCCCCTTTTACAGTACAGCTGGATAGGTTACCAAGGGCAGGGAAATCATTGATGGTGCAAAACAATAATGCGCGTAGGATGAAGTACTCTCGCTTGTACTCATCCCATACCTGTACACCTTCGTTCCACAGTACCACAAGATCTTCCACCAATGGTTGTAGGTATACATCAATATCATTGTCAGGTTGTCTTGGCTCTTGGATAAGCAGCGACATCATAATGTACTTTCGTTTCATATACAACCAAGGAGGAAGGTTGTAGATACAGAGAGTCACGGGCCAAGTGCTATGAATACTACTCATGTTACCGAAAGGATTCATTCCATCCGTACTCAACCCAAACCTTATATTCCTCGGTTCATTCCCGAAGTCCTTCCTAAAGAGCCTATCGATGGTTCTCCACTAGGCAAAATCAGCAGGGTGTCTCAGCTTTTCATCCTTTTTACGCTCTTCTGAGTGCCATCGCATCAATTGGACATGATTTTTGTTTCCAAATAAACGCTTCAACCGAGGTATTACTGGTAAATACCACACCACTTTAGCGGGAGCTCCTTTCTTCACCACGATGCCCTCGCTGTCATGGCCTTTACGCTTGTATCGCGATGATTTGCACACCGGACATACATGCATGTATGTATACTCTTTGCGATAGAGTATACTACAATCATTTGGACATGCATGTATTCTTTCTACTTCCAATCCCAATGGACATACAACCTTCTTAGCTAAATAAGTGGTTATCGATAATACGTTTCTATCTGGAAGCATGTCCGCTAAGAGATGTAATAGCGCCGTGAAACTCTTATCGGACCAACTATTGCTTGCCTTCAATTTTAGAAGTGAAAGCACGGTGTGCAACTTTGTGTATTCCTCCTTGCAACCCGGGAACAAAGGTGTGTCCGAGTCGTCCAACAAACCCTTGAATTGATTAAACTCTCTCTGACTAGTGTAGTTCCCTTCTGCATCGCGCAACATCTGAGCAAGATTATTATCGTCATCAATGTCCAACCTATCCTCATCAGATCCATTACCGATGTCAGCTGCCATAATGTCTTCTTCATCATCCAATACATTATCACCTTCATGTATGTTTTCCTCTTCACCGTGACTTGTTCAACATGTATAGCCAAGTACAAAACCCCTTCGAATCAAGTGCAAGTGGATGTGCTCTTTGTCTGAAAATATTTTCTCATTCTTGTAATCAATGCATGGCAATGTATGTACTTCGTCTTCTTGTGCAACTTGTTCTCCTCAGCGGCTCTTAGAAAAGCAGATACCTCGTTGATGTAATCTCGGTTGTAACGGCTCGCATAGTACATCCATCTCTGGTCCATCTAAAATTAATTAACATATAAAAATTAATTAAAAAACTAATCTAATTACTTATCATCTAAAGGAGCTAGATAATAAATTCATCATCTAAAAATGATGAGCACCTACCAAATTAACTAAAATTCCATGTATACTAATATTCACTAATCTTAATTAAATAAATTTAATATATGAAAGATGTATATTATATGTGCACACTAATGGAACCAAATTAATAGTAATTAAAAAACTAATCTATTTACTTATCATCTAAAGGAGCTAGATAATAAATTCATCATCTAAAAATGATGAGCACCCACCTACCAAATTAACTAAAATTTCATGTATATTAATATCCAATAATCTTAAATAAATAAATTTAATATATGCAGGATGTATATGTCCGTACACTAATAGAACCAAATTAATAGTAATTAAAAAACTAATCTAAATACTTATCCTCTAAAGAAGCTAGATAATAAATTCATCATCTAAAAATGATGAGCACCTACCTACCAAATTAACTAAAATTTCATTTATATTAATATCCAATAATCATAATTAAATAAATTTAATATATGCAAGATGTATATGTTTACACTAATGGAACCAAATTAATAGTAATTAAAAAAATAATCTAATTACTTATCATCTAAAGAAGCTACATAATAAATTCATCATCTACCAAATTAACTTAAAATGCAATTTATGTTAAATATATGCTTGATCATAATTCATCATCTATAAAAGGAACACAACATCATCTAATGAAACTAGCTAGGAAATAAATTCATCAACTACAAAATGGTAGGTAAATAAAAAAAACAAAATCTAAACTTTTCATCTCATCTACATATAAACCTTAATTAAACTAGGTTTAAAAATTAAATTGCAACAAGATTAACACAAACCAAGAGAGGAGAAAAAATAACTCACCAAGGAACAACTAGAGGAAGTACAAGCACAAGAATTGGAGAAAACGAAATCTAAAAATTAGAAGTTTTGGTTTGCTCTCGGAGGAAGAAGACCAAGGTCTTGCTCTCGACCACCTATTTATAGGCAATATTATCCGTGGCGCTTGTTAACTAGAACCACCACTAACATTATCGTAATACATTATACATTATCTGTGACGGTTCTAGGATTAAACCGCCACGAATAATCCAATTGTATCAGTGGCGGTTGGAGGATAGCATCGTCACTAATAACCTAGTTATTAGTGACGGTTTTATCCTCCAACCGCCACTAATGATGTATTTGTTATCAGTGGCGGTTCTATCCTCGAATCGTCACTGATAATGCATTATCAGTGGCGGTTCGACGATAGAACCGCCACTGATATACTTCCCGCCATTTTCAATATAGAACCGTCACTGATAATTATATTTGTGACAGTTCAAAAAAATCGGCATAAATAGACCATCACCTATTGCAGGTTTTAGCGTAATAAACTCTTTCTATATACCATAGGCATAGAGCATTTCGACTTACTCGTGTGTCCATCCAATCCTGTCCGGCGGGCCCGGACGCATGCACGTCGCAAATGATTGATTAAGCACTGTTCCATTTCACATTTCCTTTATTTTTCTTTCGGTAAACTTGCTTGCTAGCTAGTACTAGTTGCCAGTACGTGCTAAGTGAAAGTTATCTGTAGCCTGTACCAATCATTGACAAGAAGTGGATAATAATGCGGCGCTGCGTGCGAGTAAATGTCAAACGCTGCATGTGCCTGGCGCGTAGCCGCTACATAGCTACCTCATGGATGCACGGCTTGTAGGGACATGTGGGCACGCACGTACGTATAAACATAAGCTGTGCATGCATGTGTGTGCTTCAGTTAAAACTTTCTACGGACGCAAATATTTTGCCTCCCCGTCTTTCCAAACCTAACCACGTACGGTACTATGCTAGCTGCCGTCCAATTGCCTTAGTCCTACATGCATGTGAGGGCGCGCGCTCTGGCACATGGATTAATTATTTTTGGCAAACTGCAGCTTCTACGGTACTGTATAATTGCATACTATGTCACTGTTCATATTATATGTGTTTAAATTTTTCAACAAAAGTAGACTTTTTTTAGTCGGAATAAGTATATTTGATCCCTTACTATTGCGTTTGTCTAAAATTTAGATAACAGCTACAAAAACAGATAACCAGCCCCTCAACTATCAATACCGGGTATTTTACCCCCTAAGTCTATCTAAAACCGGTTTTAGCCTCCGACCACCCACTCCTTTCCTACTCACCATTCACTTCACCGGACAATGCTGGGATGCGGTGCCCCACTCTTCTCCTCTGCCCATGCTATCGCCGCCCTCTATCTCTTCGCATGTCAAAACATGGGGAGATAGGAACACTTCTGCAGAACCACTTATCATAGACGGTTCGAAACCGTCATCACATATATTTTTTTGAACCGTCTGTATCAAAGTGTCAGTGATGACAATACGTCATCACAAACGGTTCCAAACTAAAACCGTCTTGATGATCACACATCCCAGACGGTTCCACACAGACGGTTCTAGTTTGGAACCGTCTGTGATGATCACACATCCCAAACGGTTCCAGTTTGGAACCGTCTGTGATGTGGTCGTATCCCAGACAATTCATCCCAGACGGCTCCAATTTGGAACCGACTGGGATGTTGATTTTCCATTATTTAGCAATTTTAATTTATTGGCTAGCCTCAGAAAATGCTAGCCATGCACTCTGAAACGAAAATAGTACACAACATCACCAACATATTATTATGATATACATTTAAAAAATGAACTCCAATCACATGTTACACAACATACAGCACATCCATTTCATAAATCAACTCAGATTGCACAATACAACATATGTACAACGCATCCATTTCAGAAATCAACTCACATATATACTAACCAATTGGATTCAGAAGTACAAATGATAAATTCATAGCACAAGGTTCACAAATTAATCTGAATGCATGGTAAGTAACAAATTCACAACTCATTAGTTGAGCCCTAAGTGACATATGCCCTTTGGATTTAAGACCTCAAGCATCAAGAAGGCACAGAGTTGTTCTCGAATACTTAGTAGGTCAGCATGTTCCAACGCAGATTCAGCGCATTGCCAAGCCTGTCGATGAGAAGAGTAAAGTCTTGCGTGTATATAAATTGATAAGTGGAGACAATTGTTGCAAAATTGACAGACCTCTATGACATTAGTCTTCTGTGAACCAATGAGGAGTGCCATGTTGTGGCAAACATAGAATCCACATAGGTCAGTGTCTTTTGGCTGCTAGTGGCACTGCCAAAACATAATAGGTTAATTAGTTTCAAAGGTATTATTATGTAGTGTGAAGGATTATTGCGTATTAACAGATAACGGAAAAAAAGTATGCTTTAGAGTCGCTGGGCCCTTCTTGTGTGGCCATCCACGAACTTTGTAGACAACGAACGACGCGTCGAGTAAATCTGTGATAGGCTTTAAGTCGTGGGTGTCGTCCTTTTTGGAATTAAGGTAAATTACCCAGTTTCGTCTCGGTATAATTACGAGTAGAACCCAGTGAAACCTACACAGGTATGTCGTCATGGTCATTGAACCTAACTTTGAGGTGCGATATATAGTACAAATCAACAAGTATAGCATCTGGTCAACTCCGCCGCCCATGTGGGACTCCACTACCGTCGCCTCCGACATCGGCTCCACCACCGCCACCACCTTCGCCTCCACCGCCAACTTACCCTCCGCCACCGCCACCGTCTTCGCCTCCTCGGCCTCCGAAGCCCCTGCAGCAATGGCTGCGGCGCCACGACGCAATATCAATGAATTCGCCGGCCGCTACTTATGCGCTACACCGACGGTCTCCTCCGCCGGCCAGTACATCGCCCGCCACAGGCACCGCTCCCTCCGCCTCAAGCGTCATCGGAAAGAAGCGTCCACCAACAGAAATCTCTAACGACGTCGACGATAGCTTTGACTCGTCGGCGGATTATCGTGATGGCTAGGAGCTGGATGATGAATCAGACATAGTAGGTTCGAGTGACAACCCCGACGGTCGCAGCGACGACTTCGACGACGACGAGGACCAGACTAGCTAGGCTTTCGCATTAAGAACTTTTGTATGGAAATTTTTGTATATTGTGATGCATGCAAAAATTAAGCTTGTTCTTATATGAAATGCATGTTTCGTTTAACTGTTCTGAAGGATTCACTGACAGAATTGATTATCACAGGCGGTTTGTGGATAAAATCATCTGTGATATTGCCCTCATCACAGACGGTTTTATCCACAAACTGTCTGTGATGAGCGCGACATCACAGACGATTTTAGCCACAAACCTTCTGAGATGTGCCCGAGCCTCTTCTCAGACAATTTTCGTAAAAACAGTCAATGATAACATATTTAATATAACCCCTTTTGTAATAGTGGAAACTGTTGCCGTGAAGATCCGCCGTGGCCTGCCACCATGTTTGCCCCCCGCCCCCCCTCTGGGGTTAGTTTTGGTCAATTCCATCGCGTCTAAACGTGTTCCACCGCTTTCTTATCCAATCCCCAGTGTTAATTGGATTTGTTTTTGCTCGCAACCAATAAATTAAGTGTTTTTCCTCTGCTCTTGCGACTCTTGGATTTGCGGCCGCCGTTCGTCTTGTCGACGAGAATCTATCCAACTATCGGTGAGAATATATACCCGGTTTTGATAATTTAGTGGTGTCAGTTATCTAGTTTCGTAGTTGAGTACTGTAGTTAAGAGGGTAAAATAAACGTTTTCCTTTTTAATTTAGAATCTCTACTTATAGCAGTGTAAAAAAACTATTTGGAAGAAAAAGTAATGACCAATGAGGTGACATTATTATTATTTTCACAGATTAATTGATTTTAAGAGAGTATATATGGATGCGAGTTGGTTGCAAAATGTAAGGCCACGTAAAACGCATGATGTTTTGTCTTAAAACAGATCTCATAAGCATGGAAAGAGATCTAATATAGTGGTAGTAACTACTCCAACTATAGTCGTTGTATATCTATGGTTGGATAAAAAATGATGATCTAGATCTTCTGTAGCACTGTTCGAAATAAACTGTAGGTGAAGACTATTGAGCGATCCGAACCATCGGTTACATCAATCCAACCATACAAACGGCTAAGGAGTTACTTAAGTTGCAGTCTTTGTGAAACTACACGAGAACTTTATCCCATAGGCACTGTAGATTTGTAGCTCTATGTATGCCGTAGATGCTACCTACCTCGCACGCACCACCACACTAAAAATTACAAAACCGAAAAGAATACGAGTTATTGCTCCAATATCGTTTTATACTGGAGGAAAGTGAAAAAACTATGTTAGACTTCCACTTTTGATCAAACAGCACACTTTCCCATCAACATGTTCTTAGCTTGGAGCTATTGGGGAGTGTATCATAGGAATAATTAATCATGTTTGATTAGTGGCTGGAGAAACTAACAACAAGGGTCAACTCCTAATGAGCAAGTAAAACCTCCCTTCAATTAATGGATCACGCCATCACCTTTTATATATGCTCTTCCTAAACACCTATATATATGTTCTCCACCAAGTGGCCAAACTTTTGTTTTTTAATTGCCTACTTTTACTTCACAATATTAGCTATGCTTATCACGATGAGACTAATCTAAGGACATAGATGTTTAATCATCACTACTAAAAAAAAACCTTTTTTGTCAGCCTAGAACCGACAGTGATAACACTATCATTACCGGTTCATAAGCTAGACCGGCACAAATGCTCGACCGAAGAAGAATCGACAGAGATAGTAATTTATCATTGCTGGTTCTTAACAAGAATCGGCAGTGATAATAGAGGAAGTATCACTGTCGGTTCGGAATCCGAACATGCAGTGATAATATTTTTGAAAAATCATAACTTTTTCATACGGAGTCGGATGGATACAAAATTTATATGAAAATTGTAGCTCTCGATGAGATCTACAACTTTGTAGTTGACAACTTTTTTATTTGAAGTAATTTAGATATCCAAATAATTGTTGAAACTTTCGGATACAAAGGGATAAAAGGAAAACATACCTTATAGTAGTTGAAAAGTGTATGTTAGTTGAGATGGTAAGGAAGCTTCGCGTGAAACAGCAGGTCTTGTGTTCAACTCTAGCAATCGTGTGAAAATCACACGCAAATAAATATAGGGTGATCTAGGTGCAAATAATTTTTTTTATTTTAACGAGTGAGTTTTGGATTTACGACTATCACTGCCGGTTCTAATATCCGGTAGTGATGCCGGTTCTAATATCCGGTAGTGATGCTGGTAATTAAAAGAAGCTTAAAGACCTATTTATGATAAAATAAATTTAAAGAAATAGTGTAATTCATACAAGATTTCTACTAATTTGGACACTCCAAATAAGCCCTAAATACATCTTCGTAAATATAGTCTATTGCTACTTGCTAGTACTATCGTGTAAGGCTAGCATTTTTGCCTTTCTTTGATGTGCAGGGACCCAAGTTGCTTTTCTCGACATCCCTGAAGATCTTTGTCCTTCTATATTTATAGCTTGACAAGCCTGCATACATCTATGGTAGCACTGGCCATTTTGAGAGAGACCAGCTAGAGCCTACATGGGTAAGGGAGATTAGTGTGTGCTGGAATGACTTATCTTTTCTTGATGCTTATCAGACTATTATGGTGTGGTGGCCCGTAGGCCAATTTAGCACACCAATTGGTTTAGTTAAGTCCTAATCAACTTTGCAGCAGCTATCCATACATGTCCAGACCCAACTGCTAATAATCTAGAAAGGAATAGCATCAACAGCTCTGTGTCCTCACGCTTATTTAAGTCGTCAATTTCCTCATCGGTCGGACGATTCAGACATGTTCTTTGCGCTGCATCTGAAAAGAAATATTATACTCCATTTCTTATGCAAGTTTGGACTTGGAAAAACAGCAGCTATACCATCAAGTAAGTAGCCAAAAATATTAATGGCATGTATATATTTACAAAGTTATTGGTTAACTTGGATAAACATGAATTTTTTTTAAAATAATACATTTTTTTATTTAAATTGCAAAAATATACCACAATCTCAAAAAATACAAAATATCATACTGTCGCCTTCGAATGGGCGATTTTGTATTGTCGCCTTTGAATGGGCGACATATCCCCTTTCCCGTAGCCAGTTTCTAAAGGAAATCATAACTTTTTCATATGATCTCGTATGGAGATGAACTTTATATGAAAATTGTAGCTCTCGACGAGATCTACAACTTTTGTATACAATTTTTTTTTATTTGAATCCATTTAGATGGCAAAAAATGGGAAGGAAAGTTCAGATCTAAAAATCAGATCTACACTAGATCTTAAACTTCTATCTCGTTTTTGGTAGTCCAAATGGATTCAAATGAAAAAAAATTATATACCAAAGTTGTAGATCTCGTCGAGAGCTAAAATTTTCATATAAAGTTTATCTCCATCCGAGATCATATGAAAAAGTTATGATTTTATTTAAAAACTGACTACAGGAAATAGGATATATCGCCCATTCAAAGGGCGACAAGTGCCAAAATCGCCAATCAGAGGGCGACAGAGGCCTCAGTTGCCTATGTCGTCCGTTCAAAGGGTGACAGAGGTATATTTTTGCAATTTTTCGAGTTCGTCGTATATTTTTGCAATTTGAATAAAAAAATATATTATTTTAAAAAAAAAATCGATAAACATTTCCAGCATCCTTGAACAATACGAATGGTTGGCCTAAAAATACTTCATATGAATGGTTTTGTACGCTCCGTCTAAATTTATAAGGCGTATTTCTTCTTGTCATATAAACCAAGAAGATATTAAAAATAACTAGATTACCCCTAATTATTATCACACTATATGCAACGCATGTATATAGGAAATATGAAGTAAAGATGGATATTTATTAGCGTATATAGGAAACATCACACTAATTTTGTATTGAAATATAAAATACACCTTATATCTATAGATAAGGTCATTTAAAAATACACCTTATAAATTTGGACGAAAGGAGTAAACAGGTTGTATCGTGCGGTGGCCCTTCTGGTGGTGGGCTGATGGCAAGATCTATCACTAATGTATTTTTTAAGTGCGTCCTCATCTTATTGATTAGAAGCATTTCGTAAACATCCAAAGACAGGGCCCAGCTTAATTTAGGATTTGTGGTCCAAAAATTGATTTCCTTTCATTTATGCATATGAAATGATTTTGTTCAAGATCCATCCGCCCACAATTTTTTCATGCTTTTTAGCCACACGAATTTTTTTTAGAGCACATGCATGTTCTTCTTTGGAGAAGATAACAAGTGCCTGAACATTACAACCTCCAAGTGTGCACACTATCAATCACTCTATACATGTCAGACTCGCTAGCTCTTCTGTCTCGAGCGAAGAAAAGAAACAGAGCATGAAAAGCACAATAGATTAACAAAGTGGTACAATACAAATATACAAGTAGTACGTACGTACTGGTATTTTTATCTCTTATTGTCAAAGTCCATTAGTCCAGTGCAGGCATGCTCCAAAAGCATGGGAGTGAATTGCTAGAATAAAAAAAAAAGCCGGAATGAGATGGCTCACAATTGAGAGCGTCGCAAGGGGCTTTAAACTCTCCCTCTTTTTGACTGACGGCTAACTAAAGCTGGGAAAAAGGTGAAAGAAATTTCAAATTTGGCCGAGAAAAATATTGGAGAACATAGAACGCACGCATTTTCCTTTCTGCTACTGAGATTAGTTCAAATAAAGGGCAGGATAAAAAAAAAGTAAGAGTTCGTGCATAATTTTATCGGATGGTGGCTGTGAGTTGTGAGTCTTGTGACACACACCACGCTTGGAGTGAGGTGAGGGCCCAAAACAAGGCAGGAGATTTGATTGCATGTAAGTTGTTGGATCACATCGATCTACTCAAATGATAACCATATCTTTACTCGTCTCGTGGCTTTTAGACTATCTATTGATCTTGTTGCTTTCATCATTTATCTTACACGAGGTGAATATCCGTGTCTTTCTACAAATTAAAAAAAATCATTTTACCTCAACATGTTGAACTAATATCGCTGGGCTTGCCAACACCATTTCATCAACTTTGTTAGGGCACAGGACTGAGCTTCGCTCCAGCTCACGTCATGCCTCCACCTACACACTAGGCATACAACATGCTCACAGCTTTACCACTATGACTACAGAGCTTCACTACGGATAGTGTCATGCCTCCATCGTACTCGGCATATAGCACACCATGGCTCCGTATGCTGTAGTGCTCAACATACACCATGTCATATTTCACCGCATGTCTGACTAAACTATGCTATGACTCACACCATGCCTCTATCGTGATACCATATATATGATATCAAACATACACAATAAAAATCTAGAGAAAATTTCTTATTTACCATTGAAAGTTGGATAGATCCTTAAAATGCCATTGTGAAACTGTTCTTGCCTTCATTGACACCGGATTTCAACTTATATCCCATTTTTGCCACTCTCGTTACTTTGCCATGAGGCAACTGTCATTTGCCCCCTTGACTTTGTTAGATTTTTAAAGAAAATGGCAGTCCTACCTTTTGGTCAAAGCCCTTCTTCCTCCTCTCTTCCTCCTCACTCGTATGACTTTGTATGACACTGTTGCTCAGCTCCGCCAAATCAATTCCATTTGTTAGGTTATTTAAGTTAGAATGAAATGAGAATGAAGATGGATAGAATCGTCTTTTTTCGTATAAGTTAACAGGGCCACTGATGGAAGTGACACAAACGGGATGAAACTTGAGATATGATTGCAATGAAGGGAAGAACAGTTTTACGATAGTATTTTAGAGATTCGGTCAACTTTTAGTGGCAAATAAGAGATTTTATCAAAAATCTATTGTTTGCTCAGTGCATATTTCTTATTTCACACTATAATAAAAGCAAAATAATAAATTTACGAACTCTATAGTTAACTAACAACAAGTGGATCGCTACAACAGCTCTCATCGCCCATCGGCCGTCGTGCTTGGTCTACATCCATGCCCATGACTCTGCCACACACGTGTCTGAGCTTCGCTAGGACTCATGTTGCGCCTCCGCTACCTCACCCTCTGCTCCGTTGTCACATCATTTATCTCACATCTCAAACATTAGGTAGAACTGGAGTCATCTTTGTATACCCATAAGCGTTTTGGGAACGCTGAACTAATACAGAGCAAAAAAACAATTCCAATTTAAGCACAGGTCAGCAGATATCGAGATATATTTCCAGAGAGCACTTACAGTCCGCTTCTAGTCATCATTGATCTCCAGCTTCCGGGTGGTCGACTGGTCGGTACGGTGACGCTGAACTGCGGAAGTAAGCGCAAAACCAGGTAATAAAACACACACACACACACGGATAAGCACCAAATTAAATCAAATCGCATGAAGGATCTGGTGCTGCGATGGATTAAAATGTAAGGAGAAATTTGTACCTTCATGGTGGTGTCGGGTGGAGCGATCGAGGTGGCAGGGAGCCAGGAAACCCAATAAATTTCTGGTCCTTAATTGCTGTTGGCGTACAAAATTTCAAGATGGCCAGGCTTCCTCAAGCCATCGGTCATCAGCGAGGTTCAAAACAGCTGATAACAAACTTGGAGTGGATTTGCTCTTGACGAGAGGAGCTTTCGTATTTTTCTTTTTTATAATTATATAAATATTAAAATATGAATGAATGGTAAAAGTCGATTACTTACTTTTCCTCTTGTTTCAAAATTTGTGCGACTTATATTAGAAAGTAAAGCATTGAAGTAATGCTCAAACTATATTCCTGACAACCTTCTATAGTTTGGGTTTTCGTCATCAGATTTTACAATAGAACGTAAGCACAAACAGATATGTGATCAATCTTCAGTCATAAAACCACAGCCCACTGACCCTCGCAGGCACAATAATTAAACAGGCAGATCCAGTGCGCGACCAAGGATAAAAGGAAGAACTTGCATCACCGTGTAGTAGCTGAGGTCGATGAGGAGGCGCTCGGCGGCGTGGACCGCGGCAATGCCTTGTCAGTCACCTCGAACTTGATGTGTGCCACCACCTGGCACCGCAAAGCATCCTGGTCGCCTGCCACCGCTGCGATAGCTAGGGGTGAAAACGGTTAGATATTTCTGATCCGATTCGGAGTCGGATTCGATTGAGACCGGATTCTAGAAGGGATTTAATTATCCGACCTAATCGGGACGAGATTTAGATACTACTTGAATTCGGATTCAGGATCAGATTCGGAGTGGTCAAATATCTGACAAATATTGGACATGAATCACATGATTTGGATATTGGGTTTTTTTTTCTATTTGGATATCAGGTAACTATATTGGCACAGCCCAAAGAACTTGGCCGTTGGTCTAACCCATTCATTACATGTTTTTCATGGCAGCCCATTGGCCCAGCCCATTCTCTACTCTGGTTCACGGAAGTGGCATTTGGCCTAAGTAGCCTAGAGGTGAAAACTTCTATATGTTTTCTATGGCAGTTTATTTATCTTGACAATTAGTTGGTTCAGTTGATTCTCAATTAGTAGGTTCTTTCTATGATGTCTATGAGTTCGATTGATGTATAACTTGCTATTATGATTATGTACTCCTATGGTTTGATTCAACATATATTACTCTATATATGCATGTATTATCCATATATCTTTATCCATTTTTTGACTTGAATCCGTCATATATCTGTCCCGTGTTCGTATCCGAATAACCTGGATTTGTATCCGTATCTGGCTCTCTTCGCACGAACCCAGTACCCCTTCCCTGCCTTCCTTCGTGTGCTCCAACTCGTGCCGTACCTGTGTCCGTGACCTCTCCTCAATGCCATCACCTGCGTAGCCTTTCACTTCCTCTCCTCCCACCTTACCATCACCTACATCCCCTCTCAGCGCCGTGCGCTCTACCTCGCGCCTGCACCCTCTCCTCGACGCCGCCCGCACAACCCGCACCACCGCTATTTGAGACTATACCCATCACTGAGCACACCGCACACTTGCTGCAGAGATCTCCCTTGGCCATGTCCTCCCATCCCACGGTTATCGTAAATCCACCTTCCCAACAACGCCCAACTCCGGGCAAATCCTGCACCCTTTCCCCACACACGCAGCCATCTTGCATGATTTCCTCGCCCTCCTCCTCCTTCCCTACGCACCCTAACCACTATGCAGCCTTGACCCTTTGACTAATTACATAGTTATCGTTAGGGGTGAAAACAGGTCGTATATAGATGAGTATAGCTTTTCTCGTATCATAACCTATATTTCTTCTCGGATTTGGAACCGGATCTGAATAACCCGGATTTGTATCCGGATATGGCTCCGGATACATATTCTAATATTTCAACGGTCAGTAGCTATTTTCTATGTTTTTTTTAACGTGGACATCACATAAATTAAACAGTACCAAAATCACTGTACGCACCTGTTGATCGTACAATGTGTACGGATAGTGCAAGCATAAGAAGGACATTGCAATCGATGAATTGATAAGCAAAACTCCAAAACCGATAATCCAATAACATAGGCAGGTCATATGAGAAACATAGGCAGGAGGAGCTAGGAAGGGCATTAGTCCGGACAAAACATCGACTTACACAAAAGAAACTGCAGCTAAACAATCAGAAAAGAACAGTTAAAAAAATATTAGAGAAGAACAGTTCAAAAAAAGACTATCAGAGAAGAAAGGTGCATATGATCGTCGGAACACAAGAATTGAAAAGCGCAGAATAGAAAAACACAATAATTATATAGGAATGCTGGTGCATCCTACCTAACAGGAACACAAGACAGAGGAATTGTTCAAAAACAGTGTCGAATGTTTCACAGGAATTTCAATTTGAGAGATGCTTCCACGGGAATTTCATTGGAATTTCATAGTAATCTTATGAGTTCAATCCTTTGTACGAAAGGTCTATATATGAAAATTTCCTATAGAATTGGATTCCGTCAAAATTCCTCAAAAATCTTACAATCCAAAGAGGCATAAACAGAGTAGTTCTGTCGGCATAAGTTGAAGTATTATAGACTTTCTCTACTTGTTGGACACATCAATAAATAGTGCAGGTTGGTTGAATGTATACCACTCGAGTAAAATTTTTGTGAAAATAATTACTACTTCCGTAACAGGCCATGGACTCCCAGAATTGGCATTTTTAAGACCGTACGATTGGCCGGGATAGAGGCTTTGTTTCCTCGATTTGCACTACGAGATTAGCTTACAGCACAAAAGACGACGAACCAACAAAGCACGCATTGATCGATCTGACTCATCAAACGGGAACTACATGTAACAGGTAGAGGTGGGTGTCGTGCCGTACCGAGCCGGTCCAGCACAGGCCTATCGTGCTTCATGCTTCGTGCCGTGCCGGTTCGGCTCGCCTTCAGTGAGCCCAGGCACGACTCATTTGCGCTTCGTGCCGTGTCGGTCCAGATTCGACCCATTTGCACTATTGCAACGAGAGAAAAGTAGTCGGAAATGCATGGAGTTGAGGCAGTAGATTCAAATATTATGAGAAAAAGAACTAAAATTTATTTATTCTTGAACAATTACATAGAGCGAGGGGATGTGCTCAACACGGGCGAGAGAGGGGGTAATGGCAAGAAAGAGAGTGAGCGAGACAGGCAAGAGATATTGAGAGGGAGATTGAGAGAGACGGATGAGAGAGAGAGCTGAGAGAGATTGAGAGGGACGAGCGAGAGAGAGCAGCTTCTTACACCGTCTCTCAATCTCTCTCAACTCTCTCCCGTTTTGTCTGTCTCTCTTAGATGTCGGCGATAGGGATGGCATTCATGCTACTGGATGCATCCACGACAGTCATGCTCTGTGAGTCGGTGACCTTCATGCTAGGCTTCTTCCTCACGTCCTGTATCATCGGGCCTGGTACGGCCTACTCTACAGTATCGTGTCGGGTCGTGCCGTCCATCGTGCTCAATTCTCAGGCCCGGCATGGCCCGTGATACAGTGTTGTGCCGGCCCAGCACGGCCCATTTCGTGTCGGGTCGGGCTTCGTGCCGAGCCGTGACGTCGTGCCTCGGGCCGACCCAAAAGAGCCCGGCCCGAGTGCCCACCTTTAGTAACATGCAAATTATCGAGAGACCTCGCACCGTGGATACCAACTGATGTTTATGCTTCCGAGGAGTCGTGGCAACCTCGCCGAGAGATCTAACAACAATAATATGATTCTGGTAATGATAAGGGAAGCCACTTTTCTAGCTTCCTAATAAACTTTTTCTATATATGATCTTCTTTCGAACATAATTATAAAAATAATTTTATTCTTAATCACGGAAACGCCGATAGGCAGCATGTATCACTGTCATGCTCCCGTACCCTGGCAAGAGGTACTAAACAGTGCTACCTCCGCAATATAAATTAAACAAAGTTATTAATTAAGTAGTTCACCTCGTGATTAATTAATTAAAATGAATATTTAATAGCACATTCCTGCTTAGCAACTGTCACCTCAACAAGACTCTTGCCATGACTCACCTGCGGCGGTTGTCACCTGCCATACTTTTGTACCTGATTAGGTAAGAAACTATTTTTATAAATTTATTAAGAAGAATGCTGCGCTCACCGTCTAGCCCTGTAGATAGAACGGAGTGTACATCTTACTTTCCGCTCCCTGACCTCAATCCCCTTCCGATTCTCTCTCTTTGTTTGTGCTGCAGCCTGCATCCTATTCACCTCACGCTTAGGCCAGCAAAATGCTACTACTGCATCGATCGGTAGTGCGTTTGCATCGATGAGATATTGGAAACGTCGTCAAATATCCAACAGAACGTTCAATATCCGAATCGATTGCTTTCGATCGGATCGCTTTTTAAGACCTCATGAAGAAAAGTGATTTCAAACACTATGGGTGTCTTGTTGAACAGCTAGACAGCCAAGAGGCCCAAGACTTCAAATACTGGGGATCTTGCAGAAATTTCGCAGGGAACTTAAAAAACCGGACGACAAAAATGTGAACCACCAAGCTTGGTTTCTGAAATAAACCCAGCTTATTTGTGATATTTTCTTTTTAAGAAAAAGATAAAAATGGCAATACCATCGTCTAACGAAACATAGCCAAATATTTACTGCCGCTAGAAGTTACATCTAAGCACAAGCCACCGAAAAAAAAAACATAATACCAGAGATGAGAGAGAGAGAGAGAACACTTACTCCAATTCCCAATTCCCAAACTAATTGCATTTTACAGTTACCCCGCTCGAACGATACCTGCAAAATTATACAACTCTGGTGCTCCGTCCATGCCCGTAGCCATGGCCAATGGCACGATTTAGCACAACTCTAGTCGTCTCGTACACCGGCAGCTCGTCCCTGTACGCGGCAGCCCCGGCGGCTCCGGCGCCGGGGGGAGCAATGGCCGCGAAGTTCTCGAGCTCGAACAGGTCGGAGCTCGCGTCGCTGCTCTCCTCGTCATCGTCGTCTTCGTCGCTGTCCATCTCCATCCGCCGGAGCAGCATCTGTTCGACCGCCTCCACAGGCATCCTCCGGCGGTCCACCGTCGGCGCCGTGGCCGGCGCCTCGTAATCGCTGTCCGAGAACCGCACGGTCCGCTTCGCCTGCCCCCGCGTGGACGGCGTCTTGCTCAGGCAGGAGCGCGAACACGAGGACGCCGTCGAGCATGCGGACTCCGCGGCAGTCGCAGCCGCAGGCGGTGTCGGCGGCGCGCGCTTGCCGGCGAAGATGGAGTTGAGGAAGCCCGCGAGGCGCGCGCCGGGGGAGGCCGGCTTGCGGAGGTCCCTGAGCTTGGCGCGGATGGAGGTGCCCGACTTCTTGGCCTTCTTCTCCGGCGTAGGCGCGGGCGCCCCGCCTGGTACAGTCGTGCGGATGGGGCGCAGGCGTCGGTGATGCGACGACTCGGCCTCGGACGAGGAGAATCCGCCGTAGCTGGAGCACTCGGACGAGCTGGACGTCGTGGCGTGCAGCCCCGGCGCCGGCGCCGGCGCACGTGCCCGGTAGCTCCCCGCCAGCGACGGCCTGTAGTAGTAGCTGTAGTGCAGGGCCTCGTGCTGCAGCTTCTTGGTCGTTGCCACCGCAGTAGCAGCCAGCACCTCCGGCCCGGCGTGACCCGGCTCGTCCATGGACTTGTATATCGCGTCGAGCAGCGTGGACGAGAAGGACGGCTGGTTGGTGTACAGCCTCGCCGGTGCCGCCCCCTTGGCCCCCCGCCTCTCCATTCCACACCAAACAAACACCCTCCAACCCACACACACAAACAACAGCAGTAAGCAAAGCTCAACAAGAGAAACTATCAATGCAAGCCTTCCAGTTCCAGCCAGCCAGTGCGCAGTGTTCTTCCCCAGTGGCGGTGGTGGAAGAGAAGAGCTTGGTGGTGACAATGGTACGCGTTGTTGTGAGACGAAGGGTGGTGGAAAGGAGAGGGGAGGGAGAGGAGGGAAAGTTAGGAGGAAAGAAGGGTGAGGGGGTAAGGGATCGGTGGGAAGATATAGCCGAGCCGAGCCCGGGAGCAGGACGAGCGTGAGGATTTTTTTTTTAAAGTCTCCTTGTGAATATTATTTTTAAAAATAGTTTTTCTAAATTATTTATAGATTGGGTCCTTACGACTTACTGCGAGCGACCTTTCGAGCTCGGGAAGCTCGGCTAATTTAATCAGGAATTAACTCCATTAATTAATCGTTAATTTAATTATATTTTTAATTAATCATTTAGTCACATTCGCTAGTTAATTGCATCCTTCCGCGGCATACAAGCACGGAAGCTGTCCTTTCGCGGAAACCTAGCGCAAAAGCGATGAGAAATCTATCCTTCCGCTACAACCAGTCGCGGTAGCTATTGCCGATTTCTGCCACGCCACCCAAACGCAAAGCCCGTTTGCCGATTCCTTCCGCACCACAAACACGTAACCTATCGAAAAGATGCCAAGCTTCTCCGACGTGTCAAGTGACTCGTGTCGCCTACCATATATTTTGTGATCGTTCCGGAGAAAAACGAAAACGGAAGCCTTTTTTCGAAAACGGAAAATGTCGGGTACGAAAATGGGAGAGCCATTTCTGTCGGAAACGAAAACGGAATCGGAAATTCCGTAGAAGTGAAACCGAAAATTCCGTCAGAAACTTTACCCACTTGGCCCAAAAACGATAATGGAGAATTTACATTTATTTTTGAATTAAAATAATTTCAGAAATACAGATGGCTTTATAAAAAATATCAAATAGAGTTCAAAAATTCTGAAAAAAAATCTCAAAAATACTTTGGGACATTTTGAACCTAGGAAAATTATTTATAGCATAATTTTGGCTTCATTTTTCATGAATAAATTAATTATATAAATATAAAAAATAGCAAAATGACATTTATAAACTCTAGAAAATCCAGGATAAATCTCAAAAATTCATAAATGAACATTGAAAAATAATATGCAAATTTTAGGGCATTATATCTTTATAGTTGGGGGAGCAAGAGGATGTCGATGATAATGATATGTAGGAGGACATAATGGTCTGATCTAGGAGGACAAATAGCGAGCCTTCAAATGACAAACTTGAAAATAACTTTCTAGTGATACCGGTGAACATAACATTGTTCTTATATCCGCCTTTGAGGTGGAATGAGTTACATTGTTTTTGCGGTAATGTATATTATGATCATGTACTACGTTCTTGTGGAATTTTCCACTTTCGTTTTCGTATCTACTCCGTTCCGTATCCGTTTTTGTCATTATCCGTTTTCGTATCCGTTTCCGGAGTTTTTGATTTTATTTCTATTACCGGTAAAATATATGGAAACGGAAACAGAATGACCATTTACCGACCGTTTTCGTTCTATTTTCATCCCTAACTACGAGCGTGCAATATTTAGGACGAGTATTTATCTGCGCTAATTTCACCCATTAACAGGGGTGGGCAATTTTTAACTAAAACCGAAAAACCGAATCAAACCAAACCGAATTAACGAAAAAGTCGGTTTTTTCAGTTTGGTTTGTATTTTGACTCTATTTGATTTTTGAATCTCAGAAACCAAACTAATATCACCCCGCCTAGCCCTAGCTCCATTCGCTCATTCGATCACTCTTTCCCCATACCGCCCCCTCGTGGCCTCGTCTCCTTCCCTCTCCCCACGCCCCTGGCCTCCCTCCCACGGTCCCGCCCCTCACCTTCCTCTCTGCGGCCGCGCCCTCTTGCCCCAGCCGCCTTCCTCTCTCTCCCCATGTGAGGCTCCCTCCTGCCCCCTCGCCTCCCTCCGCCACTAGCCCACCCTCTGTCGCCCTTGCCCCCGCCTCCCCCTCCCCTTTCCCCTCTGGCGCGTGCGCGGCACGGCGTCCCCGGTCTCCGCTCCCCCCCCCCAGCGACGGGCACGACGTGCGGGCAGGAGGTCACGGCCGAGGCAGGGTCCTTGTGGCGACATGGGCGAGCTAGCTGATCGATCTGGCGGTTTGGAGAGCGACTGTTATCATTCTTCGATGAACAAAAAACCGAACAAAATTAATTTCGATTAATTCGATTCGGTTTTTAGATTGATAATTTTCGAAAACCAAAAAAAATTTAACCGAAAATAAATAAATTAACCGTATACTCACCCCTACCATTAAGAAGCTAGGGTGCATGTAAAATCCTATTTTCATGCCATGCGTCCCAGGATTTTAATTCTGATGAGACGTCGTCCTTTCCTCATCATCGCGTGGACAGCAGGACGGCTTCGTATTATCTCTCAACAGTGCAGTCCTAGTATCTTGTACGTGCGAAGCTGCTTAATTTTGGTCCGGTGCCTGAGTAAAGTCCGGAGTGCCAAGCCTCCGTCCTCTTCTCCCCGCTGTTAGTTCCTTTTTACGTAGTACACAAAACATCGGCCGGTCGTTTCATTTGTACGCATCAACAATTGCGTTGTTTTTGCAATTCATTCAAATGCTACACGATAAACACGACGAAATCAATCCATTAAATACGCACAAACCGTTGCTTTCCGGGCTTGTCCTCACGTTCTCTGCCTACACGATTATACACGATGAATCACATGACAGAAATCCTTCCTTCCCTTTCGCGGTGATGATGATTTACACCGGGATTACTGTTCACCATTACCATTTCACCATGGCAAACAAGCAAATAAATATGGCACAAAAACGTATGAACGTGGCGATGGAACCGGGGCCTTGCGTGTTCGATGTAAAAAAAATCGCCATTAACAACTCTAGTAATTAACTCATAAACGTTAAAAAAATTAGCAAGGTGGTCTGTATATTTGCACAGCTAGATTTATTACATATCGTATACAACCATTTGATTTTCTCCTTTAATTATAAGTCAATTTTGTTGATAATTAAATTAGTTTTGGGATGTTTACATGTAATTTTATATATATATATATATATATATAGAAAAGCTTTTGCCCAAAATACATCTCGGGCGAACTTAATCGAAACTTTGGCAAAAAAAAAATACATCCACTGTAGTGTGTTCTTAGGGTAATACGCTTCATTCAAATACGTCATTAATTAAAAATATTTTTTGAGGAAGCTGCAATTATTCTAATATTATATATTTTAGTTTTCTAACTCCTTTCATTTATTGCTTCTTCTCCCTCCTTACGTATAGGGGTGTAATCGGCTTGGATTTGATCGAATATCGCTCTTTTTATATCCTAAATCATATTTTTTATTGGATTCGGATAGTACCGGATATGAATACGATGCGGATAATATCAGTCGTGGATTCAAATCAAATACGGAGCGGAATCGATACGGTATCGAATAATTTTTGTCGGATAATGCGCGAAAACAGATACCATATAAAGCAAATATATAGTACTGATTAACCAATCGTATGAGTTCAACATGTAACAAGATTATCACAGTCTAACAAGTCATTTTATCAGGCAATCCCACAAAGTTGCAAAAATACACTAAATTTGAACGGTATACATATGACAAGTTTTGAAATATAGAATGATTCGTAAATAATATTACGATAAGTCGATAACATGACCATGAGGTCCATAACTCCATGTTTTCATGAAAGAGACAATATGACAAGTCGATAATATTTGAATTACATCATACAGACATACAAATAGAAGACTCAACAATGACACAATCTTATATAAGAGTTCGAAGACCGAAGTTGCTAAGTCAGGCTGTCAATATCTCAAGAAACAACGAGTGCATGATGATGGTTACTTGTTGTGGTGACCTGCATAATTAACCCCAGGTAATGATTGAGATTTATAAAATTTACGTTGTGATTTTTAGAGCTTGATTCGATTTTATACTGTCGCGTTTTAGTTAACGGTTCGACCGACTGAAACTAGCGTTTTTAATGGATTTCAACTGGGTAGACTGATTTTAAATCTTGTACAAATGCAGATAATTATTATTTTAGCTGATTTACTAAAATCTCAAATTTTCTTGTTTTTCTCTTATTTTATTTTTCTGTCCGTTTATTAGTGTATGTATTGCATCGAAATTATTTTCTTCAGTTAGATAGCCATTTTTATGTGTTTTGGAAAATTTTCCACCTTTTCTATTTTTCTCTTTTTTTCCTTCATCCTCTCCTTATTTCTTTCCTTTTTCTCTTTCTTCATACTCTCTCTCCCTTTATCTGTTCGGTGCACTGGCCGAAGGCCACTTCTAGCTTCTTCCTCTCTTTTCCTTTTTTTCCCGCATTGCTTCTTTCTCCCTCTTATTCTCTTGCTCCTGTAGTTCTTCCCGATTTGGTCTTCCCCACACGATCTAGTTGCTTGGCTTCCCTGCTGCACTAGCTCTGGCGCTTGCCTCCTCCTCTAGCCGCTCTAGGGCTCGGGCCTCCCCGCACACGCGTGCGCAGACCACACTTGGAATGGTCGGTAGGAGACTCAGATATCCAATTTACATTATCAAGATATATCTGAAAATAGGTTCGGACTATACCGATCCTACGGATATCGATCTCCTGAATCCGAATCCGAAAAAAAATATCCGAAACCGATTCCGAATCCGAAAACTATCCGAATCTGATCCAAACATATCCGGTTGGTCAATCGGTCGAAAAATATCCGATCCGATTGCACCCCTACTTACATATCCTTCTACCAATGCTTGAAGCAAGCTAGTAATGGTTCTTCCTGGATGTTGCTAAAACCGGTATCCTCTTCCTAGACCCGCTCTAACACTCTCTGCATTATAGCTGTATTAATTTATTAGTATGATATCATGCCTGTATGAACTGTCTTGTATTTTTTTGTATGCCCGGCTATCTTTCTGTTGTCATCGGCGGAGTGCCTTGCTTGTCCTCAAGTACACGTCTGACCACTCCGATTTTGTTTTGTGGCGTGTGCCTAGCTTCTACTCCTCCTAATCAACAATGCCATATTGCGTATAGATGAAAGCATCTAGGCACCCAGTGTGTGTTGGTTTTGATAATTAATGATAACTCTGTTATACGGTCTAATACTTTTCTTGAGAATATTGAAAGTAGGTCAATTCCAAGATTGACGACCATGGAAATATCAAGGAAGGTACAAATCAATTGTTAATATGTTAAAATCATGAAAAGGTAAAATTATAAGGTTCTTTTCTAATCTTTTATCGATCTTGGTGTTTGGAAGAAAGATCAGTTTGCTAGAATTAGAGCCGTACTATAAAGAGGGATCTTGACGTTTATCTTGATGTTATTTAGGGTTTAAAGGCTCAAATTACATATTCATATGAATGCTTATCAATATATGTGTTCCTAAATAGAAAACCTTTTTAAAACAAATCAAGTCTCTGGAAATCCGGTGCTACCGCCCATGGCAGCGCGGTGCTACCAGGTGCTCGGTAGCACCGGCTTAATAGGGCGGTGTGAAATTTTCAGAGAAGTTCTTTTCTGGATTCTGGTAGCCCGGTGCTACCGCGTATGGTAACCTGGTGCTACCGGATGATCGGTAGCACCGGACATTAACCCTGTGTGAAAATTTCAGAGAAGGGCTATTTGGGCGTTTTGTAGCCCGGTACTACCGCCCATGGTAGCCCGGTGCTACCGGGCTAGCGGTAGCACCAGACATTAGTTCGGTGTAAAAATTACAGAGGGATGTGTTTTTTTGGCTTATCTGCATCCCGGTGCTACCGCCCATGGTAGTCTGGTGCTACCGGACCAGCGGTTGCACCGGCCCTCAGCCCAGTGACTAAATTCGAGAGAGGTCTCTTTTTGAAGAAAGAAAATGAAGTGAAGCCCGGTGTTACTGGTCCTAGTTGAGCGGTAGCATCGGATCCTTTGTAACGGTCTCTGGCAAGAGCATTAAATGCACTGTTCTAGCCGTTGAAATGGAGCCCGGTGCTACCGGTCCTACATGGGCGGTAGCACCGAAAAAACAGATTTTTGCCAGATTCGAGCTCCAACGGCTAGAAAGTTTGGTGGAGGCTATAAATACCTCCCAACCTGCATTTTAGAGTCACTCTTGGTCCTCATTGATGATATTTGAGCTCTAGCAAGTGTTCTCCACTCTTGTATGCATTCAATTTTCATTTGTGAGTGTGAGAAGCTAGGTTGAGTATTGCATTTCATATTTGAGCCTTTAGACACCGATACTCGACCTCAAGCAAGCGTCAAGATTTATTACTTTTGGAGATTGCCGTCTCCTAGACGGCTTGGTGGCGATTGTGCACGGTGAGCTTCTCAACGGAGATTGTGAGAAGCCCCGGCAAGTTGTGATGGCCGGAGTTCGCCTACCCGGAGCGCGAAAGAACTACCTTAGTGATCGAGGAAGGCTCAAGCAAGTGGAGCCGGCTTGACGTGGTTCAAGGCACCTCAACGTGGAGTAGGGGAGACTGGCAAGTCTCCGAGACCACGGGTTAAATTTCTTGTCTCCTATTTAATTGTGTTTGGTATTCCTCTTTGTTGAGAATCTATTTCATTAATAGCACATTCTTGATAGTCTTTGTGAGCTCTAGTACATTTACTACACTATATTTGGCATAGTATCTCAAGTGCATGCTAGAGAAGTTTAGTGTGAATTTACTCTTTGTATCTCTATACCTTGGTGTTATTAGTAATTTCTAAAATGTGTCGAAAAATTTAGAAACCTCCTATTCACCCCTCTCTAGTCGGTTATCATTGATCCTACAATAGATAGATGAACTAATGACAAATATACATTCATTCGTGATTGTCTTACATCATATTTGCATTTAGAACCAGGACACATGCCTAGCATTATCGATTATTTTTTCAGATTAAATATTTAGTAACCATCCCAAGAGATAACATTTTATTATAAAATATTACTTAATATAAAAAATATAGAGAGTAGATTAAAGTACAATCTAATTTCAATGTTAACCTCAACCGCCAATGACTCAAAACACGTCTAAGTTCTATAAAGGATAGAAAGTGCTTCCTAGTTAGCGGATCGATATGCACCAAGTCAACAACGGAAACCAAAGAATCATCCAGAGAGATGGTACAAAAGGCTAACAACTTTGCTTGCATGACTAATTAAGAAAGAAAAAGTTGGCAACTTATTGTGGCACACAAATAGTTGATACAGTAATTTTTAATCCTAATTTAATTCTTCCACATATTTCTTATAATCATGTCTATAATGAGATGTTTTCATTTTTCTCCTAATTGACACAAAAATTAGGTGATGCATGCACTATCAAGCAAAAACAAAAAATGAGATAGAAAAGCCTCGTACCAATAAATTCTCTAAAAACAATTTTTTTGCCATTTATATATTTGTCAATTTATTTATTTATGGTTCCTAATTTTTATGAATAGAAATAAATTTATAATTTTTATTTAATTCATTTTAGGATTTTTCTAAGACCAAACTTATAATTTCAATTTAGTTCTTATTATAAATTTTAATAGACTTCGGATGTAGTTTTGAATTCATAAACAAATCAAATCACCTTGACATGGATTATTTTTTCTAGAAATTTAAGTTTAGATATTGTATACAATCCAATTGTGAATTTTTATACAGCTTTATTCCTAATATTAGGTATTTTGGATTTCACTTTTGAATTCATATAAAATAAATTTGCTTGTTTTATTTTACTTGTAATTATGAATTTCATATTGGACTCTATATAGGGTATTTATTTCATCTTAAAATTTGCTAATTTTATTATGTTTATTATTCTAAATTTAAGTTGTACTTGACATAGATATTTAATTTAATCAAAAATTTTATTTCTAAAATATATTAATACAAATCAAAGTCATGATATTATTTTAATTTTTATTATGAATTTGCCTATTTGTGGAATTCTAAATCTGAAAAATATATTATATTTTCATTTAGTTCTTTTTGGAAATTTTCTCTGATTTATAATTAGTATAGTTATACACCTTATTACGAAATTTATTATAAATTTGTTATTTTTTGAATTCGCATACAAATCAAATCTCTAATCATTATTTATTTTTTATTCCGAATTTGCATGCTTTTGGTTCATACTTGGGTGGATTTTGTTTCTAGATTTAGTCTATAATTCTTACAAAAATCCTATTTCTATTGTCATCTAGTTATTATTCTGAATTTTTATTGAAATCAAATTTCTAGTTTTCGTTTTGTATTCTAAATTTTAGTTAATTTGGATTAGACTTGAGATGTACTCTGTCTTTTAATTTTGTAATTTTCATGTAATCATTATTATTTTGAATTTTAGTTATTTATGAATGTTACTATGGACCTCGTACGGAAATTTAATCACTATTTTTTATCTACTTTTTATTTTGAATCTCAATTTAGTTGTATTGTGTTTGATTTGAACTCGTTCTTTTAATCTAAACCGTTATAATTCGGATCTACCAAATAGATAGCTAGATCTTTCTGATTAACGTGATTGCTTTCTCGGAATGCTTATTTAGAATAGGTATAGATAATAGATAGACAGATAGTCAGAGATCCCATGCTCATGCTGGTACGGTGTTTCATTGCGAAAATCATGCCTGTATATATGTACGTGGAATCATGCTTAGGGCATGTTTCATTTGAAGCTAATTTTGCCACGTCTAATCTTACACATCACATACTCAATTTTTTGCCAAGCTTTATCACATTTGTGGCGTTGAATTTTATTGCCACAAAAAATATGATAAGCCGCATCTGCGTAAAGTTAGTATTGCAAAGTTAGCTTCAAACCAAACATGCCTAATCTAATCTAATCTAATCCCACAAATGCAGTGCACCGTTAGCTAGTTGCTAAGCATGAGATTCCCATCCTTGATTAATTCTCTCACGTAAGCTAATCTTATTACTCCAGTTTTAATTTATAGTGGATTATCCAGGGCTTGCAGGACATGGGCCCAGTGTTACAGGGACCTGTATATAAGATGTTTCTCGCCTGGGACCATTAATTACTCCTAGGGAGGCAGCGTGCCTCAATGGAAAGTGATTTATTTTGATAGTGCCTGGGGAATGTTTTGTTGCATGTGTTTTGTTCTTGTGTGCCGTTCTCATTCATATACAGTTATATTTTTTGTTTGATTTTGAGGTGAGGGGTTGTTTAGATATTGATGCACGATTCACCGAATGTTCAATGGTGCATGCATGATAGCAACCTGGAACATGTTCACGAGGGCCTGAGTGTGATAGGGGTGGAAGCACCAGAGAACCGTCATGACAATATTGTAAGACCTAGATATATTTTTGAGGGGGAAATGCATGGCTAAAATACGGATACCACTCAAAACTGGCCTTTCAAACCCATACCGCCTTGAAAGCAGTTCTGTCAAAAATGCCTGTCCCTTAACATCGAAATTTCGTTATCATACATTTTGAATAATACATATATGTCTGACATGAGATTACCATGGAGACTGATCAAAATTCTCATGCTACATGTATCCAAATTTCCAAAAGTTCCATCTCCGTTGTTTTATCAACTTCAGCTATCAATGTGTATGATCATTAGTCATACACGACAGGGACGCAAATGGACTACACGGCGCGCCTGCCTCCGCTGCACAGCCATCCATCCCTTTCGGACACAGACAACTCCCGTTCCAGAAAAAGGGATCCCAACTTAAGCAATAGTCTTGGTAGACTAGGATCTTTCGATCGAGCAAACGAATGGTCTGAATTATTTAACAGTGTGTCGCTACGACATAGTATTTTTAAACAATATTCTCGAAAGATCGGTATTCAACGATCCACTTACAACCTCTAAGACTGCATTGGATCTCAATTCCTCGCTCCAGCTCAGAACGCATCATGTACGAGCCTGACAAACATACCAAACCGCCTCAAACGCGCCACTCGCATAGCACGCAGCGAGGGAGCGGCGCATCAACGCTTAGGTGGAAGTTTTGGCTTTTTTCTCTCTCTTTGGCCTAACTTTTTGCAAGTTTGTTCTCTATTTGAACAAAATTAAGGGAGTGTCTAGCCTTCATCCGGATGTTTTGTTTCTTACAAACATCCAAATTTTAGACCTTTAGATCAAAGTATCAAATCATCCATCAAAACATAATCCCACCTCCCTTCATATCTTACAGATCTCACCGTAGATCCAATACTCCACAATTTGGATGTTTTTTTGCTAAGAAAACATCCGGAATACCAAACCGCCTCAAACGCGCCACTCGCATAGCACGCAGCAAGGGAGCGGCGCATCAACGCTTAGGTGGAAGCTTTGGCTTTTTCTCTCTCTTTGGCCTAACTTTTTTGCAAGTTTGTTTTCTATTTGAACAAAATTAAAATGTTGGCTCCTTCTCGACCGTGCCCCTATACAAACTAGGTGACATGTTGCGGCCTCATATCATAGTAAGTGACACATGTCGTTTTCTGATTTTTTTGCGATCGAGAAAGAATTTAAATTTGTAATTTCATTGAAATAGAGGCCAAACTTGCACACACAAAAAAAATCTAGGGCAAAAAGAAAAAAAAAGAAAAATCTCGCTTAGGTGCCGTGCGCATTGGCTGGTCTTGTTCATCGCCTACCTTTCTCTCACGGAAGAAATAAGAAATGATGGGCATAGCTTCCTCGGACCCAATGAATTAGGTTGGCTTTCACCTTTGATGAGTTGATGTTGTTGGCGTTTTCCATCGGCACGACAAGAGGTCTGCCTTGCCACGCTTATTGTATTACTGTGCTACTCAACCACAGTACTCTTTTTTATTATGTATAGATGATGTTTTAGTATTTTACACTTCAATTAGGCACATGTAGTCAAATCACTATCTTTCATTATATCACTTATTGTTTTTAGATGGTACGTGTTACACTATTCCACAGGTATGCAAAGAAAAAACAGTTAAAAATTATTTTAAATTTATAGAATGATATGTATTTAAAAACAAAATTTGAAAGCTAAAATAACATGTATTAATATAAACGAGAGAGCAGTAGTTGCCAAGCCTTCCGTTCCTTTCGTTAATCAGTTTCATGGTTGTGTGGGATGATTCATGATTGGTTCGATCGGTTCAGATCGTGCGTGCGTACAGCCTACAGGCGTGAGAGGAGAGCACCGAGACGTGCTCGTAGGATTGTGGGTTGTCATGTTGGGTATGATTGTACTCATTGGGTGCGTATTTGTCGATTGTGTATTGGTGATGGCCTCCGCTGAGTCGGTTCAGACTTCAGAGTTCAGAGACAGTGATGCTCTGCCCTATACATGGCGCCTGGCTATCTGTTCTCTCGCTCAATGTGCACCAACGCGCGCCTTTTCATTACTGCAACTCCATTCTTTTTGTTTTTTCGTGAAGAAAGAAAGAATACAATTCACATTTGAGCAGGAGGATTTGTTTGCTTCTAAATATCTTTTGATCGGTTCTTCAATTTGTAGGTAGTAGCAGCATTTATTCGCGTAAGGAGACAAAAATAACTAACTCCAATTGTCAAATCTAGCGATCATTTGCTACATTTCTTTGCAATTTAATTAAGTATGTCGGACTACGTTGATAGACCTGCAAACCAACACTTGGAGAGACTTTTCCTCCCTGCGTGCATCTAATTTTATTTTGTTCTTCAATCCTTCCGTTTGTCTCAACCCCGCCCACCCCACACACACACTCCAAAACAATATCATTCCGTCTCATGGCATGAGCAGTGGAAAACCTGAACGAACCAACCTATGAGCAACAGAAGAGCCACCTCAATAACTTACGGAAGCTTTGACCTATTTGCCCCTTTATAAATCTAATAGGAAATCGTGAAAAAATCGGCAGCTAACACGTGTCACCTACCGTACTCCACTACCGCGGTAGATCTCCGGCACCGTACCTACCGCACCAGACGAGATACCGCGGTACCCAAATTTGGCAGAATAGGGTATCATGGCGCCTGAGCTCAATAGTTACCTGCCGTGGCGCCTGAGCTCAATAGGAAAGTGGGCCAGTCACATGTGCGTTTGTCAGGGTGCTACCGCGGTGAACGGAGCCGCTGTAGCGTCAACAACTTGCCGCGGTAGAGAAGTGCGGTATATGACACGTATCGTGTGCTAGTGCTTTCGTGATTGAGAATGAAGCTAGATTTACAATTTCGTTCCGAATACACCAAAATGGCCAAATAAACCGAGCCTTCCAACGTACGTGGGGAAGCTAGCCAGGCGTTGTCGGCCTTGGTCAGTACGGCCAGTAGCCAGTGGCCACTTCGGCCAAAGCAAAAGCGGCGGCAGCGGCTGCTGGGACGTCACGTTCTGCCGCGGCGTTGCCGCAGGCCGAAGGGATCGGCATGGTCGGTCGACCGCGCGGTGCGCGGCAAAAGCGAGAGCCGGGGGCAGCCTTTGCTTTTCCACCCCCCGCGCGCGGTCGGCCGCTGTGCGTACAACGCCGCGGCAGGCACGCCAGAGGCGCAGCTGAGCTGAGCTGCAGGTCGGCCCGCGAGCGCACGATGGCACGGCCGAGCGAAGCAGACGACAGCATCTCTGTGACTTCTGCCTGGCAACTTCCATCGCACGGGTGCTTGCAGATTGTGTCGTCGTTGGGTTTTCCCCCCTCTCTTTCTTCGTTTTAATCTTGTTCGTTCTCCTGTGGAAGCATTGATCCATCATCATCCGTGTACTTATTGTTGAGTACTAAAAGCAGGGCGTGCTTGCGTCGCTGGCGAGGGAGATTAACAAGTACTAGTGATAAAGAGATCGGAAAGTCTGGGGGGAATGGAAGACGCACACATGGGGTTAGGGAAAAGAAAATGGCTTTGGGAGAATTTAAGTGTCCCTATCGCCAGATTGATCCACTAATCATGCGCCCTCAAAGCTTCGCTTTTGTTTAGGGTTCTTTTTCGAGGCCCAAGGGTGGTCCTCGGGTGGTTCTTCCTTGTTGGGGGCATATTTTTCTTTAGGAATAACTAGCGCCCGAACTTAGGATCCAGGTGCTCCCATCGTAGGTCCCTTCCATCCATTTGATTCGTGCAATGGACCATCGGATTGCACCCCTGTTTCTCTTCCTCCAGTTGATCTCCTTCCCACAAGCTTCATGGCAAGTGTCCTCCTCCAGTGCTTCAAAATCCACTCAGACTCCATAATAAATCAACAATAACTGCATAAATCGAGCATCCACAATGAAATAACTTCATATTACATCGAAACAACCAAACACCAATATGGAACGCCTAAAAACTACGATGCAACATCAACAATAACTATTGCAACAAATAAGAATTTTCGTGCAAGAAATCAACACAACTAATACAACAAAAAAGAGCAAATGCAACAAACAATTGTTAAGTGTGCAACATAAGATCATTGGATTGCAACAAACCCGAGACAATAAAACTGTGCAACAAACAAACAATTCTATTGTAGCAAAAAATATACTCGAGTGCAACAAATTGACAAGCTCACTGCAACAAAACCCTTTTGCTACAAATTTGAGAGAAAAAATATGTTACAACAAAAAAAATCTTTCTTGCAACAACGAAGAAACGGTGCTACAACAACGTTGAGAAAAGCCTACCGGAGAAGGGGATTGGGCAGTAGCGGCGAGCCAAGCTCAGAAGAGGACACCATAGGAGTCTCTATTGCCCCTAGGCTACGGAACACATGGGACAGTGAGCTCACGTACTCCTGCACAACGGCTTTAGCTAACGATAGCAGACTTAGACCTAGGATTGGTGAACCCTAGATCTGGCAGAGTTGATGCTGATTTGGTGCTTTACTGCCAGCTTCCGACTCCTAAGCTCATCAATCTAGCGTCCCAACCTCTCTGCCGCCAACGAACGAAAGAGAGAAGGGACAGGGAGGGTGGAGAGCGAGAAGGGAGAGGAGGATTTGAGAGAGAAAAGGGAATGAAGATCTGCTCTCGTCGCTACCAACGGTTGTTTTGTATCCAGAGGTAGAGGTCTAGAAGAGAAAGTGGAAGAAGATGTGAGGAGGTAGGTGGGTGTGCTGTTAGGATTTTTTTTAATAATATATTTTCTAAAAGTAATTGCGACATTAATACGGGAAACAATAAAATTGCAAAAATAATACTGTGTCTCCAAACGGTACGGCGAAAGAGGAGTAGTTGCCAACCGGCTGGACGAAGTCATTATTTTCGCCATACCGGTTGGCGACAACTTGTTAATCCTGCGGTTAACGTTGCACCATCAGAGCCGAGGAAACTTCACGCGACACGTGGCAACTTCGCCGTACGGTTCGGTGACAATTGGTTGTCGTCCAACGGTTCGACAACAACTAGGCGTCATAGCACTTCGGTGTGGGCCCGACGAATTTTTTTAATAATACATTTCATAAAAGGAATTGCGACATTAATACGCGAAACAGAAAAATTATAAAAATATTACTGCGTCGCCAAATGGTACGGCGAAATAGGAGTAGTCGCCATAGGGGTGGACGAACACCCTATTGTCGCCGTACCGTATGACGACAACTAGTTAATTTGGCGGTTAGCGTGCGCCGACAGAGCCAAGACAGCAAATTGTGACACGTGGCTTCGTCGTCGTATCTGTGGTGACAATAGGTTGTCGTCCAATGGTTCGGCGACAACCTATTTTCGCCACACGGTACGGCGACGATTAGGCTTCAAAGCCGACCGATTGGCTACAAAATATGGAAACAAAATAAATTATAAAAATCATGAATTTTTTTTGGAGGAAATTAAATTTATGAGAGACATTTTTGCGCTGATTTCATTCGAAAATTTGCTGTAACTTTTGAGCATTAATTATTAAAAGTCAGTGTTTTTTTGAAAGTTGCTAGAATTTTAGAGTTGAAACTAGGGTTCAATAAATTGAGAAAATTTCATATTTGTCATTGATAATTCATGTAGTATTTTACAAAATTGTTTGTCAGATACTTTTTTTAAAAAATAAATCAAATTTTGTTGTTCCTCATTCTCTTTCGGTGTGCAACAAATTTGACAAGAAATCATTGTAAAACATTAAATAAAACCCGACATTGATATTATAAAGTGCAGTAAATACAACAACTACAATAGCATGGCATGCGAATAACACCTAAGATACAGAAGAAATTCATAAAACTGGGATACAACATAGATACATGCCTCTGTTAAAGGACTAAGTCACAAACCATACATTCTATGGCCATGGTTGTGGGAATAGGGCATGGTCAAAATAACGATAGTTATCTATTGGTTCCTGACAGGATATTACGTTTGGATACCTGATAGGGCTTAATATAATATCATCGTCAGGATTCGGAGGACTTCGAGGACACAAGGTTCGTGGCCTAGGTGGCATAAAATCGTCATCATCATTTGTATGGTTAGGAGTTAGCCCTTCTTCAGTGCTGGTTGAACGTCCTCTTGCATTGTTGCTTGAACGGTCAGTTGTAGTAGTGCTTGAACGGTTTGTTCTGATAGTGCTTGAACGTCGAGGTCTAGGTGACATGAAATCGTCATCGTCATCATCATTTGTAAAGTTGGGAGCAAGCCCTCCTTCGGTGGTGGCTGAACGTCCTTTTGAACTTTCTACCGCAAAAGTACTAGGTGGACCTCTACCCTTCCAGTTAGATACTCTTCTGCGTCTTCTACGCGAACCAGGCATCACACCTCTGCTGAACACATAAACATCGCTACGAATTATATGATATCTTTGTTCAACAACTCTTTATCCTCCAGGAATGACTAACATACAAGACAAGCATACGAATCAGTGAACTTATAGATAATACTAAAAAGATTAGTAGGGTGAACAAATAGGAAATAACTAACCTTAATATGCTCTGCATATTGATCGGACAACATCAGTACCTTATAAATTCTCGTAGAGAAACCTATAACGGAAGGGTGATCGACTAATTCGTACACCCTGAGATACCTTTGACGACACCCTTTCAGGTGCGCCTTGAGGTCGTCAGAGGTCACAAGGTTCAGGCCAGAGGTTGTCACGTTATGGCTCAAAAATGTCGGACGCCACTCTTGCAATTTGGACACCATTTTACTTAGATTTTCCTTCTTAAAAGGTTACGATGCTCATATAAGGTGTTCACGAGAATGCTCTTCTAGAGAATCCAGCCATGGTGAAGTGTGAGTGGGAGCTGTATATGTGTGCTTGCAGTTTGGCCTTTTATAGTCTCGAAGGGATGGTGTATGGACTAAGTGTTGGAATGTAAGATTCAAACGTGCAGACAGACAACAAAACGCTGGATTGTGTAGTCAAATTAGGCTGGAAAGGCAGTCATGCATGCAAGGTGTCAGTACTGACAAATATACTGTGCAATAAGTGGTCACTTCAGAGTTAAAAGTCGGCAGTGAGTGGTCACTTCGGACTGTGCTGTGTGCAGTTAGTGCGTACTGAGTGTACCGATGGAACTTTGTAGTGTGTAGTGAGTAGTCACGTCAGACTATATTGCGTACAGTGAGGGGTCATTTTAGACTGGTAAAAGTCTTCAGCGAGTGCGTGACAGTGTTCTGCTATGTTATATCACGATATGGATGAATCTGAAGTGGGTGGCCCTGTTAGGAGGTGTTCTAAGTGTGGTGAGTATGGGCATAAGACAAAGCAATGCCTGTAGGTTTAGAAGGTGGTGATGGCGAAGCCTCGACATTGAATCCACCAACTCGTCATGGTTATACTATCTGATGCGTGTCAAAGGAGTGTGTATTGTCAGTTATGTATCGAACTATGTAATTTTATTTACGTGGAGGCCACTATCGTGCTGTTAGGGAATAGAAAATTGGAGAGAAGTATGGAAGGGGTATTGGCAGGATAGTGCCCGAATGGAGAGGTAGATAGAAGGAGTTTAACCAATGAAGCATCCGAACGGGATGTTTTGCATTAGACATCCGAACCTTAGCAATTCTGTTATTCTTTTGGTTAAGTCCAAAGTGGATGCAATTAACTTGATGGTTAGACTAGAGATGGCCAAACGGGCCGCCCGCCACGGCACGGCACGGCCTGATTAAAAATCGGCACGGCCCGTTTAGGCCCGGCTTGTAAACGGGCTGTGCCGTGCCGGGGTGGCGGCCTAGGCACGGCCCGTTGGCCTCTCGGGCAGTGCCGTGTCGGCCCGGTCCTTCGCGGGCCTAACGGGCAGGGTCGGCTCGGTAGCCAGTTAGCGCCAATTTTTTTAAAAAAAAATCATAAAAAATTAGAAAAATAGGAAAAGTATGAAAAAAATACAAAAAAATCAGAAAATAGGAAAAATTAAGAATAATTAGAAAAACTCGAAGTATATTGAATTTTTTAAGATTATTTTTAAATTTTTTAATCCTCCAACGATTATAAAATGGATATTTTTTAAACTAAACGGGTTAAATGGACCGTGTCGTGCTGTGATCGTGCTGGGCCGTACCATGCTTGGGCCGTGTCAGGGGCCCGTTTACGGTTGGACTAGACCGGGCCTGGGCCATGCCTACAGTGTCGTGCCTCGGGCCGGCCTATTAGGCATGGCCCATTTGGCCATCTCTAGGTTAGACCTGGATGCAAGTTATAAGTACATTCCTTGAATATCCTTTGATTTTGTCCAGCGGTAATGTCTAAATACTATGATTGGAATGCGGGAATTTGATATAATTATGTGGAAGTTATAATGTTTGCATGAAAATTCCTATGATCAAAGCAAGCCCTAAACTAGGGATCACTGAACATTGTAGGGTTCTACGGTTGTTGGCTTGTTGCTCATTTCTGCAGTTTTCTCCAACGTTTGGAAGTGACGAGGACTATTCATTCGTTGAAATCAGATGGTTTAGAGCAGGTAATACCCATGTTGTGTGAGTGCTTCAAAACCGACGCAACTCGAGCACTACATCACGTCACATCCGAGAAAACTAAATCTAACTCCCCTGAGCAAATACCAACTCTCTTCACGACAACACGTCGTGAGTTTCACTCCAGCCCGACGTTGATACCTTTTATTTTTCGACAAGAGTAAATGCCTGATCGAACATTCCATTTCCTGCGCAGAAACAGCCGATGCCACTGTGGTTGGGCGAAACTGATGGATCCGCTTCCACCAAGCGTAATGTTAGCACCAGAATTTGGCATAGCATCACCAATTTATCAAGCTAAAGATAAAAAGGATATTTTTTGTCAATATCAGTTAAGAAAGAAAGGTTAAGTTGAAAATAGAATTATGATCGATATTAATTCAAAAATGAAATTTTATCCATATAAAGGTTAAAACGGATCATGATTGACAATGCATTGGACAATGATACGATCGACCGATACATTATAAAAAGGATTAAGGGTGAGGAAAAGAAAAATAACAATTAATCAAATAATTCACATCTACTTTTTTATTTACTTTCCTGTCAACTAATAGTACCTTTTATAATTTAGAATCTCCATTGTAATCCGATTTTGATCAATAAAGTTGCACATCGTCGATTGTCGATCATCCTCGATTACGCTAGGTTTGATTTTCTCCGATCTTGTTGTGCATCGCCTTCTTGGAAAAATCTACCTTTTGCCTTCTAACCAGTCATAATCGACTGTTTAGATTTATCGTTACTTTTAATTTAATCGGTTTCTAGTAGCTGTTTAGATCTTTACTTTATATATGCTTTGAGCATATTTTTTTCATATATCTTTCCAATCAATCATTTGTCACCGTTTTCGACGCAACACGTGCTCTGTGCATTGGCAATAGCGGTCGAATCATCCGAATATGTCACGTCTCCTGATACGATCGGAGATTCCAATGCATCGCCAGGCCACGTCGACCAGATATATACAACCAGGTAGTGCAGAGTGCAGACGCTAGTGTTCGATAGCAACAAGCGAGCCTGTATTTTCGGTAGTGCGGTGGGGCGGCTGGATTGCTCGATCGATCCATCTGTTTGCTAGTTTGCTTGCCCAGTGGACACTAAATTTTGCAATTTTCTTGTCGCCGATCAGGATGGATGGTGCATGCTACAGGATAGCTGATACGTCTTCTCTCTTTTTTCATGATTCGACGGATCATTGGTCAGATATATTCGATCCATATAGCTAGGTTGCAATGTATATAGTATTTTGGAATAAGTCGATTTTACGCCTCTGAATTATGAAAAAAAGTCTAAATAACACTTCAAACTATAAAACCGATTATTTAACATCCTCAACTATCAGATCAAATCACATCCTAAAGTGGTTTTCTTTGCCTGTTTTACATCTCCTACATATAATTAAGACAAAAAAGTTGATTCAAAATTTTTTTTTAAAAAATTATATGATCCTAAGAAATGCTTATACTCCCACAAAAATTTCAGACCACAATCACACTTGTACAATTTTATAAAATTCTGACAAGGTCACTGTCTCAATTAAGGATTTTATGATTTTGATTTTTATGAGTTACCAAATTATGTTCAATTATTTTGGAAAAAAATTTGTGTGATACTAGGGTTTTAAATATGACACCATAAAATTTTTATATGATGATCAAACATGTACATTTTTATAAAAATATGAAAGTTTTATTTCTATTTTTAAATTGTTGTTGTTTTTATTTTCTAAATATATTAAATTATTTCAAATTTCCCTGAAATTTTTTGGAAATATTCTGTAGGTGTATTAGGTTTTAATTAAATTTCTACAAATTTTATTACAAGATGATTTTGAACTTCAGAGGTTACAAATCAAAGATTCAAAGATATTAAATGGATGTCCAAAGAATCCAAAAAACAAAGGATGGGAATGATATCTTTTTTTGTGATCCATATATTTGATCCATAAAATAAAGGATGGGAATGTATATATTATCTTTTTATATATACATTCAAAGATTGAAAGAACATCCATAAAATAAAGGATGGGAATGATATCTTTTTGTGAGAATTTTTTAGCACATTCTCTTTTCTTTTAGCAATTGTAAATCATCTGTCATCCATTTTAATTTTGAATAAAACCATAATTTTTATTTTTTAAATTAATTTCGAATTTAAAAACAATTGCTAATTCCTTTTGCTGTTTATTTTGAATTTGTGTATTTTTGGATTGCACTTTTTATATACTTTCTTTTTCAGTATTACGTTGGAATTTGTACATAAATCCATCTTGTAATTTTTATTTTGAACTTGTGTAATTTTTGTTGTACTTGATGTGGACAACTTAGTTTAATCCAAACAATATTTTTTATTTAAATTTGAATTTTGGCTTTAGGTTAGAATTTAGATACAAATCCAACTGCTAATTTTCATCTAATTTTTTGAGTTTGTATTAAAATGAAATTGTTGATTTTGTTTATTTTTATTCCAAATTATATTGTTTAAAATTTTATTTTATTTTAATTTTTAGTTTTAGGTTAGAATTTGAATACGAATCCAACTGATAATTTTCATATAATTTTTATTTCGAATTCTATCTATGTACAGTACTTTCCAATTCCTAATTTTCATCTAATTTTTATTTTGAATTTTATCTATTTATGGGTTTTAATTTGAAGTCATATGAAAATCAAATTGCTAATTTTCCTATTATTTTTTATTTTGAATTTCTTTTTTTTTACTTTGCATGGACCTTTTCTTTTAACTCCGTTGTTATAACTCGGGCCTGCTAGATGGATGCTAGATTTTTTCTTAAAATAATAACATCTAATGGCTGCTATAGTTCAACTTAGTTAGGGTTCACCAAATTAAGGGCTATATATTTTACTTTTTTTATGAGAATTTATAGAATACTTCTCTTTTTTCTTGGCAACGCTAAAAGACTTGTCGTCGACTTTTAGTATATAATAGATCCTATAGGCTAAGATCCTTATTCTTTAGCTGCCAAGTATGCATCAAACTCATTTTCAAAAGAAAAAAAAAGTTAGCGTCAAACCACGAGGGAAAAAATAATTTGTGGTGTGCATTACCCTTCCTAGTTTAATTTGATTCGAACATAGGAATATTTCACACGAATAAGCTAGCATTACCCTTCGGAAAAAAATGATTGATGCAAGTTGATATCAAATTGGCGCGTCACATGTTGGACCATAGTGTGAAATAATTCACCTACATGCTTTTTGCCTGCCAGTTTGTGCGCAAAAGCTTCGTCATTCGTAAACCTAAATGCTACAGTAAAAGTAGTGAATAATAGATTAAGGGTCTGTTTGGGGAGCTGTGGCTGAACTGAAAAGCTACTTTTGGTTTGCTGAGTTGTAAAGCAGCTGTGGCTTTTCTTATCATACTGTTTGGCAAACTGGCTGCTGCAGCTGTAGCTTTTGAGAGTTAACCGAGCGGGGAGGTAGCAACATAGCGAAGTACAGCGGTGTTCAAGTGGGGAGATGACGTGGAGACGGTGAGGCGGGGTGGCGGAGGTCGGGAAAACGGAGCGAGCGAGGTGGGAGGTGGTCAAGCGAAGCCACAGCTGAAAAGCTCCTCTTCAGCAGCTGCAGCTTTTAAGGATACTTCGGGCCTGTTTGGGGGGCTGTGCTTCAGCTTTGGTCTAAAAGCTCCCAAACAGCATGGCTGCAAAGCAGCTGGGAAGCTAAGCCACAGCAGAAGCATCTCCAAAAGCTGCAGCCGCAAAGGAGGAGCTTTTCAACTGCGGTTTCGCTTGACCACCTCCCATCTCGCTCACTCCGCCTCCCCGATCTCCGCCACCCTGCCTCGCCACCTCCACGTCACCTCTCCACTTGTTCGCCGCTGTGCTTCGCTAGGTTACTACCTCCCCGCTCGTTTGTCCCTCAAAAGCTACAAATACAAGACGACTGGTTGCTAAATGGCATAACAAGAAAAGTCACAACTGTCATTCACCATACCATGCTTGATACCAAAGAAACTAAAAGCAGTTTTTCATTGCACCGCAGCCCCCAAACAGGCTCTTCTGCTGTGGCTTAGCTTCCTAGCTGCTTTATAACCATACTGTTTGAGGAGCTTTTGACCTAAAACTGAAGCACAACACCCCAAACAGTCCCTAACAATCCCTTGCTTGTGTGCTAATCTGAACCTATTTTAGTAGGAGTCACGCAGCGTAGAAAGGCGTCATGATTAATCTACAAGATCATCATATGGTCCCTGAACTGAACACGATCGGTCGGACAAGACAGTTTTGGTTAGCTGTAAAATGTGAGCATAAACAAAGCTTCAGGTAAACAAGCAACGTGAAGGGAGAATGGCAAAGTACGTGCAGTCCACCTGGCTCTGAGGTTCACGCATGTGACATGCATGTAAATTTGGGAACAAAAGGGAGTTTCTCATCGAGTATCATACGGCATTTAGGAAGACAAAGGCAGGGTGTCAAGTGTGTACAAGTCAGTGAAGCCACAACATCCTGCCTTCCTGAATCTATGGCAGAGCTGCTGTGCTACGTCATTACAAAAGTTTTTCTACAGTTACAGGAAAATATACGGTTCAAAACTACTATTCAACAACGACTGTAAAATTACGGCCCCAGCTGCTCCGAAATATCACCTGATTTGAAACCCTGGATTGGAATCAACCTACTGTAAGTCTCAATCTGTTACGAAATTTCGCAAAAAACATTCAGTCCTCTCACGCGATCAACACAAACAAACAAGCACACTGAATGGATTAGTTACAGCCTTGCAGGCTTCTTCAGTCCCTCCTCCTTGCCTTGGTCCCAGGTAACACGGAGCAGGAAACCAATAGGATAGGTTCCTTCCATTCCATAAACTACGAGTACATACACGGTTTCGATATAAGAGAAAGTGAAAAGGGAAGAGAGAGAGAGAGACGGGCAGAGACATGGGAACATACATACAGAGAGGCGGATGGAGGGATGGATAGCTACGACGGGCTAGCGAAGGCCGGGGCGGTGGTGATCCCGAGAGATCAGCAGGAACAGAAGAACATGATGCATCATGAGAGCAGTTGAGACTTGAGAACGACGACGAGAGGCAAAGCAAAGCAAAGCGGCATGCCGTTGCACGCATAGCATGCACATCCTCCTCTCCTTTATTTTGCTTCTTTCCATCTCTGTCTCAGCGCCTTGTTTCTTTCGGTTTTGCTGCCTTTTTTTCTCTTTTGCTTTTCGGGGGCAGCCATGCATCGTCTTGAGCTCTGACGACGTTCACACCTCCCGCGGGAGAGATGCTCCAGCAGGTGCGTGCTTGTACTTGACCATATCAGTGAGTCGTGATAGAAGTAAGCACGACCGGCCTAGCTCAAATCTAGTTTTTTTTTTCTTTTGAAACAAAGACAGGTGGGCTGCAAAGCTACATTCAGGCTCCGTTTAAAATATTGGAATTTTTCCCTAGATTTTCTCGAGGATTTAACCTTTTTTCCATGTAAATTTTTTTATGTGTTCCTTTTCTGGTGGTTGAGTTTAATCGGGCTCAATCCGGTCAAGTCTTAAGAGTGTTGTTTAACCAGACATACTCGACAGTGGAATCCATTGCTTTTCTAGTCCTCGTCACCTCGTTTTTTATAAATCTAACCTCCTCGTGTGTGGATTTGCAAATTTAGCCTCCTTGTCATACCCAGAGAGCGCGGAAGCCGGTGGAGCCTGGCCGACCACGGGAGCATTGCGGTTTACTGCGGCAAGGGCTCTTCTGCATTGCCCGAGTGTGGTAGCAAGCACCTACCTCACTTGCCACCATGCTGCCGTGCTCACGCTCGCTGTTGCGGGACCGGCCTCCTCCCATGCTCCCCGAGCGGAACAGGGAATACGTGTTGTCTTTCACACCTTCCGCTGTGAAGGAGTTACTATATTTGCAAGTTCGCACAAAAGGAACTAGATTTGCAAAAAAAAAAAAACGACGGGAGCTAGAAAAACAACGTGCTCCTTGACAGTGCTGAACAAGCTAAGAGTAGTAACTGGAATTTTCCGGGACTTATATAGCATATTAGCATGGGTTTTGCATCGGAAGTCCTCGTCTTTAGACGAAGCATGCTCCCCTTTACAGATCTCTATCAACGATCGCGTCGCGGCACGTTCTTCTCTGCCGCCAATGTTGGTTCATCGTGCACGCTGTGATTGTCACGTGGCCAAAGGTTCCGATCGTACGAAGTCCGAGAAACAAAAAGAAACCGAGGAGGGCAACAGATCCAAGAAAACCAGAGCAGGGCAACATCATTTTGCATCAAAATACGTGCGATGGTAGGATCGATTTCATACTGCTTTCTCTCCATTTCCCCCCTCCTTTTATCACAGATGGATGGACCTGAACCTGGTGATTTTGTTCAAGATTCAGCTCTCTTTGTAGTTGTAGCACACAACGTTAAACCTACTCCGTTGATTGAGCTAAAATACGCTCACAAGCTGGCTTTGCTCAATTTATTTTTCGTTAAACGCTGCATGCAGAACAAACTCGTTCCAGTTGAAACAAAGGCAGAAACAACCAAGTAGGAGGATACGAGAATTTGTCCGAAGTGATATGTGATCGCAAAAACTTCAGATGTGTGGTCGTGTAAGTTGTAACCAAAACAAAGAGGCCATCGTGTGTTCTGTCCCTGGGCATTCCTCCTGACACTGTCGCCCACGCGTGCATCCACCACCACGCCACGTGTAGCCTCGCTACCTTTTGCTCTGTCTGTTGTCCTTGACTATTACTAGATAATCATACGCGGTGTGCCACGCCGCGGACGCCGCTCCTAACACGAGCAAACTGTTTGCACCAAAATTTGGCAGATAGGGTCAAAATCGGCAGTACAAGATCAACAAGATACGATTGGATAACGGAAACAAAACAGGTTGTTAAGGAAAGCACCCTCCAAATAGAGGTCGATACGGATTCTATTCCTAACGTGTTGTACCAGGACTCTATCGGCCAATGGCTATAAAAGAGGTCTAGAGGTGATCAGAAAAAGCTGCCCAGAGCCAATCAACCAATTCGCATATACTTTTCATCTACTTTTCCGTCGACTAGGAGTAGTTTCTGTAATTTAAATTCTTGTAACTCAGTTCCGATCAATAAAGTTGCGCATCGCCGATTGTTGATCATCCTCAGTTACACCCCAGGTTTGATTTATTCTGATCTTGTTGCGCATCGCCTTCTTCAGAATCGATCTACCTTTATCCTCTGCTCTGATTAGCCTTAATCGGCTAGTTAGATTTACCCTTTTTTCTCGATTTAGTCGGCTTTGAGCTGATTGAATCTAAGCCGATTGATCTTCATTAATCAGCTAGTTAGGCTTACCTTGTTACCTCGATCTTGATCGGCTTCAAGCTGATTAAGTCTAAGCCGATTGATCTCTACGATCGGCTTTGGGTGAATTTTATATTTTTACCTTGTCGATTACAGGTCAAATCGACTGGCACGCTCTGAACCAGGTGTTCGTCTGGTGTGCTGTTGTCAGAAACCCTACTTCATGTTTTTGACGTCAACACAAACCGAGAAAATGTGCGACTGCTGCTCTATACACGAGCAAATCGAGGAAACACGTGAAAAGGACCTAAATAGAATTTTGTGTTTTCCGCAAAAGGGATTAAACATAATGTTAGAAAAATGAAAAAAATGACCTAAATGCAATGTATAATTTTTTTTCCAAAAAAAAGGACCTGAACGTATTTTTTCCCGAAAAGGACCTAATCGTAATTTTGATTTTCCGTAGAAGGACCCGAGCGCAATGCCTAAAAACGCATAAAGGACCTAAACGTAATATATATTCTTTTTAAAAAGGACTTAATCGTAATTTTTTTCGAAAAAAAGGACCCAAACGTTTTTTTGCTGCTCGGCTCGAGCCGCGAGCCAAGCCGCCTCCGAGTCGGCTCAAACGGCCCAGAAGGCGTGAACTCTTCCATCTATAATAGATGGATGATTTGTTTATCTGCCTCTCATTTCCTAGTTCAGGCAGTAACCAGTACACTGTGCACATATAAAATACAACTTAGTGAGCTGATCTCAGAGCTGCGCATTGGTTTTACCGAACCGAAAAAACCATGTTACAAAAATTGAATCGAACCGGTCAACTCGGTTTCATCAGCATACATTATTTGGTGTAGTATGACAAAAATTTGACTTTTGGGATACAATTTTTTTTGTAAAAACTGTGAGTAAACCGAAATAAAAAATACTATATAATTAGATAAAGTAATGATCAAATGTGTATAAAGTATGATTTCACATGGAAATAATATAACTAGATTTGTCAAAGAAATGGTCAAATATGTGTAATAATTTACTAATGTATAATTAGATAGAGTAATAATCAAATGTCTATATTAGAAACCGTATCGATGTCCAAAACGACAAGTAAAAAAGAGCAATTCATGCTACTTTGGTAAATATGGTATTTACCGATACCGAACCAAAATATTATGGTATTTACCAATGCCAAAATGAAGTTCTATTTGGTATATTGTTATCATTTTTAATTACCGTATTTACCAATTATACCATATGCATAGCCCTAGCTGATCTAGATATATATACTGAAGCCCATTTTCACGATGATATTTTAGGGACCCAACCAAATTTTAGTGGCAAATAATGAATTTCAAGAGTGCTACTAGCACACGCTATATCGTTGGAATGCATTCCAATCGTACAACAGTTTCATGGGGTTTCATGAGGTTCAGGTTTGATAAGATTTCACGTTTCGTGAAATAGAAAGTATCATGAGGGTTTTAGTGTGTTTTGTAGAAAGTTCTATGCAAGTTATAAGATGTTTTAAGAAGTTTTAGTAAAAATAGTTTTAAGTTTCAACAAGTTTCATGTATATTTTAAGCAAGTTTCAACAAGTTTTAAGTTTAAAAATGAAAGATTTTATGTTTCAAAATCACAATTCATGCATGTTTGGACAACTTTCAAGTATATAGAAGCATCAAGTAAACTGAAGTTTCATAACCAAAACGTCAAGTTTCGTAGAGTTTTGAACACATTTCAAGAGTTTCAGAGAAAGATTCAGGTGGGTTTCAACAAGTTTCAATAGTGTTTCAGAAAGTTTTAAAGATATTTCGAGAGAGTTTCAAGAGGGTTTCAGCACAATTTCAAAAGAATTCAACAAGTTTCATGAAAACAAATCATACACAACTAAAACTTGATCGAAACATCAAGTTTCAAAACTAAAACTTAAGTTTCAAAATTAAAACTCAATCGCCAGATTGAAACTCAAAATTAGATCTTAAACATTACTGAAGCATCAAATTTCAAAATTAAAACCGAAGTTTCAAAACAGACACATAAAGTTTTAAGGAGTTTTGAACACTTTTCAAGGGTTTTCGAGAAAAGTTTTAGGTTGGTTTCAATGAGTTTCAAGTGGGTTTTGGCACAATTTCAAAAGAATTCAACAAATATGTGAGATGTGCACTGGGTACCTATGGACGCACTATCCATGGCCCGTCAGCGTCGGCTATCGGCTCGATGCATTCCTAGGTGGCGCTATGGCATTTGAATCCAGCACCAAACGCGATCATCCACACCCTGTCTCCCTTCCTCATCCGGCCCTTGGCCTCGATTCACACGACCTCGTACAACACCTGAGCTGCTCGACATGTTCCCAAACCGGTGCAGTGTCATGTGTGACGCCTCCACGTCCTTGTCCGATAGCCAAGGCCACGCTGGACTCTATCGACCACCCCACGACCACCAACATGGATGCAAAAATGATCAAACACCTTGTGGATGTGTCGCGACCCGAATATGCAAATCCGAACCCTTTGTGTATACTGCACTAGTTCAGGATCACGCTAGTGCACACATGCTCAATATAGGTGAATATCACAATCATACACAGCGGAAACATAATAAAAGACTTCATATATAGATGAATATCACAATCATACACCGTCGCTGCCACCGCTGGCTTCGCCCCGCCTCCGGTGCTCGCCCCCGACCAGCCCGCCCGGCCGTCCCCAACCCTTTTCCCCTTGCGCCATTCTCATTATAGAGAGCAATGCTCTCTATTGCTACAGTAAAAAAACCTATAGTGCCATTTGTTTTCCCTATAATTTAAATCTTCCAGGAGCTCGTTTTCGCCCGTTCGAACTCTGTTTGGCTCCATTTTTCTTTTTAAATTAATCTAAATTCAATATCTATCTTCTAGTATCATTATTTTTAATTTTTAATTTTATTTGAATTTATTTTATTTATTTGTTCTCGTTTCACGTGTAGATGACGCAGTCGAAACTCAAGCGAATCAACAGTCAGAGGTAGAACCAACAGGAGGCAACAAAGGCAAGTATTCTTTGAACATGTTGATCCCAAATTTTATAAAATATCTATGTTGTTTTAAATTATGCATGCTTACTTTTATGTAATGTACTTTAAATTAGTTTTAGGGTTTAATTAAATTCCAGATTTGTTATACCCTCATTGGTATTGATCATGCCGAACCTTTGTCACTCTAGATGATATTAGCTAATTTATCTGGTGATAACCAATAGTGTAGCATGGGACGGTAGAATTGCTTAGTCCAACTTAAACGTTTCGATATTAGGCCATTATGTGAAAATTTTCAAACATTGCTTAAACTTATTTGTGAAGATGTGGCAATTGGTATTGCTACTGTTATTTAAATGAAATAAAGTAGAAATGGTTTAGACTGGGGCGGATGGATATTTGGTGGGTGTTGGTCTGCTGGATGCACGAGACCTTGTAAAGTGAATGTTCCGCCCTAGTCAACTAAGGACCGAAGCATGTGTTACCATGGGCCGAGCATTACCGTACAACCACAAGTCTATATGTTTACGGGCTGGCTAATTAATTTGTGCATCTCGTTATTGGCTTCGCTAGTCGGTGGAATGTGGGTGTCGGATGGAGACAGCTTTTCCCACATGGCGCAATAGGGGGCTTCTGACTGGGTGGATGTAACCCTTCAGCGGTGAAACCTTGCAGGCGAGGTTCATAGCGGGATTGTACATTGGAAATGCCTTGTCATGATCTCTCTGTCGACAAACCAAAGGAAGTGTGTTAATTGCATGGCAACAAGAGTCGATCATGTCTTATGGGTAAAGCTGTACACACTCTATAGAGTTAAAACTACTTAAGTAGCCGTGCCCACGGTCAACGGTAGGCGTGGTACGCTTGCATATTGTAGATTTTATGGCTTTGTTTTAAATAAAAAAATAGTGGTTTGGGAATCCGTGAGTGGATGGAACTCTCAGAGTATGGTTTGGCGGTTAGAGCCAGTCAGGTGGTTGGAACCTATTTAGTTATCATATCAAACTAGAAATCTATACGCGGTGTGCCACGCCGCGGGCGCCGCTCTCCACACGAGAAAATCAAGGATTTTGTTTTTTCGGAAAAAGGGCTTAAACGTAATGGTAAAAAATGGAAAAAATGTATGTTTTTTCGTGGAAAAGGATCCAAACGTTTTTTTCCCGAAAAAGGACCTAAACATAATTTTGATTTTATGGAAAAGGACCCGAGCGCAAGCCTTAAAAACGCGTAAAGGACCTAAACGTAATATATATTCCTTTTCGGGAAAAAGGACCTAATCGTAATTTTTTCCCTAAAAAGGACCCGAACGTATTTTTTTCTTCTGCAAAAGGACCTAAGCGTAAATATTTTTTCGACTCGACTCGCGGCTCGAGCCGCCACATGGGGGTGCTCCCCATCGAGGAAGTCTTCCGGGATTAGTAGAGGGGATTATTCAATTATTATTTAATTACATTTTGGTCAAATGATGCTTTATGAAATTACTATTGGTATTCAAAGTTAAATTTTGCTTTATGCTAAAAGAGCCATATTATGCCTTCAATTGTTTAGCCTTGCATATAGTTATCATGCATTATGTTTCCAAGACTTGCGGAGTACATTTTGTGCTCATCCTTGCAACATCCCAACTTGTCATAGAGGAGTGCAACGAAGCTGAAGGTGACTACGAGTTCTATGCTTGTGGTTGTGATGAAGGCAATCCGGATTACTAGGACGTGTACCCCAGTCGATTGCCTATGGGCAAATGGATGTGCTTATTATGCTGCTGTTATTTCGTTTCCGCTGCTTCTTATTGAACTCAAGCTATGAGGCTGCTTATTTGTAATAATTGGTCATAAGGCTGAGACCTTTTGGTTAATTAATATTATTTGACTCATGATATGGATATGTTGTCATCACTGTTTTCACTGTGTGTGCTAGCTTTTCCTGGACTAGCACAGGTTATACACAGAGGATTTGGATTTGAAAATCCGGTCCTAACATATAAACTTGAATCGCCTCAATCGGAGCTCGTATGAGGGAGAACGGGCTCATAACAATTCAAAAATCAAAAAATAGAAAATACCGAAGTAATTGAAATATTTTTATGCTGAAAAATCTATTTATGACGTGAGATGACATTAGCACCGAACCCGACCTATCACTGGCTGACACGTGGCAAGGGTCTATAGACTTGGTCCATAGCCAACTCCAGTTCACCAAGAACCCGGTCTACAGAACAGTGCCAACACGTGGGACCCATAATGTTGACTCGGCTTGCTGACCAGACCGCCACCCGAGTAGCCACGTCGGACACAGACATGACAAGGCGCTGACGTAGCGACCACATGGCATCCACACGATACCTATCGACCGTAAGTTCAAGCTCCATTAGTTTTGGTGATTTGTTTAATATTAATATTTAATCATTGTTTAATGACAAATCTAACCATTATGAGACTAACATGTTTAATTGAGCTACATTCTTATTAGTCTCAAATTTGGATGAAAAATAGAAAACCCAAGGTATGCACTCGTATTCATTATATTATCTTAATGCATACTTAGGATTCAAGTTAAAGGATGAACTCTTCCATTGCTTATACATTAAAATGTGCATTATGTTTTCAAATCTATATATACATGAATGCACACATCTAGGGGGAGTTGATAATTTAACTTATGTTTCAATTGTATTGATCCATGTCCTCTTGCCATATAATATAAAGGATCAAGACCTTGAAACAATCTTTTGAGTATATATATAACTTGTGTAGTTGTAGTATACTCATGCAAATATAGAATAAACTCATATGCAATCTAAGATTGATTATGTGCATATTGATTCCATGTTCAATTAGTTATATGCACATACTTAATGGAGTTTGTTTTATAGTTGATGGTCTAAATGTATTGATCCCTTTTCATCACTCAAATATATTTGGATCATTACTAACTGTCGACGATCGGGGCCACCGACCGCGAGGGGGTACGGAGGATCGTGTGAGGGGCAGAGCCTGAGGTCGTGCTCATCCGGGGAAAGGCTGTCGTGTCGCGGAGAGGGTATGTCTGGGAGAACCGGGGAGAAGAGACAGGAAACTGGGGTCACGAGGATTATACTGGTTCGAGCCCCCGGTTCGGGTAACAGCTCTACTCCAGTCCTGCCCTGGGGCAAAAATGAATACAATGCCTTCCTTGTGAGTGAGTACAATGGGAGCTCGAGCGTAGCTCTGCTCTAGCCTTAGAATGCCGGGCGTCCGGCGAGAGTCAGTCGTCCTGTCTTCTTGAAGGCCTCTCTCAGAGCCCTCTGGGCGCTTCCGCCGCTTGGTCCCGAGGCCGATGTCAGGCAGCCGTGGTGAGTCGACGAGAGCAGGTGAGAGCTGATGGGAGCAGTTGAGAGCTGACGGGAGCAGTTGGACGTTACTGGCCATAGTTCCCACGCAGGGGAGGGTTTCTACATCTTTACATTGGACCGTTATAGTGAAACGGGATGGTCCGTAGGGTACTAAAACCGTGGCCCCGAACTCGGGCCGGGAGTGCGGTGGCGTCGGTGGTGTCGATCCGAGAACATGGCCTCTCCTACTTAGCCGGAGCTGGGTCCCCGACTTTCTGCCCGAGCCCGAGCTTTAGCTCGTTTGGGTCCGAGCTCGAGCTCGGAGGCACACCCTCGAACACGTGGGACACAGCCACGGGTCCGGGGGGGCTTTCGCGTACCGAAACTACCGATCCCCAACACTAACCATCATATTGAGTATATGAAACTTGTGTAGTTATATATACTCATGTCAATTTAAATAAAATTTAAATTGAGTTCAGTTGTCTTTTAATCAAATCAAAGAATATTTCATCCTGTGTTGATGGTGTTCCTTGTTGATTAAAGAAAAGCGAAAAGTTCTTAAGTATAATGAAGCATTAGTTGCATCAAAATACTCAAGACACAAATTAATCATTCTAATTAATTTGGGTTGTGCTCAATCGATCTTAATGGAGGCATCCATTATGTGTTAATGGAGTGCGGTGATGATTGAGATAACCGTATTTGTTGGACTAACCTTTTTTATGAGTTGTGAAAGTAGGTTGAGTCCAACGGTGATAAAGATTTGGATGGCATCATGTGTTGATAGTCATCAAGTCTAAGGAGATAAAGAATTGGGAAGAAGAGGAAGTTATCATGTGTTGATGAGCTTCAAGAGATGATCCCAAAGTGAAGAGAAGGGCTAGAGAAGGCTCATCATGTGTTGATGAACAAGAAGAAGAAGATTCGATCCTGGAGAGAAGATAATTGGAAATCATAAAAGCTCCAAGTGAATCGCTAGAGGCAAATGTGTAACTAGCTAGGGCTAAAGATGTGTTCCTAGTCTTTTACCGGTTTCAGTGTTTGGATGGGAGACCGGGTTGCTAGTTAGGTTGCTGTACTATTAAGAGGGGTTGAGTCGTTTAGCTTGAGCTTCATTATGTGTTGATGAACTCAATCCGGTTCACTCTAGCTCAATCTCTTGATTTGGTTTTTGCATAGAGCTAACCATTTGTCATGTGTTGCAAATGGGTGAAGCTCGTGCATTGAATTTTGCATGAGCTAAGTATTTGATTGTGTTGCAAATAGGAGAAGCTCATGTTTACATCTTATCTGAATCTTATCGATTTGGTTTTTGCAAGAGGCTATGGATTTGCATGTGTTGCAAAAGGGAGATAGCTTATGCAATGTTGTTTAAGTGGTTATTGCTTGGAGCTAAGTTTTGCATGTGTTGCAAAAGGAGAGAGAACTCAAGAAATTTGGTTTAAAGTGATTGCATGGAGCTAGAGATTTGCATGTGTTGCAAATAGAGAGCTCAAGCATTTGAGTTTATTTGGATGTTTGCATGGAGCTAAGTTTTGCATGTGTTGCAAAAGGAAAGAGCTCATGCATCTTGATTTGAATAGTATTTGTTTTGCATAGTGCTAGAGATTTGCATGTGTTGCAAATAGAGAGCTCATGATTTGGTGTTTTAGCTTGTGATTGGATCATGTGTTGATCATCACAAGGCTAAGCTTGGTTTGTGCTTTGAGTTTGCAAAATATGTTTTTGTAAATATTGAATGCTTTGTATTTGCAAAATGTGTTATTTGCAAAGTGTTGATTTGTTATTTGCAAGTGTGTTTTGCAAATAAGCTAGAGGTTATGGGTTTCAATCTTAGAGCATGTGTTGGCATTTGCAAATATGTTTTGCAAAGTGTCGGGATCATGTGTTGATCCTTACATGGCTAAGAGGATTGATCTCATAAGTTCTCGATTTATTTGCAAATAAGTTGTGCTTAATGTGATTCTTTGGAGAATATGAATAGGGTTTGCAAATATATTTTGCAAATTGACTTGATCATGTGTTGATCATCACATGGCTCAAAGAATCAAATCTTTGAAAGTTTGGAGAAAAGATTATGCGTGTAATCCGACTTCAAAATCAAAAGAGGTGTTTTCAGGGGCAGGCATGCCGGTCATACCGGCGACGGTCCGATCATACCGACCGACGGTATGACCGGGTGTTGTCCAGCGTGAAAATCACAGAGAGGTGATTTTTCACACTGAGGTGGGGCAGTATGACCGGAACACCTCCGGTCATACCGGCCAGCAGTATGATCGGGTGGTCTCCAATCATACCGGCCGTGGAATTTTTCTGAGTAACGGCTAGTTTTCTAGCCGTTGCTCTGAGGAGCGGTCATACTAGCCCTAGGGCGGTATGACCAGGCTCCCAGGGCACTTTTTCCCAAATTGCCCCACAACTGCTAGTTTTTCTTGTGGGGGCTATAAAAGGACCCCATGGGGGGCAAAGGCAAGGTTGTTGGTTCCATTGATCATTTAGGTGAGGTGTTGCATGTTTTGCACACTCACATTTGGTTTTAAGCTAAGAGTGAGCTCTAATTGCATGTGTTGCAATTAGGAGTGGATTGAGATCTTCTTGTTCATGTGTTGCACTTGAGGGAGCCATTGTGCATGTGTTGCACTTGGTGATCACCGGAGTGTATATGTTGCACTAAGTGAAGTTCAAGTGGGAAGACTTGGCTTGTTACTCTTGGTGTTTGCCGACACCTAGACGGCGTGGAGGCGTCATGCGTGGTGAGCTTCTCGACGAAGGTTGTGAGAAGTCCCGGCAAGTTGTGAAGGTCGGTGCTCGCCTACCTGAAGGGGGAAGAGCAACCATTAGTGGATTCGAGGTGGGTACTCAATTCGTGGAGCCGGTCCAATTCGTTTGGGCTAACCTCAACGTGGATTAGGAGAGACCGGCAAGTCTTCGAACACCACGGTAAAAAGTATTGTGTCTCTTGTGCTTGCTTTCCATTTATTATTTATATTCAAGCAATTTACATTTATAGAATTAAATTGATTGATTGCTTGTTTTTTTAGGATTGCAATTTATTGTTAGAGACATAATTAGTTAGTGCACATAGTGAGCCTAGTTGATTTAGACTTTGATTGTCAAAACCTTAGTTTATCGCTTCCACATTAATTATTGTTAAGGTTTTGACATAAGGGTAATTAGGGGTGAATTGATTTGTAGAAATTCGTAGTAATTTTTAAAAGCCGCCTATTCACCCCCTCTAGTCGGCATCGTCGACCTTACATCGACGCATACCACATTGGTAGCCGGCATGCGAGGCCCTATGGTCATCGTCGGTGACCAACAACAGCGACACTGGAATCCCCTCATCAACGTGAACAATCTGACGTACTCACCTTCTCTTTCGGTGACCAAAATCAGCAATGACAACCTCTTCTTCTCCGGCGACGTTAGGCTTAACGGTGATCTTGCGCTCCGATGAGTCTCCGGTTGAAACAACGTGCGCACAAGATAGATCAGGCAACGATGAATCCAATGCGACCAGTCTTGAGCCAATATCCTCACGGTTGATGGAGAATCGACAGCTTCCACTTTGCGACCGCTCTTGCGAAAACTTCCAAATCCGATGTACACGCAGCAAATCTTGACAAATTGACTTGGGGCTCTGGTTTGGGAGGTCCAAGCGAACCAGATGCGCACCTTTATAGCCGCTCTAGGCCACACCAGCGCGGACTCGGACCTTGAGTCAATGGTGAACACAGAGCAAAGTCCGAGATGAACTCATGAAGACGATGAGTGGGCACCGTACACGTGTCAACAACGGATGGTCACGATTACTCGAACGCAATTTGATCTTGTCTACACACGCGTGCACGACCGATGATCAAGATTCCATAGAGTCCCCGTCAGCCCCGATCAATCTCGACCGTCACCAAGATCCAATGGTTCCACATCACATCGGATATCCGGGTTAATCCCATCCATCTGATCCAAATCCAACAGTCCACCTTCTAGGGTTTCTGGGGAGGCAAGCTGAGCAGCGGATTGGGCCGACCGGCTCGGAATTGGGTTGGAACCAACAGGGTGTCGGCCCACTACTGTTTATTGTTTTTTTTCCAAAATATTTTTGATTTAAATTAATTCTAGAAAATAAAATAGGCCAAATAAAATAGTAAAAATATCTGAAAAATTCTGAAAAATATTTTTATACATTTGGAACCCAAATAAAATATTTGTGACAAAATTTTATTTTAACTTTTCTGATATTCAACTACTTTCCTTATTGACAATAATCTAAAAATACCTAATAAATTCCAAAAATTTAGAAAATTCATAAAATGCACAAATAACAATACTACAATAACAAAATGCAAAATTTGGGATGTTACAGGATGTCAAGGCGGTACTAGTTGAACGGAGGCACCATAGTCGACAAGACAGACAATAGCTTCACAGAGGTCGAGGAGGACTAGGGGACTAAAGACGGCGAGGTTGCTCCTGAAGTAGTTTTCGGCGGTGTCCGGGAGGTCCTTATCGAGTCTGATCGCCGTGATCCCCTTGTCGTCCTCATCGCGAAACACGCAGCGGTAGTCGTTGTCAAGGGCATCAGTGACGGTGCACGCCATGTGCCTGAGCCGGAACGGCTCTGGCTAGCGAGCTCGACAAGATCCTGGGAGGGGAGACCCATGCGGAACAGAAATTTTGTATGCAGCATGCCCTGGTCGATGCCCTCGTAGGCTCGTAGTACTGCAGGGTGATGATCTCCATCGGCACAACCAGCACGTGGGCATCCAGCAGCACGACTGCATGAGGTTCCTCGCCAACCCCGTTGAGACCACCTGTTGCATCCCATCCCAGACAGGTGGATGCTTCAGACGTCACTCCGCAGCTTGTACCTGTACACGCTCTTCTTGACGAACAGCTCGTTGAGGGTGACGAAGACAACCAGCTTGGCCTCCTCAAGGCACGCCCCCAGGTATCTCTGTACACGGTGGGTTGGCATGTCTCCTCCCCGAGGTTGGAGCACTTGAGCAGGCGCGCCATGAAGGAGACGCTGCCTTCGTTGAACAGGTGCGACATGAGGCGGGAGTGCTCGAGGAAGGTTGAGGCGGGGACACGGACGGATGTTCGGCGTGATGCGGAAGCCGACGTGCTTGACGTGGTGTCCGGTCGACGATCGAGACCGTCGATCGCAGAAAGGGGATGCAAAGAGCTCGTTCGAGGGTGAGATCCAAAATCGTGCTCGTTTGGAGGTGTCTAGCGTCGGAGAATAAGCACAGAACACGAGATTTATACTGGTTCGAGCCCTCGAGGTCGGGTAACAACTCTACTCCAGTCTTGCCCTGAGACGAAAGGTGTATATGCGATTCTGTGAGAGAATACAAACAGGGCCCGAGCTAGGGGCCGCGAGGGGGAGCTCGAGCGTCTCTTTTCTCGTCGCCGCCCTACTGTGCTGTGTTTTTGGCGTGTGTTGTGTGTTTCTTTTTCCTTGTTGTCTCCGTCCCCCTGTTGGTCGGGGCGATCCGTTGCTTTTGTAGCCCTCTGGGAGCCTTGCTGCTTGGTTCCGAAGTTGACGTCAGGAGACCGTGGCGAGTTGACGGGGGCTGACGAGAGGCGTCAATAGTCGTTGAGAGCTTGACGGGGGCTGTTGGACCCTAGTTCCCACGCAGGGGCAGGTAGAGCGTTGATTCCCACGCAGGGGAGAGTTTTTACACGAGATAAATAAATTGTTACAGATGTCTTTTTTTCTGAAGGGCGTAGAGGTGTCGAGGTTGAGGGGGATGGTGCCTGCCCTTGTGCCTGTGCACGAGCTCGTTGGTCCCGAGCCCGAGCATCGGGAGAGCACCTCTTAGGCTGGAGACGAGCACCCGAACCCGCAGAAAACCGCCACGAGGCCCCAGGGATGTTTACACGTGACGAGAGTACCGATCCCTAACATGTCCTATCAGAAAGTACCGTTTGGTAGTCTTACTGTTAGCAAATACGCTCTATGTATTTTTACGGAGGGAGTATGAACAAAAAGTATTTTGGACAGGATTTGCTACATGAAAAACGAATTACGAAAATCACATCAAGGCCCAGTAACCAACCCAGCCGGTCATCGTCGCAAGGCCCGCGCGTTCCATCAACCCACCCCGACTCGGATTATTTATGGAGATCCGCCACGCGCTAGGAGATGAGGAACGGACTATATATGGACGCGAAGCGCTAGCTCTTCGGTCTCGTTCCCTTCGAACCCTAGCCCCCCGAGGAGATCGCGGCCGCCGGCGAGGTCTCCGCCGCAGAAAGGGGCCTACGTCGCTCCGTCGCCGGCATCTGGCCGAAGGAGGTGTCCAGCGAACTGGATCTGCTCCGCCGTCGCGGATCCAGTAGGGGTTCGCAACTCAAGACCCCGTCCATTATCCAATGCTCGATTTGATCAGATCGAGTTGCTTACATTCCTGCGTGGAATTTGGTCTTGTAGGCTAGATTATGATTGGAGCGGATAGATTTTGAGCAGAATTCGATAGGATCTTTATAGAGATCATCAAACCCTAGAGGAGAGGGTGATCGTTCCGTTTATGCTTGGAAGTTGGCGACTTTACTTTTGGAACGTTCCCCAAAATTATGGAGTTCGGTTGGGATGATGCACATATGAACTGGTTTAATGCCTAGCTAATGAAACGTGTATCTCAGAATTTGAAATCCTGTATTTGGTTTGATGCTGAATATGATGGTGAATCATTGTTGTCATGCCATCCTCAATTCATCAATCATCAGAGGTTGATCTTAGCTATGTGCCTGAGAGAGAGAGCATCACTGCAGAACTAGCATACCCTGATTAGCTGATCATCTATAACTATACTACAAGATTTTCTTACCTAGAACGTTAACTGCCTGGGTAATGTGTTTCTTCCTCTCTCTTGTATCGCTCTTTCACTTGTATGTTGCACTTTTATGTTGTAGTGGTTGTTAAGTGTTAACTAATCAGTTGTGATGTGTGCAAGCCGGCGTCAGGGAAGGTGTTCAACCATTCTTTTTAACTTCATGACGTCCATCATTTCTCTTGAGGCGCTGCTCAAAATGTTTTTAGGCTTCTGTAAAAATTTGAAGAATGTTTTGGGTGTAAGTTAGGAATAAGTTTTAAGCGGGTTCAGTACCTCAGTTGGATGAATTGAGTACAAAAGGTGAATACAGAACAACAAGTCTGACTTATAGAGGAAATTTGAACGTAACTTCGTAAGGAAACACTGAAGGCAAAGTGAAGCCACAATGCGGGTTTTGGTATTGGATGTTAGGGAAACTTATGATGGTGATAATAGGATAACCTGAAAAGTAAGTTTTCCCAATCAATTGATGAACATAGTTTATTGGATAAAAGATCGATGTTGAAACAAGTGCAGCGTGACTCTGGCTAGTTCAACATGTTTGTGTTTCACATCTACTTTTGTTTATTGTCTGCAAAAGCAATTTATGCATTGCTTGTTATGTTGGTTTCACTCAGATCATAGAGACAATTGGGTATTCTTTTCCATGTAATTGTATATGTTGTTGGGCGCCATATCCTTAATCAAGTATTGCCACTCATCTGTCCAGATGGCTCTGAATGTACGCCTCAATAAATTTAAACAACAGCAGGAGAGGTGCAGCATTGCCGCAAGCCAAGCTTCAACTACAAAGTCACAAATTGCTCCAAGGGCTCAATTAATAAATGCCCCATCCGCTCCAGCAAAACCACCACAGCCCATTAAATTCTCAAATGATACAGAAAGGCTACAGCGCATCAATTCAGTGAGGAAGTCTCCTGTTGGAGCACAGATCAAATTAGTAATTGAACTTCTTACAAGGTAATTTTCCAAAAGTCCAACTCGATAGAATTACTTGTCTAACAGTATTCCGACTCATCCATCCATTTTTCCTTTTGCTGCTCTAGCCTTTCAAAATAGTTAGTACTCCCTCCGTTGATAAATATAAGGCCTATAGTTTGAATGGTCTTGTTGAAAAATATAAGGCGTGTGCATGTAGATTTAATGAGCCTTTATACCCCTATTTATTCTCTCTCAACCATATGCATTTATTCATTATCTCTCATCTTTCAAGATAATTAAGAGGGATAGGTAAGTCATTTCCTCTCGTGACTTTCTCAATTTCTCCACAACCTTAATCCTTGTGCAAAATCAAAATACGTCTTATATTTATCAACGGAGGGAGTATAATTGATTGTGCAAAGCAAGCTGGTAACAGAGCCTTTTTGGACAAGGGATGATGCTTTGCATAGGTGTAACTGTCATCTATGATGCCTTAGATCATGCAAAGCATAAGGCTAGTGTGAGAGAAAATTTTCAATGTTAACTATTCTTTGGGTAATGATGAATGTTGTAATATGTTCAGTCTGAACTGATGTTCCTCTTTCTTCTGAACTTGCAGACAAGACAAGCTTTTACAGCAGAGCAAATAAATGAAGCAACTTATGTTGATATTCACGGTAACAAGGCTGTATTTGACAGCCTGAGGAATAATCCCAAAGTAAACTTTGATGGGAAGCGTTTCTTTTACAAGGTAAAGTCTCATTGGGTTGTCAGTATTTTTTACGCTGAACATTGTATGATTGCTCTTGTGGGCAAGGTAAACCTTCTAGGGTGACGGGTTTCTTGAGTAATGAAGTTCTCACTTTGAATTGGAAATTGACTTGAGTTTCTGTTTTGTGGGAGGGGAGTGTATGTAAGTGATAGCAAGAGTTTGGTGGTCTTTTCTAGGTTTTTCATCTTATTTTAGGTTGAATTACATTGTATTGACCTGCTATTTGCTCTTATGCAGTCCAAGCATGATTTGAAGGGAAAAGATCAATTGCTTTCTGTTGACGTCAAAAACTTGAAGTAGGGTTTCTGACAGCAGTACACCAGACGAACACCTGGTTCAAGAACGTGTCAGTCGATTTGACCTATAATCAACAAGGTAAAAGATATAAAGTTCACTCGAAGTCGATCGTGGGGATCAATCGGCTTAGACTCAATCAGCTTGAAGCCGATCAAGATCAAGGTATCAGAATATATCTTATTAGCCGATTAAGACTAATCAGAGGATAAAATTCTCTCAAAGCCGATCGTAACGATCAATCAGCTTAAACTCAATCAGCTTGAAGCCGATCAAGATCAAGGTATCAGATAAATCTAATTAGCCGATTAAGGCTAATCAGAGGATAAAGGTAGATCGATTCTGAAGAAGGCGATGCGCAACAAAATCAGAATAAATCAAACCTGGGGTGTAATTTGAAGAAGATCAACAATCGGCGATACGCAACTTTATTGATCAAGATCGAATTACAAAGACTAAATTATAAGAACTATTCCTAATCGACGAAAAAGTAGATGAAAAGTAGACGCGAATTGGTTGATTGACTCTGGGCAGCTTTTCTTATCATCTCTAGACCTCTTTTATACCCATTGACCGATAGAGTCCTGATACAACACGTTAGTAGTAGAATCCGTATCGGCATCTATTTGGATGGTGCTTTCCTTAACAATATGTTCCGTTTCCAAAAATCTTTAATCTGTATCCCGATCGTATCTTGTTGATCTTGGACTATCGATTTTGACCCTATCTGCTAAATTTTGGTGCAAACACTTTCTTTGATTAGAAAGTTTCCTGAGGGTCTTGTTGTTGTGGAGGTCAAGGATGCTTATCCATCTGTATTGGAAGATTTGCAGGTGACTAAGTTATTCTTCGTTTAAGATTTCGAGAAACCTGCTATGTGCTAAACTATTTTGCATGCTGTGAATCAAGTTTGATGGCCGAACTGAAGTGAATGTGTGTAAAATATTTAGAAATCAAGCAGCCTTGTGTACAAAGGCTTGGGATTTTTAATATTGGGAGTTTTGACCGAAACCTTTCTTCTGTACGTATTTTGTAGAAGTACAGTTACCCTGGGTTTCTACTGTTTACATTCTTATTACCCCGTAATGCTGAATACTACCTTTTCTGGTTTATCAACGTCTGCTATACTATTTCTCTGGGCACAATTAATGGTAGCCCAAGCTTTTATAAACAGTTGCATCTTGGATAGTGAGGCACTGCTCGCTGGGGGCAAGGTTAGATTTTTAATGTTAGTTGCTGCCATGAAAATTAATGTTGGGAAATGAAATATACCAACAGTTGAAAATGCTTTGATTATGGGTTTTAGTTGAAAAAGCCAGCAACCAACATGGCCAAGCGGCGTGCAGCGGCCCAGATCCATGGCCTGCCACCAATGCCGAAGATGAAGAAGAAGACACGTGGCATCACGAACAGGAGCAAGCTCACTAACTTCCATCTGCCTGAGCTGTTCAATAATAACCTGAACCCTTGAGCCGTCAGCGCAAGAAGCAATGGTCTACAAGTTTTCCGAGGCAATTTGAATTCATTATGGTCGAGCTTGCAAGTTGCAACAGTTAAATCTACAGCCAATTTGTGTGTTGCACAACCATTAGTGGAAATGAGTTTCTGTATCTCAAATTCCGAAACAGAGTTATGATTTGATGTTTACCTTTGTGTGCCCGTCATGATGTACAAACTGAATCGAGATGAATTGAATAACAATAGTTCCATCTCTCGCAAACCATTAGTGGAAATGAGTTTCTGTATCTCAAAATCCGTCCGGGATCTTAACTGAGTCGCTCGGAAAAAGCAAAATGTACTGGGCCAGTACCTTTGCTATCGGCTCCATTCGACATAGCTTATTTGCAGCTTCAGTTTAAAATAAAAATAGATTGTTGACCAAACGGTAAGATTTTAAACTGCTTCTCCGAAAATCAGAATAACCAAATCAACATATAATCAGAATCCAAAAAATTTCGGATTCTCTCGATTCTCCTCGCTCGCCCTCGCTCCTCCGTCTGCAGCCCCAGTCGCCGCCCGTGCCTCTGCCGGACCTCCGCCCGTCCGTTCGCGGCCGGAGAGGGATCCGATGCGCCCCGAGCTTCGCCGCCCCTCCGGCTGCCGTCACGGATCCTTCGCCCGAGCTCCGGCCGCCATGGTCCTCCGCCCGCAGCCCCTCTGCCCGTCGGCTCCTCCGTCAGCTGAGCTCCTCCTCCGCAGCCGATGCTACTTCGAATTGTTGCTGCTGCTTTGATGCCAGTGGCCGGGGAGGTGGCCCTCTGCGCTAGATTCTCGGATTCTCGAATAGACTGCCGAACGATCAGATTCTATAACCAGCAGATTCTTTAAACAGCCACTTCTCTAGATAGTTGACTATGATCTATAATCTGTATAATCCAAAACTAAAACAAGGGGCATCAACCTTTTCCCCTGAGCTGTTCATCAAGTAGGAAACGCACGCAGTTCACAACGGTCCAGTCCCAAAATCCAAGCTCAAAGCAACGCTGTCGCTAGCTCGCACGCGCGTGCAGCGAAACCGAACCAAACCCAGCCTCTCAAGTCTCAATCGACTCACCCATACGATATTCAAATCTGTTTTTTTTTCTATGCTCGTCTTAATGATAACTTCACACTAAGATCCCTGTATTTTTATATATCCCACTTACGCTACTGGCCACCGCTTACATCGAGTTCATCGACGTGGAATTTCGTGAGACGCCGTGCAATCGATCACGGGCGGCGTCAGCTTTGAGGACCTTCACGCAGACGCATACCCAGAGTCGGGTGACGGTGCGGCCGTGCCGCTTCGACGACGACACGCAGTGGACGGCCACATGTCCACTGCATGGAGTCTCAGCTCAAAGTCTATGAATTCCACGTCAATTGATTGCGCGTTACTTGTTTTGTGTGTCATGTGATTGCTCGCAGGAACGCCTGCTTAGTTGTTTTGTTACAATGGACTAATTCGTCCCTACTTCGGGCCAGGGCCCACCCTAATATCAGGCACCGTATAAACCTCTAGCAACCTCAGCCCTCTGTGGGCGTTATGATGCAGGCCATGGAGATTGAAGGTAGAAGAAGAAGGCTAGAACAGCTTCTAAATTTTAGCCCGAGTCTACAAAATTCAAGTTTTGGGTCTGTCACTGCTTCAGGCTGTTCTTCCTTTTCGGCTGGAAGAAGTAGTACTGGGCCTGTTTCTGTCGGAACAAGCCTCCATTTCAGTCAGAACTCTGAACTGCCATCCCCATGCACTCTCCAATTATTCACTGTGGGTGTGGCCTGCATCTCTGGGAACTTAAATGATTTCCTTGGTTAACAAAGTGTTCTTGTCGGGAATTCAAAGTTGATACTGGAATATATCATATTTATGGTTGTTAATCGACTGAGGATGCAAAGCAAAGGTTCTCACGTACACGCAAGTTAATTCTGCGAGTCATCGTGTAAACAACGCCGTCATTGTACAGGCTGCCAATTTTTAAAAAAACCGTGGAGAATATAAACGTAATTCCGTTTTTTCGGATCAATTCTCCTAAAAAACGCTTTTTTACCTAAACGTAATTTCGTTTTTTCTTGGATCCATCGTGTTAAAAACCGATGAGAGGACTTGAACGTAAACCATAGAGGGACCTAAATGTAATTTTATTTTTTCAAGTCCATTCTATTAAAAAATGACAGAAGGACCTAAACGTAATTTTAAATTTTTCAGAGGACCTTTTCTTGAGGAGGGCCGCGACGTGGCACACTTCGTTGGCCTCTAATTCCTCCCGCTATATATAAAGGTATACATTACTTAAGATTACTCCCATTTGCCAGTATCTTAAGTTATTTTATCTTGAATCTAGAAACTGTTAGAGATAATCTTGTCATGTTAAAATCATTGATTAAAAGATAAGATTTAGTTGGTTAGTTTGTTGAGTTAGTTTGTAATCTACCTTGACTATATAAAGCAGAAATAACAAGAAGGCTCCTTCAAGGTAGAGTGATAGCCTTCAACGCACGAGAAATCCTAGTTGATCTGCATAGACAGAAAGGAAAAAAGAAAAACACAGACTGGTGTAACCTAGTCACATTGAGGTACTTGGAGAAGGAACAGGGACAGAAGGTGTTATCAAAACTGAAGATTCTTTCGGCAGAAAATGGCGCCAGTGCTTTCAGTGTCTAAGTGTCTTCTTTCTCACGTTAAAAGCGGTCACCCATGCCTCTGGGCCATTGGTGTTGGTGACCTTAGGCATCATGTATACAACACCGTCGTCATACATGCTGAGTGGGGGGGTCGGGGCAGAACTACTCAGATTATTCAAGTTTAGCTTCCCCGCCTTGGCATCCCACAGTTCAGGCAACATATCAAATTTCGCGGGGGCATCGCATCGACCGAGATGCCGGCAGAATCAACCGTGCAATCCTTCAAAGAAACCATCTTTTTCCATGTGGTAGTTCGCAAGCCATCGGCGATGTAAGAACTTGCGGTGTCCATACCGTCATTCGAGTCCGAGTCGGAGATCGAGAAGTCCCAGTACGACGGCGGCGGGAGGTCATCGGCTGCTCCTGGGAAACTGTATTTCGACAATCTTGAGCAAATTGTTGCTGCTGGTGACGTCCCGGATCGCCCCCGGGTTGCTTTTCCACCCTGTCTGGAATCTGGATTCGATGATTAGGATATAGTGGGGTCAGTGTGGGTCGGTGCGAAACTGGGCTTTATTAGGCAACTGGATCGGATCGGTTTTCGTCTACTACTCGAGGACTCGTCCTCGTCTTCACTATTTTTGTTCCTTTTCCAACTAAAACTGGAGTTGTATTCATGAATCAAATCAAATTCAAAGTCGATTTCGAGTACAACTCAATTTTGTTTAGGCATTTTTCTTCTGTGCCAAACCCCTATTAGTTCCTAAAAAAACTATCTTATATTAACACCCTGTCTGTGTTCGTTCTGCATCATGACCATTCTATTAGATGTTGGTGGGTTGACGCAGAAAAATATGATGTAGCATTGATCGACTCAAACGCACGCGAACGCCGAGTTCAATTTAGGTGCGGGTGTATTAGCCGATTTGATCCTGCAATCAGCAAGAGAATTATAATCTAAAGAGCTATTTTACCTGATTAAGTTTTCACTAAAGATTTGATTCAAACAGCCTTTTTAACCAATTAGATTACACGTAACGATAAATCTAAACAGTTTGTTACGACTGATTAGATGGTTTGATAAAGTCAGATTTTTCCAAAAAGGCGATGCGTAACAAGATCAGAGAAATGCAAACCTAGGTAAATTGGCGTAATCGAAGATGATCAACAATCGGCGATGCGTAACTTTATTGATAAAAAACGAATTACAAAAAGATTCTAAGTCAAAGAAACTACTTCTAGTAGACATAAAGTAAATAAAAATATATGCGAGTTGTTTGATTGTGTTGATTGGTGTGTCGGCTCGTCCCAAGTCCACCTTTTATAACGTGTAGGCTAATCGTATCATTCTCCGATCCGTCACAAACCATGAACTGTATCGGCCTATACCTCTTGTAGATAAAATTTATTATTCAAACCGATATCAGCTAGATATCCAATTTTAACTTAACCTTACAAATCGGTCTTAAATCTTGCTAAATTTTAGTGCTACCAGTAGGCGACATGAACAGTTTAATTTTAGCATCCACAACCTTTTGCATTTACCATCCTAGAGTCCTCTAGCGAACTGTTCACTGTTCTAGGCCCTTAAAAAATATTTTTTTACAGAATTAGCATTTGTGGATTTTTTTTTTCAGAAATAGCCCCATTCTGCGCATGAGGAGCTCGGAATTTACCGGCACGCCGAAAACCGATTTCACGTGCCCTCATTCTGCAGAAACCCAATTACCCACACCCATTCCGCAGAAATTGGATCACCACGCCTCTGTTTTGCGAAAAATCGATTTTCTACGCCCCTCTGCAGTAAATGCATTGAATGCCGCGCCGTCGTTAGATTCCGTGCCAAACGATTTCCCGTGACCTCATCGAGCGGAAATGTACCATGTGTCGTATCGTGGTAATTTCCGCGCTCCCCGTGCACGACAATTGCAGATCAAGAGGCTATTTTTGAAGAAAAAAACCCACGAGGACTACTTTTGCAAAAAAAAAAATAGAGGGTTAGAATAGTGAAAAATTCTCCCCCAACCCAAGCACCCCTCTACCCCGCAACGATGACCAGTTGACCACAACACGGGTAGGGCAGTGGAGGAAGAACAACTCGAGCTCCTGGAGGGCGAAAGAAGACTTTGTGGGCAGTAGGCTCCTTCCTAGACTGTCTAATACCTTGGTCGTCTGCTGGCTGTTGTTGCTTGTTGTCGTTGGAAGCCCAATCAGTCGAAGACTTGTTGTGAGGCTTGAGTTGAGAGTTGAGACTCATGAAGGCACAAACCCTAGATGCAGAGTAGCAGACGGGCAGAGCGGCAGTGGCCCAAGGAAAGAAGAAAGGTAAATCAGACCATAGGAATTTGCTGATGATATCAATCAGAGAGGACGGTTAGGTTCGGCGCAGCGGCGCGACGAGTGTGGCGCGGCCCACCGCGGCGTTGACCATGTCGGCGTGAAGCAACAAGCAAGCCACAAGCGACAGCGACAGCCTCAGCCTGCGGCAGTGGAGAAGCAAAGCTGCATGCGAGCCTCTCTTCCGATTTCTGTTTTTCTTTTTCTTTTGTCAATTATCAGTATGTTAATAGAGTAAATAAAGACAATAGCTAATTTGTTTGATTAATTCGTAGACTTACAAAAAGGATATGCAGACACTCCAAAGTGTATTTCGTTTTATTTTTTATTGTTTATAAGTATTCATAAATATTTTACTATTGTATCACTAAATTTGATGTTTTTTTATCTACAGAACGGTACTCACGTATTTACAAGCATTTGGGGCACACCGGCCACTAGCGAAGTACTACATTTATTGTATTTTCACTTTGTTTTTTTTTATTTACATATGAAATTAGATGGCAAAAGACTATTAGATGTCTTTTTATGCTTGTTACATGTTAATTAACACATGAGCACCTCATCTATTTTCGTCTGGACTTCGCCATTGTACTAGTTTGGAGTGGGTAAAAGAGGAGGGTGGGTCGGGGCAAATCATGTTTTTGCTGCCTGTTGCATTGTGATGATACATCAACTATTGTGGTTGTGTGCAGCAATAGTGGCACGTATGCACAATAACACGAGTCAACGGCATCATGTCGTGCCACGTTGGGCGGCTGGGGCGCGCATCATGGCTTGCCCTCATTGTTAGGGTCATAAAAAAAAACTCGTTAGTAGGGTTTGTTAGTTTGGTTCAAAATTGTTCTAATTACATTCGTTCATTGTTTAAACATTGAAATGAGTTAATTTTAAATAAAATTGGATTTTTCTCTAGCTCGACTCATTAGCTTGATTCTAAAAATACTTCTAAATTGTAAATAAAATAGATATTAAATTATACCGTGTCAATTTTTTTTTAAAAAAGTCGAAAAAAATGTGAACTTGCTGGATTTCCACCCCAGCTCATCATCACCACCCGTTCGTTCTGTGACACGTCGCACTGCTGCCACACATGGTAGCTAGTGGCCTACGCGCGACACTATCGTCCCTGGGATGGTTTAACGTGTTGCAAACGGTTCATATGTTAAAGAGTCTCTGCACGTGCCCACGCTCTAGTCAAGCACAGTTGGTTGCCCAGCGAGCCCACATGGGAGTAAGGTACTAAGGTAGCGTACCAATGTCGCGACGCTCCAAAGTCCCCAACTCCTCCGTGTGCCGAGGACAAGGATATTGTACAGTTGCAGTAGCAACGACTAAATTTGCAGTTGCCATCCAATGTTCGATTAAAATAGACGCGTGAAGTTGGTTTGGATACTGTAGCAAAAACACTGTAGTATTAACTGTAGCAAACCGTTTTTTCTCAATCCGGGCCGCCGATTCGCTCGATCTAACGATTGGATTGCCCAGCAACTGCAAACTTACAGTCACTATTGTGACTGACAAGGATCTGGTTGCGTGCGGCGATGTCATGTTGCGCTTCAAGTCTCCAACTGCAAAACAAAATCGATTCTTAAGTCACATCATTAATAATTTTTGAACTGTTTGATTAAGCAATTACTCCATTAAACAAATTCATAATTTCCTGTTGTTGCTGATTTGTAATACTCGATGAATAAATGAAATTATCAATAGTCCATTGCGGTGATATTTGTTTGCCAAAACTAGGTGATCAAACCTTCGCTAAATAAACTGTGTATTTATGAGTTCAATTGCTTCCTGTGTCTTTGCATACAATTTATTTACGCGGGTGTGTATTTTTGTGCTCTTTGCTTCTTTTGTCTGTACATACATATTATTTGTGCCTAATTGTACTCATAATATATGACAGTTGGTCTTTCTGTTCCATGTAATCATCTCTGCTATTTTTGTTGTGGTGGTGCCATATCGTTTTCTCACTCCTATCCAGATGGACGCGAATAAGTGCCTAAAGAAATATTACACAAGAGAAGTACTAATCAACTCCATCCAGACTAGTTTCGAGGTGGGCATTGTGCCGGGCCGGGCCAGTTCGGTACGGGTTCAGCTCACTTTTTGGCGAGCTCAAGCACGATCCATTTGCACTTCGTGCCGTGCCGGTCTAGACCCGGTCTATTTGTACTATTGCGACAGAGAAAATGAGTCGAAGACGTATGATGCTCCTTAGTACAAAGACTTATACATTGCAAGAAGCCGCTCTCTCTCGCCCATTTCTCTCCATCTCTCTCAGTTCTCTCCCCTCTCTCATCTGTTTCTCACAATCTCTCTTGCCCGTCTCTCTCAATCTCTCTCAGTTCTCTCTCACCCATTGCTCCCTCTCTTAACTCTCTCCATCTCTCTCGCTCATCTTTCTCAATCTCTCTCGCATGTTTCTCTCACTCTCTCTTGCCCTGATCAGTCTCTCCCCCCTCTCTCGCCCGTCTCTCTCAATCTCTTTCGTCTGTCTCTCTCACTCTCTCACTCACACGTTGCCCCTCCCTCTCTTTTCCCCTTTCCCTGTGAGAGGAGCGTTGAGAGCTAGGCATGGTGCCGACCGAGGATAGGGAGAGAGAGGGACTGAGAGAGAGAGAGTGTGAGCCAATGAGTCGGAGGGGGATCAGCATCGGTCGGGGAGGATTAAAGTGAGGTAACTTTTCAAGAAGTCAGAATATTTAAACGTCCCAAATATTTAAGTGTATATAATTTTATTTAATTATTTTAACTTCAAAATTTTATTTATTTTCTCCCTTTTTCCTTTCTCCTTTCCCATTTTCTTCTTTTTTTCACCTATCTTCCCTTTCACCTTTCCCTTCATTTTTCTCTCTTCCTCCTCTTTTTTTTCCGTCCCCCTTTTTCTCTACTGACGCCCTCTCTCTCTCTCGATTTCTCTCCCAACTCTTTCTCTCTCTCGATCTCTCCCCTCTCTCCCTATACAGCGCGGCGACTGGCCTCTCCCCTCCACGCCCGCCCCTCCCTCCACGTCATCGCTGCGATCGGCCCCTCCCCTCACTTCGCCACCCACGCCATGGCCGTCGACCCCTCGACCACGGTGACCTTGGAGGGCGACCCGACGGGCACGGAGGAGACAACGGGCGGCGGGCCACGACCACGACATGGAGGAGGCGGCAGTCGGGGGCGATGGCGCGGCTGGGGAGCTAAGGCGGCGAGGTCTCGGCGGGGCGTCGAGGGCCACGGCCCGGCGGGGAAGCCGAGGAGGCGCAAGGGGAGCCGAGGCGGCGGGGCGTCGGCAGATAACCCTCCACGCCTCACCTCCTTGTTGCGGTTGGTGTGCCTTGCCGCGAGTCCACGGCAGAGCCGTCGTGCCGTGGCGTGCTCCATGCCACTGTGCTGTGCCCGATCGTGACGCCCATCGTGTCCGGTTCTCAAGCCCGGCACGACCCATGCTACAGTGGCGTGCCAACACGGCACGACCCACTTCGTACCGGACCGGGCTTTAAGTCGGGTAGTGCCCATTGTTCCTTAGGCGGCCCAAAAAAGCCCGCCCAAGTGCCCACCTCTAGGATAGTTGCAACCTTTAAGCCGCATCATAGTCAAAACTCAAAAGGTGATATAATGGCTCATACAAAAAGTGTTTCACTACCCTAACAGCACCTGCTAAAATTTTCTTATGTTACAGAAAATCTACACTGATAAAGCACATTAATTCAATTAGATGTCTCCTACTAGATGGAATTGCTCCAACCATTCTTTCTTTTTCTCTCCGAGTCATCCATCTATAAGTCAATAAATGGTTTTTCTTTTCTGTTTTGTTGTCCTGGCATTGGATTTTTTTTTTTGTGTGTGTGTGTGTAAGGATGACTTTGGAAAACTTAGTTCGACCGTTTTTGCAAAGGAAGCATAGAAAAGTGAGCCTTCGAACATGAGAGGAGGATGTTGCATAGCTTTATTTGGTGACCTTCCAATGGTAAAAGCATGTCATGTTTTGTAGGTATTGTTCTATATAATAAGTGAATTATGATGAACTTCGTTTCCCACGCTCTATTTTCTATCAGGTTTGCTGAATTTCTCACTGTAGGATTCGCACCAAGCATATTTATGCTCGCTACCGTCAATGGCAGTGGGGTTGATGGAGCCAGCAAGGGATGTGGTCGATCTCGAGGGAGGAGGTGCTTGGGAAGGGGGAGTCGTTTAGTGCTAAGTCATTAATCCCCTTAAAAATGTGGTCGATTTTTTTCTTTTGCAAAAGAAAAAATGTTTACACCGTAGACGCTCCCTTTTTAGAGGAATTGATTGAAGGCAAGAAGTCACCTATAAACTCTAATTGATTTCAACTCAACTTTTATTGCAACATGAGAGGAAAGGCAGTTCCTCCGGCCGAAAGATGCGTACAGGCGGCGAGGGGCTTTGTATATACAATATTAGATTGAATACCACTCCTATTTAATTACTCCAACCAAAGGTTCTTTAGAAATCCGATTTGAGGAGTACCATTTTAATTTTTGAGGGTGCCGGGCGCACTGCATATGACCTACTTGAGTCTTTCGTTATTTATGCTGCCATTGTTGCACCATATCTGCTGAATCTCTAAATCCGAATAAGATCGTTTTGGAATCGTTACAGCGAACGAAATTTGATGGAGAAGTAACAATGCTCCAATTTGTGTGTGCGGAGAGAGAGATGCGTTGGAAAAGGCTAGAGAGAGGAAGAGTACTGATCTAATCAGAGGGCCAGGAGAGAATCTTGTCCTGGAGATTTACTTGTCTGCAATGGACACGATTGAAAGGTGACGCTGCAGCAATGCGTCGGACTTTTGATCTGCGCCATCACCTCGATTGAATCTCCCCAGTCAATTCCTGAAGAAAAAAAATCGGTCGCTTTTCTTTTGGCATCTTCCACGAGCAAAGGCGCGACGCGACGCAGGTCTACGGCAGGCAGCATCGGCTGCAGCGACGGAACGGCACGGCCGTGCCGGGCCGGCAGGCACTGCAGCGCGCAACAGGACGAGAGCAGCGCCTGCAGAATTACTGTATTTTTGTAGATTGGACGAGGTGCTGCATGCTGCTACTTTTGGCACGCACACTTAAAAGCGGTGCAACCCGATTCCCGCATAGTACCTGCTACTAACCAGGGTGCAGAGACCTCTCGCTTTCTCTGTTGTTGTGTTGGGTTTTTCGGGGCCTCGTCGCGTACTTGCGTTACACGACAGAATCAGCGGACGTGAACGTTTTGATGCCACTACCAACTGCGAAACGCTAACAGCTAGCAAAAGCGATTGTCAGCATGCCGTGATTCGCCAGTGCAGTGCAGTCGTAACAGTCCATTACTCCCGCTTTGATGCTGTGGCGCGTAGATAGTGTGGGCGGTGCGGCCGTGGCCGCGGCCTTGCGGGACGTGTGCCGCTCCGCGCACTCGGTTCAGACGCGCGTCGGCGTGCGCCACCACGCCACGACGCACTACTATATTACTAAGCATCACAACTAACGAATACTTATAACAGGGGTACCCTAACGGTCCGAAGTGACGAGCCGGTGGCCTCAAGCACAGCTCAAACCTAACAGGCCGCTTCCAGCCCGCTACCGACCGAAGCACCTGCAAGGCCACACAAGACATCCCTTCCCGACCGATCGAGGGAAGTGTCTCCGACCAAGCAGGGCTCCCGACCCCCGCCGCGGGACGGGACCCCCCGACTCCGACCAAGCAGGGCTCCCGACCCCCGCCGCGGGACGGGACCCCCCGGCTCCGACCAAGCAGGGCTCCCGACCCCCTTGGCGGGGCGGGATCCCCTGACTCCGATCAAACCAAGGTAACATCCGCCAAGCACCGCGTGTCAAAGCCCCCACCAGCCTACAGCCACGTACCCCACGAACGGGGTCAATCGAAATGACTATACAAGGGCAGGTGGCCCCTTCCCAAGAGGGTTTAATGACTGCCGAAGTAATGCTCCTAGTCCCATCAGCCGGTCACATACAGTACGAAGACACACTCTCTCCCGAGGCAACACCCACGTCATGCGCAGCAACGTCAACACTCGTAAGGTTCGCAGAGGGCAGGTACGCCGTTTCCCGGGGAAATACCTAACCGCCCTGGCCAACTATACTACCGACCCAACATGAGCAAGACGGGCGGTGATCAGTCAGCAGAACGAAGGACCGAAGCTCCTAGTGTAGGTCACCTCGTCCTCTCCCAACTCTCGATGTAACCTGCCCCTTCCTTCCGTATAAAAGGAGGCAGGAACCCCCGTAGAAGGGGCATCGAACCCATCTCACTAAGCCATTAGCACTCTCGCTTGTAAACTTTGTGCAATCATCTGTACTGAAGGGAATACAACGCCACCACACGAACTGGAGTAGGGACCTTCGGACCGAACCAGTATACGTCTTGGACTTCTGAGTCTAACCATTCAGGGAGTGGAACGCGCGGCCCCTTAGACTTACAAATTTACTTGCCGGTGCTCGAAATGCCGACAACAACCGGCCTATTAGAAGCGGTTTGGTGCGAATCCGTTGTGATCTTCGCACCAGAAGCGGTTCGTTGGCAACGGTCCGGAGAGGGCTTCCAGAAGCGGTGATTTCAGAAGCGGTTTGAGAAAAGAACCGCTTCTAGAACGCAACCTTCAGAAGCGGTTCGTGTCTCCAACCGCTTCTGGAAGCCCTCCCGCGCAGCGCATTTAAACCCTTCTTCCTCCATGCGCCAGAGAGATGCGAATCGATCGAGCAGAGAAGGCCGACCAAGCGCTGTTCTTGGGGAGGTGCTGTCCAAATTTTTAATTGGAGGTGATTAGCTCTAAATTAAGTGTTTCAAAGTTAGTAACATCATGTGAACATCCTTCTCACCTAAATATTGCTATTTTTTTCAATGGATATGGAGAAATCTTGAACTTTTTAAGCATTATCGAAAATTTGTTTTTCGTGCCTTGTTTTTGTTGTTGTATGAAGATGTAGGGTGGAGATCTAGTTCAAAATATGACATTACAAGGTAAAGGTGATTGGAAGCTTTAGATCTAGGTGGTTGTTAGCTTTAGAATCTTAAATATCACAATATTGGGAGAGATCTAGGTACAACATTGCAAGGAAGTAATTATTGGTGTATGAAATAAAATAGAAAAACATGTAGAAGGATAAAAAATAATTACAAAGGTAGGAAGGGATACAAAATAATTAGAAAGGTAGGTCTTTAATTGGATGACGGTGTAGGTGGAGTTTTTTTGTTGGGTCTAAATGTTACGAAATTTAAGTTAGGTTATAATTTTCTAACGGAATTTGTTATAATTTTTAATGAAATTATAACTTGGTATAGATGAATCGGCAATGGATGTACAATGCGGACCATCGCTCGAGAGAGTTCATTGATGGCGTCGCGAGCTTTTCTCGATCGCGGCGTTGCATTCTTGCCTCGAGCGACTTCATATGTTGTCCGTATGTAGATTGCAAGAACGAGAAGGAGCACTCCAGCGATAGCAAGTTATGAACCACTTGATCATAAGAGGTTTCATGCCAAACTATACTGTTGGACCAACCATGGCGAAGTTGAGGTGATTAGCCGGAAGGCGATGAAGAAGATGGATTCAACAAGATATCCGGACGACCGCAATCTTGTTCGTGGAAGAAACACTTGGTGACTTTGGTGATGATGAGCTAGACCGGATCTTTGCGTGACGGAGAGGAGACTACAGATGAAAGACAGTTCGAGAAGTTCCAGCGCATGTTAGAGGACCACGAACTCCTTTGTACCCAAACTGTGGGCAGGGCCACAAAAAGCTACGTACCACACTGGAACTCATGCAATGGAAGGCTAGAAATGGTGTGTCAGATAAGGGATTCGATGAGGTGTTATCACTCGTAAAGAAGTTGCTTCCGAAGATAACACTCGCCGAATCTACATATGAAGCCAAGCAAGTCGTCATCCTTTGGGATTAGAAGTACGAAGATACACGTATGTCCTAATGATTGTATCTCAGATCGTAATGAGTATGCCGATTTGGATGTTTGTCCGATGTGCGGAGGATCACGGTATAAGGTGAAGCGTGGCGATCCGGTGAAATAGATGGGGCGTAAGAAGAAGAGGCCTCCGGCTAAAGTGTTGTGATATTTCCTGTGATCCCCGATTGAAGCGTATGTTTGCTAACAAAGCGCATGCCCGGATGATGCGTTGGCACAAAGAAGAGCGTAAGGACGACGGGATGCTTAGACACCTGCGGATGGCTCACGGTGGAGGAAAGTCGATCGGACGTGCCGGACTTCGCGGATGAGGTGAAAACATAAGGTTTGGGTTGAGTACCGATGGGATGAATCATTTCGAGAATTGAGCAGCGACCATAGCACTGGCCCGTTACACTATGTATCTATAACATTCCTCCATGGTTGTGCATAAAGCGAAAGTATATCATGATGCCGTTGTTGATCCAAGGCCCCAAGCAACCCGGAAATGACATCGATGTCTACCTGAAACCATTGGTTGAAGATCTTGTGACGTTGTGGGATGATGGTGCAAGGGTATGGGATGAGTACAAAAGGGAGTATTTCACCCTACGTGTATTGTTATTTGTAACAATCAACGACTGGCCTGCTCTCGGTAACCTGTCCGGCCTAACTATCAAAGGATATAGAGCCTGCATCCAGTGCTTAGATGAAACGGACGGCATGTACCTGAAAAACTCTCGGAAGGTTGTATACATGGGTCACCGTAGGTTTCTTCTTACGAGTCACCCGTTGCGGAAAGAAGGCGGGAAATTTAACGAACAACGGACCTTTCGCAAGGCCTCGGCATCGTAGTGGGCCACGTGTGTTTGCTATGGTAAAGGATTTGAAAGTAGTATTTGGAAAGGGTCCTGAAGCAAACATGTGCAGAATGAGGATGGTCATGCACCCATGTGGAAGAAGAAGTCAATATTTTGGGACTTGCCTTATCGGGAAGTTATGGAGGTTCGTCACTCACTTGATTTCATGCACATCACGAAGAATGTCTGCTTGAACCAGTTAGGCTACATAGATATGTACGAAAAATCGAAAGATACACTGCAAGCTCGGAAGGACCTTAAACTCTTGGAACTGAGGAACGACCTACATCCCGAAAAGAGAGAGAAAGGACAACATTACCTACATCCTGCGAGCTACACTCTAAGCAAAGAAGAGAAAAAAGCGTGATAGAGTTCTGAGCAGTGTGAAGGTCCTTCGAATACTCCTCGAATGTAAAGAGACTCGTAAACACGAAGAGAATAAAATCGTACACATGAAATCCCATGACTGTCTTGTGTTAATGACACGATTGCTCCCGATGGATCGTGAGAGGCATCTTGCCCGAGTGGGTACGAGGACAATCTCAAAGCTGTGTTCTTTTTCAACGCGATTTCACGAAGGTCATCGACCCAGATAAACTAAGTAAGCTGCAGGATGACGTAATACAAAGTTTGGTTAGTCTTGAGATGATCTTTCCTCTTGCATTCTTTGATATAATGGTTCATCTCACTGTTCACCTTGTCAAAGAGATAGGTATCCTTGGACCCGTGTATCTACACAACATGTTCCCTTTCAAGAGGTACATGAGTGTGCTAAAGAAGTATGTTCGTAACCGTTCTCGTCCGGAAGGATGCATTGCCGAGGGTTATGAGACAGAAGAGGTGTGACGAATACTAATAAAAAGGATACCCCAACAGCCCGAAGCGATGAGCCGCCCTCAAGCATATCTCCACCCAACAGCCGCGCCGCGCCGCCCGACCGCTCGCGCGAGATCGCATCCGCTCCCGACCGGCAGAGGCGCGATCCGAGGACATCCGCTCCCGACCCCCTCTTGGCGGGCGGGATCTCCGACTCAACCAAACCAAGGTGACGAACGCCGAGTGCGCGTGTCGTCCTCATCGGCCTACCGCCACGTACCCCGAATAAGGTCAATCGGAGCGACTATACAAGGGCAAGTGGCTCCTTCCCAAGAAGATCCGGTGACAAAGAAGACAAAGCTTCCAAACCCATCAACCGATCCACGTCTGGCCACGAGCGCGCTCCCTCCCGAGGCACCAACGTCACGCACCTCGGCGTCGGCGTTCGCAAAGGGTCACAGAGGGCAAGTCGCTATTTCCGGGAATACCTAACCTCCACGACCACCAAGGCTACCAACCCAAAGATGGGCAAGACGGGTGGCGACCAGTCCACAGGACGAAGGGCCGGAGCTCCTAGCATAGGTCACCTTGCTCTTCCTCCCAACTCTCGATGTAACCTGCCCCTTCCTTCTGTATAAAAGGAGGTAGGGCTAAACGATTCAGCAAGAGGAAGGAGAGCAAGAACGAGAGGGAGAGAGAGCGCTATCAAACCCATCTCGCTAAGCCATTGGCATTCTCGCTTGTAAAACTTTGTGCAGTCATCTGTACCAAGAATAATACAACACCACTACACGAACTGGAGTAGGGACCTTCAGCCTGAACCAGTATACATCTTGGACTCACGAGTCTAACCATTCAGGGAGTGGAACGCGCGACCCCCTAGACTTACAAATTTACTTGCGCGCTCTAGAAAACGCCGGCGGTTGGCGCGCGCGCTGTAGGGGCTTCGCGCGTCTTCATCACCATCTCCGGATTCCGTTTATCTCCCTGATGGCATCCACCCACTGCGACGGCATGACTGCACCGGGGAACCGGATCCGCTTCGGCTCCTCGACCGCCACACCCGACGGAGGGCTCACGCTCATCCCGCCGCCTCCGGAGGACAGCGCCGGCGAGAGCTTGGGCGTCCTCTCCGCGACCGCTAAGCTCCGGCTTGGGCGCCCTGCAGCCCCGGCCGAAACCCGAGGAGTGCTCCGCCACGGCCCGCGAAAACTCCCAGAGGCTGGGCAGGTGACCATGTCACCCCGTAGGCTCGCGATCGTGGCGATGGTGGCTACCGCCGCCTCCATCCACGAGCTCTTGGAAGACTCTTCCGACGTGACTCCAGCCTCGGGCACGGAGTACCACCTTGCAGCGGCACTCGCGAGTGCAACATGGCGGGCACCGTCGATTGCCGTGGCCCTCGCGGCCGCGGGGCCCTCTGTCCGGCGCGACTCGAGCGCAGGAGGAGGAGTGCCAGGCGTCTTGATCAACCTTTCGGACCGCCGCCGAGCTCCAACAACGCAAAGAGTTGGAGGAACGAAGAACCGAGCTCGGCCGGCTCGTGCCAACTGGAGCGGGAGGGCTCGAGGCCCGCATGTGATCTGGCGGCGCAGCACGCTGGCGTCGAGCACACCCAAAGAAGAAGGGTCCGACGGTCCTCACTTCTTCCCCCACGCCAGTCAAAACGTGGCCGCGGCCGCAATGCTGCTTCGAGGCCTCCCGGAGCCGACCGACCCGGAGGCCAAGGCCACCTACCAAAACCTCCGGGGGCTGGTAGAGCACGCGGCCGTGCAGCACATGCACGCCTCCGGCTCCTATCGCTCCGGAGCCACCTCTGGCCACCGGGCCCGTACCGCTGTGCGAAGCCGGATGGGTCCGGCACAGGCGTCGCCGCACCGCGAGCCACACCAGGCCTCGCGCGCCCCGGTGCGCCAACGCCTCGGTGATGCCTACGACATTCGCGCTACCCTTGAGGCGCGGAGAAAGATGGCGGAGGAGGCCGCCCACTCACGGGTTGCGGGCGGCGGGCACCACCACCGCAGCCCGAGCCCCGACGGTCCTGGACCGCGAGCGTTCTGCCAGGGGATCCGCCAGGCGGACTTCCCTGCCAGATTCCGAGCGCCTACCAACATTGCCAAATACACCGGGTCACAAACCCGTGTCGCTCAAGATTACCGGCTCGCATGCCGGGCGGGAGGAGCAACGGATGACCTCTTCATCATCCAATACCTTCCCATCTACCTCGCAGACTCGGCCCGAGCCTGGCTCGAGTACTTGCCGGCCAAAACCATCAGGGACTGGACCGACTTGAAGGCCCTCTTCGTCGGCAACTTCGTAGGGCACTTACAAGCGCCACGAAACTCCTGGACTGAAGGGCGCAAGCAAGCAGCAGGGAAACCCTCGGGACTACATCCGCGGTTTTCCGCCAGGTAACGAGCTCCCGACATCTCCGACGCCGATGTCGTGGGAGCATTCATCTGACACCTCTGCAAGGCCTTGGTACACAAACTAGGGTGTCTCAAGCCCGTAACTACCAAGGAGCTCCTCGATATCGCCACCAACCACGCCTCGGGCGAGGAGGTCGTGGGGCCATCTTCGAGGAGGAAAGGCCCAGCCAGAACCGGCGTCCGCGATCGGGTCCCGCCGACCGCTCCGACAAACTAAGCGGCGCGGAAGCGATCCGCGAGCCCCAAGTGGTCGCCACCGTCGACCGCCTCCTTAGCGGCGAGTGCGATCGGCCGTCGCGCCCGACCACTTCGAAATTGATGGGCGGCCCGTGCCCAAACCACGGGTTCTCCGTCAAGCACAAGCACCGGATCGCGAGGTCCCGAGGTGTTACCTCTCCGCGTCCCGCAACACCGCGTGGCATGGGGAAGAAGTTCTGCGCGCCCCACGGGCGCAGAAAAAGCGCACGACGAGTTCCCGAACCCGACGGCCGCCTCATGATCTTTGGAGGACCGGCACGCTATGCCGGCAAGCCGGCTCAAGCTCGCTTATCGCGAGGTCCATACCGCCGCGCCATGCGCCCCAATACCTCCGGTGGTCGGAGTTCCGATCACCTTTGATCGGACCGACCACCCGACCACGTTCCATACCGGGAGATACCCCGGTGGTCACCCGTCGTGGGGAGAAGCGCCTTTCAAAGGTGCTCATGGACGAGGCGGCGGCCTCAACATCCTCTACGCCGAGACGCCGACGCTATGGGGATCCGCGCTCAACCCTCCGACCAAAGCAAAGGCGCCCTTCCATGGCGTCATTCCCGCCGCGAGCCCATCCAATCGGGCGGATCGACCGCCGTTACCTTTGGGGAACCGGAAACTTCCGCGACCAAACCTCGCTTTTGAGGTCGTGGATTTCCGGTTCTTACCATGCCATCCTGGGAAGGCCATGTTACGCCAAGTTCATGGCGGTCCCGGCCACGCCTACCTCAATTTGAAGATGCGGGGCCACGGGAATCATCACCGTGGCATCGTCTTCCACTTGCCTACAATCGCGAGCGCAGTTAGCTTGAGCTTGCCTCGGCGATCATCGCGTCTGCCGAGCTCGACCACCTCGGGAGGAAGCCTCCGAATCCGCCCGAGTCCGGCAAGTCGGGCGGGATCCTTCAAGTCCGCCGAGGACACGAAGGAGGTCGCGGTCGATCCTCGTGATCCGACCAAGACCGTGCGGATCGAGCCACGCTCCCGCCAAATAGGAAAGTGCGCTCGTCGATCCCTCCGCACCAACAAAGACGTCTTCGCATGGAGGTCCTCCGACATGCCAGAATCCCAAGGAAGTCGCCGAGCACTCCTTGAGCATCCGACCGTGGCTCAAAGCCGGCCGCCTAACGCCGCGCCGCTTCGACGAGGAGAAGCGCAGATCATAGTGGAGGAGATCGCCAAACTTCCGGCCGCAGGGTTCAGAAAGAGGTGCGCCACCCCGAGTGGCTAGCCAACCTGTACTTGTAAAAAGAAAAATGGGCAATGGAGGATGTCGTTGACTATACGAGTCTCAACAAAGCATGTCCCAAAGATCCGCTCCTTTGCCCCGCATCGACCAAGTCATCGACTCCACCGCAGGTGCGAGTCCCTCTCTTTCTCGGATGCCTACTCGGCTACCACCAGATTGCGCTAAGGAGTCCGACCATTTCGCGACTTCCTTCATCACCCCGCTCGGCTCATTCGCTCACGCTACGATGCCGTTCGGCCTAAAGAACGCGCGCTACATACCAAATGTATGCAAACGTGCTTCAATAACCGGATCGGTCGTAACGCTGAGGTGTACGTCGACGATATTGTCGTAAAAACCAAGAAGGCCGACGACCTTGTCCCCGACACGAAGAGACCTTTGCGAACCTTCGACGATTCCGCATAAAGCTCAATCACGAAATGCGTTTTGGGGTCCCCAAAGGAAGCTCCTTGGCTTCATTGTCTCCGGCGAGGCATCGAGGCCAACCAGGAGAAGATATTAGCAATCGCAAGGATGGGCCCAATCAGCAACCTCAAGGGGGTCCAGAGGCTGACCGGATGCCTAGCAGCTTTGAGCCGTTTCGTGTCTCGCCTCGGCGAGCGCGGAATGCCACTCTACAGGCTACTCAAGAGATCCGACCGCTTTAGTTGGACCCCAGAGGCTCAGGAGGCCCTTACCCGCCTGAAGGCCTTCCTGTCCTCACCTCTAGTCCTGGTCGCCCCGGCACCAGGGGAGCCGCTGTTTCTCTACGTCGCCGCCACTACCCAAGTCGTCAGCGCGGCCCTCGTGGTGGAGCGAGCGGAAGAAGGCCGCGAACTTAAGGTACAACGGCCAGTGTACTTCATTAGCGAGGTCCTTTCCGAGTACAAGACTCGGTACCCGCAGTGCGAAGCTACTCTACGCGGTGCTCATTGCGAAGAAAGCTCGTCCACTACTCGATCAAGACAACATCACCGTGGTGACCACGTCCCGTTAGGCGAGATCGTCCGCAACCGCGATGCCTCGGAAGGATAGCCAAGTGGGCACTCGAGCTCGGCGCCACGACATCACATACGCCCTGACGGCGATCAAGTCGCGAGCCCTAGCCGACTTCGGCCGAGTGGATCGAAACCTGTGCACCACGGTGATCGAAGACCCCGAGCATCGACAATGTACTTCGATGGGTCTTACAACAAGAATGGCGCGACGCCGAGTTGTCATCATCTCCCACTTGGGAACAAGCTCGATGACGCTATCGGTGCGCTTCGACGCCACCAACAACGCTGCCGAGCACGAGGCCCTCGCCAACGGTCTCCGGGACTCAAGCTTGTCGTCGACAAAGTCATGAAGGCCGCGGGCCCCGAGACGCCCGTATGGCCGCGTCTTCGCCGAGAAGTGCACGAGCTCGGCGCGGTTCAAGGGCTTCGAGCTTCACCATAGCTACCGACGCCTACAATAGCGACGCCGACCACCGCCAACTGGCCTCCAGAGAGCCGGTCCCGCCAGATCTTCGCTGCGACCTCCTGCGGCCTTCCATCCACCGGCCGGTGGCGAACGGTCCCCGACCTACCTAAGACGGTCGCCCGACCGCCTTGGATCGGCGTAGACTTGGCGGGTCGAGCCACGGCGTAGCAACCGAGTCCGATCAAGAAAGCCATTCATAGATCGCTTGACGGACGGGTCGCTTCCTCCCGACCCGAGCCGAGGTCCGGCGCCTCGCCCGCGAGCAAAGTCTTTCGTCCCGACGGTCCGGACCTTTACAAAGGAGCCTCGGGTCCTCCAAAAGTGCATTCGGCCACCAAGGAAAACAACCATCGGACGACATACACAATGAATTTGCGGTCACCACACTGCGCCCGATCTCACGGTGGGAAAGGCCTTTCGGCAAGGTTTCTATTGGCCGACCGCCGTGTCCGACGCAGAGCGCATCACACGCACCGCGAAGGATGCCAATTCTTCGCCAGTGATACATCCGCCACCAGCCTTGCGCACAATCCCCATCATGTGGCCTTTGCGCTTGGGGCTCGATCCGGTCGGGCCTTTCAAGAAAGCGCCGAGGGCTTTACCCATTTGCTCGTCGCGGTGGACAAGTTCACCAAGTGGATAGAGGCCAAGCCGGTCGTAAGCGCCACGTCGGCACAAGCGCCCATCTTCTTCCGCGACATAGTCTTTCGATTGAGTCCCAAACTCCATCATCACCGACAACTAACGCAGTTCACGGGAAGGAATTCCTCGAGTTCTGCGATGACTTCAACATCCGCGTCGATTGGGCGTGCCGTGGCCCATCCGCGGACCAACGGCCGTGTCGAGCGCGCAAACGCATGATCCTCCAAGGGCTCAAGCCGCGGATCTTCAGTCGACTCAAGCACTTCGCGGCGGCTGGGCGACCGAGCTACCCTCCGTCCTCTCGGAGTCTACGGACCACGCCGACCGGGCGACCGGGTTCACCCGTTCTTTATGGTATACGGTCGGGCCGCCCCGCCGACAGACACGAGTATGGCGCCCAAGGCCGCAAGCCGAGGAGGCTCGGGGCTCGCCGCACAACAAGACTCCGTCGACCCGATCGACGAGGCGCATGACGTGGCCGCCTGCGATCGGCCGATATCAACAAGCTCGCGACGTTACCACGGCCCCACCCGAGTTCGAGGGCGGTCTTTCGGTCTTGGCGACTGGTCTGCGTCGGGTCCGACCGGCAAGGATAAGCACAAGCCGCCGCCCCTCGGAAGGCCCTTCACCGTCGTGCGATCCTCCGCCGCACCTTTCGGCTCAAGGACACCGACGGCGCATCCTTCCAAATGCATGGAATATAGAAAAGTTAAGGCGATTCTATCCTAAACTCTTTTCCTCTTCCTAGCATGCTCTTTACTTTCTTCCTTCCGAGCACCTGGTCGCCATGCGACGACTCGGGTCTGCCTTCGGCGCCCGTTCAGTGCTCCCGGTTGGCGCTGCGCGGTTGTCGACCCAACCGACCACAAGGTCCTTCGAGCGATAACCCTTTGACCTAAGTGCTACACCACCTCGCCCGGCTATGGTTGCTAACACTTCGCGGAAGAAGGAAGTACCGAGTGGAGTGACCTTTGGATCGGCAGGGAACAATCCTCCCCGCACGAACTCAGCTATCCCACGCGCTTATGAGGGTACGTGACCCGACTGGTCATGAGGTCCATCCCGAGCGGTAACCCTCTCAACCCAAGTGTTACGGCCTACGCCCCAGCGGCTATGGTTGCTAAGTAACACTTCGCGGAAGAAGGAAGTGCCCGAGTGGAAAGATCCCTGGCCGGTCTAGAACACTCCTATCCCTCACAAGTGCGCCTAACCGCTGCATAGCCAAGTCTCCAATCCACCTCGCTCCTCCCAAAACAACCCGACCTACACATAAGTGGCCCCTGCGGTCCTTAAGGCTATGGTCGGCCAAACGCTCATCCTAAATACAAAAAAGGACGAGGGACGATTTTGGGACTTGATAAATTCAAGATTGTTTAAATAGCGGTCTTTACAATCTAAGAAGGATAAAGCTAACTTTTTCTATTCTTCTTGGCGGGCGACCGGTGGCGAGACGGAGAGTTGGTCGCCTCGGCTTCTCGGAGGGTGGCTCTGGGCGGGATGCGGCTGGCGATCTCCCGGGCGTGCGGCTCGACCAGGAGCTCGAACCGGTCGATCTCCTCGTCGATCCGGTTCCCAGCTACGCCGCTCCCCACCACCGCGAGGTCGATGCCGTCGTAGTACGAGATGGTGTTGACCAGCGCCGATGAAGCTCCAAGCGCAGCGCCGGTGACCACCACCTCTTCTACGGTCCGCACTCGGGCGGTAGCGAGGGCAAGGGCACTCGGGCTGCCCGGCTCAAGGATGCGGTCGCGGACCTCCGACCGGCCTTGCGGAGGCCTCCGATTCGGCGCTCATCTCGGCCCGACCGTCCTCCGCAACCTTCAACGCCGCCGGGCCTCGTCCCGCCACGATCACCACATCGCGGGCATCCGGCCGTTCTCTGCGCCTCCACGGCGACGCCCGATTCTTCGCGCCTCTGCGGTGCGGAGAGTTTGGATAAGTTCGCCACGGGGTCGCACCCCCAAACTTAATTGAAGAATTGAGACACTTACGGCCAGCAGAGTTGGTCGATTGCGGCTTCCGACTTCGCGCCTCGTATGAAGTCTTCACTCGGCGGCTCCTTCGGCGATCGCCGCTTCGGGCGAACTCGGCAATGTCCCCTTGAGCCTTGTTTCGCTCGGTCCGCAGACGTGTTACTGCGTCTGCGCGATCCTCCGCGGCAACGGCGGCATCCTTGGCCTCGGTGACCTTCGTCGGGAGGACTCGATTCGCCACTTTCGCCTCAAAGCCTCGGCCCTAGGCGCCATCATGAAGGGCCTTTGAGGCCTCTTCAAATCCTTGGCGGATCACCACCGCCTCCGATCCGCCTAATGCCGGGGCCTCTGGGCTAGGCGCACTCAAGGCGCAACCGACCACTCCTCCGCCGCACTACGGCCGACCGTCGGGCGCCGCAGAGCTCAACTCGACGCGACGGCGAGCTCGCAAGTCGCAAAAATGTGGACACTCCGTTAGTCGCATCGGAAGAACCATCAAAATGTGCAACGAATCGAACTTTTCGGTGACCTACCGGCGATCGGCCGACTCCGACCATCATATCCAGCCACCGGTGGAAGACTTCGAGCAAGGGCGGACCTTCACGGATCGCCTATCTCGGCCAGCGTCCAGTAGCGCCTTGCCGAAGGGAGGCCCACTCGCTCTCCGCGCGACCCAGATGCCCGACCCGAATTACACCCGCGGCGCGCCGCTCGCCCGTTCGGCGGGGCGCCGCCGTCAAAGCACCATTGGCAAGGGTGACGAGGTCAACCCTTCGAACCCCTCGGCGACTGCGCTGAGGAGCACCGGCCGGCACCTCCCACGGGACGGGGGTCGGGCACCTCCGCCGCCGCTCCGCCACGATCGGGCGCGATCACGGGCGGCGCCATTGTCTCATCCTCCAAACGACGATCACGCCGTCCGGTGGGAGTCCCAGCCGGAGGTGGCGGAAGTTCTTCTTGCACGACCTCGGGTGGCCCCGCCCCTCGGCGATCGCCCTCGGACGCCGACATCGCGACCTTCGCCGACCCAACCGGGTCACCGGAATCACCGACGCCGTTATTTGCGAGCCGATGTGGCACGCCCACGGTCACCCCAAAGATAGGCGCCGACGCTGCAAAGATTCAAGAGTCGCCGGGCGCTTTGCCAAAAGAAAAATGCTCCAATAAAAGAATACACTTACAAGGCCGAAGGGTGCGTGGCACGCGCGCTCTTTGCCGCCCCGCCAAGGGGCAGTCGGCGGCCGCTTCCCAAAGCCACCTCCACCGAGACGCTGCGACGACCGCAGCGCAAGATCACCCCGCTGGGGATCCGTGGCCACAGGCCCGTGATGCCGCCTCGGCCGAGTCCACGCCGGGCCGCCGCCGATCGGCAGTCGTGAAAAAATCCACCATAGGGGTGGCCGGAGGCACTCCGCCCCGTCGCTGGAGGTTGTCCCCACGGCGTGGTCTCCGACACATCCTCGCAGCGCACGCTTCGCCGCGTTCCTTACTTTTCTTCCTCCTCCTTTCCTCCTTCCGCTTCTTGCGGGAGGAGTCACCGCTAGTCCTCGCCCGGCGCGTCGCCGCGCTTCCTTATCCCGAGCGGCGCTGGAAGACATCCCAATGAGCCCCGAGAGGATGCAGAATGTCGGCCAAGTGCTAAGGACAAAGAAAAGAGAAGCGAAAGGAATTTCACCGCTTGCGGATTTGGCGGAAAAAGCCGAGAATGGCTCCGGTGGCCATCCGCTGCCACCGTGGCGCTTCGCCCGAACGGCCGCCACCCGGCCTCCACCTCGACGCGGCCACTCGGGTTACGCCATCCTCGCCCGGCCGGACGGCCCGCATACCGGCTGAAGTGCGGCTGTGCACAAGTGGTTGCACGCATCCCCATGAAGGCGCGCACAACCACGCCCCGGTGAGCCTCGCCTCCTTTGAGCCCCGATCGCTCCACGATCGGGGCCGCTTGTTCTTCTCCCTCTTTTGGCGCCCAGCCCACCGCCTCCACCATGGGAAGCTCGCCGGTGAAACGAGGCGCGCTGTCGCCGACGTTTGACGTGAGAGCCATTCGAACGCCACCCTTGTTGGACGAGGCGCTTTACCTCCGTGTACTCCGTGCTTCGACCGGGCGGCTGGAGGGCCAGCCACCAGTGGCGCCACGGCGTCCGACGGCTCCGTCCTTCCGAGCCTTGCTCGAAAGAAGTGCCTCCACAACGCCCAAGCGCTCGATCCCCAAGAAGGCTTCGCGCAGCGTGATGAAGATGGCGATGTGGAGGACCCCATTGGGGTTGAGATGGTGCACCTCCACCTTGTAATGAAACAACAGCCCCGGACGAACGGTGCGTGGCGCAGCCAAAGCCGCTCGAAGAACGAGGCGGGCACCACGATCTCGCCGCCACGCGCGCGGGTGGCAGCCCGGCCGGCACCTCCAAAGGAAGGTCTGCGGCATGAGGAAGCCCTTCTTCACTAAGCCGAAGCGCCGGTCGTCTTGCGCGCGAGCACTCCGCCACGACATCTTCACGGTGGAGACGATCGAAGGTGAGAAAGAAAGGTCGGGTTTTCTTTCCTTAGCTCTCGGTGCTTTTCTTGTTTGCAGGCGAGAGAGAAGGCAAGAAAGCGTGACCACTCAAAGCACCCAACGGGCGATTTATAGAGGACGAGCGAACGCCGCCAAGCGCGCCCGTCAAGCGGCGTCGCGACCACCCTCGCTATCGCGCCACCGTAACTCCGGTTTCCAATACCACTCGCTTTTAATCCTGTCTTGTCGGCGACAAGGGCCATAAAGACGCCGCCCCAACAACGTGTCCCGTAACCTCTCGGTCTCGCCTTTAGGCCTAACAGTTGCTCGGGCGCGCGAGAAGCCCATCGGCCGCTGCGGCCCAAGACGGCAAAGCTTTGTGGCTTGCGCCAGGGCCCAGCCGAGGAGTCAGGTTCAAAAGGCCTACCCCACCGGATGGGTATAAGGCGCCCAAAGAAACAGCAAGGGGCGGTATGAGGTGAGCCCCGGTGGGCCCTCGCTTAGGTCGGCCGACGGCCTAATCACCTCTACTGCGTCCGAGACCATACTTCACACTCTCCCGGAGCTCATCAATGAGCGACACCACCAGTGCTCGGGTCGGCGGACGACCTAGAGTCCATACGGGATTGAGTAGAGAAAGGTTTTTATGGGTCGCCCACAGCAGGCAGTGACACTCTACTCGGGACCGTCCGCCGGAGGGTCCCCTTGGCGGGACCTCCCAGACCCACTCGACTACCCGCTATTAGCTCCACGAGCACGGCGCTCAAACCAACGCAGTAAACGCGCGCCGCCATCCCTCCGGGTCCCACACTGCGGATGGGGTATACATGTGGGATAGACGGCGGCCATTCCTCTCGCAGCTACCCTCGCCGACGAGGACTCGAGAAGGATGCCCCACGCCCACCTACGACGGTGGCGAGCACTCACGCCCAGCCACGACGGTAAACGAGCACTCACGCCCAGCCACGACGATGAACGAGCACTCACGCCCGGCCTACGACGTTAAACGAGCACTCGGACACCGAACCTCTTAGAGGCATCCGGTCGTCCCGCCAACCAAGGCACTTTCGGACACCAACCTCACGGAGGCATCCGGTCGTCCTGCCGACCAAGGCGATCGGACACCAACCTCACAGGCATCCGGTCGTCCCCGCCGACCAAGGCACCGTTTAGCTACGACGATAAACGAGCACTCGGACACCGAACCTCACAGAGGCATCCGGCCGTCCCGCCAACCAAGGCACTCGGACACCGTAACCTCACAGAGGCATCCGGCCGTCCCGCCACCAAGGCACTCGGACACCAACCTCACAGAGGCATCCGGCCGCCCTCGCCACCAAGGCACCGTTTAGCTACGACGTTAAGCGAGCACTCGGACACCGAACCTCACAGAGGCATCCGGCCGTCCTGCCACCAAGGCACTTTGACACCGAACCTCAAGGCATCCGGCCGTCCTCGCCGACCAAGGCACTTTCGACACCGTAACCTCACAGAGGCATCCGGTCGTCCCGCCACCAAGGCACTCGGACACCCGAACCTCACAGAGGCATCCGGTCGTCCCTCGCCACCAAGGCACCGTCTAGCTACGACGTTAAACGAGCACTCGGACACCGAACCTCACGAGGCATCCGGCCGTCCCTACCGACCAAGGCACTTCGACACCGTAACCTCACAGAGGCATCCGGTCGCCCCGCCGACCAAGGCACTCGGACACCGTAACCTCACAGAGGCATCCGGTCGCCCCTGCCGACCAAGGCACTTGGACACCGAACCTCACAGAGGCATCCGGTCGTCCCGCCACCAAGGCACTCGGACACCAACCTCACAGAGGCATCCGGTCGCCCTCGCCGACCAAGGCATCGTCTAGCTACGACGTTAAACGAGCACTCGGACACCGAACCTCACGAGGCATCCGGTCGCCCCGCCGACCAAGGCACTCGGACACCGTAACCTCACAGAGGCATCCGGTCGTCCCGCCGACCAAGGCACTCGGACACCGAACCTCACAGAGGCATCCGGCCGTCCCTCGCCGACCAAGGCACCGTTTAGCTACGACGTTAAACGAAAGCGGTCGGACACCGTAACCTCACAGAGGCATCCGGCCGTCCCTCGCCGACCAAGGTACTCGGACACCGTAACCTCACAGAGGCATCCGGTCGCCCCGCCGACCAAGGCACTCGGACACCGTAACCTCACAGAGGCATCCGGTCGTCCCCGCCACCAAGGCACTTGGACACCCAAACCTCACAGAGGCATCGGTCGTCCCGCCACCAAGGCACTCGGACACCGTACCTCACAGAGGCGTCCGGCCGTCCCGCCACCAAGGCACTCGGACAACCGAACCTCACAGAGGCATCCGGTCGCCCCCGCCGACCAAGGCACCGTCTAGCTACGACGTTAAACGAGCACTCGGACACCAACCTCACAGAGGCATCCGGTCGCCTCGCCACCAAGGCACCGCCCACAACGATTAAAATTAAAGCAAACTCATCGCAAAGACATTTTCATAAAGAAAAAGAAAATTTCATTATAGGCCAACAGGCTCAAACTTTACACGACTTTACACACAGTACCCGACAGATACAAGAGTGGCCACGCTGCACCACGGCAGGACTCTACCCACGCCTAGAACCTATCAAACATCCGTGCGGCATCGGTGGCACCGACGCATGCTGGTAGGCCCTTGCTCGTCGACGGATACCGCCGCGCGCTGGCAACACGCCGATGCCTCCGCCGCTGCTCAATGACATCGACGCGGCCGCACTAACTACGGTCGGCGCCCACGCCATCGCCTCGTAAGGCCCCCTTACCACCTCGAGCCTCGGAACGGCCTCGAGCGTACGTCAACGAAGCGCGTCACGGCCGCAGCTTCTTCCTCCCTAAGCTCGCCATCGCTCGTCGAACTCAGCCCAAAGCTCGGCCAGAGGATCTTCTTCTTCCACCGCGACGCCATCGTCGAAGCTAAAGACTAGAGGGTGTCTCGAAGCCATTTGAAAGAACAAAAGAAAGAGCTCTCATCCCCTTCAAGCAAGCTACAACAAGACATATATATATATCCGGACGAAGGAGGCTAAGCGCCTCAGAGTAAATGCGGTGCCGGAAAACGAAGCATCCTTCACCGTAACCCGGCGCCAAGAAGACGAGCAGCGCGCGCGCCAAACTATACTCGGCATGCGCAACGAGGCGAGTAAAAGCCCCGGCGGTTCAAATGCCCCCGCCAAACTCGGGACAGCCGCCGGATCCAACGGCACACCGACGGAATCGCTAACCGGATCGGCCGACCGACCTACGGGCCCGGCCACCACTTTCGTCCAAGTTCAACCCCAACCGAATCCGCCAAATCGCTTGGGAGTTCGGGGCTATCGACGAATACTAATAAAAGGATACCCCAACAGCCGGCGATGAGCCGCCGCCTCAAGCATATCCACACCCAACAGTCGCGCCGCCCCGCCACGACCGACCGCTGAGATCACAAGCAAGGCATCCGCTCCCGACCGACCGCCAGAAGCGAATCCGACCAGACAGCGCCCCGACTTCTCTTGGCGGGCGGATCTCCGACTCCAACCAAACCAAGGTGACGAACGCCGAGTGCCGCGTGTCGTCCTCATCGGCCTACCGCCACGCACTTCCGAATAAGGTCAATTAGAGCGACTATACAAGGGCAAGTGGCTTCTTCCCAAGAAGATCCGTGACAAAGAAGACAAAGCTTCCACCCCATCAACTACCACGATCAAGACGAGCGCACGCTCCTCCCGAGGCAAGACCAACGCCACGCACTCGACGCCAAGATTCGCAAGGGTCACAGAGGGCAAGTACGCTTATTTCCGGGAATACCTAACCTCCCCGACCACCAAGGCTACCAACCCAAAGATGGGCAAGACGGGTGGCGACAGGTCCACGTGACGAAGGGCCTGAGCTCCTAGCATAGGTCACCTTGCTCTTCCTCCCAACTCGATGTAACCCGCCCCTTCCTTCAGATAAAAGGAGGCGGCTAAACGATTCAAGAAGAGGAAGGAGAGCAAGAACGAGAGGGAGAGAGAGCGCTATCAAACCCATCTCGCTAAGCCATTGGCATTCTCGCTTGTAAAACTTTGTGCAGTCATCTGTACCAAGAATAATACAACACCACTACACGAATCGAGTAGGGACCTTCACCAACCAAGATACATCTTGGACTCACGAGTCTAACCATTCAGGGAGTGGAACGCGCGACCCCCTAGACTTACAAATTTACTTGCCGGCGCTCTAGAAAACGCCGACAAGGTGATTGAGTTTTGTGTGGATTACATTAATGATCTAAACCCGATCGGCTTCCCTATATCACGCCATGAGGAGAGGCTACGGGGAAAAGGGACACTAGGAAGGAAAGCAATTGCATGCAATGATCTTCTTACAATTAAGCAAGCATATTTCACGGTTTTGAAACAATCAACTATAGTGGCCCCGTATGTCCTTGAGCACAAGAGTATTCTACGCCGCGATTTCCCGGGGAGGTCTGAGGATTGGATAACATCAAGCACATGGATTCTTTCGACGCTTGGTTACAAAAGTACATCCTTTTGAAAGGGTCGATAATGAATGAGCTTGCAACGCTTGGCTCGGGACCATCTAGTGAAATCGTGACATTCAAGGGGTACGAGATAAATGGTTACACATTTTACACCGGATCGCAGGATAACAAGAGCACTAACCAAAATAGCGGTGTCCGTATAGACGCCGAAGACAACAAAGGCAAGGTGGATACATATTATGGTTTCATAGAAGATATATGGGAGCTTGACTATGGACCTTTGAAGGTCCCTCTATTTAAGTGCCAATGGGTCAAACTGACTTCAAACGGCGTGAAGGTAGACAAATACAGTATGACAATCGTGGACCTCACGCAAGTCGGCTATAGGCGCGAACCGTCCGTCCTCGCGAACGATGTGAGACAGGTCTTCTACGTAATGGACATGTCAAGCAAACCTAAGAAGCATAAGGACAAGCAGAAAGATTGTAGTACTAAGCCAAAGCGACACGTGGTTCTACAAGGCAAACGAAGGATTGTTGAGTTGAGGACGCCACGACGAGGAAAAGTATAGTCGATTCGACGAGATCCTCCTTTCACTGTGGATGTCGACATAAGCCTCCTCAATGACACAGACGTGGATACTCCTTTCATACGTCGCGATCATAATGAAGGAACACTTGTAAAGACAAAGTACGTTACTTACTTAAGATGTACCCCTACTGTATGAACTATGTATATGTAAGTCTTTTTACAAGATGAAGTGTTTGTTTGGAATGAATATAAAGTGCCAAAATTCTGGAATGAAACTAAAGTGCTCAAAGCTTTTTGTAAAAATTATGGAATGAAAGTAAAGTTCTAAAAGCTTTTTAAAAATTAAGAAATGAAATTGAATTGCTAAAAGCATTTTTTAAAAATTATGAAATGAAACTAAAGTGCTAAAAGCATTTTTTAAAAATTATGAAATGAAACTGAAGTGCTAAAAGCTTTTTCAAAAAACATAGAATGAAACTAAATTGCTAAAAGCTTTTTTAAAAAATTGTAGATTGAAACTAAATTGCTAAAAGCATTTTTTAAAAATTCTGAAATGAAACTGAAGTGCTAAAAGCATTATTTAAAAATTATGAAATGAAACTCAAGTGCAAAAGCTTTTTCAAAAATTATGAAATGAAATCAAGTGCAAAAAGCTTTTTAAAATTAAGAGATGAAATGAATTGCTAAAAGCATTTTTTAAAAATTAAATGAAATCAAGTGCTAAAAGCATATTTTAAAATTAAATCAAGCGGTTTGAGAAAAACCGCTTGTAGAGTGCAAAATTCGAAACGGTTTGAGAAAACAACCGCTTCTAGAACGCGCATAACATTGAAGCGGTTTTAGAAAAGAACCGCTTTTAGAGCATAAGATTCAGAAACGGTTACTAATACCAACCGCTTGTAGAAGTCATCCCTCTACAAGCGGGTTGATCTAAATCCGTTTGTAGAGACATTCTACAAGCGGTTTGTTCTACGAACCGCTTGTAGAAGTCCTCCCTCTACAAGCGGTTGTTCTAAAACCGCTTGTAGAAATATTCTACAAGCGGTTGGTTATTAGAACCGCTTGTAGAGGTGCTCCCTGTATAAATTTGAAACGCCCCGCCCTTTTCTCACACCCGAAATTTCTAAGTCCCGCTCGAGAGCCCCACGCACCGCCATAGCCTCCTGTGTCTCGGCCGCCGTCTTCGCCTCCGTCCAGACCAAGCGCCGCCGTCCTCGTCGACGTCATAGGCCTCCTCCACCACCTTGCCGATGCCTACTCGCCACCTCGCCGCGCCAGTCGACCCCGGCCGTACGTGTGCCCTCGTCGCCGCCGTCACTCCACCCCGGCCGCCGACGCCTTCTCCGCCACCCCGCCGACGCCTACTCCGCCTCCAAAGCGTCGTCGCACCGCCATCCACCCAGGAGGACCGAGGTATATGTGTGCACGCGTCGTCCTCCCTCTCTAATTCGGCTGCCCACCACATGTTCGGTGAAATGCCCATAAGGTAATTTTGTCAAAATTGTTGCGGTGGATAACAACTTACGACATGTGACGACTGCATATTGGCGTGCTGACACGTACGACATTTGAGCACAAATAAATATCCACAATATAGGTTAATTGTATCTTTTTTTACTTGGAGTATTCCAAAGTTATCGTATCCAAAAAAAAACAGACTAACTTCGATCACCTAGAATTCAACAACCTAAAAATCATCTAAGTGACAAAGGTAAACAACTGAGTGATGCAAATTAAAACATATGGTCAATCACTAAGGTGGCTCTCATCCTACAAATCGATATCGCCCCCTTCACTATTGTCCCCATCATAGGTCCATCGAGCTAATAAACACCGCTTAGCTCGGTCCTCAGTGATGAAGATAATTTACCTCTTAATTACACACATAAAAATAAGTGCCAACACACGAGTTCGTGTTTGATCCTTGGGCTAGTTCCAACACGCCGTTGTACTTAATGCTTGGTGTAGAAATTTATGTAATAATATGCTTGTGTTGTAATCTATAATATGGTTGTTTCAAAGTAATATGATATTTATGTCAACATTTTTTCGGAATTAGGATAGATGGCGCAACCAGGACGTGGTGACCCTACTTTCGATGAGGAGAACAGTTCTGTTGGACTCCATCGCTACCGGGTACCATCGAAGGTGATGCTAACGCTCACGCCATCGGGGCTAATGGTGGTTCCGGTGAGGCCGTTGAGGCCGCAATGATGAAGCCATTGACGCGGAGCCGCCGAGTCCGATAAACTGGTTTCGCCAGATGAGGTACGGCGTAAGAATATAATCCCGTAGACATGTTAATTAATCGCAATTCATTAATATAATACACTCGACACGCTTTGTACATATGTGTATGTATTTGAAGCCCGTGCATCGAGCAACCAATCCAAGCATCGGGACCTAACAAGAAGCCGCCCACAAAGCACGTGTTTACCGACGTTAACAACGAAGGGATGCCGGTTGCCCCTTTTTTAGCAGTTGGGTCGTACAACAACGCTTGCGGTTACCACATGAGGGATCACGCCCCAATTAGCATCGAAAATGGGCGAAGTTCCTCAAGCTACCAAGGACTCGCTCTGCAAGATATTAAGGAAAATTTCACATTTCCTCAAGGGTCCAAGACAAGGCCAAGAAATTCACTTTGAAGAAGATGGCAACAATGTTTCAGCACGAAGACGTCTCTCACCGCAAGTACGCGTGCGAGAAGGGAGAAAGACCCGACTTCAACCAATTTCCTAAGTTGGCGGATCACCGGAAGCATTCGAGGAGTTCAAGCCGTCCACCAAGGCCGTAGCCGAGTCGGAAGAACAAGGCCAATTCACGGATGAAGAAATACCACCACCATCTTGGCACCGTGGTTACATCAAGGTGTACCAAAATGGGAGAAGCGGAAGAAGAATTAATGGCGAAGGATCGCCACACCGCTACCGCTCTGGGGAACAGCGCCACGCAATTGGTTCATGGGTCATGGGGAGCCTTTCAGATGACGGCGGTTTGGTGATGGCACCAGAGTACAAGAGGTCAAGGCGAAAGGATTGTACAAGCTGTTGGCGCCTCGGCGGTACATTGGTGCGACAGGAGAATGACGAGCTAACACATGCCCTTGAAAACCCCGAGCACCCAGGACGGGCACGAGGTATGGGCAAGCTGACGCTGTGGAAGTATGGTTTCGCTAAGGATGCACATATGTACAGGAGCCGGCATAGAAGCAAATCAAGAGAATCACGTAAAGTGTACCAATTGGAACAAGAGCTCAGAGCAACCCAGGCTAGCATCGGCGACATAGTTGCGCAATAAGTACAAATTGCCCTCAGCAAGCTTCAAGGACTAGGTCCGAGCAATCAGCCGAACGGCGTGATCAGCCCCTCCGCGCGACGAAGTAGCTGCGCGTCCACCGGAGCCCCTGAAGCGGACACCTTGCTATCCCGTTATCCCGTGGATGACATAAGGGTTCGCCGCCAGTGTGAGCTACATGTTGATGCGCGTAACCTCTCCATCAAGGTGGCTTACGGCATGGCATATCCGGTCGAGTGGGCGGATGTTCCATCGCAACGAGATACCCCGGGTTACTCAAAGGTCGCGGTGGAGGAGGTGCTTGCGGATTTGAAGCACTTCACCTCGATATTCTTGGAGACGACGACGTGACCAAGCTTGGACAGCCCTCCACAATATCATCCTTTAGGCGCAAACGGTACATCATATTTCCACCGCTATGGACGCGTCATCTCCACCACGGCAACACACGCCCTCCAACGTCACCGCCACGCAATGCCTCGCCAAGAAACAGAGCGAAGCCCTACTCCACCACCAGCAGCTCCTGTGTCTCCACCCGCTCCACGCAGAAGCCCTACTCCACCACCAGCATCTCAAACAAAAAAGAACCCCCCAGGAAAACCACACCTCCACCATCTCCTCCGAGGAAGAAGCTCGATAACAGAATTAAAGCTCCCCCACCTGCTCCCAAGAAGGCGGAGTCCAGCCGATCGACCAAGGTAAAGGAACCTCCAAACAGGGCATATGATATGAATAAGGAGGAGAGTGACGCGTCACTAAAGCGTATGTGCCGCACACTTCGCAAAAAGAAGGTAGAGCCAAAGGTACCAACTCGATCCAAAAGCGGCGGAACACTTCGCGACATGCCGCAAAGCCGCCGCTCTGTGCCGGGCCCAACTATGAACGGATAATAATTAAGGCTACAGAAGAATAAACGTGGTCGGCGACGGCGAAGAAGAAGAAGAGAGACCAAGATCGGAGAACCTCGAGAGGTTTATGAAGGAGGCGGACTCGCCCACACCGCAGCTCTTGGATTAATAGATGATATCCCAATGGCAACAAAGGTCGATGGCAATTTCGGTTGGGCCGGAGCTTATTGACCCAAATGAGATAAAGGATCGCCAACCAAGATGCGGCAATTTCACGAATGGTACATGATGAGTCCGCTCAAGGAAGAACGATGTTCCCCTCCGTATCAAAGAAGATGATTTTTATCGCGGGACAACACCATATGGCTCGAATTTGACGACTTATACAATATTTACCATGCCGACTCCATCAACGTGTCTCTCATGAGTCTGGTGCCCTGTAAGTGTCAAACTCATACCTTTACCGTGTGCTTCCTCATACAATAAAATTGCAACTATTAAACTTATACCTTTCTATGTAGAATGGAGATACAACGATGTAGAAAAGAGAATATCTTCAACATGGGCTTCATCGACCTAGAGATTGTTAACGAGTTCGTCTTTGGATACAACCGAAAGGATCTTGAAGATTACATTCTCGATGCATTCTTGGGACAAAGACTACAAACCGTACATATACGCCCTTCAACTTCGAGTGCGTATATATACAACCTCTCGTTCTTATATTTTCCAAGGCATTTATAATACTACTAGCTAGTTACATATATGTTGCAATACATGAATAGGTTTCACTGGATCCTTCTTATCATCAAGCTTGATAGCGGCGGATCATTGTTCAAGACTCAAAAGGACTCGGTGAAAAATATCAATTTATCATTGACACCTAAATGGTATGTAGCACATATATATACGATAGTTTTCCTTATTATATATATTGAAATACCTTGCTAATTCCAACTCGATAATTACCATTCATACTAACGCATCACACAGACATTCGCCTTTGTTTGAAAGAAGCAACAAGGAGATTTCGAGAACGAATTTGATGTACAATTAAGCACTCTAGTACGTATTAAAGAATATTAATATGCCGTAACAGTTTTTCAAATTTCATCGCAGGTTCTACAACAGACGGGTGGAAACAACCTATGTGGCTATTATGTGTGCCACTATATGCAGAGTATTACCCACGGTGATGTGCCGACAACCAACGCCGAGGTAGTGTGCACATGTCAATTTCTTAGTACTTACACTTTAATAATTACATGTCCAGAGATTTATTTACCTCCCGCTTTATCAGCCCAACATCGATGTGCAAGACGTGATCCCGCCGCACCGGGTTGCAGCAATCCAAGAACAACTCATCGGCTTTATTGTCGACGAGATTGTATCCACCAAAGGCGAGTTCCACGCAAATGGTTGGAGAGATTGTCCTGAAATAAGGACAGGTGAACTGACATCAACGTCGACCAAGGGCACAAAGAGTGACGCACGCAAGAAATGAGCTCAAGATTCGCCCTTTTATTCTTTGAAACTTGTAAAAGTGGCTTATTATTTCATGTGTTCATCAACTTGTTCATTTTTTAGTCTGTAATTATCTGAATGAATACTCATGACTAATATATATATATATTTAAGTGTGTCAAAAAACTCATGAAGTTCTATTTATTTTAATTGTCAAAATCTATATCAAAAACCCCTCTGAAAACATATTCTATATTGAATATAATCAAAACGCTACGCTGTCAGACTCTTCACAAGCGCTTGGTAACTCCAACCGCTGCGGTTCGTAACACCAACCGCTTTTGGAGAGAACCTCTCCACAAGCGGTTGGTGGTTACCAACCGCTTGTGGAAATATCGAACCACAAGCGGTTCGGGGAACCGCTTGTGATACCCAACGGGGTATCACTCCCGGTTGCTTACAAGCGGTTCTAAAACCGCTTCTGAAAGCGGTTTTGAACCGCTTGTGCATGCCCGATCCGCAGTAGTGGACGTTGCGCTCGTCCACGCACGCGTTTGCCACACGTTCCACGGCATCACCCGTTCACGCTCGCGCGAGCATACACCGCGGTCCACTAGTCCGTCCGTCCGTCGTGCATTTGCCGCGCGACCTAGACTGAGCCGCCGCGCCGATGGCCGATTGGCGACCACCACCCGCGTCTCCGCTTGCCTTCTTGCCATTGTTCGCGCGAGTTAAGTGGTTAACTACACCTGCACCTAGCTAGCCCCGTCGCTCATGCCGTGCCTAGCTCGTACCGCCGTACGCCAGTGGTTTTGCACAGCTATGCTGTCTATAATCTATCTATTATACACTAAAAATTTTAAATTTATAGTATCTAATAATGAAACTTATATGTTTGAGAAATATATTAACGTATTTTGTAGGCTATTTAGATATTTAAGACTCAAACGTTAGAAATGACAATAAAAGCTTGAAGAAAATTCAAATGTAATTAAAGTATAAACTTTGATGGAAGAAAATCATTGAGAATAATAAGCTGGTGGGGTTCTTAGAAACGTATTAACTCTTCATCTTACACAGATCATGTAGCTATATCCTTTTATTCTTTCTTCATCAGTAACTCTTTTTTCAAAATATATACAACAATGTATCTCTATTTAATCTTAAGTAATACGCTGGTTATTTTACATAGTAATAGAGTACATTGCTCACATATACACTGATGCATTATGGGTAGCTTACTTTGAACTTATCTTTCTCACACGTTGGCTACCCCACCAAACACGTTCATCTAACATCTTTTTCTGCTTCAACTTTCAATAGCAAGCCCAATTCTTGATAGATCCCTCTCGGTTACTACCCTTTTTAATGCAATACTCTATCGTATAGTTATCTTTTATTTCTCTTCAATTATTACTTAATCCTGAACGTTGTGGCATCAACATGCATAGATGTACAACTATCGCTTATGCCTACCAGGGGCACCCGTCACATTTTTACCGGTGGCCCCAAGCCTATTCCATGCAGTAGCGAGATCTTTACTCCAGAGTTTTTACTCCTTGTTTCGATTCATACGAATTCATGCATGTATATACAAATGAAAGATGTTATACATGCTCCCTTCTTTTGTCGACGTTAGCCAACTCAACAATATTGCTTCCTCACTAACTGCGGCAACTTTCCATCTTATTTGAGGTTAGCATGCATGCTTTAGTCATTATATAATGATATGGAGAATCTTTTCGCCATCGCGTGTGACGTCGTGTCCCTCTGTAGCGATGGCAAGTTCTTAGCCACCCAATGAATATATATCATTTGTAGCTCGTCTTCAATGAAAAGCTTCACCTCCTCTCTATAAGGGCCTCTTCATCACCAAGCTTCTTGTGTCACAGACTTCTGCAACAACGCAGACGCTCACCACTCGTCATCGTGGCTTTTGTCTCCTTTGGCTTTGGCCTTTCTCTTCAATGACTCCGATGAGCAGCGCGACGTTGTTCTCATCTCTGACTTAACGTCTCCGTCTATTGCTTCCCTGTGAGGCAATATCTTCTTGCATGACAGATCGACGCCATTGCACTCATGTGTGGTCTCCTCCGACAACACTTGTGATATCTACATTTTAACTGTCGGGGATCGATCATCCTGACACGTGTCCAGGCCCCCCCGGGGCTTTAGGCCGTCCTCCCCCGAGCTCGGGGGACTGTTCCCGAGCTCGGGCGAGGATGGTCCCGAGCTCGAAGGCTATTCCCGAGCTCGGGCAAGAGCTTCCCTAAACTGTTGCAAACCTCGATGACCTCCTCGACCTCGGCACCCCCGGTCCAGACTTCAATGTAATAGGTCTCCTCTTTTATGTATGGATGACCTCCATCCCCTGCGTGGGAACTAGGGTCAATCGCTCTTGTCAGTCCCTCCGCGTGGGGACTAGAGGCTATCTGCCCCTGTCAGAATCCCCTGCGTGGGAACTAGGATCAACCACTCCCCAACAGCTCCTGTCAATTCCCCGGCGTGGGAACTGGGGTTAACTGCTCCCGTCAACTCGCAAACAGCCACCTGACGTCAGCCTCGAGATCAGCGCCAGAAGCCTATAAAGCGCCCGACCGCCCCGGTCGGAAATGAGAGGAGAGAGGATCCAAAGAACCGCAACGGCAACAAGATCGCACAAGGCAACACACCAAAAAACCTAAGGGCAACACTTGTACATCCCACCGTTCACCGAGCCCCTCGGCCGTTGCCTCCCAGCGACCCCGAGGCCGGGCTCCCCCTGTAGTTCTCTCCCGAAGAGCTCTTAGACATCTTTCGCCTACGGGCAAGACTGGAGTAGAGCCGTTACCCGACCTAGGGGGCTCGAACCAGTATAAGCTTTGTATCCCCTGTTTGCTCGTCCTTCTTCCCTGTGCTGCACGTCTCCTAACCCCTCTTCCCGGACGAACGCGACTCTGGGCCTCGCCCCTTCGTGCGATCCTCCCCCCCTCTTTGCGGTCGACGGTCCCGATCGTCGACAATAACTTTCAATTGTATTTAAAATTTTAGTTATTTTTATAGAGTTCATATATAAATTAAATTACTAATTTTTTTAATTTGTTCTGGATTTTAGTTATTTGATGATTTTACTTTGGAATTCGTATAGAAGTCAAATAGCAAACTTTCAATCATTTTTATTCCTAATTTTTAATTATTTTTTAGAAATTTTATACAGATCAAGCTGATGATTTTTATTTTGAATTAGTTATTCAAGGATTTTACTTTAGAATTCATATAAAAATCAAATTTCTTGTTTTATTTCTTTTTAATCTGAATTTCTTTTATTTTTTGTTGGAATTCATATAGAAGTCAAATTGCTAATTTTTATGATGGATTATATATATTTCGGGATTTTACTCAGGAATTCGTATGGAAATTATATTGTCGATTTTTATTTTACTTTCTATCCTAAATTTACCTATATTTGTTTAGAATTCTCATGGAAATGAAACCGACAGTTTTTGTTTACTTGTATTACAAATTGTATTTCTTTAAGAATTTCACTTAGTAATACACATGAAAAAATGTTAATTTAATTTTTATTACAAATATCAATTATTTTTGTTGGGAATGAATATAAAACTTTATTTGCTATTTTTTTTTAATTTATATTCTAAAGTAAATTTATTTAGGGAGTTTACATAAAAATTCATATGAAAATCAATTTTTTTTATTTTTATTTAGAATTACAGTTATTTATGTATAGTACATGACACAGAGTCTATTTTTTAATATAGACTGTTAGAATTTGGACCCACCATGATTAATAGAGTAGATCTTTTCCTTTTTTCTTCAATTATTACGGAAATTTGTAGTCTTGAGAGCAAATATGGTGGCTTCTTTTGCCCCAGCTTTTTTTCATTCATATATAAATCAAGATATTAATTTTATTTAATTTATTCTAATATTAATTATTTATGGATTTTACTTTGGAATGATATGGAAATCACATTGGAAATTTTCTTTCATTTTTATTCCTAATTATCATTTATTTTTAAATATTTTTATAGATCCAATTTTGTGTTTTATATCTATTTTTTACTCCAAATTTGTTAATTATGGATTTTACTATACATATCATATCAATATCAGATTATTAATTTTATTCTATTTTCATTCCAAATTTTTGTTACTTTTTATTGAATTCGTATAGAAATCCAATGGCTAATTTTTCTTTAATGTTTTATGATAAATTATATTTATTTAGGGATTTTATTTAGAAATTTATATGGAAATTAAATGGTGATTTCGTTATATTTTCTATTATGGATTTAGTTATCTTCGATTGGAATTCTTATCTAAAAAAATTATATTTGTTAAAAAAAAATTTATATAGTTTTAGAGTGGAATCGTAACCAAATCCAATACGTATTTTTTATTTCATTTTTTCCGAATTTAAGCAATTTTTAGATTTTATGTTGGAGTTCGTGTGAAATCAAATTGCTAATTTTATTTTATTTCTTTCCAAATTTCATATTTATATTTGGATTCGTATACAAATCTAATTACTAATTTTTAATTAATTTTTGTTCCAAATTTCATTTTTATTTTGATGTTTGTATGAAAATCAAATTGCTAATTTTATTTTAGTTTTACTATGAATTTTAGTTTTTTTATTGTACTTGACATGGATTCTTTCTTTTAATTCTATAGAAATCAAATCCCTATTTGTTTTATTCCGAATTTTTGTTTTTTATATTTTAATTTGTATACAAATCCTACTACTAATTTTCATTTAAATTTTAGTTTTATGTTGATGTTTTTGTGGAAATCAGAGTACTAATTATGTTTTATTTTTTATTCTGAATTTTTTAAATTTATATTTTGAATTTTAATTTTTTATATGTGTATGGAAATCGATAAATAATTATTTTTTTCAATCTTTATTTTTTATTGTACTTTAATGGACTCTTTTTTTAATCGTATGGAAATCAAATTTCTATTTTATTTTTATTCTCAATTTTAATTATTTTTGCGTTGTACATGATACAAACTCTTTCTTTTAATCTAGACTGTTATAATCTGGACCCACTATGATTAGCGGTGTAGATCTTTTTTATTTTTGGCTGATGAATGTAGAAATTTCTAGCTTTCAGAGCGAACATGGTGGCTTCGTTTGCCTCTACTTTAATATTTTAAATGATTCATAACAGACATTTTAGAGCTGCTAAGAAAAAGATAAATAAATTCGACGGAATCTCCATCACAATGGATAGTTTTATGTTCAGTCGATGTATACAATCTTAATGCATTAAGATATTCGAGTTACAAACCGACAATTGTGGAAGCTTAAGATGCCAATAAAAATAAAAAAATTCTCTGGTACTTACGTCGTGGGATGGTATTGACAAAAGATAACATTTCTAAAGGAAATTGGAATGGTAGCAAAAATATTGTTTTTTTAACAATGAGAAAACTATACAACACCTCTTTTTCGACTCCCACTTTGCTCATTTTGTATGGCACATTATACAAGTGGCTTATAGTCTGCCACCTCCTAGTAGCATGACCAATATGTTTGGGAACTACTTAATGGGGTTGGGAAAATAATTAAGGACCCACATTTCAGTCGGGGCTGCCACTTTGTGTTGGTCAATTTGGTTATGTCGAAATGATGTGATTTTTAATATTAAAAAATCTCTAATCCGTTGCAGGTTATTTATATTCGCACCAACTAGTTGCGATCGTGGTGTGTGCTACAGCGTCATGAGCCCCAGGAGGTGGTGTTATCAGGATGCAGATCGCTGAAGATCGTGGTTTGAGATCTCTTCATCAACCATGGATGGCGATTCAATAACAGGCTGTGTGTAGAATGAGACTTTCTATTTCATGTTTGTCATAGCTTGATGCCACTATCATGTTAGGGATCTCTTTTTGACAGCTTTTTTGCTCTAATGTTGTAATAAATGGTTGGATGTGTGCATCTTGTGATACAGTAGTCAGGAGATATAATCTTCTATTATTTAAAAAAAATAAAAAAGATAAATAGCTAGAAATTCTCATATATAATGAAACATCTGGACCTTAGTCCGGTAAATCTTCATTTCCATAGGCATTAGATGTTACTTAGAAAATATAATAATATGATAAAAGTTCTCACAACAATAAAAACATCTGTGACTTCATTTGTGGATCATGATTATGGTCAATAAATCATAACCACTTGATAGAGGCCCACCTAATTTTTCTAATCAAGAGTCATATAAAATTAAAAGATCTATCTAATAATATAAGGCCATCCCTACTTATGTTTCCTATCTCTAACTTTAAAAAAAACTGCCACACGATCGAAAAATGTTAGCCACCAAACCACACGAGATGAAAGAAAAAACAAGAAGAAATAAACAAAAAAAAGACCAATAGAAGAAAAAAGAGAGAGTAAATTTCATAAAACTTAATTTTTTGAACAAACTATTATAAAACTATTGGTTCTAACTTCTATTTCACAAAATTACAGATTATAGAAGTTATACCACAAAAATACAGGTTTCAGAATTGATCGTTTCTTTTAATAGATCTAATAGTATAGGCCCACATGCATGGTAGCCTCACGCGCAAGCGAAATAGCAAATGGAGACGTGTGAAACTATCACGTGGGTTCACACTGTCAGACTTGTTGCAAGAAAAGGTTAATATTAAAACCTATAATTTTACAACACAAGTTCTCTTAAAATATATAGTTTTATAAAAAAAGAGTTAAAACCTATAGTTTTGCGAAATTTACTTAGAAAAAGATGGGACTCCAAATCACACGATATGGGACTAACGGAAGAGCAATGCTAATAAAAAAAATGATCGGCCACATGAAACAGAACAAGGCATTATTTGGTGCAACATTATTGGACAAAATATTAGGTGAAAATATGAATCCGATACAAATTCCATTTTCACCCAACCTAATATTAAAAAAAATCCAGATATGGGGGAGGTCTTGGTTTATGTCTATTGAAAATTCCATGATCAAACTTAATTGCATTCAAAAGATACAAAAAAGACAAAAATATTTTGAAATAGTGTACTTGATTAAGTGGAAGCCTCGCTATATTTGCCCCATTCACACTTTTTTTTACCTTTGACCCCTCCCAAACGAAATTACAAATCTTGCCCCCTTCTCGACCGCTGAAGAACCAACATGCGATACATGTCACCTACCGAACTCCTCTACCTCGTCAGGTACCTAATAAGCTTGGGTACCACAGTAGGAACTCGCTAATCTTGGGCACCGCAGTACTTCATGCTGCCAAGCTCGGGTACCATGGTACCTCATTCTGTTGAGCTCGAGAACCACGGTACCCTGTGCTACCGAGCTTTGGTATCGCAGTGAGTGTGATGTGGGCAACTTGTTGTAGTAGGCAACACATATCATCTGACGGTACTTCCGCGGTCGAAAAGGGGCTAGATTTGCAATTTTATTCGGGAGGGGGGCAAAAGTAGGGGTGGGCATTTTTAAATCGAAACTGAAAAACCAAACCGATTTAACCGAATATTTTGGTTTTCGGTTCCCGGTTCGATTTTTATTTTGGTTGTATTCGGTTTTCGGATTTCAAAACCCGATTATACTGATAAACTGAATCCCATACTTGACCAGCTCAAGCCTCACGGTCACAGAGCCACTGTTCGGCACTTCGGCCCATTAGCCCAGGCGGCAAGGTCCCCAACTCCCCATCCCCGATTGCCCTGAAGACCTAATCGGCTAATCCCTATTCCCCTGATCAGATTGATGCCGGCAATCCCCCAAATCCTTCGACTCCAATCCCCCAAATCCTCCTCACGCGGCACCGCGGTCGCCACCCTGATGCCTCCTCCCTCGGCGCCGCGGTCGCCGCCCCAATGTTTCCTCGGCCCTTCCCTCGACTGCGCCCCTTGGGCTCCTTCCTTGGTGCCGCCTCCTTGGCTCATCCCTCGGTTGACGTATGCGTCTCCTCTCACGGGCCATGGTGCGGCGGTGCCACCTCGAGCCAACGTCGAATCTACTCCCCTAATTAATCCCCCATCGGCCGTCAGCCGTCCCCAAGCAGGCAAGAAGAAAACAGATATGCAGACACACACTAATTAGTCTTTAATAGCAAGCATCAGGACCAGCATGTTTCAACTACAAATATTCAACAACCATGTCATTGTCATTGCTATTGTTAGATGTTAGACTGAGACTGCTTGTTATTGTGCTATCACTGTTATTGCTATTGTGCTGTCATTTGTATTCTTAGTTGCGGTCAACCATTAAGAACTACTACTACTGAAGCCTGAAGGCATTAGTTTTGATTTTGGGTTATGTTGGATGCTTTGGATGCTAAGGGTTTTCATTAGTTGCCATTGTTATTGTGCTGTCATTGCTTTTAGTTGTCATTGCCATTTCATTTTATGGTCCATTGCTTTGCAATATGTTACTGTATTACTCATGAAATCATGCTATTTGAAATTCGGTTTAACCAAAAACCGAATTAACCGAACCGAATTTGTTCGGTTAATTCGGTTCGGTTTACAATTTCCAAAAACCAAAAAAAAATTAAACCGAATAAACCAAACCGATATAACCGAATGCCCACCCCTAGCCAAAGGTGAAATAAAAAAAGTGCGCATGCCAAATTGGGCAAAGCTTAGATTAAGTGGGCCATAAATAAAGTTCAACCATAGCAGTCATCGTCAGATGTTATTAAAAAAAAGAAAAATACGAAAAAAAATCTAAAAAAGACAAAAAATATATATATAGCCCTTAATCTGGTAAACCCTAATTGAAAGTTGAACTATAAGTCATTAGATGTCATAGTAGTACTTACAGATATATGTTATTTTGTAGTTTAAAAACTAAAAACGGAACCTTTAATCCCTCTAAACACAAAGACCGTGCTTTAATACTCCATCCACCTATCTCTTTGGTGGCAAAAAATACACAACAAATTACACATCATCAACGCAGGAAAACAAGAAAGAAAGGAAGCTCTCGCACACAGCACACTGGCAGCAAACGGACGGACGGGCTCCCTCTATTTCTATACTCAAATAGTAGATACCTCTCCATCTTTTACTGTCAAAAAAAAAAGATCACCATGACACACGGCTACCAGAATCTCCAATTTTTGCTATTTTTCTCTCCTTGGTAGCCCTTTATTCATATTTCTTTTCGAGCATCCCCAAATACATAGCAGCTCTATGAAAGAGAGTATGTCGTATTTGTTGCAGCTACCATTATAATAGCTTCATTATCCAGAAAATCCAAAATAGTAAAATTCATAAAACTGCAACTTTAGTGGTGTAACTATCAGTTTTCTACAATAATTGTTTTGGGTTTCATGGAGATGCACATAAAACTGCAACTTTAGTGGTGTAACTATCAGTTTGCTGCAATAATTGTTTTGGGTTTCATGGAGATGCACCTTCAACGAGCTATTTTTTCACGGACTGCAACTCTGTTATGAATAGGACACGCTGACATATGGGACCCACATGTCATACGCACGAGGTGAGGATTGGCCATAATGGAGTGCCACCTACGGCGCCATGCATGCATGCCACATCAGATTGGTGCTGACCAGCACGCCACGCATGCTTAGAGAGCGTTCCTCTGTGTCTCGAAATAGAGCAGGGAAGGGAGCCATGGCCGGCTCAAGGAGAACTCTCTTGCAGCATAGCAGCTACGGTGAGGTAGGGCAAGGGCAAAACAGAACAAGGGCAGTAAGGTGAGGAGCTAGATGCAGCTATTAAAGACGGTTCAGAAACTCTAGTCATCACAGATGGTATTCTCATTGGAGGATGAGGGTGAAGTCAAAGCTAGACTAAATCTATTTTTGTAGCTTATTATTGAGGAAAACTAGCAAATTTACCCGCGTAACTGTGCATCTAGATTTTATGATACAATTGTTTTTGATATATAACTCTACTTCCAATGATTGAAATACAATTGTATTTGTTATATATCTTTATCTATATATGATTAATCTGCACCGTTATAATCTGGTCCTACCAAAATAAGTTGTGAAGATCTTTTCTTTGATATACAACTCTATTTCCAATGGTTGAAATACAATTATATTTGTTATATATGATTAATCTACACCGTTATAATCTAGCCCCACAAAAATAAGTGGTGAAGATACTTCTCTTTTCTCCCGTTTAATGTAAGATTTTTTAGAATTTAAGATTAATGTGGGATTTTCTTGTCTTTAAAACGAATGAGATGTCTTGAATACCACCGGTTGTGTGTGTGTGTATATATATATATATATATATATATATATATATATATATTAGATATTTATCTAGCGGTCTCTTGTAGTTTTAAAAAAACTATTTTTCAGAAAATCCAGGGCTCCAATGCCTTCAGTGGAACTACCATGCATATGCATGCAGGCATGTCAAACCATTTTAGACATTGCGACAAAATTGTCTCCACCTCCCAAAGAAGATGCCAACCATGCAACATGCATCTCACCTTGCAATCAGAACACCACCTCCCTCTAAGAGCCGTGGCAGACTCTAGCAGTTCACCACTACTGCACGAAACATGACACCACATGCAGTACCATGCATGGCACTAACTACGTGTGTACTACACTAATCAGTCATTCCACAGAGCAAACACCGGGAGCTGATGCACACTCGAAATGCCTGCGACTGGCCGTGCCGCCGCCGCCGCCATCCAACTGCCTCCGTTGCTGCCCTCGCCGGCCTCAAATTTCATGGCGTGCGCGTACTGAAGGCCGTGCAACAGATGCGCCCTGGTATCCGAGTTATCGGACGCGCCCTGGTCGCCCGGGGCGTCGGAGCGCTCGGCACCATCTGCTTGGGCAATGGTGAGCGCCGGGGCGTCAGGCAGGCGCGTCGGGGAGCGCCTGCACCCAAGGTCCCCGCCGATGAGGTTCGTGCTGGCGCAGATGCGCTTGACGTCGTACTTGCTGATGTCGAAGTTGGTCACGGCGTTCAGGCCGCGGAACTTGATCGCCGCGATGTCGTACGCCTCCGCCGCCTCCTCCTGCGTGCCTACAGTTTCAAAGAAACATACGGACACGCGATTCTAATCAACATCTAAAACTAGGTTGTTCAACATTTCTTAAGAAGATTAAAAAATATGTTAAGCATGCAAAACGTCATGTAAGTTGGTCACTGATAAGATGCAACAAATTTTCTCGTACTACTGCACTAATACAGTAAAGAGACAAGCAGTACAAAACATGCAAGAACGACGCTTGTCCTGTAACAACAATAACAAGAGGAACAAGATAATATGAATACAGTTAAATTAGCAGTAGTTGCATGCATGTTTTAAGACTTGGAAGTATGTGTACAAAAGTAAGAAAACAAAACTTACTGAAGGTGCCAAGGTACAAGTCTTTGTTCCCTGCCACCCTCCCAATCCTGGCCTGCCATCTCCCGTGTTGGTGATGCCTGCATGGGGAAAGCAAGCACAACAAGAAAGATTATACGTGTGTGTGTGCGTGTCTGTGAGATCAGAGCGCTCTGAACTATCAGCAGAGGTAGCTCAGAAGTTTTGGGGTGGTGAAAAAGGCTAGCTGCACATGGGAGTAAATATGGGGGAGCAGCACGGCACCTAGTCACTCCTCTGTACATGGATGCTCCCCTCGAGAAGCCACTGCTGTTCCTGCCAGAATAAATTTTGCAGCGAGAACTTGGGAGTTGTAAGCAGCGTTGATGAGTGCACCAGATGTTTTGATAAATTTGGATGCATGTGTGAATGGATGCAGACACATTAGGCAGGGGAAATTTTGTTTGCAGTCAAGTTTAAGTACAGAGATACTGGAAAGATTGCAGAGAAACAAATCATGGCATCTAGAAGGACCTTGAAATTTTGCCACGGTTTTCTTGAATGCTTGTATGTTTACAAGGGAACTTCACAATATCAATTAACAATAATTCACACTATACCACTCACATTAGTCAATGTTAGTACTAGTAGTAATGAGAAGTGAAGGAAGGGGAGAGCTACAGATTACAGTACCTTCTTAAGTGGGAAATGAACTCTTGCCTTGTCATGTGCTTCATCTCCTCCAGCTCCTTCTCATAGGTGCTTAACTACATGTGACAAAGTCCAGTGGATCAAGGAAACATGTGTTGAACACTTGTACGAACCAACCATTCATCATAAGCAAAATTGGGAGTGCACGAATGAACCAGACCCCTGCTTCCGCTGTTACACCCTTTTTCCTTGGAATTAAGAGGAAGGAGGGCAGTAAAGAGATCGAATGCAATGGGATCTCAAACTGAAACGTACCGGAAAATTAATGTGTGTGGTTGGACCCCAGTACTTGAGTGCTGCCAAATCGTAAGCCCTTGCAGCCTTCTCCTCCTTATCATACCCACCTTGAAACAGCCATGGCACCACATGGTAAGCACGTTACAACACTTCTACTATTGGAAATTCCAAGCTAATGGACCAAGGAGGGTAGCAAACTAGCAATAGCTTACCTAAGTAAACTGCTCGTTCGTACGTAGTGGGTGTCGCAACAACGAGAAGTTGAGATCAGTAGCATGTCCATGTAGTTGCAATCATTCAGTTTATCATTAAGCTAGCTAGTAGACGTTACAGACGTGCGTGCTGTGAGCTTGTGACTCGCATAGCTCACCTTGCCTTCCTTTCCTAGTCTGGCCTTCCCTCCTGCAAGTGTTGTCCCACAAGTGAGCCTCATACCTCCCTGTCCATCTATGCCTGAAAATTAACACACACAAGCATGAATCAATGAGCAGGAAGGCAGACGTCCAACCAATGCAAAACTTAAGCATGCACGGCCACACCAACCTGGTCACACCACGGAACTGAGACGTCCTCTGCCCGAACGTCTGAGCGGGCTTGCGAGCCACAGGCATCGCTGGCGCCGGCAGCGGCTGCGGCGGCTCGCTTGGCGCAGCCGGCACGGAGAGCGACAGCGCTGACGACCGCTCCGGCACGAACATAGCCTGCCGGAGCCAGGACTTGATACCGGAGATCGACATGGAGCCATCGACGCCGGCGGCGGCATTGTACATCGGCACTGGCATTGGGCCCGGTCTTGGGTTCGGTGGGCCCAGCAAGTACTGCCCAAGGGGAGGCAGGAAGTGATGGTCTTGCGGTGCAAGTACTCGCTGGTCCGGGAGGCCGGCGCAGGGTGGCGCGTTCACGTTGATCTCCAGCCCAATGCTGCTGCTGCCATGGCCGTGGAAGTACGAGCCCGGGAAGGCTTGGACATCATGGTACTTGATCTGGTCGGTGTGGCTGCTGCCATAGATGCCGCTGCTTTTGCTGCTGTAACCGACGCTCATGAAGTCCTCAAGCTTGGGCCCTTTGGCTTCTGCATGCCTCCAATCTGCACAGAAACGGTAACAAAGTGCAGACAAACAAACATGATACTAGTTCCTTTTTGAGCAAAGGCAAATCAAAGGCCTAGTGATTAAACAAAGAATGCCATGAAGCAACAGTCTCTCATTCAGTAGGAGTAACTTTGTGGATCTTAATAAAATGGAAAGTGTAAGAGGAATAACATTGGACATGAAGTACTACCGGAACCGGAAGAGTAATAGCGTTTCACTGCTTTTAGTACTACTAGTGGGAAAGGACATCTGAGTTTTTCATTAGAGCACTCTGTGTCTCAAAAAGACTCGGTTGTAGAATAGTACTATAATGGAAGCATCATTTCTGGTGTTTGATGTACAAATTACCAAAAAGAAAGCTATGTAAACACCAGCGAATTATATAAGGAGAATAACATTAACATGCACAGTTTTTTCTGGGGTCAAAACTTGGCATGCTTCACAGAAAAATGTTATCAAAAAACAAAAAAGAAATCAAACGAAACAAAACCACCCATATATAATCGATAACCACCCATTTAAGAGAACTCATCTACCAAAAACCTAAGTTTTCATTGTGGGTGATATCAACAACCAGAAGGCAAAACACAAACGTCCTGAACATTTGTTACATATATATACTCAAGTATATTACCTGGAGCGTGGTACTGGACAGAGCCATCAGAGTGCACCGGCATAGGCACAAGAGGTGAAGCCACAGCAGCTGGAGACGAGCAAGAGCCATCTCCATCACCGCTTCCAATCCCTTCACCGCCGCCGTCTCCGTAACCCCTCGCGGCTGAACAAGACAATGAGAAGCCGAGCCAACCGTTGTTCATCTCCATACCCACACACCAAAATGAAACCACAAGGAACTCAAGAAACCAAGCACAGGGTTCCTTGATCTTTTCCAGAGTCTGAAACTTACAAGCTATCTAGATTGGTGCTCGAACTACGAAGAGAGCCTCCCTTTTTTGACGTTTATACATGGGCGAGCTATATATGGCTATGGGTGTGTAGGTGGAATGATATGAATGCAGAGAGCTGTAGCCTGTAGTAGCAGCAGCAGCTAGGAGCATAGGTGATGAGGGAGGGAGAGGCCATACAAAACAAAGTTTTGGTGTGCGACTACGCGAGTGTGGTCCAGCGCCTTCTTTTGTGTTGGGGCCTGTGCCATTATAGATACGTCTTGCAGTGTGGCAGCTGGGATCTGGCAGGTACATGCAGCACAAGGAGCTAAACTGGCCTGGTCTCTCTCTCTCTCTGGACATCTTTGGGTTTGGGCTTCTGCGTCTTTGTGTGCTGGCGTCTCTCTCTCACGTGCCAAACTGAGTGAGGATCACATGCATGCAAGAAATGCGTCGAATCTTCTCAGGTGTTTTGTTGATCCAAAGATCAAGAACTGCTCCGGACAATTAATTATTTTTGTACTTGACGTATGTTCATATACAGTACTCCTCAGTTAAAAACATAAAAAGTATTTCAATTTTAAACAGTGATTAAGGTTGCGTTAAAAATTAAAAAATGTATTAGAAAAAATAACTTAGAAACCATCACTTAATTATCTTGGAAGATGAGAGATAATACTTTGTGTAAGTGTTGATAAATAAATACATATGGTTGAGAGAAAATAAACAAAAGTATAGAAAGAAATGCCTCATTAAATCTACATGCAAATTTTATATTTATGGATAAAATCATTTAAAAATTAAGTCTTATAAACTTAGACGGAGGGAGTATACTACAATGTTCACTCTTAAATAGTTATCGTTTTGGAGTTAGTGCAATTCAACTTTTCATATTTTAATTGTTAATATTTTTAAAAATATTTCATTTGCGCATATTCATATCATTATAATTTTATTAGATTTTATAAATATATTATAATATAATTAGTGATCAAAACAGTATTTTAGATACCAATCGAAGTTCAAAACGGTAACTATATGTGCCTGGAGGGACTACTAGTCAAGGTTCAAAATTTCGGCGAAATTTCGCCGAAACTTCGGATTTCGGACCACCCCGAAATCACAACTACCGGCCGAGAAAAAAAATTCAAAAAAAATGTAATTGCCACAGTAAAATCCGGAATTTCGGTTTTTCGACAAAATTTCGCCAAATTTGGCCGAAATTTCGTGTTTTTTGGCCGGTTTTGGAAGTTTTAGGGCTGGATTTGACCGATTTGGTCCAATAAACCTTAGGAAAGTCATCTCCTATGAAAATTTGTTGAAAAACCTAATTTTTAAACATTTTAAAATTTTGACAGAAATCTTCACGATTTTATAAAATTGTACAAGCATGATAATAATCTGAAAATTTTATGGTACTATCCTTATTAGATTAGAATCATACATAAAAATTAAAAATAATTAAAATTCATTTGTTATCTTTAAAAATCAAAAATGAATGAACATAATTGGGACAGTTATATTGTCGAATTTTATAAATTTTCTTGAGTGTGATTATGATCTAAATTTTTTTTGAGAGATTAATAATTGAATCAGTAACATTATATAAATTTTTTTAAAAATGTAAACCTTGTTTGTTTGGTCAATCAAATCTATGTAAGCATTGAGCTTCGTTTGTTATATTATATTTCGAATATCAAAAAGAAAAGAATATAAATGGTACTGTGCCTTGTAAGAATTTAATAAATTCACTGCAGTGTGATCATGAATCACAATTTTTATGGGATATTAAGAACTTCCTTATCACCATTATTTCAAATTTTCAAAAAATTTATGGTTTACATAATTTTTCATTTTGTTCAAGTTTGCTTAAGCCTTTTAACATGGCAGAGTACTGTTCGAATTTTTAAAAATTCATACAGTTTGATCATCATTTGAAAATTTTATGAGAGCATTATAGATACATCATAACCATGCACAAAAACTTTCAACAGTTTCTAACTTCATTTGTACCATTTTCCATTAGGATCAAACTTGTTTGGTCGTGTTCTATCAGACGGTGTCACTCTCGAATTTTAAAAATTCCTCACATGTGATAATCAGTTGAAATTTTTATGAGAACATTAGTTATGGATCATAACCTTGCAAAAACAATTTCAACAGTTTATAACTTGATTTTTACCATTTTTTATTCCGATCAAACTTGTCGGTCAGTGTTTTATCAGGACAGTACCACTCTCCGAATTTTTAAAAATTCCTCAGATGTGATAATCAGCTGAAATTTTTGTGAGAACATAAGCATTGTGTCAGAAACCTCCAAAAAAAATTTTAAAATTTTTCGATAACGTTTAGACCACTTTTCAGCCAGTGCAAAAAACCAGAAATTTCGGAAGGTTTTTTCGCCGAATTTCGGTTTTTTTTTCCGGATTGAACCGGATTTGAATTTTCAAATTCAAATTTCTTCCGAAATAATTCCGAAATTTCGAAATTTCGCCGAAATTTTGTTATCCGGCTGGGGACGAAATTTATTCCGAAACCGAAATTTAAAACCTTGCTACTAGTATTGTTGTTGTCACATGCATGCATGCATGGGATTAGTGCTGCGCCCATGTTTCATTGGCAATCCAAGTTTGACAATCTTTTTTTGAATACTGTCATCATCATCTCCGACCAGAGAAAAATGGTTTGAAAATGTCTTGTCCAGCTACTAGTAGTGGTATTTGCTTCACTTTTGACTTTATTTTTTTGGGGGGTTCAAACCAAGTAACGACGGATGGTTTCACCCGAATCAAGCCAGAAAGCACGCGATTCGATGGTAAGTAGTCACGTGAAGAACCCATGCACGGACACGAGGGGAGCATGTCTTTGTCTCTCGATGCATAAGAAGAGAGCACAGCACAAACGTAAGGCTGCCGAGCAACGGTGAGCGTGTCTCGACTCTCGACTCGTGGGAGGCATGTACACCTTGACCTCGTCGCAAAGCACCACGTAAATCAAAGGGAGTCTTTTGCAAGTGTCATGATTCCTGTACAACATCTCCACGGAGAAGATTCGACTGGATGCATTGGACTAATGCCACGGCTTACCACATTAGGACTCTTGATTCCTTGTACTCCGCCACCTTCAATTGGATTCGACCAGGTGATGACGTTTAATCTTGGCCATTTTCGTTAGTAGAATAAATATCTGGACCTTGTTCATAAATCCTCCACGAGTCCGCAACCACAATACTACAAACTAGTAAAAAAAAACTTACATGCATGGTGCGCATTAGCATCATTCTTTTTGACCGGAGGATTTGACAATAGACACTTCCGATCATTTTTGAGGTGAGAGTGAGAATTCGAGTTAATTTTTTTAATGAGAATTTGTCGACTTCTCTTGAAACACTGATCTTCGACGTTGAGAAATTTTGGTCCAACAGCTTTCAGCATACACTACCACATAAACCCTCATACGTGCCGCCCCGTCATTGTCAGTGACTAATGCACCGGTAATGATAGTGCATCATTGACGGTTCGTATCAAGGATCGACACAAAAAAAACCCATTCAAAAAGGACCGGCAGTGATAGTCAAGTATCACTGCCGGCTGTAGCCACGAATCGACAGTGATAGTATCACTGTCGGTTCGTGGCTATAGCCGGCAGTGATACTTAATCTATCACTGTCGGCTCATGATACGGCCCGGTAGTGATAATCAAGTATCACTGCCGGTTCGTGTCATGATCCAGCAGTGATAACTGCATGCGGAGTTAGATGGAGATAAACTTTATCTGAAAATTTTAGCTCTCGACGAGATCTATAACTTTGTAGTTGACAACTTTTTTATTTGAGGTCATTTAGATACCCAAATAACCATAACAATGTTTCAAGGGACAAGGATCGAAAGGAAAGCATATCCTATTACCATCACTAGTAACTCTAGGTGGGGATGGCAAGTAAGCATCATGCGAGGTAAGAGGTCCCGGGTTCGAGTGTCACAAACCGCATGCACGCGTATTTCGCGTAAAAATCGCATGACTTGTGACTTATTTACGATTATCACTGCCGGTTCGTATACAAATTAATCACTATCAGTTCCAATATCCAGCAGTGATCTGGTGTTTTGTAGTAGTGATAGATAGTGCATGTGCATTTTGTTCCAAACCAACCACGACCTTTTCAAATTTTTTTGTATTTTTAGTGACCTGATTTGTTTATAAATTTCACTAAAAAAACCCAAGCATGGAGAGATAAACCGGACAAAACCCTGTAAACCGGGGCTCGAGCAGCATCTGCACGGCATCCAGCTCGTTTGTGCATGCGGAACGGAAGCCATCGCATTTCTATTATTTTAAAATTCATTTTTGATAAATCTAGCTATTTTTTTATTTAAATTTGCAAAATTAACTTCTAGTAAGCTCAGAAGGTGTGGCAAGTCGACACGAGTTATCTATAGCGTCAGATGAGCTCCTAAACTTCCGTTGCTTAGCACGAATGTCTGCCTAACTACCGAGCCAGATTGCCTTGGAAGGACATGCTAACAGTGGTTAATCAAGAGATTAAATAAATTTTTTTAATTAATTAGCGATTTAATTAAGAAGTAAGATTAAATTAGTGATTAATTATTGGGTTTAATTCCTACAAATGATTTTAGTGAAAGATTATTAAAAAAAAGCTTCGCATGCAGCCAAGCTAAGAAAGCAAAAAAAAAATCGTGCGTGCTGGCGGGATGCATGGTCACCCCCCGCAATGCCCCTCTGACAAGCATGGCACGAGAGTCGATGGGCGCTGCCGCCTGCGCTATTTGCTCTTTTCCACTGTACACGCACAAGCACACGTACAGATGTCCACTTTCACGGCTCCCAACCGGCAACCACGCAAGCAACAAAAAGCTCGGCGAGCCGCGCATGCTCGGAGAATGCCACCGGAAGAAATTGAAGGGCGGACGCAGCCCGAGTGCCCGACACTTCATTTGGCGAGAGGCAAAAGGAACGACCGTATGCATGGTTTCTTCTCCAACGACGAGGCCAAGGCCGTTGTCCAGCGAACGTCGACTAAGACAAGTGTGTTGTGAAGGCCATTCTGCTAGCAGTAGCACAATCATCTTACCGCTGTTACTTCCTGTGGGAGTGTCAAAGACTTGTCAAAAGCATACAACGAGAGGGAAAACAATTCATTTGTGAGTAGCTAGCCTCCAAGCCTCTATCTATGATCTCTCTCTCCCTCTGTGTACAGCTACTCCGTAGACATCGAGGCAGATACGTGATCTAGATAACGCTTACGGGCAAGCAGCTAGCTAGCTCGAGCCCGGACAAGCCGAGGGGAGAGGAGGCAGCTGTTTATCTCCCTCGGCAGATGTGCCATAATGTCACTGTCCCCGTGTCCTTTCTTCCTCCTCTTCCTCTCCCTGTTATACCTCACTCCATTTGTCCTCTTTCATGCAACTCCTTGGAGTCACCTCACCTCTCCAGTCTCCTCTCCTCTCCAGCAGTCTCCTTGGGTTTTCTTTTACTACGAGCTCTGCGGATTCCGAAGTTACTAGGCTGCAGCGAGGTTGCGCAGCAACTAGCTAGGAGCATACTAGCTGATGCATCTCCCTCGAGTTATTGCGTCGCGAGTCCGTGACACAGCGATAGCCAGGTTTCAATTTTTATCGGAAACTGTTCGAATTTCGTTTGTACCACATCAGTTCAAAAAAACATACCGTTCAGATTATCGCTCAGGTTCAAATTCAAATTAAGAAAATATAGAAAAATTAGAAAAAATTATCCAAAAGTTCTCTAAAATTAGAATTAGGGGGTGTTTGGGACAGCTCCAGCTCCACCAAAATCCGTGGAGTTGGTGGAGCAGGGTATTCCTAGCTCCAGAAATTTATGGAGCTGGAGCTGTGGGTACATTAAGATTGTTTAGATGTATCATCTTGTTTACATTTTAGACTAAAAATATAAACTTAATTCACTTTATTTTAGCCTACAAACTCTAGCCCTGAGGTGGAGCTGGGATCTGAACTATACCAAACAGGGCCTAGCTTTATGACCTTTGGTGTGAATTTTTTTTGAAAAACAAAGTTTGCAGAAAAGTTTCCTAAAAGAATTTTTTTCCAATTTTTCAAACTGTCTGCGATTTCCAAGAAAACTGCTCGAAATTCACCAATTTTCGAACTTTTCGTTCGAATTTCACTCCGCAGTTTGACCAGATTTCAAATTCGTTTGGCTTTCGAAAATATTCGGTTTTTCGTGAATTTTGGTACCACTGGCTCATCAAAAACCAAGGTCGAAACAGTATTGTTAACCCTGGGGATAGGGTTGTAGGGCCTAGCTCGAGCAAGCCTCGTCTGCCAAGGTCGACAAAGGGTCTGTTTGATTTAATAACAAATTTGACTTACCAAATCTTACCCAAATTTGAAGTTATCAAATTTTGATCACCAAATTCGCTGCTAATATTTTAGTCAAAGATTAACGACAAAATAAACTATAGAACCATGTGAGAAGGGAATCTTACCAAAATTTGGTAGCAAACTAAATGCTTGCCAAATTTGATCAACGCTAACAAAATTTAGTAAAACAAGTATTGGTATCCATTAGAAGCAAACCAAATAGGCCCAAAATCTCTAGTCGATCTCAAGTCTAGACTTGGTCGTGAGCTTGGGTCAAGACAAACTCGAATAAGCCCAATAATAATCAATAATTTAATATTTATTAATTTTTAAAAATAAGAAAAGCTCAAACTTGACTCAAGTAAATTTGGTAAGAGTTAATATATACTCTCTTCGTCCAAAAATATAAGACGTATTTTGACTTTACACAAGGATTAATGTTGCGTTGAAATTGAGAAAAGTATATGAGAAAATGACTTAGATACCCAACTTAATTGTCTTCGAAGATGAGAGATAATTCTTTGTGTGGGTGGTAATAAATAAATGCATATGATTGAGAGAGAATAAATAGATGTATAGAAGGAAATATCTCATTAAATCTACATGCAAATCTTATATTTATGGACAAGTTCGTTCAAAAAATAAGTCTTATAAACTTGGACGGAGGGAGTACTCCTCCCGTCACAAATAATTGTTATTTTGAACATAAATATAGTAAAAAAATTGAAACTTTAATTGTCAATATCTTTTCAAATATTTAATTTGGATATATAAAATATCATGTGCATAGATTTGTCTCAAATTGTACTTTCATAAGATTATAATTTTATTGATTTTAAAAATATAAAAATTAATGATCAAAGTTATGTTTAAAAATCGTATCGATGTCTAAAATAGTAACTTTTTATATCATGGGTAATTAGTATTATTTAACTAGTGATACATAGATTTATCCACGCTCATGAATAGGCTTTTTTCACATTACTAAATAGGGAGGCTGAAATGGAATTTTTCACTATTTTGGATCCTTAATTTTTTTTACAGAACTAATCCTTGTGTGAATGTTTTTGCAAATCTAGCCTCCGGACTCGTATATTCCGTGCACTTGGTGTGCGGAATTACCACGACATGACACGTGGCGAAATTCCGTGTACCAGCGCGCGGGATTCTGATATATCGCAGTATCCATGCGCGAAAAATCGTCGCCGTGACATCTGGCTGCGGCCGCGGTGTTTAGACGACGCACCGCAGACCGAGGGCACATGGACTCAATTTCCACGCAGCGGGAGCGCGGTAATTCGTTTTTCTGTGGCAGGGGAGCACGGTAATCTTTCTTTCGCTCCAGCGCACAGGACCGTGCCAACGTAATTTCGCCGAAATGGCTGTGCTGGAGATTTTTTTTGGAGATTGACCTGGACTGCTTGGATTGATTGATTTGATGGATGATGTATGGGTTCCCGAGGCAGCAAGCAGACGGAGAGGGTTCGTTCATTCGTGGACTTCGTCGCCTGATTGCCTCCGTTCTCGTGACGTGAGACAAACGAGGAGCTTGGCGCTGGCTCTGGCCTGTGGCTGCCTGGGAACCGGTGGACTTGTCCCTCCCCTCCTTGTTATTTCTGCTCGCAAGTTTTTCTTGCGATATATAGTTTCATTTAAACCAAAAAAACGTGTTCTTTACTTTTTTGTTAGTTTGATTAACATATTGCTTAATACTTCCTCTATTCTTGTTCTTTAATAGACGATGTTTTAGAATTTTATGTTTTGATCAAGAGACATATACAAATGATTAAATTATCATCCTTTATTACCACACTTATTACTCTTAGATGGTGTATTATTCTATTTTACAGTAATAAATAACATTGAAAATAATAAATAATAAGAATATACAAATAAAAAAAGGTTAAAAATTGTCTCAAAATTGCATGATGATATGTATTTAAAAATAAAATTTGAAAACTATAATGATATGTATTTAAAAACGAAGGGAGTAAGTCCTACGTGTCAGTGAGATGAGAAATACATTATCTTGTCCAGTCGAGACCATCAACGGTTGACGAGGCAAGCCGCGCGACACAGAGGAGAGTAACGAGGCAATGAGCCACAATGGTAGTAGACAATTGAATATTGCTCGACTTACCTGGTGTGGGGACCATGGTGGGCCCGCGTGGTGCCTGCCAACTGGACTCTCTAGCCACGTCTGGGGCCGAAGGCACAGGGGTGTGGAAGCTAGACTCTGCCTCTACTGCGTAGGGAGGAGCTGCGGCGGGTGTGTGGTAAGAAGGTATGCGTGGCGGACTGGATGAGGTACCACAGTCAGTCGCGTCCACCTGCCGACAAGAACCGAGCTCCACGATCCGTCGAGCCCCGACCACCACGCGTCTCTATGCTTCTGTCATCTCGTCCAATGTGACAGCAACTCCGCTCCGCAACCTACTCAAAATGTTGTGGTCATGCTGGTGCAAGTCTCTGGCGTGGTCCACCTGCCACGTACGAACAAATCATAAACACAACGACATAGCGTAACGAACAAATGATATAACTTACAAAGTGAGACTTACCATCGCGTGCATGGCTGCTCCTGCCTGGCCCGAGTACAAGTCTGCCACGCTCGGAGCGTACGTGTGGGGGTGGGTGGCTCCTCCACAAGTACGAGACGAGTACTCGTCCGTGGCACGTACCAGGCTAGGTACTGCTGGTAGGAGGAGTAGTCGTATGGCGTGTCCTTGTCAACGACATTATCTAGTGCCTCATCCCACTGGGCGAGCCATAGCTCCATCCTCTGAGCCAAGGTCGCCATGGTCTTCTGAGGTCCCTGGGTGGCGAACCTGAAGAGAAATCCACATTATTACAAATATAACATAAGCATTTATTATAATTGCAGTGGGCGAGTAACTCACGAGTGCACTCTCTCTGGCACACGATCCCCTGAAGGAACAGGGACCAGCTGGCGAAGTCCAAACTGTCTCATGACTCGCTGCGGCGCGTAGTCCTCCACGAAGACATCGAAGATGAGCTTCCTCCAGATAAGCCAATAAGCGTGGTCCCTGTAGCATAGTGCAGAGACCCCCCTGCCATTGCTCTCTCCACTACACGACGGTCGCTGTAGGGGTCCCAGATCACCTGCTCTGCACTCAGGTGGTCAAACGCCTCCGTGAAGGAGTGGTACGCTGAACGTGCCTGCAGTCCTGCCCACTATGGCTGCAGTACAAAAAAAGTCAGTAATCAAATGCGATTGCAATTAAAACTGGATAAATACTCAGAAGGACGTACCCGTCGCCTAGTTGAAAGCGCATCTAGGCCCCTTAAGAAGCTTTGATGATTGATGGCAACACAATTAAAAATACTAATGGTCAAGTGAGAATCTATGCAGAGATAGAGATTATATCATCAAGAGAAAGAGATTGGAGATCCCCACCGCATTAAAATTTGTGAAGACGGCATCAAGACTTATGTTGTAAATTTTCTATTTTATTGAGTCTAAGGATAGCCGTACTATTAAGGGGGATACGACGGGAAATTACTTCTAGAATATACTTGTGCTCAAAGGATGAAAATTGCATAGCAAAAGGACTTTAAGCATTTCATTTCCTTTAAATATACACTTCTGGCCGAGTGGGCCAATCCGGAGTATCCGGACGTTTAGTTCGGACACTCCAGGTTGACACCCTCGGTGGCTGCTCTCTCAGGTAGTCCAGAGTATCCGGTATTAAGTCCGGACACTCCGGGTTAAATTAGTCCGGAGTATCCGGGGTTTTTGTCCGAAGTCTCCGGATTATCTCCTTCGGTACGATCTAATCTTCACCAATCCGAAGTATCCGGGTATATATCCGGATACTCCAGGTTGTGCGCAGCTCTCTCACAACGGTTGGATTTGGAGCTCCTATTTAAACCCTCACTCTCCACCTAACAAGTAGAGAGCTCCAATTATTGCACCCATTCATTTTCGAACCCTGACTCTCACTCTCTTGAGCCCTAATCTCCTTTCTCCACTAGAAGCTAGTGATTGATTTGAATCTTTTGGGAGAAAGGAGTGGATTTGAGTGCCTTAAGATTGCATCTTTCATTCTTGAGCACAAGATTCATGCTCCAAGTAGATTTCGCGACGTATTTGTTACTCTTGGAGTTTGAAGGGCTCCTAGACGGCAAGGAGTCACCGGGAGCCTCCAATACTTGTTGTGGTGAGCCCCTGAAGTTTGTGAAGGCAAGTCTCGCCTCCAAAAGGAAAGAGGCAAGAAGTGAAGACCGACGAGTGCTTTGTGCAACACCGGGAGGATAGTGGTCAAGAGGGACATGGGCTTTGTGCCTCCTCAATGGAGACGTAGGATTCCCTTAAAGAATCCGAACTTCAGGTAAAAAATCATTGTCTTCGTGTTCTTCATTTGTTTTGTTAGGGTTTGTGGTCTTAGATTTTGGGAGCCCCGATCTCTCTATTGCTGTGTTTGGTTCTAGATCTACATCATCCCCAGGTACCTGATAGTATTTAGAACATTTGTGTTCAATTAGTTTGTTGTAAAATTGTAGAGATTTAAGATCTCATTTCGAGGTCTCCAATTCGGAGTATCCGGACTCCTGACCCTGGACAGTCCGGACATATCGGAGTATCCGGATAAAAACCCTGGACACTCTGGGCTTAGACCCTCGGGAGATTTTATTTTGCTGCAAATTTTTAATTCGCCTATTCACCCCTCCTCTAGGCGACATCTCCGGTCCTTTCACTAGTCCAAAGGGAGCCCATCGTCAGACAGTCGATCGCATCGCCTCCGTACATGTCGGCGGTGTAGTGTTGAGGCTCGACAAAGGGTCGACCCACAGGGAAGCGCTCAAATGACCAGAGCTGAAGAAGAAGAGACATCCCAGCGAGATTGGCAGACTTGCTTTTCTTCACGCACGCATCGCAAAGGGCGCGGTACGTGGCAGCAAGATCCGCCGAACCCCAGGATACCTGTGGTACGTCGTTGAGCTCAGCATCGGCAATAGCCTGTGCATAGGCTATCCAACGCGCGTTGACGCTGTCGTTGTGTGTGGACGTGAACAACACGCACCCGAACAACCAAAGCAAATAGGCCTCAAGGTGCCGTGCAACCTGGTAATCTGTGGGCATCACCGCCATCCATTGCACCTGTGACAATTAAAATAGTGTAATATCATGTTAATATTACATAAAACTAGAATAATATGTTTATGTACAAGTACTAACCTCAAACTGGGCCAACCACTTCCTCGATGGGCGGTGCCTCTTGCCGATCCGTATTTCTGGATCAAGGGGCACCACTCCGGCGAACCTCTCCTCCAAGTCCGCCACCCACCCGGTAGGAGTCACCGAGGCCCGATCGGTGTCCCAGCGATCGGCAACCCAATAATCATGGTGACGTCCTGCAGGGTCACCGTCACCTAGCCGAAGGGAAAGTAAAAAGTGTGCGTCTCTGGCCTCCAACGGTCGACCAAAGACGTCAGTAGGGAACAGTCGAACGAAAAACGTCGCGACCGCTCTGGACCATCCTCACCCTCGCCTTGTTCATTGGGCACACCTGCGTCCTCAGCTGACCCCTCAACCATGCGAATAAGAGGAAGCAAGCCAGCACGTGCCAACCTATGGATGAAAAAAATAGTTGCATTATTTAAATATAAGTCATACAACCTAGAATTATTTGAACAATAGAACATATAAACGTAGTGCAACTCACCTGGTGTGGAAGCGTGGGTCAACGCACCATGCCTTCTTAGGCACTCGGATCCGCAGCAGAGGCACCTTGTCATTGCCTACTGTCGTGTGGACGAACGTACGGTGCCTTTGGTCCAAGGCAGAGTCCAGAAGAGAGTCGAGCTGATCCATCCCTGCAAGTAAATAATGAACTATTTATTACACAAGACATATAATAAATATGATATATATATTCAAAGGACAGAAGCGCGCAACATAAATAATACTACAAAACATTTGACAAACACTATATATATATATATATGGAAAGACATAATCGTCCAACTTAAATAATATTACATAACATCCCACAAACATGAATAAGATTACATAAATAAGATTGCATAATTCGATATATAACTGACAATACACATTACTTCGACACACATCACACAGCATAACCACGACGAGTTGGTGAATTCGACCCATCACACATGTTACCGGTATTGCTTTGTCTTGTGCCCATACTCACCGCACTCTGAACACCTCCTAACATAGCCACCCACTTCAGATTCCTCCATGTCGTTGCGAATACGCCTACTATGTGGATGACCAGCCTGCCCTTTCGCACACCTCCACAAGGTTGGATCCGATAGACAGATGCGCTCATCTCTGTTAATCACAGTGAAATCACCGTGTGTACGGAAATCACGGAACTCACCGGACCAGGTATGGACAACATGATCCTTCAAGTAGAAAGGGGACACGTATTGCGACGTGTTCATCCCAATTTGCCCACAAGCAGGCATGACATGTGAGCAAGGAATATGAAGAAGTCTTGTCTTGTTGCAGGTGCATTCACACCATCCAGTGACCCCTTGGCCTAGATTAACCTCGTGTGTAATAACCGATGTATTGATTCCCAATCCCCTTTACACCGAAGAGTCACTTTAAAGCGGTACTCAGTAATTCCGAAGCTACGCACTCATGTTGCTGAGCTTTAATGGTTCGTTCCTCTATGTAGGTCATCATCCGCCAACAATACGGCGTTTGCAATGTCGTGGCATGAAGAACAACCTCTGCATGCCTTTTCTGAAAATAGGCAACGATGCCGTGCAACATGCATTCCAGGATGGCCACAAGTGGTAGCGGACGGAGGCCTCTTATGACCCAATTGTATACCTCGGCTATATTCGTTGTCATGACACCAAACCCGATCAACACATATCGATTAGTACAACAACCCCATTTGTTCAATCATCATAAATATCATAATTTACTATACTAACCTTGCGCCCCCCGTGTCATGGAGCAATGCCCACTTCTCTAGAGGCTCCGCCTCTATCCAATGCGAGAAACACTTTATGTTCCTTGACGATCGTCTCCACATATTTGGAGGATCGAGCTCCCTGAGTGGTCCTAGCATTTTGGGTGGGCAATCGCTCGGCGTAGGTGGTTGCCTCTTCATCTGTTCGATATGTGCACTAGTGTGCTTATCCAACTCAGCCAATAACGCGTTGAACTTACGTGCCTGATTCTGCTTGCATAACCTCTTAAATAGGTTCATCAGTTTCTTATTTCTGAACTGCCTAAAGAAATTTGCTCCTAAGTGTCTCATGCACTACCTGCTCTGCAAGTCACGCCATTGGAATGGCTCATCAGGATCCTCCTGCAGAGTCTTAATTGCCGAAAGAATACCTTTGTGACGATCATGAATGATACACACGTCGGGCCGATCACCAACTACCTCGAATTTCAGATGTCTGAAAAACCACAACCAGTTATCTCGATTCTCACCCTCAACAAAAGCAAAGGCCAATGGAAGTATGTGGTTGCTTGCATCAACTGCAATGGTCGTTAGAATCTGTCCCTTGTATTTTTCAGTCAAAAATATACCATCAACACAAAGCAACATACGACAGTACCTGAATGACGCAATGCAAGGACCCAATGAAAAAAACTCACGATGAAATGTGCATATTCTATTACCATCTGCTTCACTTTCTTTGAAAGCGGTGTATGTACCAGTGTTGGTTTGCTTCAGGACATCAAGCACACGAGGTAGGTTGCAATACGATGTCTCGTATGTACCAAACCTCTTCTCTAATGCTTTTTGCTTCGCACGCAGGCCATCGAGTAACTTATCTGGTACTTAAATGTTCTTAAGATTGCTTTCTGAATATACGAACACTCAATGTCCCACTTCTCAATGATTTCATTGAACATCACGCTAGCAATTACAGGTGCATTCAGGTTGCGGTGTTTCACCAGAATATTTTTTAGTCTGCATGTGTGCTCCTCTACTCGTGATGCAATCCAATACATCTCGCATTTTGGCTTGTATGCATGAATTCGGAATGCACATCTATCGGTTCTACACTTCACTATGTAACTCTCTCTGCTGCGACAATGCCCAAAGCCTCCCTGCCAACTTCAATTCAGAATTGTTCGGGAATATTTGATTCAGCCGAATGGCATTGGTACCATACTCCCAACGTGACTCATGGCCCCACAAAACTTCCATACCAGATTTTTTTTTGCTTGTTCCATTCGTCAGGGATGGATATATCCGCTACCTCAGTACTATCATGCATTTCATCATTATCCTCATCCTCCCCTTCGTCATCTTCGCTGATGTCATCATCACATTCCAACATTTCAGCTTCAACTTCTTCCGACATACTGTCCACTAACTCCAAATGATCGACAAGTTGCTCAATCTCCTCCCCTTCATCGGCCCGACCTTCGGCGTTTGTTGTATCTCTATTATTATCCCCTGCTGCTATCTCAATCGGCACCACTTCCTGAACTTTTTCAGCTCTAACCGATGTACTGCTCTCGCCCATATCACTAATATCCACCTCTTATCTAGGGCAAACCTGCACCAGCATCACACATTCAAGGCGAGATCCCTTGCATCGCCTTAACCATTTCTACCACAAGTATGTCCGATTTATTTTCTTTAACTCCAGAATAGCCTGGTCAATTTTGCTACGTGTGAATAGGATTTGGATGGTAACAGAGTAAACACTTGGATCCAGGAAAAAATATTGGGTAAACCAAAATTTTATATCATGAATGCTAACACTTTCGGGGAATGAGTGATCAATCATGGTGACCGAAAAGTTGCTTAAATCAACACCATTCTGCGTACTTTTTATTTCACCATCGCCATAATATACCATAAATTTCACTGGATCCGACATCACTGCGACCATATATACAAAATAAATTTTTAAATCACCACTAACATGTAATCTCACTAACCTAAATTAAAGAACGCTAATTAACTATCTCGCTACGGATACTACAGCATAAAAATACACATCTAATATCGCTAACCTAAAATAGATCCACTGATTAAATTAAATCTAACATCAATTATATTTTTTTTCTACACAACTACAAAAAATATATATTACAAAAATACAAAATTACCTTTTTCTTCTTCTTCTTCTTCCTCCTCTTTCTCCCTCTCTCCTCCTCTCTCTCTCCCTCTCTTCTTCATCCTCTCTCCCTCCCGTGTGCTGCCTCCACTCTCTCCTCTCCCTCTCTCTCTCCCCGTCGCCGGTCGCCCACTCGCCCGCTCGGCGCTGCCCTCTTTCTTTTCCTCTGCGCGCGAATGAATTGGATCGAGCTGGCAAAAAAGCCACCTATTTTCGCCAAATGGTGTGGCGAAAATAGGTTGTCGCCACACCATACGGCGAAAACCCTATTATTTTTGCATTTTTTAATCCGCATATTAATATCGCAATTACTTCTACAAATTGTATTATTTTAAAAAAAATCCTTATTATAATCCTGGATTTGATCAGCAAAATCTAACCTCCTGGATTTCTATAATGGCTACTGGAACATGAATGCACTAGTAATATGAGAATTTGGACTGACATTCACCGGAAAAGTAACTTACTTCTCGAATATTGATACACGCAGAGATGATGCTGGACCAGAACGAAGCAATGATCTGCTCTCACCGTACCTTGGCTTCTCAAATTCTAACGATTTCTCTGCAATGAAACATATATAGGTTACACTAACGGAGGGGAAGGCCGCGGAAGTATACTGAAAAGGAAGGCACATTTCACGCTAAACTCTGAAATATCACATTTGTGCATTTGTGTGTAACATCGACGAATGTTGATTGCTTTCTTGCATGCTCTTGCGCATGTTATGTAACAATCAAGTTTGCCAAAGTGTCAATTAAGAAGCCAAGAAGGTATTTTACGTAGCAGACTTGTGAATTACCGAGATCCCTCAACTGGTCTTGACTCTTAACAGAACTACCGGAACGTAGGTCTCCAGGGGCTCCAGCTTGTTCCTAACAGCAGCAATTCAAGAACAGCAAGAAGCAAGAAGGTACGTGTTAATGCGAACCAAAAGCTTCTGTGTGCAGCAATGCCGTGTGGAACTGTGGATGTTCTGCAGTGAGAGCAAGATACGGATCAGTACCTCTTGACGTACTCGTCAAATGGACTGGCCGCGTCTGCTCCTGCAACGTTCGGGACGCAGGAAACAGGTTACTCACACACCGAACAGCTCGCCCAACACGTACACGCGAGTGGCATACGAATAGCATTCTACAGTTGACACTTATGGCCGGCGACATACAAGAAAACTCAGTGGAAAAAACGAATACAAGGAAAGAGTATATAGCCCACGTATCTCGTGCCATTGTATATGTTACTCATTAAAAACCTTTAATTGAGATATATACTTAATTAAGGGAAAAAAAGTACAACATATCATCCCAAAGATGATCCCGTATAAAGTTCAAATATTTCCCTCTGAAGATTTCAACTCGATGAGTCTTTTCATACCTATGCCTCTCACATGCTTCTTAAACATGGAAGTCGGTAAGACTTTGGTAAACAGATTAGCTAGATTTTCAATAGTTTGAATCTTCTGTATTTCAATATTCTCCATCTCCTACTACTCACTCGATGAGTCTTTTCATACCTATGCCTCTCACGTGTTTCTTAAACATGGAAGTCGGTAAGACTTTGGTAAACAGATTAGCTAGATTTTCAATAGTTTGAATCTTCTGTATTTCAATATTCTCCATCTCCTACTACTCATGGGAATAGAAATACTTAGAAGATATATGTTTTGCCATGTTTGTCTTGACATAACTGTTTTTCATTTGTGCAATGTATGTTGTATTATTCTTATAGATAATTTTATCTACCTCTACTCCACATGACTTCTCGATATGATAAGTCAATCTTCTAAGTCAGATGCACACACGAGTCATCTCATACAGTGCAATTTATCTCAAAATGATTAGTTGACGTAGCAACTATTGATTGCTCTACTAATTTCTAAGAAATCGTAGTTCTTCTGCTTAGAAAGACATATATAATTTGAGATCTGGCATTATAGGATCAGACAAATAGTCAACTCAGAATAGCCACTTGTTTTGCTATCTTAACTTGTTAGGTAAAAAAAGTCCAAGATATATTGTGTCTGTACCTTTCTACTACCTGAGAATGTGTTTAATTCCAATCCAATGCTTCTTTGTGGCAATAATAGGCCTAGTAAAATTAGCAAGGTATAAAAGTGCATCAATAGCACTCAAATATAGAGTGTCCAGTGCAAACACATCCCTATTTTCTCTTTTAGGACCGTATAGATATTTCTCTATATCCCATATCATAACGAGCATAGATGTACTAAGTGATTTTGCTTCATCATGAGCAAATTTCTCCGATATCTTTTTGGTAAAGGTAGTTTGGTGCAAGAATATGTCATCAAACATATGCAGTCACACTCATCCATGAGTTTCATATTCAGATTTATATCTACTACCATATATATCAGGTAATGGAATGTAGTGCCATCCATAACGGGAGAATGAGTCTCATCGTAATCGATACCGAGTTTCTGCGCGAACCCTTGTGCTACTAATATCGTTTTATACTTCACTATTTCATACTTTTTTTGTAGGAGAATAAAGTTAGATGAGTTATATAGTGGGACTCTTGGGTCATAAAGCTAGATGGTTCTAAGCAATATGTTTCAAAACAAAATTTTCTTTGAATTGAATCAAAACGATTTGTTCTTCCATGCTTGCTTCCTTGATTTTCCTATGCTTTCCCATGAAACATCCAACTATCCAAGCACTTCTTCCCATAAAATTTTCTGTGTTTTGCATTTCCCATAATTATATTTTTTTGGACTCGTCAAATCATCGTGACCGGTGCTTATGCACGTTACGCGCGCGGGCTCTCCGTTGCCCCTGTCCGAACTGTTGTTTTTGTCTTGTATATACTACTGGCTAAGAGTAATACGAACGAGAGGCACCAATTGTTGATTGGACGCTCTTCTATGATTCTCGTTTTAGTCAAAGTTGTGATTCGTGTAACACAAAAAGATCTGCAGTGCGCGCATGTGAAAAGAATACCACCATCCGTTGATAAGGATGCCGCAAAGATCAGCAGTAGTGTAGCACGTATCATCTCCCCTCCGATGTAATGCGCGGGTACTTTAATTAATCCCAGTGTAATAGGAGAATGGGAGCTGCGCGCGAGCCGTGCCATCCCATAGTGATAGCGGGGCGTCACAAGGGCGCGGTCGTGGGCACTGGCAGGAGCCACCGCTCTGGCACCGCGCGCGCGACCGAGAGCTGCGCACGCTCCGCAAACCACGCAAAATGTTCGATCACGCGCAAGCGCAGGAGGGCGCACGGCTGGGAGCTGCGCTCCACGCGCAGGTCGTAGCAACCGGCGCACCGCACGTACGGGTGGTGGGCGCGGGCGCGGTCGCGGTCAGGACGGCGGGGGCTAGCGGTGCGGCCGTAAAGCGGCAAACGGAGTGCGCCGGAGCGGGCGTCGTGGGCTCGAATGCTCAGTGGGGGAGCGCGGCGGCCTGAGGGACGACATGATCATCTCAGGTGCGGTTTGCTCACTCTCAGGTTGGACTAGGTGGGGATCGCATAGCGGCCTAGTGCCAAAAAAACTTCGGCCTCGGCTCTACCACCTGCTTTTATGTGCTTCGCTGACACAAGGTCAAAAGGCGATCTTCTCTTTGATTGCTAAATGTTTGTGGTGAATTAGTGAAGAAAATTGTACTCCAAATCAGTGGGTAGTAACAAAACAAGTAGAAGGTTGCTCCAACAAAAAAAAAAGGCAACGTATGTAATGAAGGCAGCAATAGCACAAAGAGGCCAATCGTGCGGATTTCAGATGACCCAAAGTGTTTGGACTAGACCAGAAGCACTTCACATGCATAGCGTTTGAACAAGTACCAGTACATGAGTTACTCAAGACCACGGAGCACAGAGAAGTAAACTAGTCAGACAAGAGCTGCTCCATGCGATCCTGACTCCTGAGTCCCTAACGCATCATCTGGAAAAACCGAGACCCTCTGCGAGATAGCTAACTCTAGAAAGACGCCTTGCACTTGAGTACGAAGCCGAGCAGCAGCAGCATGGCCATGAGCCCGCACGAGGAGCCCCCGACGCGGTGGATCCAGTACGGGTCGAACCTGACCACCCTCCGGTCCATGAAGCACGTCACGTTGATGGCCAAGGTCAGCACGATGAGCAGCGCCGGTAGCCACAGCGCCGACCCGCCGCTGTCCTCCTCCTCGTCGCACTCCGGAGCGGTCTTCCGGTCGATGTACAGCGGAGAGAAGACGGCGAGGACCGCCAGGACGACGCACACGAGCTTCTCGGTGGACGATGACCTACCCATGGTGCTGCACACACTGCAAAAATCTCTACTCTCTGAATGAAGGTTATGTATTACCTTAGTCTTCAGGAATTGTTTATGCTGTTTGGCTAGCTGAACCAATCTTCATAAATAAGGAGAGAACCTATCGATATATTTATCAGCAAACCTTTTGACTATTTATTGATTCCTATCATGTAAAGGGACATATTCAGATTATCCACGGATTGGTGATGAGCATTGGATTGTGATGTAAAGGAGATTCGTCATAGCTAGTGTGCGCAGAATCAGATGCCGAGACAAAGTAGCTCAAAAGAGTTGCAGTATAGTAGTGTAGCTACGGACGTAGGATCAATTTGGACGGTTCTGACCATCTTGCTGGGAGGAAGAGTGAACTAGAGCTCTTCCCGTGATCATATTGAGCTTGTTGTTGAAGCTGAATCCATGTAGCAAAATGAAGTCATTGGTTCTACAAAATTACTAGAGAATTTTGGAATCGGTACGGCATGATGGTCCTGCTTTCACGTGTTCTAAGCGAAGTCTTGAGTATTGGACGTGAACTCTCCGGATTTATTTGTGATTTTGGAATCAGGATCATCTTTTTATCTGTTTATTATTTGCTGTTTGGCAAGAAAACAAGTGTGAGCATTAAGGTTGGTATGTAGTCCGATTGAGGCGGTTCTGTCTAAAACTGTAGGCCAAGCAGATCGGAGAAGTGAAATGAAGGTACTCTCGGCATGGTCCTTCAAGCTAGCATTTCGTTTAGATGGCTTTGAAGTTTGGAGTGCATGTTGATAAGAGAACTATTATAGGGGTAGAAATCGCCGTAGCAGTAGCGTTTCCAGCCTATTTTAGGCCAATGGCCGCTCGACGCGTGCCGTCCTGGAGGAATCATCGGGAGATTTCCAGGCTTGCGTATGGCATGTGGCCCTTCGCGCTGTATGGGCCGTTCTGCGCTATCTTTCCATTGGATTTTCCAGATTTCATTCCCATTTGCTCATCGTTTTCCTTTCTTGGTGCGCTCCTCCTCCGGTCCTCATGTCAAATCCTCTTATAGAACTCTTATACGGGAACAAAATCGCCGCGTCCTGGGCATTCTCGGCCGATTTTATGCCTATTAGGCGCCACCGCGTGTCGGCCTGTTCTTTGTCGGGGTCTAGCCCTGGTCGGTCGTGTGCAGCATCGTTGACAGTGGCGAAACTAGAAATTTAAAAATAGTCGTGCACATTATGGTTGCATAGACTATACAATAATTTCATTGAATAACATAGCTAAGGCAAGATTAGTCATGGCCAACAAGCGGGATAGTTAATATACACACCCTGCAAACAAAGTTGAGAACCAGACTAGTTTCAAACAAAAAGCAAGGTTCCAAACACACAATTTTTTGTAGATGAAAAATCAAAACAATTTGACAATTAAATATTCAATTCACTGATTAAGCAATAAAGAGCAACAACTTCGTTAGGGACTTAATTAGGGGCCTAGGACTTACTGCTTGAGTGAGTGTTTTGCGTCAGACGATTGTGTTGCCATTTTCTTGGTTCTTGCTATCTTCTTCAATTCATTTATTGCTTGGGGCCTTCGATTGTCCCCCCATTAAGCACCTCGTAGCCTCGTAGAGTGTCTCGTGCTATACCTCTTGCCGCACGGTTGTCTGCTCGATTGCACCCCTTGTTGCACCGGCACAGTCGCATGAGCCGTGCTCTAGTTTGTCGCTTGCTACTTTGGCTCTCATGCTCTGTCGAGAGTCCCACCGCGGGCTACCGGCTACACCACCTACTGAACACCGCGCTGTCATGCCGTCAAGCCACTGCCTACCCTATGGCCTTGGGGAGGAGAGATTAGGATTGAGGATTCAGGATCCTTGGGAAGGGAAGGAATTGGAGTGGTGTGGACATGTGGTGAGGTGTGAGCTAAACTAGCTGGACGTGTGGAGAAGAGCTGATCCATGAGTTTCTTTCTGAATTTTGAGAGTACCGTTGCATAAACAGTTTCGGTGTGCGCTTGGAAAGCCGTTGCTTATTTGTGCCAGGAGTGGTGAGGGATTTAGCCTGGGCTTGGCGGAGCTTGCGAGGAGAGGGCGTCGTTTGCGTCAGTTTCGCTTCAAAGCTTCGTCCCGCGCGGGTGAGGGGCAGGGTGCCTATATCTTTTTCTCAATTTGCCTTTGCCGTTCTTCTTGTTTCTTACCTGATTACGTTGTTTTCCCTCCAATGTGCGCCTCAATCGGTTGTACCTTCTGGCTGCTGCTATGGTTGCCGCTCCTCTTGCGATTTGGCATGCCCTTTTATTTTGTCCATTCGTGAGATGGTTTCCTTCTGGTTTGTATGCTCTTGGTTCTTTGTGCTATTTACAGGTGTTGGTGGTTTGGTGGAGGTTTGGCGGTGCGTCAACGTCGTCTCCCCTGTTTCGTGAGGTAAAGCATTCTTTTCTATTCCGTTCCATAGGATTCTCAGCTCTGCTTTTCTATTTGTTGTAAAGTGACGTACACGAGGATGAATTGGAACCAGCGAGCATATAGATAGGGATGAAAATAGATCGGATAATTTTTTTTTTACCTATTTGAACAATTTTTAGATACGGATTCTGTTGGCTCGGATATTTGTCGAATAGTATCGGATCAGAAACGAATACTGATTTTTCGTCAGATACGGAAACGGATTCGGTAGCTCAGTATCTGTCGAATACGGATCCGGATCCGAATATTCATGGGCTGGATTATCCGAATATGCACGCAAGCTGGTCCAAGGTTACTCTTTTGGCCCAAAAAGGTTTGTGAATTTCAAAATTATTTTCTTATTTAATTAATTCACAAATTAAGTTTCAATTATTAAAATTGGCAAACCAGCTCCAAAAATTACAATCTGTTTTAGAAAAGTTCCTGACATAATCTATCATTTAACAAAAATATTTTCAAGATTTTATCAGCTTTTAAATTTTCTTGAACATTCAAACACGGCTATCCTTAATAGGAAAATATTTTAAATAAGTAGCTAAAAATGTATAAAAACTCACAAATACACAATTTATTAAAATATAATTCAACAAAGAATACAAATTTTGGGTCATTACATATTCTTCATGAATGTTTGGATGAAATAAATTAGTTACATTTTTGTGTTTATTTTGTGTGTACAATTTAAAGGGTTTTCATATTCCGATAAATATTTACGACTGCATTCATTTCGATTCGTATTTTCTCCATATCTGTATTTGATGTTATTTATATTCAAAATCATATCTGGGTTATCTGTATTCGTATTTGTATCTGAGAAAAAAATAAAAACAAATATGATGGAGCCATTATCTTTTTGTATTCGATCCGTTTTCATCCCTACATGTATAACTCTAACTCGGTAGATATGTTTACATTAGATATTTACCGTATTTCCATTTGAATCTACAGATGCAATAGAATTTTGGATATTTGCCTTTTCTTTTTTTGGCTTTCAGCTAAAGCTAAAATTTTATATCCTAAGTGATGTTATGACTTACAGGTTGGTGCCTTGCAAGGACAATAGAACAAAAACACAACATGTTTTTGAAATATGACAAATCAAACTGTGAGTATTTTGCTATTGTAATTGGCAGGCATTAGCTACTCTTATTATACCTTTCGCTTATGCTTTTTGCAAACCAACTCTTTCATTTTTCTACTCCCCGTCTCTGATTCAGTTCCACTATCTAGATTTATCAAATCCCACTAGGGATGGCAATCAGACCCGCGGTTCTACATCCGATCGAGTTGGGTTCGGGTCCTAATTTTCACCGCTGGGTTCTTCAGGTCGGGTACCCGAGATGGGTTTGGGTCGGAGTCGGATTTATAAAACCACCCATGGGTACCCATCGGGTATCCGAAATACCGCACATACCTATCGGGTTCCGGGTACCTACCAGGTTTGGGGTCGGGTTCCGGGTACCCATCGGGTTCGGTTCGGGTTTTTTGGTTCGGGTTTCTTGTTGAGTCGGATTTTGCAAAACCACACCCGACCTGACCTATTGCCACCCCTATACTATAGTATCTTGCACAAACCGTCGGTGCAGTCGCTGCCGTCGAGTTTCGTATAGTTTTTACCCGATAGGGTATTCGGGTTCGGATGGGGTTTTTCAATTCAGGTTTTCTGTCGGATCGGATTTTGTAAAACCCACACCTGACCAGACCCGTTGCCATCCCTAAATCCCACTCACTGGGGCAGCAATATAACCTTTCAGCTTTATGTACTATTTGCTTTATGGTTCTGCAGAAGAACAAACAAAGGAGAGTTATCATTACCACAATATGAGTTGTTAGTCTTGGTAGATCTATATGGATTCTATCACCATTTTTATTTCTCTATATCAGAGTTGAAAATATTGTGAGATTGATATGTTATTAATTTCTTCGTAGCGGTTACCTATTGATATATACATTGAAAAGTTCAATGGGTGCTACGATAACTGAACTAATGTTTTCCACATGGTGTAGGCCAAGACTTAATTCTGCCGGTAGATCTATGCATGCTTATCACGACGTTGCTTAGGTGACACGCCTAGTCGCCGCCTAGGCATCTAGGCGGCTAGAGGGGGTCACCAGGACCTGTCACCTCGACTAGAGGGAGTTAAGCGACCGCCTAGACGTCAAGCCGAGCGTGGTGGGCACCTAGGTGTCGTAGTGGAGGCAGCCAGGTATGTGCCAATTAGAATGATGCAGGCTAAACCATAAAAGAAGAGGACGAGATACATAGTAAGTTGGGACTCGGGTAAACCCTAGCGTGTGGAGAGGAGCTCAGCCGTCGCCTCCAGCCCGTCGCCTTTGCCCTCTAGATCCGGTAAGCTTCCGTCGCCTCTAGGCTCTCCACTCTCATTGCCTCCACCGCCGTTGTTGCTACGTCTCTTCCTTGTCATCATCACTTTGTGTATATAATAAACTCAATAAATTCAGGTAAAGAAATAGGAGATGCAAACCAATATAGAATCAATGAATTATCCATCAATTGAAATACATCGTGCATCGTAACTTTTGTTAGGGTTGAAAACAGATCGGATATTTCTCATCCGATCTGGGGTCGGATCCGGTCAGGATCGGATTTGGGACTAGATTTGACTATCTGGTCAGATTCGGGATGAGATCCGGATACTTGAATCCGGATTCGGGATCGGACATAGAGCAACCAATATCCGATAAATACAGAACAAGATCCAGATATCCGGATTTTTTCTATTCGGATATCAGCAAGACCCTGGCCATTTCATCATATTTTTTCCATGACAGACCATGTATATTGACAATTAGTTAGTTCTATTAATCCTAAAGTAACGTATTCTTTCTATGATGTCGATTGGGTTTGATTGATATATAACTTGCTGCTATAGTTATGTACTCGTATGGTTTAATTCAACATATATTACTCTATATATACGTGCATTATTCGTATATCTTTATCCATTTTTGATCCGAATACGTTCCGTATCCGTATCCTGAATAATCCAGATTCGTATCCGTATCCGACTAATCCATATCTGATTCTGAATCTGCAAAAAAATAGATTAAGAACGAAAAGTAATATCCACCCGTATCCGATTCGTTTTCACCTCTAACTTTAGTTAGACTCACATGTACAATCATGCAACCTGCAAATCATCGATATAACACGATGATGTATGCAGTGTTGTTGCCTTCTAAGTTCTAACAAATCCCTCGTATCCAATCACGTAGTCGTATGGTTCAGCCATAGAAGCTGACAGACCACCGACCACGGTGACTAGACGTGGGCGCGTGCGGACGAACAAAAACCCGGAATTTTTTTTTATTTAATATTTATTTTTATTCGTTTTTTCAAAACTATGCGTCCGAATGAAAAAATGACAAAAATGCCCCCCGTCGCCCGTGTATGGGGCGATCGCCCATACAGGCGATAGCCTGCCACCGCAATGGGCGTTAGCGGCGCTTGTGGGCCCCCATCGCCTCTCTGAGGCGATCGCCCTACAGGCGACAGAGACATGATTTTTTAGTTTTGTTTTGTAATTACTATATGCTTTTAATATAAACCCGTAACTTTTGTTAGGAGTGTCCAAATTAAATGAAACTTGTTTCTAAATTTAAATTTTGGAATGAAGAATTAGAGTGTAAAATAAAAATCCATGTGTTGTTTGCAGAATTTTTTTATTTGAGTTCGAATGCTAGGCTCTAATGTGGATTGTGAAGGAATTATAATGTGTGTTGATCCATAATTCATGAAATAAATAGAATAAGTTACTACAACCTTATGCACTTCATTTTTGCAAAAATATCTAAATATGATTGCATTTTGAATAAAAGATGGCTAGTTTAAACCCTTTATAACAATCATTGTTCAAGCGGTTAGAATAATATCGAACGACCTCAAAACTTGACAGAACCAGTTTTGTTGCATTCTTGGGCTTGCATAGGTCACAATTATGTAAAAATATTTAGATGTCACTTTAGGTCGCACTATTTTATTGTTGTCCTAACATGCAATCGGTAAAACATGAAAATTGCCGTATCTTTCGCAAACGATGGTAAAACTCGATGAAATCATATATGACGAATCGAAAATGCTATAACCTATCTCGATGGAGAAAAATAACATCATTTGGGACACACAGGCAATAGGACACATACTAGCCCTCCTGGACGGTGAGCATACTCTTGAAGGTTGGGCCGTGACTTGCTTATTACGACTTAAAACTAAAAGGAGTACCACGAACAAGGAAAACCAAAGTTAACACGGACGTCTATTGAGTGCTTGAGGCCACTTCCCATTCGCCCATGCCTCCGGCGGGCTTCTCCGCACGCCGCGCCTCTCTCGTTTCTCTCTCTCTCGCCTCCTTCTCCTCCGCTTCCTTCCTACATGCCTCCTCGCGTGCGGCATCAGCTGTTCTTGAAACCGCCGCGTGAACTCATCTGCCGGTTGGCTTGGTCAAGAAGCCGTTGGTCCTCGGGGTTGATCTCGTATCAAACCATCGCTCAAATTCACACAATGGCGGAGGTGACCGCATGAAACGTAAATTAGCAAAGTTTCATTCACAAATATTATGTAACCCCGTCACGATTGTTACCATGCGGCGATCCTTCAGCTCTTCTCCGTGGATCGAAGGCGAAGTTGCGGCACTTCCAATACCTCCTCTTCCAAGTTGAAATTTCCCAAGAGCGGACAAGCCTACAAAGATCTCCGCACATACACATGGGCGCCACACTCCACGAGGTAGGAAGAGATCTTGGTACGCTAAATTCGCGGCATGCACTCGCTTCTTCCTTTGCCTTCCCTTACCCTTTGCACTTGCACGCCTCGGCATTTTCGATTGATGCTCACCCTCTATTCTTTCTCCCGCTGTTCTTTGCGAGACCGCTTGTGAGAACGAATGTTATAAAGGCGATATCGCGGGTATGGGGCGATCGCCTCATATTTGGGCGATTGCCCCATGTAAGCGATCGCCACATTAGGCGATCGCCCTACTAGAGGCGATAGGTGCAATCAAACGTTGGTGTGTTGTCACGTCGTGTGGCATAGGCAAGCAATGCATAAATGATTTGAACAATTTATAGTGATAACGCTGTCATGTTACTAACTCGGGAGTTATACAATGTCTTCAACGTAAAGCCATTAAAAAATACATCCGTACAACAAGTCAATCACGCCACGCTTCCTAATCGCCCGTGGGGTAGGTGAGTGGCGACGGCGACGGACGTCCCTCCTAGGCCGCCTGCGCGCAGCGTAGAGTAGTCGCGCGCGGCGAGGCCAAGTCTGTGGCGGCGCACCCGAGCCGAGAGGGTCGAGGTAGTCGGTCGAAAGGTACTCCTCCGTGTCGAACTCGTCGTCGAAGGCTCGTCGAAACCACCACAGGGTCTGCTGGGCGCGGGACGAGGAGGAGCCTCCGCAGCCCAGCCGCTTCCATCCGCCGCGTGGGAACGTAGCGAGGAACCGGCGGGGTAGGGCGAGACGCGAAGGAGCCTCCCAGCCATCGCCCCCACTGCTGCTGCGTGGGGCGTAGCGAGGAACCGACGGTAGGGCGAGACGCGAAGGAGCCTCGTCGGCCACTGTCGCCCTGCACCGCGTGGGGCGTGACGGGCACCGGGGGGTAGGGCGAGGTGTTGGCGAGTGGCGTGGTGTCTTTGCGTCCCGCCGACGTCTCGCGCCCTCGGCGGTGGCTGCGAGCCAACCGCCTCACCGTAGCGAGGACCCGACCCAAGCCGTCTCGGACTCGGCGGTGGTCACCTGTATGCCCCCCTCTAGGCGCGTCAACATGGACACAGCCTCCACCTCAATCTCCGCCAAGAGCTGAGTCTGCATGTAACGTCAGGTTGGCATTACGTAAGTTACATGAAAAAGACGTGCCCATGTAGGTTCGATTGTGACACTTACCGAGGCGTTGTCCCTCTGGGACATCTGTGAAGGGTACGTGTCCGCTACCGATGCCTGCCGTGCGACGTACGGTGCTGGTGTGTACCCCACCCTGAGGCGAGTGCGCGGGGCGAACCACTCCATGTACTGATCGTACATGTCATGGTCGTACGGCCGGGTCTCGGTGACCCTCTCGTCGAGTGCGGCGTCCCACTGCAGGGCCCATGGCTGCATACGGTGCGCGAACTGAGAGCCCACCGCAGCACCCATCCGGGTCATCCTGCAATGCAAAAACAGTAAGTACGCAGCACATTAATTTCGCAAAGATGCGGAGTAGTAGGATCAGGGCAAGTACCTGTGAGCGCCACGTGCGACAACGTGACGAGGCGGCAAAGGAAAGGATCGAACAGCCGAATCGCCGCAAAGACTCGGTGCGGGAGTACTCCTCGACACAAAGGTCAAAGACGAGCACCTTACGGGTGAGCCAAAGGCCTCATCTCGCGTGCAAAGCACGGAGACCCGTGAGGTGCTCGGGCGTGACGTCGTCGCGGTGTATGGCGCCCACCGCACGTCCTCGTCGTGGAGGCGGTCGAACTCGAGCGAACTCCCGATAGGACCTCTCACCGTAGGTGCGCGAACCTCCGCTGCGAGGAAATAAGAAATGGCGAAGGTTATTCAAGTGCGTTAGTGGGGAAAAAGATACGAGGGAGCATACCTGTCGTCGGACCCAGTAGTGGCCCATGGTGGGCCAGTCCACCGGGTCGTCTCCGTAAAGCTCCTCGAGGTACGGTGTCGTGTCAACAACAGGCCTGCCGACGGAGAAGCGCTCCCAAGACCACAACTGGAGGAGTAGGACGCAACCTGACATCGTCGCGTCGTGCTCCGCCCGAGAGACGGCGTCGCACAGACCTCTGTACGTCGCCGCAAGCACAGCTGAGGCCCACGACCGTGCATCACTGTTTACAAGGGGAGTTAGGCGTGCTCGTTGAGACGAGATTGGGCCGAGTGTGTTACCTCATCCACCGGGTGTCGGCGATGTCTTTGGCGTACTCGATCGGTGACGGTCCACCGTGTTCCGTGGGAGGACGGAACATCACCCAACCGAGCAACAACAGAGGTATGCCTCCAAGTGGCGGGCCACGTCCGCCTCCTCCGCGTCTTGGTGGAGAAGGTCGACTGCGGCGTTCGCAACAAACATTATCGACAACTTGGCGCTTCTATTTTAATTCTCAAAGAAAGAGGTACTCACCGTGGCCCGGCGACCACGCCTTCGCCGGTCCGTGGCGCCGGCCTCCTAAGGGCCGGTAGGGGTCGCCGGGGTGCCGCATGCACCTCGGCGAAACGCGGACAACTCGGCGTGCCACGTGGCGAGGCGTCGTGCGGCACGCATCTGCCGGGCCCGCACAAGGGAGGCCTAAGAGGTACGACACGTCCCGCAGCGTCGGAGCCATCTCTCCGCACGGAAGGTGGAACGTGTGCGTCTCCTGTCTCCACCGGTCCACGAGTGTGGCGGCAGGACCGGTCGTGCCGAACCGCGGCACCTCCTTGCCCTCTAACGGGCATCACCACTCCACCATCCTACAAAGAGGAAGTAAGCCACCGCCGCAACTCGCATGTAGTTAGAATTGCATTCACGGTAAGTATGTGTACGTAAAGAGTGCAAGCGTTCGCGACTTACCGTGGAACCCAGCGTGGGTCGATCGCGAAGCGACTCCTGGGCACTCGAGGTCGGTGGCCCTAGCACTCGGTTCTCCTCTGCGGAGTACCTAGACCGGTGGTCGCATCGACGGTCACGTCCGGCTCTCGTGGCAAGGTCGCGCCATCGTGGCTCGTTACAAAGCAAATACAACAGATTTATCGGTAATTACATGTGCACACAAAATGAAATGCGAAATAACGAATTGTACCATACTCAACAAACAATACAACCAAGTGTGGAGAGCAAAAAAACTCGGATTGCAAACATACGAAGACAAAGACATGTTCGACGAGGCACACAACGTCGAGAATTACATTATCCTCGTAGGTACTAAGCGGGACATCGGAGAATAACATGATGCGAACAACAACTTACTAGTACATTGAAAATTACATCGAACATTACAACGTACATTCTGACTTACCGGTCCATTGAATAATACAAGATGGGAACAACATGCAAAGTTACATTATCCGCGGTTGCGACGCGCCTCGACTCGTCCATATCGTTCGAATCGCCTTGTCCTTCGACGCCCGACCTTCATCTTCAACATTCGGATGTCCGGTACCCATCGATGGTCCGAGAGGGGCATTGTGAACGATCCATCCACTCGGTACCGTACACCTCATGATGCCACGTGTTGAGAACGCTCGCTTGTAGTAGTGCGGGAGATGAGCGGACGACGGATTGATGCGTCTCGGCGGTCTGCGGCAATGACGTGCGAGCACGGCAAGTGCGCAAAGCAGCGTGGTTTCTGGCGAGAGCACTCGCAATCACCGCTCGGGTATGCACGGATGGGAAGTCCTCTCCGGTGGGCACCCTGCGACCTCGGTCACCGCGAGCGCACGTGGTATCTCCGTTCCACGCCACTCTCCGGTGTAACCCGATGTGTCTGCGCCTTTCTTGTTTTCTTGGACATGTAAGTAGACACAACAGTTGAGTACGACAGTCGATTGTCCGACATACATGCTGCGGAGGTCTTGTATCGCTCAATGAAATATCTCTGTGTCCCTAATAAGACACCTTCAACTATACCCACCAGTGGAAGGCATCTGGTGCCTTTCATTACCCAGTTGTAAATCTCCGCCAGGTTCGTTGTCATGATCCCATAACGCGAGCCGCCTCGTCGTCTGCGTAGGACCATTTCTCCAAAGGCTCATGTCGTATCCAATCGGTGAAACTCTTTATCTTTGGTACCGCCTCGCCGAGGTTTGGGGGTCTGCTGGCAGCCGCATATAAGGTCATGGGGTCCTCTCCTTGCTCATGGTACACCATCGGGTTCCTTGATGAACTAGCGGTACCTCTGGGATCCATTGATTGCTTCTTCGTTAGTTCGTCCAACGTCTTCCAAAGCGCGTCGAACTTCCTCCGTTGGTTCTGTTTGCACAGGCGCTTGAACATGTTCATAAGCTCCTTATTCTGGAATCGACAGAAAAATTGGCACCCATGTGCCTCATGCACCACCTGCTCCTCGGATCCGCCACTTTGTCGCTCCCACGACGGCGGACCCTTGTTGCATATCCACGATCGCTCTTAGCAGCCCGCGCATGTCGGTCATGGATGACACAAACATCGAACTGTCGAGAACAATCGCCGACTTCACTCTTTCAAGGAACCGATACCGACTCTCGTGTTTTCCCCCTCCACGAATGCCAACGCAACCGGTAGAACCTGGTTGTTGGCATCCACCGCGATCGCAGTTAGAATCTGGCCCTTGTACTTCCCCGTGAGGAATGTGCCATCCATGCAAAGGACCGGGCGACAGTGCCGGAACGCATTTATGCATGCGCCAGGCGAAGAATGCACGCCGCAATACCCACTTCGGTGCACGCACCACCCGCAGGAACTCCGCAAGGTCGATGGATGTACCGGGTTCCTTTGTGCGATTGCCCCGAGCAAGTGGGAATATTCTCGTCTGAAGCCTCGTGCGTCCCGAACCGTATTTCCAGAGCTGTCCTTTTGCTCTCCATGCCTTTGCGTAGCTAATCTTGTCTCAAACCTCTCCTCCACGGTGTGATAATAGATCGAGGTGCGGATGGGGATTGTCCACGATCGACCATAAAACACATTTGCCACCCAAGTGGGCGACAGTTGCGGTGTCCCCGCTCGCTTCTTCCAGCTGCAGATTATGCTCCATCACTATGGAGCATTTCCGATCGTCCGTCCACTTCCCGGTATGCATGCACCCGCCATGGGCACGAATCAACTACGCACTTCACGTCGTAGTCCTTCTTCTTGGACTTCACAACCTGAATTGCCGCGGAGAGACATTGCCCAAGATTTCACCGCATCCATCACAGCTCCTTGTCTTTATATCGGCCCCTGCGTCACCTCGTTCTCACGATACTCCCATGCATCAATGTTCCTTCATTCATTGTTAGGTCTTGAAATTGTAATTGGTCCACGCACCAGGATAGGCACCCAGGCGTTGTCCTCCTCGTCAGTGCTCACCATCGTGGACTTCCTCATCCGCACGGTCCTCCTCTTCCATCAAGTCAACAATGTCCTCCACCTCCTCCCCTCGTCGGCCACCTCGCGCCTCCACCGCTGTCTCCTCTCGCCCCGGTCCCTTCGTCACCGCTAGTCCTGCGTGCTCCTCGTCTCGGGCTCCTCGCCGCCTTCCTCTTCGCATCCTTCTACATTTGATGTCCCTCGCCGTAATGTCCACCCGACATCACGAACTTGCGACACCGATGGAGCTACCGGGTAGCACTGTGTGCCAACAACATGAGCGGCCAACCCGCTCTACGGCAAAACCAACATAACTCCTCCATGTGGGCGTCGAGTTAACAGAATCAACTCTCCGTAAAAGCGGTCTTGCGCTCGGCTCACTCATGCTCGACCAAGAACCGAGCAGTCTGGGCATCCAAACCGAACATCCGAGACATCCACTCCAACAAACCCTCAGATGTCCTATCGCTCGGTGCGCATATGCCCGTCGACTCTTGAAAATGATGATAGATCCACCCCATCCGCCCCTGTGCTATCTCCCCATCTCCATAAAATATTTGGAAATACAATTTCTCCGACATGCTTTGCAACGTCCGACGGAAAAATATTACTCTAAAATACAATCTACAAAGCGTACATTGATCGTACTACAAAATTATTTACATTGCCTAATACATTATTTACGTAATAAAAATAGTAATACACAACCCTAATAAATTAAATTTCTAAATATTGCCTAAACTATAATGAACTAAATTTCTACATACAAAATACTACATTAAATTTGCATATACCAAATACTACATTAAGTTTCTAAATACTACATACTACATTAAGTAATCATAAATTAAATTTCACGAGAGCTATACAATTCTAAAATTCTAAATACTACGTAATCCTAAAATCTCTAAATACTACAACAAAGTCCTAAATATTAAATAATACTTTAATTACGCAACCTATAAAACAATTCCTACAATTATCTTAAAAAATTCTTACAAATAACTATAAAAAATCGAAATTTACCTTTTTTTCTTTTTCTTCTCTTCTCTCTTTCTTTCTTCCTTTCTTCCTTTCTTCCTTTCTTTTCTTCTTTCTCTGCCTCGCTCGCTTCGCTCGCACAGTCGCGCAAGGCGAAGGCAGAGGCTTTAAACAAGCCCGTCGCCCTACATGGGCGATCGCCCATGTAGGGCGATAGGGGCCCACCAGACAGCGCTAACAGGCGGGCTTGGAGCGTGCAGACGGCGCTGGTCAAATCGCCGTGTGTATGCGATCGCCCATACACGGCGACGGAGACATTTTCGTAATTTTTTTTTCGGACGCATAGTTTTGAAAAAAAGAATAAAAATAAATATTAAAGAAAAAAAAAACCCGGCCATCAAACCAGACCGGTAAGGCCCACAGAAAAAGCGAAACGGATCCTTACTACTCAAAAATAAGAAAGTGATGGTTACGGTGGTATTGTCCCTTCTTACTGTAGGTGCAAACCGAACAGATAGTTCTCGATTGATCGTTCGATCGTCTTATTTAGATTAGTTCGGAGCATTAAAAAGTGGATATCGGACTATTTTTTCGGATTTCGAATTCGAAACTGGATAGTTTTTTCGGATATGAGATCGAATTCGGAACAGAAGTATCCATTAGATTCAGAACTATCCAAAAATTTATTCGGATTGTATTTGATAAACTTATCTTACATATTTGGATATCAACCAAATAAGCATGCCCATGCCCATGAGGCCATAGGCTTATAAGTATATAGCTAGCCACTCACTTACCCAGAGTGGATTGGAGAGAGAAATCAGCCTACGAGCCTTTTTAATATTGAAATTAGTTTTTTTTACTTTTAGAATATACAGGAAAATCAAATAAGCTAAGAAAAATAGCAAATGATCTCAAAATAATCCCAAACAATTTAGACAAATACGTTTGTAAAAAGAACTTCAAAAAAACATTTTTGAATTTAATTATTGAAGTCAAATTTGCTTGTTGAACTTCTAATGAGTTGCATTTTAGATGTGTAGTACGGTTGATCGATCCTTTTACGTGCGACACATATGAGTTATGTTTTGCGTGATATTCGACTAAATATCTATGACTAAGACTATCTGTATTCGGCTTGACATGTATTTGCGTTGTATTCATTATCGAGACAATTCACATTCGTGCTTGTGTTCAGCGTTACCTGTGTTTGACTCCTATTCCAAGAAAAGAAATATGAAATAGGATACGAGCAGTGGCGAATCCAAGATGAAAATTGAGGAGGGACTTCTATGTCGAAGTTCTAACGCAAGACAAGCATACTAATGATGTATCTACCGATCTATTGCCAACTAAATTCCAAATTCATACAAAAAGAGAAAAGAAATAAAGTGAATAATCAAAATATAACAAGTGTGGTACATTGCTAATGGATAGAATGATGTAAATATTAAAATATGTGAGGAGTGAGAACAGGTCATCGACCATTCGATCTATAGACAAAAATATAAAACTAAGGGATGCAATTTCAATTTATGAATACTTATAAAAATATAAATTGAAATAAAACTTACGAAGGTACTAGTACTGAGTACGACACAATTTCACTCTACGATTTTTTATCAGTTATCAGAAGGCATTGCATTGGGAGTTGGGGCAATTTTTTATCTTGAGCGATCGATGGCGATCGCGAATCTCTGGCTCTAGCGTCTGCGTCCTGACGATCAATCCGAGGTTAAGAGTCTCCTCGGTCGCTCCTCCTTACCGATCGCCTCGATTCCTCTCTGGCGATACGCGTTTGGCCGCCGGCTGGACGACGCTCCGAGCGACCGATTCCTCTCCTCTAGCGATGCGCGTTTACTGGCTCTCCTCTAGCGATGTGTGTTCGCCCGGCCCGAAAGCGGCCGATAACTCTTCTCGGGCCTCTGCGCCTCTCTGCTACCCTTTGCTGCCACCTCCTCGGCGCCGTCAAGCGCCTGCGTCGGTGCCGCGTCTGCGTGTGGCTAGTTCTCGCGAATCGGCCACCCGCCGCGTGGTCACACCCGCCCCAGCCGCTCGTGCGTCTGCCGCCCACAATCGCCCATGCGTCGGTCTGCCGCCTATAAGATGATACTGTTCGTCTCTCCGACTCTCGGTGTTGCGCTACAGTAAAAGATGCTGAATATTGTACCAGGTGAACGCTCATAAGAGTAAAGGAGCTCATGACTAATTTTGATAGCCCACTTGCCTAGCAGTATTGTTTTTTTTCTTACATCTTACTCCCAGTTCTTAAGCCTGTCGATTTGTAGCCATAACGTCATGTCTCTGCTTCTTTCTGGCATTGGGATACTGGGGAAGGGGGGTTCGGCCGACCGGAGGTGGGGCTGGCGCCCCAACCAGCCCCAACCTTGGATACGCCCCGGGATACGAGATGAGCAATACCTATTGTATCCGCTCCGATTGCACCCTTACTTTTTGACTCATCTTTCGACCTTTGAAAATTTCTTACAAAAAAAGAGAAAAAAACAATATTTCCAATAAGCAAATTCCACCTCACTGAAAATTCTTTAATAAAAAAATAGAAAAAACATCGACAAAGTTCGAGCTAAGTGTACAGTTTAGACTGAACGCGAAGATAATGATGTACGTAAGAAGAAGACGTGAAAAGGTTAAAGCACCTTCTCCAACCGTGGTATCTCTGATACATCTTAATCCCACGTACTTATTCGAGTAGTTTTAAAACGTCGCGCGATCATCCGTCGTAAGTGAAAGGAAGTCGAAGCATGGGGCAGGATGATCACACCGATCCCGATCCGACTCAACGTCCTGGAGGAATATGTTTTTTTTTTGTTCCTAGCAAAGCGAAGAGGAAAATGTTGGAAGAGAAAAAAGGAGGGGTGAGGCGGTTTCGAGGAAGGTAGACCACGCAGGCAGCACGCCAACGCGAACCCCGCCGCTACCCGTCATTTCGCTGTCGCTACTCCACCTCCGTCTCGCCGCCGACCACTACCTCCACCTCTTCCTCTCGCGGGCTAGAGTCTGTAGACTGGGGTTAGGGTCTCCGGCTCTTTCCCCGCGGGGGCTACGGTGGGCATGGCGACCGGCACCGTCGCTCCGCCGCCGCCGCCGCTCGCCGGCGCGCGGCGCGGCTTCGGTGGCAGGGGCGTCCTCCATCGGCGTCTCGCCGCCACGCCTATGTGAGTATCCTTCTTCGGTGCTTGTCGTGTTTGCGTTTGGTTCGGTCCCGGGTCGTACTTGTTATAGGAATTTCGTGATATTAGTCGCTGATTGTAGTAAAGGAAGGGGCAAACCTGTTTGATTAAGGGGAAAGAAATAAAGGAAATTTAGGGGCGTTCTTGAGTAGTGATTACTTATATTTTTCTTTTTGAAAGAACGTGATTAGTTAGATTGGGTGCTGCAAATTATATTTATGACAAGACAGAGTAACCAATTAGTTCAATGTAGGATCACACTCTTCTTACATAATTTCTTTGTGGGGTATTTGACCAATTACTCGTTGTACTACTGCACCAATTTTAATACTATGTAAGTTTAATCCGAAAGAGATAAAGATGCCACCCTGTTCTGGAAAAAATATGCTGCGAACTATATGGGACTTTGATAACACCTTGTTTGTTTACCATGTGGCTCATCACTTTTCTAGCCTCGTGTGTAAATTTTTTTTTTTGCAAATCTGACCCTCTTGCGAATGCAATTGCAAAAATAGCCTCATCCCCGACTGTGGAAGCGCCGGTCGGTGATATTTTTGCAATTGCGTTCATAAGAGGGCCAGATTTGCCAAAAAAATTTGCTATAGGGCTAGAAAAGTGATGATTTCTACCATGTGGTGATGGTTGATTGGTCCTTATGGGTTTTAGTGATGTGTATGTCTTGGCATGGTGAAGGGAATACTCACCATAGCATTATGATCAAATTTATTGGATTCATCTAAATGTAGTTTCCAGTGGAGCATGATATCTTCTTGCTACGGAAGCATAGAGCTATCATTGAGCAATCAGAGATATATAAACAGTAACTCTGTACTTAGATTTTATGCATGTTGTTCATTATTTTCATGCAAAATCGGTTTCTTTTTTAGGAAAGATGAACCAGTGGTTTCTACATACAGTGGAAAAGAGGAAACGGTCACTGAGAGCCTTATTGTTGCCAGAAAAGCATCTCGCTCTGGGCATTTGTCAAGCTTGTCCAATCAGATAACGATGGTCCCCACACCTTTGCATCCAGCTGAAACATCTGATCTCCGTTTCAATCGTCTCCGACCCTCAATTGAGGAGAGTGATTGCAAATACAAAAGATTTTTTGGTTGCTTTGTTGTTCGGGAGGTTATAATTGATGAGGAATACTGGGTATTATTCTTGTTACTTGTATAAAATATAACATCGTTGCTTCTGGGCAATACTTTAATGCGCATTTGGTTGACATGTGTTTTGTGATGAGTTAAGGGCAATTATTATATGCTAAAACTAGTGTTGTCTTCTACCTGCCTTTTGTTTTGCATACTAATATTGGCTCAGAACACGAGATTCCTAGCTAACATTCATGTTCCAAATCATTTACCTTCACTTTTCAGTTAGTGCTATGAAACTATAATATTTACTTTACCACTATGCCTTACATCTGTTCTTACCAACACTTGATAGATTGCCGCATGGTTGAGAGCAGAAGATCGCTATGAAGATCAGTCAGGCGATCGGTTAGTATTTTAATTTACAGGGAAATTTTTATGTAACTGTATTTGTTCTTTGTACTTTTTTCACTTATTGTTAGTATCATCTTCGCAACTAATATTTATTTCTCATTATTGTTTACTGCAGCTATGTTGAAAGCTTCAAAAGAAAGTTTGCATCACAGGTAAATGTATAATTAGTCATCATTTTTTGTGTGCTTGAAGCAATTGGCATGGTAAATTTTTTAAATAGTCAACCTGAAATGTTAAAAAATTCTCGCGGCCCCTGCTCAAATAGCGCTCTTTTAAATAGACACATGTCAAAATGTTCCCATTAATTTTGCACCTCCTGATAATTCAATAGTTTCTGTTCTGGTTCACTTGTATCATTGTCAGCCATCTCATTGCAGGAATTTCATGCATTAAAGAAGCGATGTAGCAAGCAGTTTGGAGAGAAGTATATCTGTTTCGTTGCGGTATGAGATAAAAGCTCTCTGTAATTCATTCATTAAATTTTGTTACTAGATCTTGAATCTAGCATTCTAGTTCATACATTATGCTTTGAGGGAATCAATACGTGCCAAAATGGCTATCAAACAACGGACAAGTTAGAACTTCAGTGTTTCTGTTCTTGTTGAGATCTTGTGTCTTAACTATTTCAGTTTACATCGTTGAACTCTCTTAAAGCCACTTTACCGATAGTTTCCTCATATTTCACAGTTAAAATCTGACTGTTTACGGTGTAATATTTCAGGTAAAGAATGATGACCTCAAGCGAACTGTGCTGAATAGTGTTGTTGGTACCTTGGATGTATGTGTCAGGCATCCTCTGCACGGGGAGAAATTTCCCACGGTATGGAAAAATAGCACCCGTGCCTTTATATTACTTCTGTTGGTGTCTTTGGAGGTCACTTTTCAAAGTTATTCACAGGAGCCTGGAAAGTCGCAATTTCATTGTAGAATATATCAGCCAGATCAGCCGAAATTTGGATATTTGACAAATGTATGTGTTGCTAAGTATGCACGTCGTCAAGGGATTGCCAGTAACATGTTGTTATTGGCCATTGATGCTGCAAGACTCAATGGTAAAGAAATAAGTTATTCTGAAATAGCAAAATCCCAAATAATTGTGTATCATCTGCTGATATCTTCACCCCTATTGCAGGCGCTGAAAATATTTATATTCATGTACATAAGGATAACTTACCAGCTCGGAGGCTGTATGATCAGATAGGGTTCAAGGTATATATACCATCTTGTTTCATTTTAATTCTGAAAAATTATATTTAGTTTTAGTGGTCTAAATTGAATTACACTTGTGCTGTCTATTTGTAGATGGTTGACATGGATTGCGCTCGCCAGTCATCAGAACTGTGCTTACTCTCCTTCAGTTCCTAGGACTAGGCTAAGTTAACAGGGGACTTCCTCCCATATCCTTTGTGCAGATGGAATGCCATCGGTCCTGGTGATTTAGAAAAGCAGGACTGTGTCAATGGATGTGTTTTACCATCGTGTACATGATGAAAGCGTGAAAAGTTTGTATCTTTGGAATTGACTAGATGTGTCACAGTTCTGATGCCCTAGAATGTTGTGGCATCTGAATGCTTGTAAGTTTCTTTTACTGTATAGTTTGTGAAGCCTGCTAATATTTCCTGGTTCATTCTGTAATTTTGCAAGGAAATTTTACATCTTGGTACTGAATGTTGTTGATCATACAATCATCAACTTGTTAGTCAACATCACTGACTTTTTTGGGGGGAAGAACACCAATGACTTGAACTATTGATAATCATATTTCATGATGTCAACCTCTAAAGTAAGGTATGATCCTTTCTTTTGGCTATAATACAACACCTGAGATGTGAGGTTGGCCGCTTGCCCCCTAGAGCTCCATTTTTGAGTCTACAACTCTATTTTGTTGCATCATCATGTGAAGGAAGCACATTAGCACAGTAGTTGTGGGTAAGATTTTACAATTACCTGGGGACTATGGTAGTATGGTACGGGTGTTTTATCTTCTCTATAAACTCCGTTTTTTTATTACTTAAGACATGCATCTCAGGTGTCAGATCACCTTATATAGAAGTACGATATAATCCCTTGTAACGTTGGCGATCTGCAAGGCCTTAGGCTAAATTAGTAAATCGGACGGGTGAGAGGCTTCAGCACTTTGCCTGCGCTGATCAGACGGGTGAGATTAACTCCTATTTGCACCGTATCCGTATCCGTACCGATCAATCTTGTTTGTATTATTCACGGGTCGGATATGCTGCAGGCGTGCAGACCAACTTATCTCGGGTTCGAACCCGAACCGCCCCCGCACACCGAGACGAACGCAACGTCGGCACCGCATCGCCGGCGACCCAACCATGTCGGCGCGGGACCGCGAAACGGCTGAGGCGCTGGCGCGCGCCGCCGCGGCGCTGGACGGGGCTGTGCTCGGCCTCGGCACGGTCGCGCTCGCCGTCGTTTCGTGGGTCAAGTACCTCGCCGCCTCCGGGGCGCTCCGGCGCATCGCCGCCGCTCCGGTGGTCTCCATCCCTGACCTCCGCTCCCTCCTCGCAAGCGAAGACGGCGAATCGCGCCTCGCGGCGGTGCGGGGCCTCGTCCGCGCAGCCCCCCGAGGCAAGATGCTCGTCCCCGCAGGCTCCGGCGAGCACTGCGTCGTCGCCAAGCACACCCAGACGGTGAGTCGCACCGTCGCATGCTGAAGATTCATCTCTTACATCTCTCGCTCAGAGCTACGGTTTGATGCTAGGGCCATAAGGTTGCTTTAGGCACGGATATAGTTTTTAAATCTTAAACCCTCAAGGGTCGGGAAAAATTGATAATTTGCCCCATTTTTTCTTTGCCATTGATCATTTAGCTCGTGATGTCTCACTGACATACGCTTCCTGGGGCTACATATAAGTGAGACACGCAGGGCAAATGATCAATTGCACCTAGAAAAACGAAGCAAATCATTAAATTTCTCGGTTTGGAGAAGTAGTTGCTAATTTTGAGGGTTTCTAGTCAGGTTATTCTCTCATTTAAATTTCTGAGATTGGAAGATTGTTTTGAAAGCTCATGAGTCACACAATGAAGCTTTGAGAGCCACTAATTGAGTATCGTTTAAGAAGAGCGATTAGCGTGACGAAAAACCAATTTGGTTTTATGCCTGAGAGGTCAATTCTCGAGGCGATCTTCTTGACACGACAATTGATGGAGAGGTATAAAGAGTAAAAGAAGGATCTACATATAGTGTTTATCGACTTGGAGAAAGTGCCAAGAAAGGTTATATGGTAGGCGCTTGAGAAAAAAAGTCCCAACAAAATACGTTACCTTAATCAAGGATCTACATATAGTGTAATAGTTATACTAGTGACTTTCCTATTAAGATAGGACTACATCAAGGGCTAGCATTGAGCTCCTATATTTTGCCCTAGTGATGGATGAAGTCATGTGGGACATACAAGGAGAGATTCCTCATAGAGATGTTAGTTTGGATGAAAAAGTAGTGCCTAGAAAGGAAACTTTTCGATATTTGAGATCGATGCTACAGAGTGATAGTGAGATTGATGAAGATGTGAGCCACAGGATACGAGCGGAGTGGTTGAAATAGCGCCAAGCATTGGGTGTCCTATGTGATAGAAAAGTCTCTCAAAAGTTAAAGGGTAAGTTCTATAGGACGGCGATTAGACCTGTGATGTTGTATGAAGCGGAGTGTTAGGTGACAAAAAGACAACATGTATAGAAAATGAGCGTAGTAGAGATGCGGATGCTACGATGGATCTGTGGTCATACAAGGCGAGATCGAATCCGCAATGATGATATATATGATAGGGTTGGAGTAGTACCAATTGAAGAAAAGCTTGTTAGTCTAAGATGGTTTGGACATCACCAAGAGAGACCTCCTGAAGCACCGGTGCATAGTGGAATTTTAAGTCGTTGCGAAAACATAAGAAGAGGCAGTGGTCGACCGAGACTAACATGAGAAGAAGCAATTAAAAGAGAATTGCGGGATTGAAACGTTCCCAAAGATTTGGCGTTGGATAGGAGTGCATGAAGTTAGCGATCCACATATCAGAACCATGACCCAAGATTGAAAGTTTAGGGGTTTTATTAACTTTGATTGGGTTTCTTTTCTAGCCTACCCCAACATATCTGGGACAAAAGGTTTGGTTGTTGTTGTTGAAGATTGTTCTGAAAGCTTTGAGAATATTGATTTAATATATGTGAAATAGCTTTGGGCATCTGTCGCATTGGGAATTAGATGGTTAATGCTGATTGTTGGACTTTCCAGTTGCAAGAGATCTACAAGCTGCAAAACCTGCCTTCTGTAACCCTGTTATGCTTTCATGGATTTAGGTCATCAGGAGAGTGTTGTTATAAAATCTCAGGAAAAGTGGCACGCAATAATAGTGCAATGAAGCCACTTTTGACTTTTGATGGTATCAAGTGACTGGAAGTCCATTATGATGTTGTAGTCATAGGAGATTGTTCTATGGTCTGAAATGAACTTGGGAAAATAGCAAAAGCAACAATAAGCCAATTGTGAAGATCTTGGGTTATTTAGAACACTGTGCATATCTAGCTCCCTATACATCATTTTTTTGCAAATCTAGCCCCCTGACGCATGTTTTTGCAAAAATGGTCCCCTCCCCAACCGTGGAAGACGCGACAGGAGACACGTGTCCGTGCCGCACCTGGGGCACGTGGGGGCAGGTGGGGCGCGGGCACGTCTTGCTACCACGCTCCCTCGTACTGCCGCGGCGCCGGCTCGTTTATGCGCTCTCCGGGCGTGGCAGGGGATACATGTCGCCTTCTGCGGTGGGGGAGGGGGCCATTTTTGCAAAAGCATGCGTGGGGGTGGGGGGCGCTAGATTTGCAAAAAAACTCTGTAGAGGGCTAGATATACACATTGTTCGGTTATTTACTTGTAAGGATTTTGAACTTTGCCTAAATGCCTTCATATTTAGACTGAAGATCACAATTCCTTTATATAGAGTAGCATGTAATGTTGTTTGTTGTTGTTGCAGTGGAATCCGATAGCTAGGATTCTGTTATGAATTTCTGCCGGGTCTCTGTAGAAACAGTGTCTTGGAACGATGTGTTGGCTTCCACAACTTACTGATTTATATGTAAACTATAGAATATTCCAATGGCTTAAACTGTGGTTGTTATTCACCCCAAGTAAGGGGTTTATCGAATATTGATAGTTTTAGGATCCTCATGGATTCAAAGATGTATATGGAATAAATTTGCAAGTTCCCCTTTTTTGTTATCATGATAGATGCCTATGAATGAAAAGTAGAATAGCACTTTTACAATTTACACCCCTAAACGTTGCCTTTGTACATTTAACATACAGTTGTGTACTTGTTATTTTCTCCCTGTAAAGATGTCTAACTGGTCTTGTGCGATCTCATGCTTATGTAGTGCTTGTTCAACGAATGGAGAGGCATATTTGGATGGACCTTTGATTTGCATGCTCTCTTTTTTAAATCATTGAAAGAGCAAATTACAACAGCATTTAGATGGGTATACTATCTATACTTCTTACACTGCGTCATTGTCAGAATTATTTGTAACCCAAATTTTTACAATGTTTTTCCTTTTGCAAGGTTCCATTTGTTCTTGTGGATTCTGGGTTTGGGAACCCAACTGGAATGGTACATGTGAAGTTAGACAGAGCAACTCAACCGTTACCTCTTACAACAGTGTATCATAAACTTGTCCCACTTGAGCCAACTCCTTACACATTTTTTCAGACTATTATTGGCAATGGCTACCCAGTAAATTCTTGGTTTCTACCTTGAAACAGGTATTTTTCTATGTAATAATCAACACAGGGATATCTTTATTGAGCTATTTGATTTATTTGTAGATTGCGTTATTGGATGAGGAAAAGATACTTCCTATTGGAAAGGAGATTACAGCAGTAGGGTTGTGTCGAGCGAATAAAGGAAGTGTCGAGATCAGCTCGTGCCCAGATATTCCCTTTTTCTTGTAAGAGCATTATTTGACCATATATTTCCATTTTTTTTTCTTTTTTTACCGATGCCAGGCGGCAGGATTCTAGAACATCCATTAGTTTATGTGGCTAAGAAATTCCTCGTGAATAAGGAAGGACAACATGCATATTAAGGTATTATTTTGGTGCAGTTCCATAGCTTTCTATAATGCTTTGCCTTTACTCAGGTCTGAGTTGACCAAGGATGAGATGGAAGCTGAGCTGGCTTCACGTGCTAAAACACTCTTTTGGGCTAGTGTTGTTCTTGGAAACTTGTCAGTTTGCTTACTTGGCTATGCCATGTACAGGTATCTGTCTGGAACTTGTGGAATACGCTGATAGACTGAAATTTTTAGCTAAAATTTTCTTGTCTTGAACAATCAAACTGTGTCATTTTCACCATTGTAAAGATTTGGTTGATTGATCCTTGAATAGATCTGGGGACAATTTACAGCTAGATACTTCATGTTAGCTCAATATGAATCATTTTGTTCCATTTCATTTTTTGTATTCCTGTGCGTTGCGGACAATTTGATGTTTGTAATGATGCAGGTGCCGGAAGAGAGTCAAAGACCGGAGGGCGGCAAGGGAAGCTCAAGAACGATTTCTTCAGGCTGAGGATGGTGAACATGGATCTAGTGATGGTGAAATAGGAGATGGGCAATTATGTGTTATATGCTTAGGGAGGAGAAGGAACGCAGCTTTTATTCCTTGTGGGCATCTTGTCTGCTGTTGCCCCTGCGCAAAAAAGGTTGAAGAGGATCCAGAACCATTGTGCCCTATGTGTCGGCAAGACATCCGATTCATGCTAAGGATTTATGACTCTTGAGGTTTGTTGGAAAACTTTTGACTCATGAACTCACTTTGTTTTCCTGCTTATAAATTCCGGCGTATTATTTGGATCAAACACCGAAGGAAAATATTTACTTATGTCTTTTCTGATTTTTTTTCATCATTAAGGAAATGAATTTGTTTCCATCCTGAAAACTGAAAAGTGGAACTGAATTTTGTTTCCTTCAACTGGCAGAAATTGTTGGCAGCCCTTTGACATCAGAACAGTTATTGTTAGAAGGATGTAGATGCGACATATATATTTATTCATTTTAAACGAACTTACGAGAACCAAACTAACACTGAAACTGTGGAATGAATTAACTTGTTTGATCTTGTCGCAGGTTCATCGATGATAGGTCCCCGGCACTGGGCAAGTCTTCTTCCCAGCTTACCCTGCGAACCTGAGGGACCCAACTGTTCATCCTCCGGCGTGCACCTCATTTTGTCCTCCTGATCAAGGCTACTACCCTGAATTTGTGAATATATGATGTGTTAATACCCTCACCGACTTGTCTCGGTAGTTGCATGTGATCCTGTAGCCAGCTGAGCTCATGAACTTGGGCCGAAAATTACCGGGTTTTTTGTTGGCGCTGCATGGATGTCTGTCCATTCTGTAAAGATGGTTTTGCCGTCAGCCAAGCCAAGAAGCCTAAAGTTATTATTGTTTTGGTGCTGATGCACAATCTTCAGTTCTTAGTACTGTGAAGTGTGTCGCTTGCAAAATGTATGCTGCTCTCTTCCTGACGGATGCAATGATCTCTGTGTTACACGATTGCGCAGAACCTGCTTTTTGGTTATAGGCTCCAGAGTCCAGAGCAAACGACCTCTGCTTAGCCGATGCTCCTGCAGTCTCGTCTGGCTGTTCGACGACGATAAATTGCATTCGGCAGCGCGAGGCTTTGCCCTTTTCGCTGCGTGGGCTTCCTTAAAATTTTGGACGGGCGGCTGCTGCAGAATGCAGAAAGCCCGTATGAGAATAGAAGCGAAACTGCAAGGGGTCCCCAGGTGATGGTGGCTCCTCCGGCCGGCACGGGGAAGCCGAGAGCGACAGTAATCACATTCACAGGCTCCACTACCGGCGTCGACTTAGGGACAGAGGCGGAGCCAACAGGAGGTTTGGTGGGGCTTCAGCTCCTTGTCCACCACGAGAAACCCTAGGCAGTCTGTAGATTTTATTTATCAAATCTCTTCTTTCAGACGATGATAATGAAAAATAAATTTTTTTCTCTTTGCATATTTACATACTAATACTATATTACATGCATTTAAATTTTAACTATAATATGTCGGCTTAGTAGTTTTTATATTTATTATATGTATTTGTGTTTAGCCCCCCTCTTGAATGAATCCTGACTCCTCTGCTTAGGGCCTGTTTGGTAGAGCTTCAGATCTCATCTTCACATGAGATTTGAAACTTGTAGACTAAAATAAAGTAAATTAAGTTTATATTTTTGGTCTAAAATTTGAAAGATGATTCATCTAAACACTCTTAATATACTCACAGATCCAGCTCTACGGATCTGATGAAGCTAGAAATACCCAACTCCAAACCCTACCAAAACACACCCTCATTCATTGCTGCTCCTCTCGGTTCAGCCCACTCCACTCGGCGGTAACCTCTCCCGCCCACTATTTAAACCTCACTCCCGATACGTCGGTCGTATACTTGCGCAACTCAAGTAGAACGCCTCGCGAAGCACAGCGCAGTAGCAGCCCAGAGCAATGGCGTCCGCCGCTGGCAACTCCAACTCCAGCCTGAGGAGCTGCTCGTCCTCGCCGTCGCCGCGCTCGGCCCGGTCTTCCTCCTGCGGCCCCGCTCGACGCCCTTCGGCTGGGCGCTCGCCTCCGTCCACGCCATCGCCCTGCTCTCCGCGTTCGTGGCCTTGTACGCCAGCTCACCCACCTCTGCCGCCCGGCCCACGCGTCCCTTGAGCTCGCCTCTCTTGCTTTCCTCCTCAACCACGACCGCAGCATCCAGCTCATCGGGTCGGCGAGGGACCGGGAGAGCAGCTCGCACTGGTGTTCCTGGAGGAGGCGCTGCTGGGCCATGTTTGCGGGCGTTAGTGTGAACGCTCGTATGATCAATGTGGAATGATAGTAGGATTTGTTCTACATTACTCGTCTAAAGTGGGTCGTAATAGTATATAATATCTATTGGGTTCAAATATAATACATACATGTTAAACTTTTTATATGATACGAGGATAAAACTATAAGTAATGTGCTATGCATGGTGGGTCCACTATACAGTGGGTTGGATTTTGAGTGAATTTTGTTTGGATGTTAAAGATGGTACAGAGCATTAATCTTTGTTGCACGAGTGCGTAGGATAGGGACGCGTGCTATGTGCATGACGCGTGTGGGCTTAGAGTAGACGCACGGTATAACATATACATTGGCACTGGACACAAAGCGTGTACCAAAGAGTGGTTATAGGTATTTTACCGTGTATATAGTGTGCTGCCGTCTCGGCAGCCTTTAAAGGAGTGAATGTAATACTCTACATTGTTAGTGTGAGGACACATATGTCCTATGTGGAATGGTCGTGGGATTTGTCACATATTGCTCATCTAAAGTGAATTATAGTAGTACATAATGGCTATTAAGTCCAAAATAGCACCTCCGAGTTAATCTTTTTACACAAAGTGATAATAAAAGTGTAAATAAGGTGTTATGTATATATAGATCGTCTTATGGTGGATTAGACTTTAAGCGGATTTTAGACAAGGATGTTACAGGTGGGCGAGAGAGTACGAGGCTGTCGAGACGGAGATAGTCACCTAGGCAAGGAAGCGAGGGAGGAAGATGGCGCGGGTGCAGCCGGAGGGCGGCGGACGAGAAGGTGATGAGGAGCAGCGGCGGCAAGAAGGTGCACTGGTCAAACGACGATGGGTTCGAGGAGTGCTGAAGGAAAAAATAAAACTAGTGAGGAATCAGTGATAATTAATCTCTCGTGTGTTAGCGTCCACGGTTTCTTTGCATTGTTCGGTCATGGCCATTAGTGTGGTCACGGATTAGCTACTTTGTGATATGCGTTTGTGTCTGGTGATTGTTCTTCCATTGTTGAACTTTCGTATGGTGATGCTTTGCTAATAAGATTTGGGTGGTGTTTGATATCTATGGATTTGAAGCCATCTATTTATTTGGATGAGTTGATAGATAGGATATGGTCATCCAGTTTTTTTAGAATATTCCCTTAAAGTAATGGATAGAACTATTAAAAAAAAAGGCCGGACGGGCTCATCCAGTTTGTTGCATGAAGAGGTGTACTCGGTCAAATTCAAATTTTACCGAACTGTACTCGGTTAAATTCAAATTTCACCGAACTGTACTCATTCAAATTTGGTCAAATTTTGTCCAAAAAAATTGAATTTCAGTCAAAATTTATCCAAAAAAATTCAAACCGAAATTCGAAATCTTGATTAAAACTAGCTCATCCATCCGACCAAACAAAAAAATGACTCATTCTATCCATTCTCATCTATCCAACCAAACAAAAAATTGACGCATCCCTATCCACCCAACCAAACAGCCACCTGGATAGCTCCATCCCATACAGACTGGATAACCATATCCCATCCAACCTCATCCAGGCAACGAAACGCACCCTTGATCTACAACCATAAACGAACATGTATGTATACGAAGTTCATTTTCCTCTTCGATTAAATGTGGTATTATTACAGAATTACAGCAATATAGTTACAACAATGTTGGCAGTGGAAAAGCATCACATTTTCTGCTACTGGACTGTTGCTATTCTAGATTTCTAGTTAGCTATATAAACTGTACAACATCAGCTACAAGAATGCTTGTTTGAGCTTGTATACATGTCTTGGACCGGAGCTGGAAAATCGGGATGTCTCGAGCGAAGTAATCCTACATCTGGGACGAGAACGAGATAAATTAAATTGATCTAGAGTTCAAACCAGCCCTTGGTTTTTCTGTGTTCTGAACCGATCCATGGAGCTGCAAAAGCAAGGAGTTGTTGACAACAAAGATGGAGCTCAGGGCCATTAACCCTCCTGCACGACACATCGCCAAAAGTTGGTGTCATTATCAAAGCAGAACAATTTATCACAAGCAATATTGGAAGCCCATAGACAAGTGGTCAATTGTATGTGTTATATCTATAATAGACCAAAAATAAAAACACGACATTACCATTGCAACTCTGCGCCCCTTCCCTTGCAAAGTTGATATAACGCCTGCTTTTTCCTGTGGAGTTAGGGATTACTTTGTGTTAGGGTTAGATGCACGGTATAAAAATTGGAGACAAAGATTTAACGTGGAAAAACCCTTGCGGGAAAAAACCACGGGAAACAATGTACTATAATGCTTCAAGATTACAAGTACAGGGGGTTGACTTATATAGTCAAAGAGTCCTAGTTGTAGAAGATTTGACTCCTAACAAACTATGGATAGAACCAAAAGATATGGCAGTTAGAGATATTGAGTTATCTCCAACAAACCTCCCCTTAACTCAAAATCTATAACAATGTTGTTTCCGAAAAACCCTGAAGGTAATTAAGCACGAAGAATACAAGTGCGTTAAAAGTCCAAAGGACTACTGAACGAGGAAGACTGGAACAGTCAAGCCAAACACTTGTAGTGCGAAATATCACCAAGGGTATAAAAGACTAGAACAGTCTTGTCCAAATGCTTCTGATGAAGCGAGATTGGGCAAACCACCAGCAGGTCGAGAGAAAGACTGGAACAGTCAATCCAACACAGCTGTAACGAAGCAGACGAAGAATCTGGGTCTTCAAGAATTCATAAGCCCAGTAAAGTCTGAGTCTGTGCTACTGACCTTCTGAAACAAACGCTCAATCGTCAAATGGCATAAGCTAAGACGTCACCTAAGGTGCTGGGTAGATAGTGAAGAACTCATATCACGAACTTTTGGAATGCTCCATCTGGAACATAAAATTCAGCAAACTGCCTACTGAAAATCCATAATATGGTTGAAACTGCTCTCGCAAAAATGTCAATATGAAGAAAAGCTGTCGTGCTGACAATGGAGTATAAATTGCAGTAGACCCCTTATATTGAGCAAAGACAACAAAAAGAATGTTGTAGTATCCACGCAGAAGAAAACTCCTTGCACTTCAATACTTCATCTGAAAATGACATTGGAGCAAAACCTTCACTAGAAAAACTCCGAAAGAGTATAATGCTACCAACAGGGTATCGTCAAATTCCAATTAATGTTGCCAAAACTTCCATAATGGACAACGTATCCAAATAGTGAATAAAACATCAAGATAATATTAGGTGATGGAACACCAAATTCCAACAAACGGTGATGAAACACCAAATGCAGTTGTTTCCTCAACTGACATTATTTTTTTTCTCTCCAAAGTTGACGATGAAACGTCGAATAAATCGCCGGTGATAAGTCCCGCCTAAATAGCAATGAAATCCGCCAATAATACGCATAACAATCCGCCAATAATATGAGCACAAAATAATAAACATAATATCTTGAATTGTACATGAAATCCCGCCAATAATAGACATGAAAACCTGAAATTTGCGCATGATATCCCGCCAATAATGAGCACAAAATAATAGGTATAAAAACCTGAACTGTGCATTAATATTTCACCAAATAATCAGAATTGTAATAGAATCCCACTTTTATTGGCACTGAAACAGTCGTCGAGGCAAAATGCAATGCTTCCTCATGTCCATATGTGCACTTTCTGATGCACGTAGCAAATTCAGCTGGAAGTCAAAAATCGAAGCTGGAGCTGCACAGGCTAAAAGATGGAAGCTTTGCGATCACGTTGAATTTTCATCCCAAGAATTTTCTTAGCTGGACCAAGATCTTTCATCTCAAACTCATGACTAAGTTGAGCCTTCAACTGTTTAATGAGTGACTTGTCATGAGAAATAATAAGCATATCATCAACATAGAGCAGCAAATAAACAAATGAACCATTTGGAAACTGTTTGAAGTAAACACAGTTATCATAATTGCTGCGAGAATACTGTTGTGTAATCATAAAGGAATCAAACCTTTTATACCACTGCCTAGGAGCTTGTTTAAGACCATAGAGAGACTTTTTCAAATGACAAACTAAATCCTCTTTTCCAGGATTAGCAAAACCCTCAGGTTGTGTCATAAAAATCTCTTCTTCTAAATCTCCATGTAAGAAGGCAGTTTTAACATCAAGTTGCTCTAATTCCAAGTCAAATAAAGCAACAAAAGCAAGCATAACCGAATGGAAGAGTGGCGCTAACAGGAGAAAAACTTCATTGAAGTCAATACCTTCTCTTTGGTCAAAACCTTTACCACTAAACGGGCTTTCCATCTTGCAGGTTCAACTCCAGAAATACCATCCTTCTTCTTATAAATCCATTTGCACTTTAAAGGTTTCTTACCTTGTGGAAGCTTAACCAAATCCCATGTACGGTTTTTATGAAGGCTCAAAATTTCTTCATTCATAGCTGTCAACCACTTAGAAGAATTTTCACATGAGATAGCTTCAGAATAAGAAGAAGGTTCAAAAGTATCACAAATATCTTGTGCAGCAAGAAGAGCATAACAGGCCATATTATCAGTGTCACGATATCTAGCAGGTAATTGAGTGTTCCTCCTTGGTCTATCTCGAGCAATACAATGATCATTAGTACTAGGAGATGCAAAAGCGGTTGTGACGAAGTACCATTAGGTCTTGAAATTGGTTGTGAAGAAGAACCACTAGAAGAATCATTATCAATGGTAGGTAAAACTACATCAAATTCTGCATTCCTTTCAGGAGTTTCAGAAATTCCAGATTCATTTGTGGATGAACAACCATCACTGTCACTACCAGGTGAAAGTAAAGCATCTTCATGAAAAGTAACATAACGACTAATGATTAATTTGCGAGAATCAGAACACCATAAACGATATCCTTTGACACCTGAACCATACCCAACAAATATGCATTTTCTTGCTTTAGGCTCTAATTTTCCATCGCTAACATGAGCATAAGCAGGACAACCAAAAATTTTCAAATTAGAATAATCAACTGGTTTACCTGACCAAACCTCTTCTGGGATCTTAAAGTCAATGGCTGAATTTGGAGAGCGATTAATCAAGTAAGAGGCTGTAGAAACAGTCTCAGCCCATAAAGCACGCTTATTCCATAAACCTGCATTTGAAAGCATGCAACGGGCTCTTTCCAGAAGAGTGCGATTCATACGCTCTGCCACACCATTCTGCTGAGGTTTACCTGGAATAGTTAAATGTATTGCAATACCATGATTAGCACAAAATTGATCAAAATCACCACTACAAAATTCCAATCCATTGTCAGTTCTAAGTTTTTTTATTTTCTTGCCAGTTTGGTTTTCAACCAAGACTTTCCACTTCTTGAAAACTGAAAAAGCTTCATTCTTATGTTTCAAGAAGTAAACCCAAACTTTGCGAGAAAAATCATCAATGAAGGTAATCATGTACTCACAACCTCCAATAGAAGGAAATCTAGAACGACCCCAAAGATCAGAATGAATATAATCAAGAATTCCTTTAGTCTGATGAGTTGAAACAGAAAAACTGACTCTCTTTTGTTTGCCAAATACACAATGTTCACAGAAATCAAGTTTGCCAATATCATGTAAAAATCCTTTTTTGCATAAAAGATGCATAACTTTCTCACTCATGTGACCCAAGCGCATATGCCAAAGCTTAGTGATGTGAGAATTTGATGCAATTGTAGAAACAGCTGCAGAACCTGTAACTGTAGAACCTTGCAAGTAATAAAGACTGTTCATTCTATTGGCTTTCATAACAACAAGGTTGCCTTTTGAAATCTTAAGAACACCATTTTCACCGGTATATTTATAACCCAAAGATTCTATGGTGCCCAAAGAAATAAGATTTCTTTTCATTCTGGGAACATGGCGAACATTTGAAAGAGTCCTAACAATGCCATCATGGGTTTTAATTTGAATAGAACCGATGCCAATAATTTCAAGTGGAGACTCATCAGCAATCACAACTTCACTACTACCAATGAATCATATGTAGAGAACCACTCTTTATATGGACAAATATGAAAAGTGCAAGCTGAATCAATAATCCATGCAGTTTGATTCTTCAAGTTGGAAGTGATAATTAGAGCCTCACCATCAGATTCATTTTCAACAAGACTAGCCTCAGCAGGTTTATCATAATGTGTCTTTTTGTCTTTATCCGCCTATTTTTCAACTTGTAACAATGATCAATAACATGACCAGGTGTCTTGCAATAACGACAAAAATTGTTGGGTTTACGTCCTCTTGATTTAGATCTAGACTTTGATCTATGATAATTGCCTTTATGTGGGGATCTACCTCTAACAATTAACCCCTCAGCCTTAACTTCAGAACGAGAATCAATATCAAATTTCTCCTTAGACAATAAATTTGATTTAACATTCTCAAAACTAAGGGTGTCATGATTGCCATAAAGCATAATTTCCTTGAAATGCTTAAAGGTAGCAGGCAAAGAGACGACCAACAGAATAGCCTTATCTTCATCATCAATTTTTACCTCTAATTTCTCAAGATCAATGATGAGTGAATTAAATTCATTAAGATGAGACTGAATAGAGGTACCTTCCGCCATGCGAATTGTGTACAGACGTTCTTTGAGGTGCAATTTGTTGGCAAGACTTTTCTTCATGTACAAGTCTTCCAATTTCTGCCACAGTTTTGCAGTGGTAGTCTCATGAATGACTTCACGCAGAATATCTGTAGACAAACTGAGCTGTATGGCGGAGAGGGCTTTCTGGTCAAGTTTTTCCCATTGTTCATCTGTCATAGTCGCCGATTTAGCTGACAGTGCTTTTCTGACGCCCACCTGTGTAAGAACGGCTTTCATTTGAACCTGCCATATCGAAAAACTGATCTTGCCATCAAACTTCTCAATGTCAAATTTGGTGGATGACATGGTGGAGAATATAAAAAAATTGCAGATCAGAAAATATGATAGGTTCTGAAAAAAAACTCCTTGGTACGCTGCGACAATTTTTTCTGCACGTTCTGGTACACTTGGGTGCGCGTAGTAAATTTCCAACGAGAAGTCGGAGCTGTTGTTGCTCTGGAGTCGAAGGCTCGAAGCCAAGTGTGTTTCTCTGGAGCCGAACAGAATAAACTCTGGAGGCAGAGAAGCTGATGGAACCCAAAGACTGGAATACAATAGGGCTTTCGGATTTGATTCAAATCCGGATCGGCTGCTTCTGTCGGTTGTTCTCCTGACACTTCACGTGACTTGAACCTTGAAAGTCTGGCTGAGTTCCTGAGCAAGCAAGAAGCAATTCTTCACGGGAAGCTTGCGAGGCGCTACCCGGCGGCCGAAGCTTGACGCGAGTTGAGGCGTCAGAAGGCCTGCGCGAGTGGTCGGAAGCGGGCGCGTCGGGCCGAAAGGAGCAAGCAGGCCGGCAGCACGTCGGTGACGGGGTCGCCAGAGGAGGGCCGGCCGGATGGAGGCCGGCGCGATGAGGCGCGGCAGGAGCGGTGCGCAGTCAGCTGCGCGAGGCGGTACGCAGACCGGCGGGGCGACGAAGCGAGCCGGTTCGGGAGCTGGTCGGCGAAGGCCGAAGATCCGGAGGGACGTCGGCGCCGGGGAACCGCGCAGAGCACGCGACGACGACGGAGGCGGCGCGACCGGAGGAGGCCGCGGATCCGGGACGCGCGGAGGACACAGGGGCGACGGAGGCCGGCGCGTGCGAAGGACGGCGCCGACGCGAGATGAAGCCGGCGGCGAAGATCGAAGTCCCAGGTGCGTGGTTGCGGCTCTGATACCACTTGTTAGGGTTAGATGCACGGTATAAAAATTGGAGACAAAGATTTAACGTGGAAAAACCCTTGCGGGAAAAAACCACGGGAAACAATGTACTATAATGCTTCAAGATTACAAGTACAGGGGGTTGGCTTATATAGTCAAAGAGTCCTAGTTGTAGAAGATTTGACTCCTAACAAACTATGGATAGAACCAAAAGATATGGCAGTTAGAGATATTGAGTTATCTCCAACACTTTGTGTTGTCACTCCTACTTCCAACAGTTCCCCCAATGCTTTCCACTGCTTCTTTCCTGTCTCCGGATAGTAGAAATGCCGCAATTCCTTCCTGCTGCAGCCTGTTAGTTAACCAGAAAAAGAAAAGACAGTTATACATGCTGCACTACTTGTATACAGATGACAGTAATAGATGCAGCACTTGCATGACACTAAAAAATAACATTTGCAACATCTGAGATTCTAGCAGCACCATTTTATAGCATTAAAGATTAAATAGATTATCCAGTTTAACGAATTTTGACGAGTATGAGGCGACATTATGACTTCTGAACATGTCCTGTTGGTCGGGAGAAATATACCTGTACTTATAATGCTGCGGAAATACATTTAAAATGCAAATGATATCTCCAGTAATTACCTGCCCACAGTTGATTCTGCATCATCACTTAGAACATCTGATATAGCAATAGCACCCTATGTTTCACCGATACGTGATACCGGTACAGCGATATGCAATTTTTCAAAATCATGAATCAGGTGATACGGCGAGTATATATGTATTAAAAATTAAAAAATGTAAATAGGCCAATAATTAAGCGATTTGTGGCGCCGGAAGCTGGATGTTGTGCGAGAGTTCGCGCTGCGCGACGAGAAAGGGACTATGAGGGGGAGAGAGAGATTTAGAGTTAGGATTGATGGGCTAGAATAGACTTTTCTTTTGTTTGGGTTTTGTGTTATAGGCTTAGAGGTATCGGGGAGGATCGCAGAGTATCGGAGAAGGATTGAAACTTTTTTAATTAATTTGTTATGCTCAATTTCACTGATCCTTGTCGATTCGGATCGGGGTATCCGATAAGTATCCGATACCGATACGGCACCTTCGTGAAGGATCGGTGATTCATAGATAGCACCTATTATTCCTCCTTCACGACCAACATAAGCAATTGACTTTGAGTGGTTTGAAGTTGATGCCTCACTAGAAGACGCAAACTCTAGACGCTTTCTAAGATTTCTCAGTTCAGTTGGTGACACCTTAGTTTCGAAACGATTGTGGACCCAGTCCAAAGTGCCTACTGCAACCAAACACCCATCTACTTCTGCCAAACAGCCAAAACCAGGCTCTGTAAGCTGCCCACTTGTGGTTGGAATATCCAGTTTGAGCGCTTCAGCCTCATTCATTATAGCATTTGCAATAGGGTGCAGTGCTATTTTCTCCACTCCACTGCAGCAGCAAGACGAAGAATCTCCGTCTCCTCATATGCTAAAGAAACAATAGAAGTAACTAGTGGTTTTCCTTTTGTAAGCGTCCCTGTTTAAGAATCACAACATAGACGCTATTTGTAATACAGATATATAACTTTGAGGAAACATAATTTAGCATAAAAAATAAGAATGATAAATGAAGCCATATCTACCTTATCAAGTACAATGGCATCTATCCCAGCCAAACGCTCCAAAACATCACCTCCTCTAATAAGTAGTCCTCGTTTAGCACCTATTTTGAGATAGGAGTTATAACCTCATTAAAAAGCATAAAATCAGACAGGAGTCTCTACAAAGAAGTACAGTGAATAGTAGAATACTGAATAAAACTCATTAATGCAAGAGTCCCTTCAATTGCATTCATGACGAGTAAAAATGCATCACCCCCATTGTCTCATCAAACATTGAGAACAAATGGATCCAAAACTTGGACAAAGAAAGTTACCCATGGAAGTTCCAATTAAGATAGCTGTAGGGGTAGCTAATCCAAGCACACAAGGACAGGAAACAACCAGCAGAGTGAAAAATTATGAAATTAGCCCAAATAAACACTAAAAAGAAGGAAGTTCTTGAAAGTGAGCTATGCAACACAGCTTTTCGATGGTCAACCACCCCAAACAGGTTCAACTATATTGAGATTTTAGGATGTTTTGCATGTCAATCGGCCATAATGGATTTTAAGGATGATTAGTGAGTTGATCTATTGTAGTGTGATTATCGAAATTAGTCCATATGATATATTTCCAAACAATAATTTTGAGTCCATTAGATTGAAAGGTTGAGTTTTAGGAAAGCAGTAGCAGGACTACTTACTAGTACATCCACAGCAAGCTTTAAGCTCAAAAGCAATGAATCCCCATCTGGACCAGAAATATCGTTTAGAAGAACCTCTGGAAAGATATGTGTGCCAATGTAATACCTTAGGAATAGGATAGAGAGAAGGTTAGAAAAGCAACATTTATATAGCTCCAGCAAATTTCTTGTATATTTCTTTGAAAAGAAAAAGAAAAAGGAGAAGGGGAGTATACCAGAAAGAAAAGGTTGCTGCAGACAATGTCATAACAGCATACACAAATGGCCCTGCAATTGAATCCGCAAGCCTTTGAACCGGAGCTTCACGTCCTTGTGCATCCTCAACCTGTTCAAGGACAGTCTAATATAGTTAAAACTTCTTCTTTTTCCCTTTTATTATCAAGAGCAAAGGGTTGTATGTATATCAACCATATGGACTATCTTAGCAATTGTTGACGATGGTCCAGTAGTTGTAGCTTAGATCTTTAAAGGCCCATCCTTTAAAACAAGTCAAAGAATGGATTGTTAGTCATTTTAGCTAAGAAATCTGAAAGGGGAATATGTACTTCATGAGAGAGAGATCAAAGACTGCATGAGTGGAACAAGGGCATTATGATGATTTTGTTATGAATAGAACTTGTATTCATCGTGAGCCTAATAGGCCAGTATATATACATGTACACGAGGGTACAAAAGGAAAGCCTATATAAGATAATATCTATATAAGACTAGCAATCTCTATACAGATACTCAGCTCGGGAATGTTCTCTGTGGATTTTCAGCTCCAGAAGCCCCAAAAAAAACGCTCTTACACAAATCACTATTCTGGACAGAGCTGGACCGTCCGATCATAAGCTCTATTGATCATGCTGGGCTGAAGGGGACTTTTGAGATGCAAGTAAGAAATCCAAGGCGACCTTGTTGAATCGATCCGGGTTCTCCATTTGAGGCACATGCCCTGTTCTCTTGAAGATTTCCAACCTGACATTCTTTCCTAAGCACCTGCAACCGCATAAGCAAAAAAGAAATAGGTTATGCTGCAGTTTTGCATTGTAGTGTGACCATTTTCAGCTCATGTAATAAGCACTCGTGACTCAATTGCTCCGAGAAAATGGAGCTTTCATGGATTCTGTGTTTGAATTGGAGTCGCACAAAAGTAGGATAAACCACTCATGTCACTGCCTCTCCTTGCATCAGGATGACTATGAAATCCATGTATTGTTGCGAATTACCTGTTGACAGCGAATGCCTTTCCCAAAGAGAATATCTGGTCATGCTCTCCCCAGATGAGCAAAACGTCCTGTCGTTAACAACATCAAATACAGAATAGAGATTTCGTCACGGCTCAGAAAGATAGCTAAGAAACAAAATACAGTGTAGCTGAGTCGAATCTTTTGTTCATTTTGTTCCAAGGGTGAGTAAAGTGTATTCTTAATCCAGTTAGCTAGTAAAGAAATCGCTACACTTTACCTGAGGCAAGGGAGTAAGTTGGAACGCATCTGTGCCTACAGTTGTAGCCTTCATTAGCTCGATCTTTTCTTCCCTCTTATCCGTAAAAAGTTTCTGTGAATTGATGAATGGCAAGATGACTGTATTTTCGAGTTTAGTAGAACCTAGGGCCCATCGGCCGTCACATTTTCAGTATGGCAAGAACAAACAGAGCTACATTATGGGCCTTGAGTTTGTGGTAATTAAGGACATACTTCTGTCAATATTTTAGTAGAGCGTTGTGGGAAATTAAAAAAAAAAAATTGAACGATGATACCAGCCGAATTAGCCAAGCAACACCAAATGAGGGGGACGGAACGATCCATAATAGACTGCTAATATTGTAAAAAAAAATAAAGGGGCCAGTATAGTGAACGTTTCCAATTATATATAGGAAAAAGTTCATAAAACACTCTGAACTTTGCTCAAAATTTCATCCAACACTCTAAACTTTGAAATCAGTTATCTAGCATCTCGAACTTTTCAATCCCGTTGTTTAACACCCTAAGCTGGTTTTGTAGGGGGAAAGTCCATATAACACTCTGAACTTTAGTCAAATGTCCGTTCGACACCCTAAACTTTAAAACCGGTTATCTAACACTCCGAACTTTTCAATCCCGTTTGTTTAACACTTCGAAACTAGTTAAGAGCTTAGGGTGTTAAACGTGTTGCGTATAATTTCACATGTAATACGTATGGAAATATACTCATTTTGGATCGTGGTGTCTAGGCTTTATGGTATCATAAGTAATTATACTATATACACACACTAGTTCAATGACCGTGCGTTGTTATGAATAAAAAATTATATGGGTCAACATGTTAAGCTCATGTCGGATGAGCCTAGCTTGCGCTATGCTCTTGATTCCGTTGTAGCGTCTAGTTAAAATTATTCTATTTTGGTACATAGTAATACTACTACTATTGATAGATTGTAAATAGAGAGGTGCTTCAATGCTTTTCTTTTTTACAGTTGCACAAATATTAAAGTATGAATAAGGGTAGATGAAGATTACTTACCCTTTCGCTTACTTCAAGATTTGTGCAATTTGTATTAGGAGGGAAAGCATTGAAGCACCGCTCTTGTAAATAATATAAATAAAATGGAAATTGCTAATTTAATGTCACTTTCACAAAAGATTTGATGAGCACACCTTTTTGTGACGAGTGGTAGCACCTCCCTCTCAAAGTCTCTCTCCTTGTAACAAGTGGCATCACCTTCTTCCTCTCCCTACTTTCCTTCTCTCTCAAAGCCCTCTCTTTATGACAAGTGGTATCACCTCCTTCATCTCCTTTCCTCCTCTATTCTCGAAATGATCACTTTTCTAGCCACTGTGACCTTATTGTTTTGCAAATCTAGCACCCTTTCGAGTGCAATTGCAAAACTAGCCCTTTCCTCACTACAGGAGGTGCCTCCCCGGCTTGCCGGCAGCGGCAGGCCAGCTCCCACGCTGCTGCCACGCAGTGACGTCAGCCGCTCCCACGCTCGCTGCCAGCAGCGCTCTCACGGCTCCCACGATCCCCGGGCGCGGCAGTATTCGTTGCTATATTTGCAAAAAAATGAGGTCACGAGGGCTAGAAAAGTGAACAAAATTCTCCATTCCCTTCTCCTTAAACTCAAAATATTTTTTGTAATTTAAATTTTCCCCTCAAGTTTTTGAAGGCAAGTACTTTTTAACCACTGTCGGAAGATTTTTAGGCAAACTTTTCGGACCGAAAGTTTGTTGAATAGAAACTTTTCGATCCGGAAATTTTTGAATTGAATGTTTTCGGAGCTGAAACTTTTCGATTTAAAAATTTTTCGAGTTGAAACTTTATAATTTGAATTTTTTTTATTTAATTCTTTTTAGTTGAAACTTTCTGTTTTAATTTTTTTTATTGAAATTTTTTTATTTGAATTTTAAATTGAAACTTTTCAAAACAAAAGTTTTTTGAATCAAAACTTTTCGAACCAAAAGCTTTTGAATTGAAAGTTTTCTGAGTTGAAACTTTTCAAGTAGAAACATTTCGATGTGAAACTTTCTACTTTGAATTTTTTAAAAAAAACTTGTCATGTTAAATCTTTCCGAGTTTAAACTTTTTCGATTTGAAACTTTTAGAGTTGAATTTTTTTGATTTATTTTTTTAGTTTTAAATTTTGAGATGAATATTTTTGAATTGAAACTTCCTATTTAAAAAATTCGATATTCTAATTTAAAATTTTTGTGTTACAGATGGAAGAAGGGGTGGGAGAAGTGAGTAGAGAAAAGTAAAGGAGGAGGTGGATGGAGGAGATTTTTTTTTAGATAATGGAACATCCTAGCAAAATGTCTTTAAATTTGTTAGTTTGAGGTTAATCTCAAAATAGTCATACCTAGATAAAATTGAAACCGGGACAAATAAGATAAACTACAAAGAATTACATATGAAACAATACCTTAGCCCTGCCACCCACCACGACATGCCACTACCCGCATGGCAAGCCTCGTCGAGGCTTGGTGGCCCTTGGCTGCTGCAATGCCCCGTCTCTCTCGGTCTCTCCTACGCCACCTCCATGTCCCCTATTGTCACCTTCCGCGTTGATGACAAAGCCGGCCGCAGCCTCTAGCACCATAACAACTATAAAACCCTAATTCTAAGGAGGAAGATGATAGGCAATAGTCAAAGGGGCACTCGGTAAAGGCATCAGCGCTTGTCGTCATAGAGTATACATCAGAATTTAGAACTGACAAAATTGAAATGCACCAGACACCGATTGCTTAGCAACTATTTCTCTTCGACACTGTGTTTACCTTCCGTAGTCTCTGGAATATTTTTTTTAAGACACTGGCAGGTGCTCTGCCTAATCAATATAAGCAAGGAAAAGAGTTAACGTTAAGCAGCACCATCCACCACTCATGCAAACTACTCAACACCGGAAAAGGAGAAATGAAGTATACAATGTTATTATCTGTAAAAATAACTCTTTACAGATTAGATGGTCATGCCTTCTGCTTTCATAGGTTTTAGCACATGCTTAGGGAGTTCTTTCTTAATGAGACTGCAAAACATTTGGTACTTACAGCTCCTATAGACCTAGACCAACAGGAAACGATATGATGTAGCCAGCAATTCACACATATCCTATGCATTTCGGTGTGCTATTTATTTATACTACTACTCGACTATCACAATCCCGTCCTTAAGGTCAAGGCGCAAGAGTGCAAAAGCAGAAAATCTTTTATCTGTACGCGCGTCTGGTGATGAAGGAAAGGTTTTAGCCTGACGAAACGTTGGTTGTTTATTGGATGCATGTTCCATTCTTCTGAACTACCCAGTACTAGTTGCTTTGATCCTCTCGGTGACTTGTGAAATATTGTTGCGTGCAGCACGATATGTGATTCGTGCCTGAACATTTTCCGGGGAATCATCCCGCCGCTCGGGGGGACGCTGGACCTGTCACCCATCCTCGCGTTCCTGGTCCTGAACGCCTTCTCCAGCACCGCCGCCGAGCTTCCGGCCGAGCTCCCCAACCCAGCGGCATCAGGCGGTGCTTCTTCGCCCCGGCTCGGTGCACAACGACCTCACCGCGAATCAGAGGGAATGGATGCGGAGAATCCGCTCGGCAAAATCGTAGGAAGAAGATGATGCTCGCTAGACTGAGATTACGGTTTGCATCAGACAGAATCGCTGCAATCACCTGGGCATCAACCGCGAACGCTCGCCCGGCATGCGGAATTCTTTTGGTTCTGTTGCTTCAAATGACATTCTTTTTTTTTTATAGCAAACACATATCTGAAATTGACGTAATATGATTCTCAATGTAATCTTGGATTTCTGTTTCAGATATCAAACAAAGTAATCTCAAAGAATTAGAGAAGGATTCCTAGTAATCCTTAAGAGTCTTCCTCCTACCAAAGAAGTACGTAGAGAAACCTGCTTGACTGTAATGACATGTTCCGGTCTTTGAGATGATTCTGTCACTTTCTTCATGGCGTACGTGTATGCTCACTGTTTACACATCACAACAGTCTCCAAGTAGTTCCATTATGAATACAGGGTTCACTTCCATGAGTCCATCTGAGGTGCAAAATTGCTTATCGAAAAGAAAATAATCAGATATCCATGCTTTGTGCCATGAAGTGGGAATAGTGCCAAGCATGATTAGTGAAGACGGGATAACAATTTTTTGTTCATCTTTTCCCCTCCACTTTTATCAGAATCATATCAATTTTCCATTGACTTGCAGTAACAATTTCAGGATGACTGTCAAACATACTCTGGTTATGAGCAGACAAAAACAAATGCATGTGGGTACGTGACGATCAAACAGAGACTGATTCAAGAAAATCGGCAAAACATTTAATGGCTAATAGAGAGGGGAAAAAAAAACAGGATCCAAACTTTGCATACTAGTCAACAAAAGGATCAATCAATGTTCCTCGTGCACGTAAAAATAGTTACAATATTACAATAGACAAATATGTGACGCTGTAAACTTTATGTTCCTTCCCTGTGCATCTCATACTCTCATCAATCAACTTGAATGTCTTCTTTTTCCAAGCTCTGGTCCAGGGCTTCTGTTCTGTAGATTGAACACTCGGTTGACACGATCAGGCTTGCTGCTCTGCGCCACATTGCCTGATGGGCTAGGTGGATACAGGATACTTAATGGATATTCGGGTTTGTACCGTGCCCAACTGCCCATGCTGTTCGAACAAATTGGGATTGAATTCAACTTTTTCCCCTTCTAGGGAAGACTGAACCATATTATTCAGATTTTTTTTTTTTCTAATTGCTCTGTTCGACCTTATTCTAGTTATACACAGAAGAAGTTATTACTCTGTGCTACATGGTTTACTACTTCGTGTTGATGATTTCTGTGTATGGATTGATGATTTCTGTGTATGGATTGATGATGCTTTCAAATACCATGCACATAGTTTTCCCACAGAAAAGCTGATACCGGCAAACACCCCTTCCAGTTTTTGCGGCAGCGTATTTTTCCACGAAGGTTTATTGGCGAAACAGGTAGTAGCTTACAACCTAATGTACAGTAACAGGGCTGGACAACTTCGAGCATTTTCATATCTCTGAGGGTGAATTTCTGCTACTCCAGATGGGCATCTTCAAGCATGTAGTATTACTATGATCGACTCGATGTACTCAGCTCGGGAATGCTCTCTGTGGATTTTCTGCTCCAGAACCCAAAAAAAAACGCTATTACACAGATCACTATTCAGGACAGAGCTGGATCGTCCGATCATAAGCTCTATTGATCATGCTGGGCTGAAGGGGACTTTTGAGATGCAAGTAAGAAATCCAAGACGACCTGGTTGAATCGATCCGGGTCCTCCATTTGAGGCACATGCCCTGTTCTCTTGAAGATTTCCAACCTGACATTCTTTCCTAAGCACCTGCAACAGCATAAGCAAAAAAGAAATAGGTTAAGATGCAGTTTTGCATTGTAGTGTGACCATTTTCAGCTCATGTAATAAGCACTCGTGACTCAATTGCTCCGAGAAAATGGAGCTTTCATGGATTCTGTGTTTGAATTGGAGTCGCACAAAAGTAGGATAAACCACTCATGTCACTGCCTCTCCTTGCATCAGGACGACAATGAAATCAATGTATTGTTGTGAATTACCTGTTGACAGCGAATGCCTTTCCCAAAGGGAATATCTGGTCATGCTCTCCCCAGATGAGTAAAACGTCCTGTCGTTAACAACATCAAATACAGAATAGAGATTTCGTCACGGCTCAGAAAGATAGCTATTATTCCAACAAAATACAGTGTAGCTGAGTCGAATCTTTTGTTCATTTTGTTCCAAGGGTGAGTAAAGTGTATTCTTAATCCAGCTAGCTAGTAAAGAAATCGCTACACTTTACCTGAGGCAAGGGAGTAAGTTGGAACGCATCTGTGCCTACAGTTGTAGCCTTCATTAGCTCGATCTTTTCTTCCCTCTTATCCGTAAAAAGTTTCTGTGAATTGATGAATGGCAAGATTACTGTATTTTCCAGTTTAGTAGAACCTAGGGCCCATCGGCCGTCACATTTTCAGTATGACAAGAACAAACAGAGCTAAATTATGGGCCTTGAGTTTGTGGTAATTAAGGGCATACTTCAGTCAATATTTTAGTCGAGCGTTGCGGAAAACTAAAAAGAAAAAAATTGATCGATGATACCAGCTGAATTAGCCAAGCAACACCAAATGAGGGGGACGGAACGATCCATAATAGACAGCTTCATTTATAAAAAAATAGACCGGATTGACAGTGAAATGGTGCGCCGCGCCACCGGTCATGGTCGAACAACGGGGGTATGTTTCTGGTTCAATAGCTTGTCATTGCCAATAGCTTTCACAAAATGATGGCTCCATTGCAACGCTCATCGTCCAAGCTGTACAGAGCTAGCTCTATCCCTAATTAGAGTCCTAGCAACTTCAATCCATTTAAATTCTTTATCCTTTCTACAAAGTTAATCCGGTTCCTGCACACTTAACCGTACACTAATTGCAACTTTTTTTGGCTTTTTGCAGTAACCACCAACCACTTATTCATTAAGTTCAGACTACTCAGCAGTGACGTTTCAATTTGTAAAAGCGCGATAATACTTCTTGCCGGTGCACGACGGATGCGACTGAACGGACCAACTCGAGTGGAGGGAATTAATGGAACGTCGGATTCGTTACCTGCACGGCCTCTCGGATCACGAAGTCCGGCAGCATGGCGGTGACCTGCTTTCGGTAGAAGGAGAGCTCCATAAGCCGCCGCGCGGTGCGCGCGTCCAGCGGCATGAGCACGTCGGCCGGGCGCTCCCACCCGCCGCCGGCGCGCTCGACGAACGCCCTGTCGTCCTCCGCCGTCTTGAGCAGGTCGGAGTTGGATATCACCACGGGACCGATCCTCCCGGGCCCCGCCGCGCGCGCCAGGGCGTACGCCACGAACCCTCCGTAGCTCGTGCCGGCCACGGCGACGCGCGCCGTCGTCCCCACATCGAGGCCCGGGAGCGCGTCGAGCAGCGCGGCGAGCGCGGCGGCCTGCGCTGACTCCGAAGGCGGCGGGGAGCAGGACGAGGAGGCGCCGAAGCAGAGGAGGTCCGGGACGATGACGTGGAAGCGGCGGGAGAACGGGCCCACCTGGCGGCGCCACTGCCAGGTGGCCATGGGGCCGAAGCCGTGGATGAGGAGGAGCGGCGGGAGGCGCGGCTCCCCGGGCGGCGCCCAGTAGTGGATGGCTCGGGCCCCAGTCCCACCACATTCGCCGGAGTTGGAGGGGAGGGTGAGGGTGTGGGGGCGGAGGCCGGCGGCGACGAAGGCGCGGCGCGCGAGGTAGTCCATCAGCGGGAGGACGCTGAAGCCCATGGCGTCGTACGCGCGCCAACAGCGGAGGGCCGCGTCGCGGTTTTTTAACCGGTGCGCCGTGCGCGTGGAATTGAACCAGACTAACTCTGCGGACGATGGGGTGGTGAATCGATCCTTGATATTTAGAGCGGTTCAGTTCAGCGGTCACTGAGGCACAGGCTTCAAAGCAAATTTTGTCGGAGCTCGTGTATGTACGTACTAGTACTCCATAGCCCAGGGTTTCTGTATAAGGCTAAAAAAATCAACAATATACACATATATTTCATTATTTCTTGCTCAATATTCTCAAATAATTTTTGGTGCACATATTAGTAGCTTTGAATGGACTGTGGTGGCTGACCATCTTGTTGCAAACAACCGATTGGCCCTTCATCTTATTGTGGGCTGTGGTTAATCGAAGGCTCAGACTTGTAAGCAGCCAGCAAGAAGTCCAGCAAGATCTTATTGAACAGGGCTGGATCCTCCAGCTGCGGAGCATGTCCTGTTTTCTTGATGATCTCCACCCTAGCTTTCCCATCCAAAGACCTGAACAAAGTAATTTTGAAGGACAAGTCAATCAGTGGTTAATACAAATGAAGGCCATCTGTTTGAAAAAGGAAACTAGATATATCAGTGCACACACTGTCAAAGTCCTTGTAAATGCTATACCTCTGAATTGCAAAAGCATTCTCTACTGGGAACAATTGGTCATGCTCTCCCCACACAATCAACACTTCCTACATGGAAACGCACCATAGCAAAATATTAGTTACAGCAAAGCATGTCAGTAAATGCATTGATTGAACTACAGCTGAAACATACCTGAGATATTGGTGTTACTGGGAACTTATCTGTGCCGACTGTAATCCCCTTGAAAAGCTGAATAAGTTGCTCCCTGTTATCCGTGAATAGTTTCTGACAGAAGGTAACAAAATCGTCTGCTTTGGTATCATAGTGGCAGTACTTTATTTTCCCTGGGTGAGGATAGTGATGTACATCTACAGCTATATGATAATCTGAATGACCTAATTTACAGCTGAAATTAAAGACCAATCTCACAAGAGCACAAATAGTCTGTACAGTACTTAATTAAGAATGGACAATTCCTATTGAGTCAAGACAAGCAGTTGGGCGTTGTTATAATGTACACGGTTTCTTTCTATCGGAATTAAATTCTAGATTTGTAAGGTACTCCAGCCATGGACGGAAGTAGTAGGAGTGTTAGGTATGCAGCGGCACCTAGAAATTGCCAAAAACTTTTTGAGGACCGGTTCTTCTTCAGCGAGCCATATGGGCCATATCTCCAGTGACTTCTCATAAAAGCCTACCCCATGGTTGAATTACCGACCAGTCCAGCCCACGTGTCCACCACTCAAATTCCTCTCCTTAAGGGCCAAGGACCCCAGTCCAAGGATTGAAATTTGGTCGAATTTTGGGGGTCACGAGATCTAAAGTACCGGCTGAAAAAAATTGAATGCTACAATATTTTCAATTTAAAAAAATCAAACTATTGTTTTTTACTATTGCCGGATTTGACTTTAATTACATCAATAACCCATAAGAAAGTGATCTTTGATGATAATTTGTCCAAAAAATTATTTTTGAGACATTTTAAAATTTTGGCAGAAACACTGTTGGAATTTTATAAAATTGAAGAAGCTTTTTCATGCTATAAAAAATTTATGGTACTATCTAAAGAAGTCTAGGGTCAAACAGGAATTTTTTCAAAATATTTTAACTTCATTTGTTATCTTTTAAAAATAAAAAACTGAATTAGCATAAACAAGTAGTAATAGTGTCAGAATTTTATAATTTCTTAAATGTTTGATCATCATTTTAAAATTTTATGGTAACATTAGTGATGCATAAATACTATCCATAAAAATTCGCAAAATGTTCTAACATGGTTTGAACCATTTTTCATGTAGTTGAAATTTGTCGGTCAGCCTTCAGTTGCACTGTTAGAATTTTTAAAAATTCATGAAGCTTGATCATCATCTGAAAATTTTATGAGAACATTAATGAAGGATCATAACCATGAATTTTTTTTTCAAAATTTTCTAATGTGGTTTGTACCATTTTTGTTTCGGATCAAACTTGTCGGTCAGTGTTTTATCAGGACGGTAGCAATGTTAAATTTTTTAAAAATTCCTCAGACGTGATAATCATCTGAAATTTTTATGAGAAAATCACTGATATGTCAGGAACCTCCAAAAAAAATTCAAAATTTTTAGACATCATTTGAACCATTTTTCGATCAGTTGAAAATCGCCAAAATTTCGGCAATTTCACCCAAAATTTCGGTTTTTTTTTGCCAAAATTTCAGAAATTCCGGATTTGAATTTTTATTTTTGAATTTCATCCGGACTTCGTCCGAAATAACGAAATTTCAGATTTTGGTGGGTAACGAAACATAAACCGAAAACGAAATTTGGAACCCTGCCTAAGTCCCAACCCTAATCACCGAATCTGTCCTCCCCAAAGCCAAGGGCAGCAGGCGATGGATCAGGTTCAGTGCTGTAGCAAGGCAGGGGCGGTACTAAGGGTTGCCAGGTATGCTCTGACAAAATTTGAAAAGTGCTACAAGATTATCTCTTTAATAGATCAAATTTGTTGATTGAATTTGTTTTATTTTTAATAGTTTGAAATTTTTTAAGACCTTAGAACTATTTGTATTGTATTATTAGTAAATTTCAAATATACGTGTTGGATTTATGATTTTATGAGATCATAGTACAAAACTATAGAGCTGTACGTATGAAATATGCACCCTTAATAAAAAATTTCTAGTTCCGTCACAGGTAGCAGACACGGCGCAACAACCGGCTCAGTGTTGTTGCGGGCAGCAGAGGCGGCGCATAGCAGGTCCAGGGTTCAAAATTTCATCGAATTTCGGTGAAATTTCGGATTTTTGACCACCCTGAAATCTAAACTAACGGCCAGATAAAAAAAATTAAAAAAATTTGAGATTGCTACAGTTTTCTTTTTTTTTCTCGCCGAAATTTCATGTTTTTTGGCTGGTTTTGAATCTTTTAAGGCCAGATTTGGTCCAATAAACCTTAGGAAAGTCATCTCCTATGAAAATTTGTTGAAAAACCGAATTTTTGAGATATTTTAAAATTTTGGCAGAAACACTATCAGTTTTTTATAAAATTGTACAAGCTTGATAATGAGTTGAAAATTTTATAGTAATATCTTTAGTATCCTAGGATCATACATAAAAAATTTAAAAATAGTTTAACTTAATTTTTTATCCTTAAAAAATCTAAAACAGAATGAACATAATTGGGACAGTTACATTGTGAGAATTTTATAAATTTTCTTGAGTGCGATTATGATCTAATTTTTTTTGCGAGATTAATAATTGCCTTAGTACCATTATATAAAAGTTTCAAAAAATTTAAAATTTGTTTTTTTGGTCAATAAAATCTATGTAAGCATTGAACTTCGTTTGTTATATTATATTTCAAAAATCAAAAAGAAAAGAACATAAATGGTACTGTGCCTTGTAAGAATTTTATAAATTAACTGGAGTGTGTTCATAATTAAAAAAATTTATGAGATATTAATAACTTCCTTATCACCCTTCTGTAAAATTTTCTAAAATTTTAAACCTTTTTTTATTTCTAAAGCAAATCTATGTATTGATCATCAGGCTTTTATCAGGACGTAACACTGTCTGAATTTTAAAATATTATTTGAGAATGATCATCACATAAAAATTTTAAATCAACATTAATGTTACATAAGGACTATCCACAAAAATTTTCAAAAGTTTTTAACATGGTTTAGATAATTTTTTATTTTGTTCAAGTTTACCGGTAAGCCTTTTAATAGGGCAGTAGTACTGTTCAAATTTTAAAAAATTCATACAGTTTGATCATCATCTGAAACTTTTATGAGAGCATTAGAGATATATCATAACCATGCAAAAAATTTCAAATGTTTATAACGTGGTTTGAACCATTTTGCATTCGGTTCAAAATTGCCGGTCAGTGTTTTATCAGGACAGTAGCAATATTTGAATTTTTAAAAATTACACAGACTTCAGAATAATCTAAAATTTGTATGGATTATCAGCTATGTGTCAGGACTCTCCAAAAAAAATTTAAAATTTTTCGACATCGTTTGACCCACTTTTTCTCCGGGTATTTCGCTCAAAATTTCGGTATATTTCGGCGAATTTCGTTTTTTCTCGGTACAAAATGAACCGGATTCGAATTTTGGTTTTTGAATTTCGAACGAGATTTTTCGAAATATCCGAATTTCGCCGAAATTTCGGATTCCGGTCCTAGACGGTATTTTATCCGAAAACGAAATTTGAATCCTTGAGCAGGGCAGAAGCGGCTTTGGCGTGCGAAGCAGGTAGCGCCGTGGCAACTAGGGATGAAAACGGGTCGGATATCTCCCGCCTGATCTGGGACCGGATTTTACTATCCGGTCGGATCCGGGACCGGATCCGGATACTTGAATCCGGATTCGGGATCGGATCCGGAGCATCCAATATCCGGTAAATACGGGACGGGATCCGGATATTCGGATTTTTCCTATTCGGATATCGGATCGGATATTCGGATTTTCCTATTAAGATATCAGCAAGGTCCAGCCCATTTTCATAATTTTTTTCCATTTCAGCCCATTTATATTAACAATTAGTTGGTTCTATTGATCCTCAAATAGCATATTCTTTTTACGATGTTTGTTGAATTTAATTGATATATAATTTGTTACTATAGTCATGTACTGGTATGGTTTTAATTCAATATATATTACTCTATATATGCGTGCATTATCCGTATATCTTTATGCGTTTTCGACCCGAATCCGTCACATATCTGTATCCCAAATAACCCAAATTCGTATCCGTATCCGGTTAGCCCGTATCCGGTTCCGAATCCGAAAAAAAAATATGGGTTAGGATACCGAAAGAGCAATATCCGCCCGTATCCGACTCGTTTTCACCCCTAGTGGCAACACAGTGTGGTACCGTGGAGCAGATCAACACACTGTAAGTCTTCAATTTCTTGATTCTGATTTGGAAATTTAGGATTTCTGGAATGTGGTGATTGGGGATTTGAAAATTTTTATTGATACTTGTGATTTTTTTATTTGTGAATGTAGAGCAAATGAGTGTATTCAAGACATGAAAGCGCACAAAGTAGTATTCTAATTGTTCTTAGATAGTGTGTAATCTTCTACTCACGTCAAATCTTATTTAAATTATTTGTATTATACTTTTGATAAATTTTGAACTTATGTGTTGGATTTACGATGATATGAAATCATTACACAAGATTATATAATTGTATGAGTAAACTGGACCCGTTAAAAATTTTCTAGTTCGGCCAACTAGGAATTGTCGGGTACAATGTAAATGCCGTTCCTGGACTGATTTTTCTGTCAGCCTGAATCTTCCCAACATGAAGCCTCTGTGATTCTTGCAAAATTAGTTACCAACAAGCAGGTTGCTGATATCAACCTTAGATCGAACGGCACAACAAGTGCATCTTTTAGTACAACTCAACGGTCAGACTGAATTAGGCGATTAAACAGACAAGAAATTCTGGTAATTGCAAGGAACTGTTCACCTTTAGCATCTGGTCTCATGGAACAAATACTTACAAGGATAACCAATGCTGTTTGGACGTGTTTCAGTCGATCGAACCCATTATTAACAACATTCTTTTCTGGCTAAGAGTATGAGTCAACTTACCTTGAATTAATGATCTCCTCAAGAAAACGCTTTTTTAGAAATATGACGCAGGCCTTTTGCCAAAAGAAGATACGCACCTGGATGAAGTCCCGGAGGAGGAAGTCCGGCATCATCACCGCAGGCGGCGGCCGGTACGCGACCATCTCCAGCAGCTTCCGCATCGCGGCGGGCTCGCCGGGCAGGAGCACCTCCTCCACTCCGCTCCACCCATCGCCGGCCCTCTTCAGGAACTCCCGGTCGTCCGCCGCCGTCTTGAGCAGATTGGAGCTCGCGATCACCACGGGGCCCACCCTCCCGGGCCCCGACTCGCGCGCGAGCCAGTACGCCACGAAGCCCCCGTAGCTCGTCCCTGCCACGGCCACCCGCCTCCCCTTCAACCCCGGCACCGAATCCAGCATCGCCGCCAGCGCCGAGGCCTGCGTGGCCTCGGACGGCGGCGGCGCCGAGGCGGAGTCGTACGAGCTGCCGCCGAAGCCGAGGATGTCGGGGACGATGAGGTGGAAGTGGCGGGAGAGGGGCCCCACCTGGCAGTGCCACTGCCAGGTGGCCCGGGGGCCGAAGCCATGCACAAGCAGCAGCGGCGGGAGCCGTGGCTCCCCCAGCGGGGCCCAGTAGTGGATGCAGCAAGTCGAGCCGCCGTCGCCGTCGGGGTAAGGGATCGTGACGTCGTGGGGGCGGAGGCCGGCGGCGAGGAACTCGCGGCGGGCGAAGTAGTCGAGGAGCGGCACGAGGCTCAGGCTGGCCCCCATGGTTGTTGCCACTGAGCTAGCACTAGCAGCAGCACAGTGTGAAGTTCTTGGTGTGCATGGGAAGAGAGTTGGAAAGTGATCGCTGGTAGGGCTTAGCTTAGCGTTGCATATTTGCAAGGGAAGAAAGGTGGTTGAGTGGACCAAACATCTTGTCAAGTTAAAAAGAAAACAAAATCTGTTGAGATTGAAAATTTGGTTAGGAGGGGGCTTTGAATGGGGGATGGTGATGACGTTGATGGAGTTAAGGAGAGCCGTCCGTTCGTGGGACCGGTGCAGTGCCGCCCTCTAGGATTTCGACACGTGGACGTCACCAGTGTGTACCATACAGTAATAAGAAGTGCTTGAATGCTCTCCCAAAACAAAACTGCACTAATCTAAAAGCACCTCAACTAATTAAAGAGAAAAACAGATTAGTCATTCAAGCTTCTGAATTGGAACCGTGATCCGAAGCCCAGCCTGTGGGCCCTAACCCAACGTCTCGTCGTCTCTACGAACCACTTCTCTCGTAATTGCCCCCTCCCGTCGTCCGCCCGAACTTCGAAGGACAGCGAAGCATGCCCACCTGTAGTGTAATGCTTTGATTGTTTGCACCGTGTGAGTTCATAATAACCTAAAACCGCACAGTTATTCGATCCATTGGTTGGGCATAATCTCTTATTCATATTAGACTATTCTCATGTGGTAGTTTGTTGACAAGGAGTATATGGTTACATTTGTGGCTCTTTATAGAGGCTACTGCCCCTTCCATGACTGTATAATACAATTTTTCTGTAGAAAGGAAGAATGTTCATTATTGTTCTCTACATCAAGAATTAATGATAAATTCAGTCTCGTGTTTCTCTTTCTAATTTCTCAAATTCAGTTCTTTATGTGATACAAATTAATATGGTCCGAAAAAAGAAAAGTTTATTACATGCAGTACAACACTGTTTGAGCTGTTGCAATCAAGATTGATCAACTAAACCATAAGACCAAGCAGCAGCGTTGTGGCAGCCATGACAAGTGCAGAGCTGACACTACCTCAAGATCCTAGCGCTGAATCGTAGGAGGTGGAGCCGGTGGTGATGATGGTCGTCGGCGTGCCGTTTACACCGGACACCCCGTTCGCTCCAGGCGGCGATGGGCTGTCGCGGACGACCCTGATCTGCAGCTTCATGCCGGCGGCACAGTGCTCCGGCACTCTGCAGATGAAGTAGCGTCTGCCGAGGCGGCCTAGCTGGATGGCGTCTTGGCCGGTCCGGAGGGCGGAGATGGGGCTTGAAGTTCGGGTGGACGACGGGAGGGGAGCGGTTATGAGAGAAGTGGCTCGTGGGGACGACGAGACGTTAGGTTAAGGCCCACGGGCTGAGCTTCGAATCCAAGGGCCCTATTCAGAAGTTTGAATGACTAATCTGCTCTTTCTCTTAATTAGTTAAGGTGCTTTTAAATTAGTGCAGTTTTATTTTGAAAGAGCATTGAAGCACTGCTTTACAGTAATACAGAGGAGAAGAGTAGCCGTCAAGGGAAAGATTCCTGCACTCTTGCTTTCTCAGAGAAAAACATCGTTGACAGAAAAGAGGAAAATTAAGGGAGGTCAGGGCGAGCTTGCTATCAGAATTGTATTAGCCTGTTGTTGCTATGCTAGTGGAAACAAAAGTCCATCAACCTCGTAATAACACATTCGAGCTAGTAAAAAATAACCTCAAAATAACAAATAGGTCGGTTTACTACAATATACGGCTTGAACTTGCAGCCAGGAGAAAAAAACAGAGACGGTCGGTGAAGCACCGGCCAGAGAACCAGATAGAAAGTGCTTTACATATTATTTTTCCCGCAGGATCTGCAATGAGAGGATAATCTCCGACTTCGACTTGTCAATTTTATTTCTCATGAAAATGCTAGAACAGTTTTTATTTCGGACGTTAATAGTACAAACAAAGCCCACTAGTTCAGTGCAGCCAATCCCGCTTAGAATAATTGCGGGTACTTGCATTTGCATGAATGAAGATCACAGCCGCTCTTCTGTTTTTACATAAAGTTACATACATTTTCCACCAGATAATCCGTGCTTTTTTTTAGAAAGATTATCCGTGCTTGTTTGCTTTGCAAGTTCTGAACGGGCCTTGATCTTGGGCTACGCCAACTTCCGTCCCATTGGGTGCATCCAAGAGGAAGGACTTGATGAACTGGTTCACCTTTTCGGCTCCCTCCAACTGCAACGCGTGCCCTGCGTCCTTGATGATCTCGAGCCTGGATTTCTCCCCTAGATGTCTGCATTCAGGCATGGAAAACACAGTGAGTGCTATAGTGATCCTTCAAACGAGCAGTAACAGGGTATAGAGAATTCAGGAAAGCAGTATGATCAATGGTGCGGTGTCCTTCGTTTTACCTTTGCAACCTGTGGCCAAGATCAATGGGGAACACTTGGTCTTTGTCTCCCCAGAGAATTAATGTTTTCTGTGGAGCAAAAATTAGACCTTGTTACTTGTACAGAAAAAGGATCCAAATGGCCAAAAGAACTTAGCTCCCGATTATGACGAATTAGCTAGCCTATATGTACATTGATGGTGGATGTTGTTTGCAATTTGCAGTTTACGAATCCAACTAATTGAATACAGATTCAGACAGTGTTTTTTTTTTTGCAATGGTTTTGAATTAGGTACATGCAAGCACAGACCTGAGTAAGAACCGGGAGGGGATCGATGCCAGCTCCGTTCTTCAGTAATTCGTGCAGCAACTCTGCCCTCTCCTTTCTTTGGTCCACGAACAGCAGCTGCGGCAAAGCAAAGCATCACCTTAGAAAATGACGTAATTTTCAAGTGGGAACAAAATGAGTTCATTATAGTACTACAAAATGATTTGGCAAAAACAAAATGGTATGAGTGGGAGGAGCTAGCTTAGAGATGTATGTTGCGCGATCAACTAGTGAGACCTCGGTATCTCACCATGACATGACATGCCATCTCAATTATCTCCTATCACTTGAATTGAATGTTCGATGGAAGTGACACATCGCAACAGAAGTGTAAGGGCATGTTGTGAAATTGACTCAAAATATATGTGTATCAGCTCGTTCTGCATAGTCATGCATTATTACATTGCATATTAATTGACTCAAAATCATCCATTTATCCCAACAATAGCACTATCATTGACACGCTTACGTGCTTAGGAAAATCTTCCCTGATGGAAACGGTGCCAGGAAGTAATTCATCGCAGTGAACTAAAATAGGATGTAGTCTAACTAGGGGCGGGGAAAGCTGCAGCACATCCTTGGAAGCAGGAGACTGCGAAAATGGGTTAGGTACAAGCTGAGTGCCTTGGTAGTAGCAGTGTAGTAGTACTCCCTCGAAATACATATCGTTTTAGCCATTGAGATGGTGTATAAAACATACATTTGACTACTAATTTCTATTGATATATTTATAGAGCCCAACAAAATTATAATAGTATAAAAGTAATTTTCAAGACAAATCTACGTGTGTATGATTTTCATGTATCAAATTTAAATATTTAAAAAGATATTAATAGTTACAGTTTTAAAAAGTTTACTACACTTATGTTCAAAATCACGTGTATTAATGATTTGAGAGAGTAGTTAGAACTCTATGACTTGAGGGAGTAGTTAGAACTTGGAAGAGATCCACCCGGTCGACGAACACCTGGAATTTTATTGCACCATGCGACGTATTGAACTCGATCAGACATAAATCCAATTTCCCGGCCTGCCCGAGGCTGAGGGGATCCTCTCCAAGCTCTTCTGGATCCCAGTGGCACTAACGTATAGTACTTTGCAGTCTAATTAGGAGTTGATTTTCTCCTTTTTCTTATATATATTCCCTCGGTTTAAGTCCTCCCTCCGTTTAAGTTACAAGACGTATTTCTTCATGGTATATAAACCAAATAGATATTAAAAAATAACTATATTACTCCTAATTATTAACACTAAACACTATAATCAATATATACAGGTAGAGAGTATAAAGTAAAAGTGGATATTTATTAGGAGTATAGAGGGGTTATCTCACTAATTGTACATTAGAATATAAAATACATCTTATATTACTAGCTACCAATGATACTTGGTACTTCACCTCAAATGCAATAAGCTACTCCCTCCGGTCATAAATAGCTGTCATTTTGAACATCGATGCGGTTCTCAAAACTCAAATTTGACTACTAATTTCTATTATAATATATTTAAAAAATCTAATAAAATTATAATATTATGAAGAGTATATTTTGGGACGAATCTACATATATGATTTTTGTGCATCCAACCTAAATATTTAAAAATATATTAATAGCTAAACTTTTAAAAAATTGACTATACGTATCCCAAACCGATATGTCTTTACGAACAAAAGAGAGTACCGTACCAACGATAGTAATAATGTATCTATTATACACGGAAGATTTCAGACGCAGAGAGAGCGTCCACGTCTATCCCCCCCCCCCAAAAAACACCCTCCAAAATTCGGAAATCTCAGATAGGTCCTTCCACGAAAAATTAGAAATCACGAAAATGTCCTTTCACTGGTTATTTAGCAAAAAAGTCCCCGTAATTCCGCAAATTTGACACGAGCACCGGTTCTTTCGACCTGAAATATTTTAAAAAAAATTGAAATCGCGAACAGGTCTTTCCGCCGGTTATTTTGCAAAAAGGACCCCATAGTTCCGCAAAATTCCGTAAATTCGACATGAGCGCCGGTTCTTTCGACCCGGAAGATTTAAAAAAAATTGAAACTGCGAATAGGTCCTTCCGCCGGTTATTTTGCAAAAAGGTCTTTGTAGTTCCGCAAATTCGACACGAGCGTCGGTTCTTTCGACCCGGAAGATTTAGAAAATTTTGAAATCGCTAATAGATCCTTCAACCGATTATTTTGCAAAAAAAAGAAACCATAGCTCTGCAAAATCAATTTGCAAAAAACTCAAACCGAATTTTTTCTCGCGGCGCAGCATCGTGCGCGGACCTGCCTAGTGTAGTAGGCGTGTGGATGCATGGCACCTTGCCGTCCACATACTCCACGCATGTGTAGAAAATGTACACGTTAAAAGCAATCAAACAAATAAACGGCGAACGAACTAAGTATCAACGTACTGATTTTTCTGTGAGAAGTACGTATCGATATATAAATATATATCCTCCATCTACTAAAGATGATGAATTTCCGGCACAGCGTGCGATTGAGCCGGAAATGAGCCGAGTCGGCTCACGGCTCGAGCCGAGCCAGTAAAAAAAAATTGCGTTCAAATCCTTTTTCCAAAAAAAAAATACGATTAGGTCTTTTTTTCAGGACAAAAATTATGATTAGGTCTTTTTTTTAAAAAAAGAAAATATATTATGTTTAGGTCCTTTATGCGTTTTTAAGTATTGCGCTCGGATCTTTTTACTAAAAATCAAAATTACGATTAGATCCTTTTAGGGAAAAAATACATTTAGGTCTTTGTTTTTTGAACAAAAAATACATTGCATTTGGGTCCTTTTTGCATTTTTCTAACATTACGTTTAAGCCCTTTCGTGGAAAACACAAAAAACTTTTTAGGTCCTTTTTGCGTGTTTCCTCGAGTTGCTCTCTGTAGTGAGCGGTATTCGCACGTTTTCTCGATTTGCTCGCGTGAGGAGCGGCGCCCGAGACGTGGCACGCCGCGTATGATTGGCTAGTATATCAATATTGTTGAGAGGTACGGCCGGACGTCAGCTCCTGTGCCACACGCCCGTTCTGTACTGTAGAAACTCGTGGCTCAGTTGGTTAGAGCACACGATAGTGACTTCGAATCTCAGCAATCTCTCATTTATTTTACTCTCTTTTATGTTAAAATGATGAAATCCAATTACCTTTTCTTTTTTATTCATTTTAGGTGACACTTTGGTTGATTTTTTCATATCCACTTCCACAGATTTCACAATATTTAGAGTCTATTTATATAGAGTGGATTTGGATTCAAATATCTTAAAATGATGAAATCCAATTACATTTTCTTTTTGATTCATTTTAGGTAACACTTGGTTTATTTTTTTCATATCCACTTTCACGGATTTCAGAACATTTAGAATCTATTTACATGAAGCGAATTTGGATTCGAATCTTCATGAGGATGTTTTTTTTAGCGTGTCTTCCAGTGAAAATCTGCTACAGTATATTTCCTGGTTTTCTTATTGTGCTACAGTGTTTTGCTTCCTTTTTTTAAAAAAAAATTTCCCTCTATTCATGTTAAAATGATGAATCTCTTTGAGGAGTCACCCGCAATGTAACTATAGATTTTTAGTGATGTACAGGTCCGCTAGCGTCCACCCACCAGGAGCCCCTTTGGCACCGTAAAAACTACGGTGCGAGAGCTATAGTTTTTTTTTAAAAAAAATACTAATTTTTAAATTTTTAAATAAATATTTTTCATTTTTTTAAAAAATAAGTATTTATTATTATTTTTTTATATTTTTTCAAAAAGATTTCATCTTTATATTAAAATCTTTACTTGTCTCAATATTTTCTTTTATCCGCAGCAACGCGCGGACCCACTAGAGAGGCGTCGGGAATGGCCCGGCACCCCAAAAATTCCGGCGCTCCGGGTATGCCACTGGGCACGATCCCGGCGTCCCCAAAAATGCCACCGGGTCGTTGTCGCACTCGTCGACGGTGCCCTCGATATCCCTGAGCCTGCTGCTAAACTTCTCGAACGCCGCCTTGACAATGTGCTTGGCCTGCCACGCCAGCTCGGCGTACTCGCCCATGTACTCGTCGTCGGGGGAGTGCGAAGAGAGGATGTCGAGCGTGGCCATGATCTTGAATTCTTGATGGCCTACTGCATCTGTGAGGGGAAGCTCTCTAGCAGCACCTCCTCCGGCTTGGCTACGAGCCTACGAACTTCGTGTCCTGCTCGTGGTTCTCCTCCACCGGCATGCTCGTGTCCTGCTTGTGGTTCTCCTCCACCGCCATGAGAGATTGGCGTCGGGCCCGTGCTTGAAGGCGCGCTTCCACTGCGGCTTCGTCGGCTACTGCGGCCGCGTCAGCTCGACGAGGAAGAAGGCCGTGCGCGAGCAGTTCAGAGTCGTCTCTGGCAGCTCCCGCACCCTGTGCACGTAAGCAGGAACACGTCGTGGTATGAAGAGCAGCTTCTGCTCCAGCGCCTCACATATATCGATTGATGTTTTAATTCGCATCATTAGTGAGAGGTTAGCTGCTTGAGCACCTCACACTAATTAATTTCCTCTGATTAATCGACTTTGACTAAGTCGATCATTAGCCATCAATTTCACGAGTTCTTGCATCAATCGATCTCGTATATACGCTCGACTGTCATGACGCCGTTTATCTACTTCTCGTTGATCTCCTTTTGTACACCTCCGAGTCGAGCTAGCTCACGATTGGGAATTCCTTCACTCAGTGGCGGATCTAGTCGGGGGTACCGGTGCATTCAGTTGATCAAATTTGTTGATTGAATTGGTTTTGAATTTTGGTGATTTGTAAGATCTAAGGACTATTTGTATTGTACTTTTTAGCAAATTTCTAATATATGTGTTAGATTTATAATATTACGAAGCTATTATATAATATCAGAGTTATGCGTGTGAAGTCTCACCTCTAACGAAAATTTTCTAGCTTTACTGCTGTGTTGCAGGCCTAGCTACCTTTAGCTTGGACTCATAGATTTTACGTACTTCAGTGGCAAAACGTACATGGTTTCTTAGACAGGCTTGTAAGTTACACGCATGAACGTACAAAGTACAACGCAATACTCAATTCAGCAGTTTCGTATGGACAGCACTAACCCGAGTTAGACTAAGCATGCATCCGCTGAATATGCATATGAATGCTTGCAAATAGCCTACTAACGATCCCAACAAGCTAGGTACTGGAGTTAGAAAATACAGTATAGAAAGAAGCCACGTGCCAAACCAAACCCGAGCTAGCGCAAGCACGTGCATGCTGAGCTAGCGGCATCATGGTTAATCGTGGTGACTTCGCGACACGTCACCTCTAAAAAAAGGTTTGTGACACGTCAAACTGAGCGACACAGAGTACTGTACACAATTAGCAACAGACAGAAACAAAAAATGAAATCGAACGAGCAGACAAGCAGAACGACACTAACCTTGATGAGATCGTTGAGCACGAAGTCCGGCATCCACGGCGGCGGGCGGTGCATGGACCGGTGGACGAGGCGGCGCAGCCCGTCGGCGTTCTCCGGCAGCAGCGCGTCCTCGACCGCCCTCTCCTCCCGCGCCGCCATCGCCCTCATCTCCCCGACCGTGGCCGCGACCCCGCTGGTCATGACCACGACCCTGGCGACGCGGTCCCTAGCCTCCACTGCCGCCATCCGGTACGCCACGAAGCCGCCGTAGCTGATCCCGACGACGTCGTAGCGGTAGACGCCGAGGAGGCGCATGGCGTCCGCGGCGCAGCGGGCCTGGAAGGCGACGGAGCGGAGCCGCGAGGCAGAGCGGGAGTGGGGCCCGAAGAAGAGGAGGTCGGGCGCGTAGAGGTGGAAGTGGTGGGAGAGGTGGGGGAAGTTGCGCGCCCACGTCCACTTGGCGTCGCCGCCGAAGCCGTGGAGGAGGAGGAGCGGCGGCTTGGAGGACGGGGAGGCGGGGCACCAGACGCGGATCGTGGTGCCGTGGGGGTCCGGGAGGCGGAGGTGGACTGGGCGGAGGCGGAGGAGCGCGAGGAGGTGGAGGGAGAGTGCTGCGTCACGGAAGGCGGCGAGGCGGAGGCGGAGGAGCAGGCGTAGGAGGAGCAGCGAGAGGGAGAAGAGCGCGAAGAGGGTCGAGGTGGCGGGGTGCTGCTGCTTCATGATGCGCGGTGGCGCCGGCCAGCGACCCACGTGCGCGTGGTTAAATATGGGAGGAGAGGGGTGGACAGCCGGTAAATATGTCTTTCAGATCGATGGACTCGAGGCGCGACGTGTGTACGTACGTACATATATACTACTCCCATCACACCTGTTGCTACTCCCGCTCTGTTGGAGTGGAATTAATACTTGAAACTCTAGCAGAGACATCCCTCCTGAAGTCCTGAGTAATTGATGAGTGGATCAGATACGGAAATGAACTCATGATGGATGCTCCATTTGCCTTGCAATTTAAGGCTCCATGACTCCATGCTGCGCCGGCCTTGCAATTTAAGGCGACGCACGACGTGATCCAATCTCGCCAGCAGCCAAACAAACTCACAAAAATTCAATGTGCCGCTTGTTCGGGATCTCCTGCGAACGGGCCATGCGTGGCGACCGTAAGTGCGTGCCCACGCCCGTTCCCGTACTGAAAGACGCGCATGTCGGGGTTGAGAGTGAGCGAGCCCATGCTTGGACTTTTGGAGTCGATGGCCACCGCTTGTTATGGTGGCGAAGGTGCAGCCCCATGTGATTGCATTGCATCTGAACCTCTCACTCCCCAGTGGTCAGTATTCGCCGCCTTCTAAACACCTCAAAATTAAGTGTATTTCAGCCATGTCGGAGTAGTGATCTAGTACGAGGTAATCTGAGTTAAGTACTGTATTGTTTAGGTCATATTCAGATCTTTCCTATATATCACCTAAAGAGTTTAATTAAATTTTTTAAATCGATATGGATTTAACTAGGCATGATAACCCGATTCTTGTATCTTTCATTCCTATAGAGGATGGCAATCAGATGCGATGGCCGTAGATAGTGCTTGCCTATATCTGTACTCGTGAAACTATTCTCTCTCTGCGGGCATGTCGCCCAAAGGCAACATGCAAAGAACCTTACCTATGCCCATCACCCGTGGGCATGCCCCTGTCAAATTATTGTTAGGGTTAGCATGGTAAAATAAAAGAGATAAAGATTTAACGTGGAAAACCCTTACAGAAAAAGTCACAGGAAACAATCCACTATAATGCATCAAGGATTACAAGTACAGGGTGTTGGCTTCTATAGCCAAAAGAGTCCTAGTTGTAGAAGACTTAGACTAATAACCTATTTGGATAAAATCAAAAGATATAGTAAGTTGAGATATTTGAGTTATCTCCGACAAACCTCCCTTTAACTCAAAATCTATAATGATATTGTCTCAAAAAACCCTAAAAAGTAAATAAGCACTATGAATACAAGTGCGTTAAAAGTCTCAATGACTAATGAATAAGAAAGACTGGAACAGTCAATCCAAACACTTGGAGTGTAAAAGACAAAGACTGGAATAGTTTTATCCAAATGCTTCTCATGAAGCGAGATTGAGTAAACCACTAGTAGGTCCAGAGAAAGACTAGAACAATCAATCCAAACACACAGCTATCAATAAAGCAGATAAAGAAATCTGGGTTTTCAACAATTCATAACCCCAGCAAAGTCTGAGTCTGTGCAACTGACCTCCTGAAATAAACACTCAATCATCAAATGGCATAAGCCAAGACATCACATGTGGTGCAGGGTAGATAGCGAAGAACACATAATATGGATTTTTGACATGCTTCACCTAGAACATAAAATTCGGCAAACTGCCTACTGGAAATCCATAACATAGTTGAAACTGCTCAAAAAATGTCAATATGAAGAAAAAAATTATGCCATCAATGGAGTATAAATTGCAGTAGACCCCTCGTATCAAGCAAAGACAACAAAACAAATTGTAGTATCCACGCAGAAACAAACTCTTTCTTGCACTTCAAACATTCATCTCAAACTGACATTGGAGCAAAACTTTCACTAAAAAAACTCCGAAGAGTATAATGCTACCATCAGAGTGTCATCGAATTCCAAATTGACGTTGCCAAAACCTCCATAATGATCATGCAGGTGATCCAAATTGCAACGCATTCAAATAGTGAATAAAACACCAAAATAACGGTGATGAAACACCAAATTCAGTTGTATCCTCAACTGATATTTTTTTTCTTCTCCAAATAGACGATGAAACGTCAAAGAAACCAACGATGTAACGTCAAATAAATTACCAAGAATCTGCAAATGATAAATCCCGCATGAATGCTGCCAATAATAAGCACAATGGCCTAAATTGCAAAAGAAATCCGCCAAGAATATGCATAATGGCATGAACTGTGCATGAATACCATTAATCAATAATATGTATGATAGCTTGAAGTTGAGCACTTGTTAGGGTTAGCACGGCAAAATAAAGGAGACAAATATTTAATGTGGAAAAACTCTTACGAGAAAAAACCACAGAAAATAATCTATTATAATGCTTCAAGGATTATAAGTATAGAGAGTTGTCTTATATAGCTAAAAGAGTCTTAGTTGTAGAAGGTTTGGACTAAACCTATTTGGATAAAACCAAAAAATACGGTAAGTTGAGATATTTGAGTATCTCCAACAATTATCATACATCAAGGTGAAAATAGCAACACATCAAGCAATGAAGCAGCTTAAAATGCAACCAATGACGAATATTTTTTAGCAACATTTCAACAACATCATTTCTCTCGATCCCATCTACAATCCTACGGATGCACGACGAGTAGCAAATTCCAATAGCAATAGGGTGATCCAAATCTACTCAAAATTTTTAGTCTCAAACACAACACAACAGCAAGACAAATCCCTCTTTCTCTGCTACGATTATTATGCCAAGCAAACTAAAAAAGAAAAGACAGCTTCAAAAAACACACAAAATAACAAATCATACACCCTGATTTACTTCTAGAGTAAGCAAAATTTCAGTCATAATCTCTGAGGAGGTCAACTCCTGCTAGAATCCAGGCAACAGTAGCGGGTTGGGAACTTGGGAACCCTTAGGCGGCGGTGATTTCAAATCTCGGTGGCGACGGTGGCTTGGGATCCCTATAATGATTTTGGCTTCAGATCCTGGCGGTGGGCGCGATAGCTTTAGATCCTGGTGGGGGAAGGGAAGGGGTGCGGTGGGGAGGGAGCTGACCAAGGGCATGAGCCAATCATCAGCGTGAGAGCCGGGTGGACTTGGGAGTGGCGGACGATGACCCGTGGAGTGTGGATCGTGATTTGGGGAGAATGCAATGTGGGAGGTGTAAGTTCAAGCTCTATTAGTTTTGGTGATTGGTTTAATATTAATGTTTAATCATTGTTTAATGACAAATCTAATCATTATGAGACCAACATATTTAATTGAGCTACATTCTTATTAGTCTCAAATTTAGATGGAATATGGAAAACCCAAGGTATGCACTCGTATTCACTCTATTAGTTTAATGCATACTTAGGAATCAAGTTAAAAGATGAACTCTTTCATTGCTTATATATCAAAGATGTGCATTATGTTTTCAATTCTATATATTACATGAATACACACATCTAGGGGGGAGTTTATAATTTTAACTTGATGTTTCAATAGTATCGATCCATGTCTTCTTGCAAAATAAAATAAAGGATCAAGACTTTGAAACAACCCTTTGAGTATATATATAACACATGTAGTTGTAGTATACTCATGCAAATATAAAATAAACTCATATGCAATCTAAGATTGATTATGTGCATATTGATTCTATGTTCAATTAGTTATATGCACATACTTAATGGAGTTTATTCTATAGTTGATGGTCTAAATGTATTGATCCCATTTCTACCACTCAAACATATATGGATCATTACTAACTATCAAATTGAGTATATGGAACTTGTGTAGTTATATATACTTATGTCAATTTAAATAAAATTTAAATTGAGTTCGATTGTCTTTTAATCAAATCAAAGAATGCTTCATTATGTGTTGATGGTCTCTTTATTGATTAAGGACAAGCGGAAAGTTCTCGAGTATAATGAAGTATTAGTTGCATCAAAGTACTCAAGACACAATTAATCATTCAAATTGATTTGGGTTGTGCTCAATCGATCTTGGAGGCATTCATTATGTGTTAATAGAGTGCGGTGTTGATTGAGACAACTGTGTTCGTTGGACTAACGATCTTCAATGAGTTGTGAAGTAGGTTGAGTCTAAGAAGATAAAGAATCGAGAACGAGAAGTCATCATGTGTTGATGTGCTTCAAAAGGTGATCCTGAAGTGAAGAGAAGGGCTAGAGAAGGTTCATCATGTGTTGATGGACAAGAAGAAGATTCGATCTCGAAGAGAAGATGATTGGATATCATAAAAGCTCAAAGTGGATCACTAGAGGCAAAGGTAAAACTAGCTAGGGCTAAGGATGTGTTCTTAGTCTTTTACTGGTCTCGGTGTTTGGATGGAAGACCGGGTTGCTAGTTAGGTTGCCGTACTATTAAGAGGGGTTGAGTCATTTAGCTTGAGCTTCATCATGTGTTGATGAACTCAATCCGATTCACTCTAGCTCACTCTCTTGATCGAATTTTGCATGAGCTAAATATTTGCATGTGTTGCAAATAATTGAGATCATGTTTGTTTCTTTATTGAATCTTAACTGATTTGGTTTTTGCATGAAGCTATGGATTTTCATGCGTTGCAAAAGGGAGATAGCTTATGTAATGTTGTTTATATGGTTATTGCTTGAAGCTAAGTTTTGCATATGTTGCAAAAGGAGAGAGCTTAAGAAATTTGGTTTAAAGTGGTTGCATGGAGCTAGAGATTTGCATGTGTTGCAAATAGAGAGCTCATGCAACTTGATTTGAATAGTGGTTGTTTTGCATGGTGATAGAGATTTGCATGTGTTACAAATAGAGAGCTCATGCTTTGGTGTTTTAGCTTGTGATTGGATCATATTTTGATCATCACAAGGCTAAGCTTGGTTTGTGTTTTGAGTTTGCAAAATGTGTTTTTGCAAAATATTGAATGGATTTGTTATTTGTAAATGTGTTTTGCAAATGAGCTGGAAGTTATGGGTTTCGATCCTAGAGCTTGTGTTGGCATTTGCATATGTGTTTTGCAAAGTGTCAGGATCATGTGTTGATCCTTACATGGCTAAGAGGATTGATCTGATAAGTTCGTGATTTATTTGCGAATGTGTTTTGCAAATAAGTTGTGCTTAATGCGATTCTTTGGAGAATGTGAATTGGGTTTGCAAATGTGTTTTGCAAATTGCTTGATCATGTGTTGATCATCACATGGCTCAAAGAATCAATTATTATTGATGCTTGATTTAAAGAGAAAATATTTTTGTGAAAATCTGGTTCTGTTCTGTAAATCCGGCATCACTGCAGGTATAACGTCGGTAGTACCATTGGGCCGGCAGTACCGCTTATGGGAGCTGGTACTGCCGCTCGGCCGGTACTACCGCCCTTGTGAGGCCAGTAGTACCGGAGGTCCGGTACTACCGCGTGGAAGGTCGGTACCTTTTTTTCCAGAGGGGGTGTTTTTGCGTTCGGGTGAAGGTTGGAGCTACCGCCGGTCAATGGGCGGTACTACCGGAGGTGTGGTAGTACCGGGCCTAAGCCACCGGTAGCTATTTTTCAGAAAGGTTGTTCTGGATTTTCGCTGAGGTCAACAATACCGCCTGTGGAGGCCGGTACTGCCGCTCAAGTGGTACTACCGGGCTTTTGCTTGCGATAGTACCGGGTTTCCTACACAATGGCTAGTTTTCGACCCGTTGCCCTGGAAGCCGGTACTACCGGTCCTAGAAGGGCGGTAGTACCGAAAATGCTAAAAAAATACCCATCTTGCCCCCCGACGGCTAGATTTCGTGTGGTGGGCTATAAAAGGATGCCAAGGGCTAGCATTTAGGTGTTTGTGGGAGTGAAGTGCATTTGTTGCCTTCTCCAAATTGTCTCTTGAGCTAAGAGTGAGCCTTAATTGCATGTGTTGCAATTAGGAAGTGGATTGAGAGCCTCTTGTGCATGTGTTGCACTTGAGGAGAGCCTTGTGCTTGTGTTGGACTCGGTGATTACCATTGAACATGTGTTGTACTTCGTGGAGTTTAAGCTAGGTGCTTGACTTGTTACTCTTGGTGTTTGCCAACATCTAGATGGCGTAGAGCGTCGTGTGCGGGAGCTCTCAACGGAGGTTGTGAGAAGCCCCGGCAAAAGTTTATGAAGGTTAGTGCTCGCCTACCCGGAAGGGTAAAGAGGCAACCACTAGTGGATTCGAGGTGGGTGCTCAATTCGTGGAGTCGGTCCAATGTGTTTGGGCTAACCTCAACATAGACTAGAAGAGATTGGTAAGTCTCCGAACACCACGGTAAAAAAATCGGTGTGTCTCTTGTGCTTTTACATTCTCGCAATTCTTATTCTTATTGTTACTTGTCTTTAGAATTGCAATATCTTGTGTAGAGACTTAATTAGTTAGTGCACATTATGAGCCTAGTTGATTTAGGCTTTAATTGTCAAAACCTTAGTTTATCACTTCCGTATTAATTATTGTTAAGGTTTCAGCATAAGGGTAATTAGGGGTGAATTGTTTTGTAGAAATTCGTAGAGTAATTTTTCAAAGTCGCCTATTTACCCCCCTCTAGTCGGCATACTCGACCTTACAGGAGGGTGGGGGGCCTTTTCATGGGGATGGGTGGGGTGGACTGTTGATTAGCTCTGTTGGAGGAGGGGTGGTCTAGGGTTTTTTCTTGCAGTCCTACTTGCCAGTGTAGCTGATGGGTAAACGGGCGAAACAAGCACATGTGGAACTCGCACATGCCCATGCCCATTTACCCATAAGCAGAGTTTTCTTCCCATGTTCATGCCTATGGGTAAAAAAATGAGATCATACTCACCTCCATTAGGGTCGACCATCCATACCTTCATGGGGTGCATTGCCACAATAGGCCAAGTTCAATGGGTGCCTCGTCATGCTGAGGTAAGACAGTTGCCAAGCGGCTGCGGTGTGCGGTGCTGATGTTGGATCGAGCAGCTCGTAGGGACACTCTGTAGTGATATCATCGCCATCCATACCTATTAAAAAAACCTCAAGGTGTTAGTACGACATAAAGTAATGTATCACTAGGTAATCTTATAATAAATTAACATAACACAACATAAACCTACAAGTAAAAGAACTCAAGGTATACGCACAAGTAAAGAAACATAGTATATATGTATGCTACACGTAAGGCATAGATCATCAAACAACTCTAAATATAATGGCTCGATTTAGTATCACGTAGTTCGTGCATAACAGATTTCATATAGTTCTTACAAAACAATGAGGACAACACCAATCTGACATAGATCTTAGAAAACAATATTTTTTTTTTACATTATAACACAAGTTAACATGTAAGGCTCCGCCGCAACTTCCTATTAGCCCATCCGACAAGGGCAATATTTGAAGGTATGACTGTTCTCCTTTCAAATGGAGCATTTCCTCAAACGATATCCACTTCTGATTCAACTATGTCATTCCTAATACGTCTCGTTTGCTAGCGGCCAACTCCCTTGAGCTTGTTAAGGTCATGGACCCATCTTTCTACCCTCAGCTGGGATGGTCGATGAATGATCCAACTACACCGAAGCCATACATTCTTTGCTCCAGGTTGCCATCACCGCTTCCCTCGTGAAATATTATGAGAAGAATTTTCCAGAATCTTGTGCCACTGTTGAACAAAGGGTCATCACTTGTGCTCATGGCCTATGTAAGATACTGGGCTTATTGCATGTGCAGGAACAAATGTGCCCCCAAGTGTGCACCCATGAACAATTTTCTCATGGTTCATCCTACGACGACATTTCTCCCTACACAATACATCGAAATGAAGCTCCTTGGTGTCCATTTTGAATATTCTATGTATCTCCCCCTTCTTGCTCTTCTCTTCCATGTACTTCATGATCATAGTCAAGTAAATTTAAGTTGCTGATCACTCATGGAGAGCAACACGGCTTGTCGATCAACAAAGTATTTGGTAAAACTTTGTAGAACTCCCTTCACAATAGCTACCAAAGAATGGGGCCTTAAGCCCCTCAAAACCCAGTTGTATACCTCAGCTAAGTTGGTGGTCATGACTCCATACCTTGCACCATTGGTATTGTAAAACAATACCCACCTCTCCTTAGGCTCATGCTTAATCTACTCTAAGAAGCATTTTGTCTGCTTTGCATTCCTCCTAACCAATTCTGGAGGATCTGTGGGCATATTGTAGAGTGCAACTAGAAAATTTGCCACTCCTGTGGCGGGCTTCTTCGTTTCCCCTCTTGTGTGCTTCATCGTGAGTTCGTCTAGTTTCTTTTATAGTACACTTGACGATCGGAACCGTCGATGAAAGGACAGGGGATGTCGCCTAGAGGGGGTGAATAGGCGGATTAAAAACTTTAAAGCTCAAATGCAGTGAAATAAAAATATTGCAGCTAAATAAAATCTCCCGATGATCTAAGTCCGGAGTGTCCGGGACTTTTATCCGGATACTCCGATATGTCCGGACTGTCCGGGTTCAGGAGTCCGGATACTCCGAAATATCCGGACTATCCGGGCTCAGGAGTCCGGATACTCCGGATTGAAGACCTCGAAATGAGATTTTAAATCCCTGCAATTTTTTCAACAATCTACTTGAATACAAAAGATCTAAATGCTATCAGGTACCTGGGAATATTGTAGATCTGGAGCCAAACACAACAAAAGAGTAGATCGGGCAATTTCAAAATTCAAAAACAAATACTAAAGCAAGAGTAAGAAGTAAACTTAGAGACGATGATTTTTCACCCGAAGTTCAGATCCTTGGGGGGATCCTACGTCTCCGTTGAGGCGGCTCGGTCACACTTGAGCTAGGGTCTCTTTCAACCCTCTTCCTCTCGGTGTTGCACAAATGCACTCGCCGGTCTTCACTCCTTTGATTCCTTCCCTTACGGAGGCGGAACCGGCCTTCACAAACTTTCCACGGCCAACCACACAAAGCTCCGGTGGCTCGTAGGCGACCTCCTAGCCGTCTAGGAGTCCTCAACCTCCAAGAGTAACAAATGGTCACGAAGAACAAGCTTGGAGATGAAATCAAGTGCTCAATCAACTCAAATCTCACTCAACCTAGCACCTCACTCCTCAAACTCTTCCCAACCCTTCTCACCAAGGGGATCACTTAGATCTAAGGGTAAAGAGGTGTTTTGGGGGCTCAAGAACAAGGGTATAGCACCTCTAATCTACAGGGTAAAAGCGTCTTTGAAGTGGGGAGGAAGGGGGCTTTAAATAGAGGTCCCAAAAAAACTAGCCGTTTGAAACAGCTGGGCACAACCCGGAGACTCCGGAAAAAACCCCGGATACTCCGGATTGTCTGAGAGCAGCCACCGAGGGTGTCAACCCGGAGTGTCCGGATTGAATATCCGGATACTCCGGATTGCACTGGGCAGCCCGACGAAAACGAGCATAACTCTTGACTCCGGACTCCGATTTCAGTGATTTTGGACTCTACCAAAAGCTAAGAACGAGGGCTACACAACTAACAAGGTCTCACTACCTAAATCTCAAAGGATAAACACAGATTTCACAAAGAAATCAAGAGAGACCTACAACCCTCACTTTCCGGCACCACCAACACCACTCTCTTTCTAAGATTCACAAGGATGGATCACTTTAGCACTTGACACATCTAAAAGTCATTCGACATCGCATCCCTCTTAATAGTACGGCAATCCTTAGACTCAAATTAAATCAAAGATAATATAAGTCTAGAAATAGTCACTTGCCGTCTTCTTTCTTAATGTCGATGCATGAAGACCTTCACCATATAATTGATGACATCTTCGCTTTGTCCAACTCGACTCGATTCACCTCATGAGACTCTCGTCCTATCAACCTTGACTTGATCATCCTCTCTGACGATCTCCACACCAAGTCGCTCTTGACTTAGTCCTCAACTCTTGGTGACACCGCCGTCTTGTTGACCTCAGCTTAATGATCATCCTCCAAGATTTCTTGGTCATCATACACATACGGGACCTAATTCTTTCCAAACTACTCATGAAAGACATTAATCCCAAAAAGCTCAATAGATATGAATAAATTGATATTTGTGAACAGTTGATTTCAACAAGTGTTTCATATAAGGAAGCACAACATAAATGGAAACACTTGACATAAGAAATGTTCTCTACTAAGTACATCATGATGAATATGTAATTGATCTATATGCACTAGAGAGATATATAATTGCCAATATGATGAATCAATTAAATCATGGCAAGGATCACAGTCTTTACTTAAATGAAGCATATGATAGAATATACACGAATTGTACATGTGCAAATAATATTTGGAATAAGAGTAAATATGTGATCCAACACTAGATTAAACTTCACTAAGAGAATTGCATGAGAAGATATACAACTAAAACATGCATGTACCAAGTCAATCTATAGCAATATGAAGTTTAACTCTAGTTAATACATGCATACTAAAAACAAAGTACATAATGAACTCAAATGAATATATATGCACAAATAAATATGACATGAACCAATGTGCATATATATAATCAACATGCTACTTGGAGTTCACTATGCATTTGCACAAAAGGAATACAATAACAAATATAGAAGAGATACCAAAATTGTATACCTTATCTTTGCTTAACCATCCCACTTGATTTTCCTCTAAAAGATGAGACTGATACTTAACTAGGCAATAACATGTTAGTCTCATAGCAATATAATCATATTAGAGGTTTGTCATTTGCTAAGCACTAAGTTAAGCATTTACTTAATTGCATAGATTGTCATTATGAGTATTTGTCATTAATCACCAAAATAACATAAGTGCCTAGATGCACTTTCAGTCGACCGTAGAGGGGAGGATGTGAGTAGATCGTGTGAGGGCGAGGCCCGAGGTCGTGCTCGTTCGGGAATGGCGCGTGTCGCGGGGTGTATATCAGGGAAGAAGCAATGAACACGAGGTTTATACTGGTTCGAGCCCCTGGGTTCGGGTAACAACTCTACTCCAGTCTTGCCCTAAGGCGAAAGATGTATATGAAGCTTCGTGGGAGAATACAAGCGGGCCCAGACTCGGAGCCGCTTGGAGGCGAAGCTGCGAGGGGGAGCTCGGGTATCTTCGTCCCTCGGTGGGAGCGTCTCTTCTTGTAGCCTCAGTGTTCCGGTTCGAGGTGTTTGTTTTTCTACCGAGGGCCACCCCTTAGGTCGGGGTGATCTACCATCTTTTATAGCTCTCTGGGAGCTTCGCCACCTGGTCGCGAGGCTTATGTCAGGTGACCGTGGCGAGTTGACAGGAGTTGCTTGAGAGATGACGGTAGTCATTGGGAGTTGACGGGAATTGTTTGGCACTAGTTCCCGCGTAGGGGCAGGTTTGGCGCTGATTCCCATGTAGGAGAGAGTTTTTACACGAGAGAGACAGATTATTACAAATGCCGTTTACCTCGGGAGGTGTGAGGTCATGGCGTCGAGCTCGAACCGGGTCCTCGTCCTTGCGCTCAATCCCGAGCTCGCTGGACCCGAGCCCGGGCTGAGGGAGTGCACCCTCTAGGTCGGAGACAAGACCTCGAGCTTGTGAGAAGCTGCCACGAGACCCAGGGGGATGCTTACAAGTGGCGAGGCTACCGATCCCCGACAACACTAAACTTTCTTTGCCGATTTTGATCACAAAGCACCTTGAAAAGCTTCATTGGGTTCTTGTTCCTGAGTTGCTTGTAGAAATTAGCACCCGTTTGCCTCTTGCACCATTTGCTCTGCAAATTAGGCCATGGATATGGATTGTCTTCCCTTTGTTATATCTACATGATCACCTTCAATAGGCTGCCATGTTGATCATGTATGATGCAAACCTGAGGCTGGTCAACCACAACACTAGCTTTTATGTTTATCGGAAAACCACAACCAACTACCGATGTTACCACTTTCCACAAATACAAGTGCGATGAGAAGAACCTGGTTGTTAATATCCACATCAATTACAGTTAATATCTAGCCCTTATACTTCTTAGCTAGGAAGATGCCATCCATGCAAAGCAACAGACGACAAAGGTGCCATTCATGTAAAGCAATAAACAATAATATCTGAATGTATTGATGCACGCACCAACGCTTAAGTACCATCTTCCCAAAGAATCGTTATGAGGCCTTTTCCAAAATATTGACATAGGTCCTAAGATTTCTTTCTTGTATGAGTCAAAGCATATCAGACAGGTTGTGGTATGAGTCTTCAAACCTACTGAACCTTTCTTCCAGTGCCTTCTGTTTTGCCTTCCAAGCCTTAGCCTAACTTATTATGTACTAGAACATCTCCTCTATTGCAAGAATAATGGAACACAACTAAAAATCCAGGTTGCCCACAATCTTTCTGTACATGGCATTTGCAACAAAGCCTGAAGACATGTTTCTATGGGATTGCAAAGACTCTGTCACTACGCATATGCGTGGAACGACTATTGAGCACTTTGAATGTACCCCACTTAGGTTGGTGTACATGGACTCGCCATGGAAATTTCTCTATCTCACACTTCACATCATACACATGCAGGCCGAACTCTACTGCCTTGAATATCTTCCTTAATGATATTGACCAAAACTTGACTACTTCCTGCACATTCTCCTTACTTTTGTACAATGCTCCTTGTCTGACCTTATTCTGCTCATATTCCCATGCAACCCGCTGACCTTCACTAATTACTAGTTTGCCAAACTATTATACGTTCCACTCCAACAGAACTGTTTGATTACATCTACTTTTATCTTTATCAGAACTTTTATCATCTGATAATGCCTCGATGTTACGGTCTTCGAGCTCTATTCGTTTCACCAAGGCTGTGATATTTTTACCTTCGTCTGAAATGCCCATGGGTTCGTGCACCTTTTCCATGGGAAGGTCTACATTCTTAACTCCAACCGAATCATTATCGTCTCCTGCTTCTTGGCTCATGAAGTATGGCTCAGTGTAGCTCGATTGCCCAACTTCGTGGGCATCATCACTGATGGCATCTTCTTTCATCACATGAACCGGAGGGACTTTCTCAAATACTTCGGCCAGCAAGACAATCCTCGCTTCTTTGGTAATCTCACGTATGAGCTCAACGAGTTTGGACCCTTTAATTCCACTAACGCATAGTACGTGTGTTGCCTACATGAGTAGTAACACCATGCAACTTCAGATCGTGCAATGCTTGGTCAAGCGAGAACAACCGATACAACTATATCATAACAATGCCCCTATGGATGTTGCTCTGCACATGATAGATTGTCCGTCACATATGAAAAATCACACAAATCAACCCCTTCTGCACCCATCTTGGAACCCCTTCTCCATAGTGTATTTTAAATGCTACTCACTCATCCATGCCTGTCAATGATTTCAACAAAAATCTGGTGTTAATGACAACTACTCATTCTATTAAATAACACGAAATAGACCTAATAACAAGTTTGCTACTCGAATTTAAACATTCATAAGAGGGGATTTTTGTAGCATGCAACACCCTAAAGAAAGGGGAAAAATTCGTACGTGTGGGTCGATGTGTGGGGGTGCACTGGTGAGAGCGATGGGAAAGAGACAAGAAGTGGGAGAGATGGAGGAGGCAAATCAGGAGTGGATGGGTATCATGAGCGGTGATGGTAGCTAGGGTAAAAGCGAGGGGACACATGATGAGCGGTCTCATTTTTTTGGTAGCGAGATATCAAATGGTCCTGATTTTGGGGTGACACGGTCAACTGGAAGGGAAAGGGGAATATTAAACAGTAACCTCCCTATTAATAGTTCGCAAAAATGATACATTTTATATGATGTGTAGCTATATATCCTATCATGCCTAATTCTTTCCTGAGCTACGCATAGTATTCCTAGCATATTGCCTAAGTTTCTCATGACGACTTGCGTCACCTTTGATGGTTTTCACCCCTAAATTATGGAAATTTTTTATTTAATATTTATTTTAAATCTTTTTTTCAAAACTAGGCGTTCGGTTTTCAAAATTACAAAAATGGGCGCCCATAACCCGTGTATGGGGCGATCGCCCCATACACGGCGATACTACCTACCTCACTAGCTACCAGAATCGGCTGATGGCGGTGTCTGCATATGGGCCCCTGTCGCTCGAGACAGAGCGACGCCAAGATAGGGGCGACAGGGGCATAAATATTTTTTTAATCTTTTTCAAAACTAGGCGTTCGGTTTTGAAAATTGCAAAACTAGGCTCCGGTCTTAATTAATTTTCCAAAAATAATCAATAGGACAGAAAATTTTTAATTCGTAATTAATTTTCCGAGAATAATCAATAGGACAGAAATAACGAAAATGCTCATAGTACTGATGTACTTTAATATTTTAAATCTTTAAAGAATTGATACCTATTAGTATTGATTATAAATAATTTGTAACCTGTATTATTTTTTATGTATTGGCCAAAATATTCCATAAGTTAGAAGCACTATATGTATTGGCCAAAATCGTCTGTTCCGGACCAACACGCGACTAGGGGCAGTCGCATTACTAGCAAGGTCCAACTAGAACAAGGTAAATAAATTTTATGTAAACACTTTTTAGTGCATTATGAACAAATTATACAAACCATGCCTCGAAAAATCCTGAAATAAATATGTCTTGTTCGTAGGGTGTTAGGTGTCCATTTTAGGGGGAAAATTACGAATAAACTCAGTTGAATAAACCAAATGACTGTAAGTAGCCTCATTTGCATGACATACTTAAGCTTTTACGGCAACCCGTGAAATATCATTTGTAAATGTAATTTGTTGGGAGAAACAGGCGGAGTTGCTCTTTAATATATGCAAGACTGTGGTGGGAAAATATTTTATTTACACCTTTCTTTGCATATTAATCTGCCAATTACAATAACCCAAAGTATTATGGTCGAGACAACAATGAAACGCTGAAGCCTTTTCGACAGCCCGCGAAATATCATGTTGAAATGTAATTTGTAGGGAGAACGGCCCAGGTTTGCTCTTCGATATATGCAGTATCATATGGCGGGAAAATATTTTATTTACACCTTGCTTTGCATATTAATCCTACCAGTGCAATAACCCAAAGTATTATGGTCGAGGCAACAATGAAACGTCGAGACAACAATGAAATGCTTAAGCCTTTTCGGCAGCATGTGAAATATCATAATGAAGGTCTAACCATAGGTTACTGCGAAAAATAAGGTAGGCCACACTCTTTATTACGGCTTAAAACAGGAAGGAGTACCATGAGCAAGGAATTTGAAATATTAACTCTAGACGTCTACTGAGTGCTTCGAGGCCACTTCCCATTCGCCCATGCCTCCGGTGGGGCATCTCTGGCACGCCGCGCCCTCTCTCGTTTTCTCTCTCTGTCGGCCTCCTTCTCCTCCGCTTCCTTCCTACGTGCCTCCTCGCGTGCGGCATCGCACTGCTCTTGAAGCTGCCGCGTGAACTCGTCCTGCCGGTTGGCTTGGTCAAGAAGCCATTGGTCGTCGGGGTTGATCTCCGTATCAAACCACTGCTCAAATTCACATAGTGGCGGAGGTGACTGCATAAAACGTAAATTAGCAAAGTTTCATTCACAAATATTACGTAAGCCGTACGATTATTACCATGCGGCGATCCTTCAGGCTCTTCTCCGACGGATCGAAGGCTTAGTTGCGGCATTCCAATACCTCCTCTTCCAAGTTGGAATTTACCAAGAGCGGACAAGCTCGCAGGATCTCCACATACCGGGTTCCTACATACCAAGGGTTCCTACGCGTCGCGCGATTGCCCCGCCTTTCGTAGCAAGTGGGAATATTCTCGTGGGGATTTTCTGAAGCCTCGTGACGTCCCTCCGAACCGTATTTCCAAAGCATCCTTTTCGCTTCTCTATGCCTTTCCGTAGCTAATCTTGTACTTCACCCTGAATTGCCACGGAGAGACATTGCCCAAGATTTCACCGCATCCATCACAACATCCTTGTCTTTATATATGGACCCCTCCGTCACCTCGTTCTCATGATACTCACATGCATCAACGCTACCTTCATTCATTGTTAGGTCTTCGTGGCGAATACTAATAAAAGGATACCCCAACGGCCCGAGCGACGAGCGGCTGACCTCAAGCATATCTCCACTTTACAGCGCGCCGCCCGCCACCGACCGAATCACTGCGAGACCGCGAAGGCATCCGCCCGACCGGCCAGGAAGCGAATCCGACCAGATAAGCGCTCGACCCCTCTTGGCGGGGCGGGATCTCCGACTCAACCAAACCAAGGTGGTGAACGCGGAGTGCGCGTGTCGTCCTCACCGCCTACCGCCACGCACCCTCGGATAAGGTCAATCGGAGCGACTATCGAGGCGGTGGCTCCTTCCCAAGAAGATCCTATTGTCAGAAGACAAAGCTTCGGCCCATCAACCGTCACGTCAAGACGAGCGCCGCGCTCCTCCCGCGGCACAGCGTCCACGCACCTCGGCGCCGGCGTTCGCAAGGATCACGAGAGCACCGCACGCTACTTCCCGAAATACCTAACCTCACGACCACCAAGGCTACCAACCCAAAGATGGGCAAGGCGGGTGGCGACTCAGTCCACGGGACGAAGGACCGGAGCTCCTAGCGTGAGGTCACCTCGCTTTCCTCGACTCTCGATGTAACCTGCCCCTTCCTTCAGATAAAAGGAGGCGGGCTAAACAATTCAGGGAACAACAAGCAAGAACAAGAAAGGAGAGAGCGCTATCAAACTCCTCTCGCTAAGCCATTGGCATTCTCGCTTGTAAAACTTTGTGCGATCATCTGTACCAAGAGTAATACAACACCACCACACACCTAGCCGGGTAGGACCTTGGCCGAACGGTATACATCTTGGACTCACGAGTCTAACCATTGAGAGTGGGCAGGCGAGCTACCTACGTGGATAGGCACCTCAAGAGCATTATCCTCCTCATCGGAGTGCTCACCATCGCCACTAATGGCGTTCGAGACTTCCTCACCAACATTGCCAAGTACAGGGGCCACCAACCCAGTGTCTGCTCAAGATTACCGGCTCGCATGCGGGTGGGGGAGCGACAGATGATCTCTTCATCATCCGTTACCTCCCCATCTACCTCGCGGACTCGGCTCGAGCACGGCTCGAGTACCGCCGCCAAAGCTGTCGAGAATCTGGGGCGACTTGAAGAATCTCTTCGTCGGTAACTTCCGGGGCACTTACAAGCGCCTCATGAAACTCCTGAGACACTGAAGGGCTGCAAGCGGCGGACGGAAACCCTCGGGACTACATCCAAGGTTTTCCCGCCAAGGTTTGAGCTCCTCGACATCTCCGGCGCCGATGTCGTGGAGCCTTCATCTGCACCTCTGCAAGGCCTTGGTGCACTGGGTGCGGGCGCCTCAAGCCGGGACCACTAAGGAACTCCTCGACATCGCCGCAACCACGCCTCCGGCGGAGGCTAGGGCTATTTTCGAGGAAAGCCCAGCGAGGCGCGTCAAACGGGTCTCCTCGGCCGCCGACAAGCGAGGCGCGCGGAAGCGGTCCGTGAGACCCAGGTAAGTCGCCACGGTCGACCGCCTGCCAGCAGCGGCAGCGCCCGATCCGTCGCCAACCACCGAAATTGATGGGCGGCCCATGCGAACCATGGGTTCTCCGTCAAGCACAAATCACGGATGCGCTGGCCCTATAGGCGCTATCTCTCTAGCGTCCCGCCACGCCGCTGAGCAAAGGAAAGAAGCCCGCCGCCCCGCGAACGGGCGGAGAAGAAGGCGACGACGAGTTCCCGAGCCGGCGGTGCGCCTCATGATCTTCGGAGGACCGGCTTGCTCTCGCCGACAAGCGTCGACTCGCTCGCTACTGCGCGAGGTCCACCTTTATCCGCGGGCGTCCCCAATATCTTGGTGGTGAGTTCGATCACCTTTGATCGGACCGATTGGGCTGCCCTGCTGTCGGCCAGATATCGGCAAGCCTGCGCGCTACCACGGCCGCCAAGTTCTCGGGCTGCCGGCTCCAGGATGCGTCGCGGACCTCGGCCGCCTTGCGAGGCCTCGGCTCGGCGCTCATCTCGGCCGACCGTCTCGGCAACCTTCAACGCCGCCGGGCCTCGTCGAGCCACGATCACATCGTCACGGGCGGCGGCGTTCTCTGCGCCTCCAGGCGGCGCTCGATTCTTCTGCCTCTGCGGTTGCGGAGATTTTGGATAAGTTCGCCACGTGGGTCGCACCCCCAAACTTAATTGAAGAATTGAGACACTTACCGGCGCGAGTTGGTCACATTGCGGCTTCCCGACTTGGCGCCTCGTATGAAGTCTTGGCTCGGCCAGCTCCTCCGGCGATCGCGCCGGGCGAACTCGAGCGTCCCCCGAGCCTTGTTCGCTCGGTCGCGGGCGTGTTACTGCGTCTGCGCGATCCCCTCCAGCAACAGGCGGCATCCTTGGCCTCGGTGACCTCCGTCAGAGGACTCCAGTTCCGCCACTCGCCCTCAAAGCCTTGGCTCCTAGGCTCATCATGAAGGGCCTTTGGCCTCTTCAAATCCTTGGCGGATCACCACCGCCTCCGACCGCTAATCGCGGGGCCTCTGGGCTAGGCGCGGCTCAAGCGCGACCATTGCACTCCTCCGTGCGCCGCCCATTGTTGTCGGAGCCTGCAGAGCTCGGCTCGACGCGACGAAGCGATCCCGCAAGTCTTTGCGAATGTCGACCTCCGTTAGTCGCACGGAAGAACTATCAAAAATGTGCAACGAATCGTAACTTTTGGTGACCTACAGGCGTCTGGTTGGACTCCCGACCATCATATCCGTATGCTCGGTGGAAGACTTGAGCAAGGGCTAGACCTTCACGGATCGCCTATCTAAACTTCGCCAATAGCGCCTTGCCGGCGGGTGGCCCACTCGCTCTCCGCTCACCCATGATGCACACCCGAATTACACCGGCGCACCTCCTCCGCCGGTTCGAGCGGACGCCACCCGTCCAAGCACCATGGGCAAGGGTGACGAGGTCAACCTTCAAATCCCTCGGCGACTGCGCCGAGGGCATCGGCCGGCACCTCCACGGGACGAGGGCGGGCACCTCCGTCGCCGGCTCGCCACGATCGGGCGCGATCACCGCAGCGCCGTTGTCTCATCCTCGAAGCAGCGATCACGTCGTCCGGAGGAGTCCCGCCGGAGGCGGGAGTTCTTCTTGAGCACGACCTCGGGTGGGGCTCGCCCCCTCGGGGCGACCGCGCCTCGGACGCCGGACGCGCGACCTTCGCCACCAACCCGGGTCACCGAAATCACCGCGCCGTTACTTGCGGCCGATGTACGCCCACGATCACCCCATATAGGCGCCTGCCACGTTGCAAAGATTAAGAGTCGCCAGGCGGCTTTGCCAAGAAGAAAAATGCTCCAAAATAAAATAATAATACACTTACAAGGCGGCGGGTGCGTGGCACGCGCGCCCTCTTCTGCGGCCCCCGCCAAGGGCAAGTCGACGGCCGCCTCGGCCACCTCACCGAGACCGCTGCGGACGGCCGCAAGCGCAAGATCACCCCCACTGAGGATCCGTGCCACGGGGCCCGTGATGCCGCCCTCGGCGAGTCCGCTCGGCGCCGCCGCCAACGGCGGTCGAAAAAACCCACCATAGGGGTGGCGGAGGCACTCCCGCCGTGTCGATGGAAGTCGTCCCCACGGCGGTGGTCTCGACACATCCTGCGCCTGTATCCCGCCGTGCGTTCATACTTTTCTTCCTCCTCCTTTCCTCCTTTCCGCTTACGAGGAGTCGACCCTCTTAGTCCTCGCCGGCGGGCCGCCGCTTCCTTATCCCGAGGCGGCTACTGGAAGACATCCCATGAGCCCCGAGAGGATGCGAGAATGTCGGTCAAGTCTGAAGACGAGAGAAAAGAGAAGCAAAGCGAATTTCAGGCTTACAGTTCGGCGGAAAAGCCACCGAGAATGGCTCGGGTGGCCATCGCGACCTGACGCGCGCCGCCGCCCATGCGTACAGAACGCGCCACCGAGCCTCCACCTCAGGCAGCGGCGGCTCGGGTTCGGCCATCCTCGCCGGTCGGGACGGCCCGCATATCGGAGCGGTGCGGCTCAGGCACAAGTGGTTGCACGCGCATCCCCATGAAGGCGCGCACAACCACGCCCCCGGTGAGCCCCGCCTCCTTTGAGCCACTGATCGCTCCACGATCGGGCCGGCCTTCTTCTCCCTCTTTTGGCCCACCGTTCCCACCTCCTCCACCACGGGAAGCTCTCGGTGAAACGAGGCGCTGCCGACGTTGAGCGTAGAGCCATTCTGAACGCCACCCTTGTTAGGCGAGGCGCTTCACCTCAGTACTGCGTGTTCGGCCGGGCGGAGGGCCAGCCACCAGAGGCGCCGGCTCTGCCCACTTTGTCTTCCGAGCCTTGCTCGAAGAAGTGCCTCCTAGCGCCAGGTCGCGGCTCGATCCCCAAGAAGGCTTCGTGCGTGATGAAGATGGCGATGTGGAGGACCCCATTAGGGTTAAGATGGTGCACCTCCACCTTGTAATGAAACAACGACCCGGACGAGCAGGTGCGGCAAGCCAAAGCGCCGCTCGAACGAGCAGGCACCACGATCTAAATCGCCCAGCGGCACGGGGTGATAGCCCCTGTCGGCACCCTCGGTAGGAAGGTCTGCGGCATGAAACCCTTCTTCACCAAGCCGAGCGCCACGCATCTTCTTGCGAGAGCACTCGCCACGACATCTTCACGGGGAGGCGGTGGAAGGTGAGAAAGAAAGTGGGGTTTTCTTTCCTTAGCTCTCTGGTGCTCTTCTTGTTTGGGCGCAGACGAAGGGAAAGAAAACGTGACCACTCAAAAGCACCCAGCAGGCGTATTTATAGAGGATTAACGAACGAGCGCCAAGCGGCGCCGGTCAGCGAAGTGTCGCGACCACCCTCGTCTGTCGCGCCCGACTGGTAACTCCGGCTTCCAATACCACTCCGCTTTTAATCCTGTCTTGTCGGCGTAAGGGCCATAAAGGCGCGCCCGAACAACGTGTCCCGTAACCTCTCGGTCTCGCCTTTAGGCGGAGCAGTTGCTCGGGCGCGAAGTTCCATTGGGCCGCTGCGGCCCAAGGCGCAAAGCTTTGTGGCTTGCGCCGAGGCCAGCCGAGAGAGTGTGGGTTCAAAAGGCCTACTCACAGAGGCATCCGGTCGTCCCGCGACCAAGGCACTTTCGGACACGAGAACCTCACGAGGCATCCGGTCGTCTGCCGACCAAGGCACTCGGACACGAGAACCTCACGAGGCATCCGGTCGTCCCCGCCGACCAAGGCAGCGTCTAGCTACTGACGTTAAGCGAGCACTCGGACACCGAACCTCACGGAGGCATCCGGTCGTCCTGCAGGCCAAGGCACCGTCTAGCTACGACGTTAAGCGAGCACTCGGACACCGAACCTCACAGAGGCATCGAAACCTCTCCTCCACGGCCGTGATAATAGATCACCTTCATTCAATTGCTCCACGCACCAGGGATAGGCACCTCAAGAGCATTATCCTCCTCATCGGAGTGCTCACCATCGGAGACTTCCTCATCCGCACGGTCCTCCTCTTCCATCAGGTGAACTATGTCCTCTACCTCCTCCCCCTCGTCGGCCACCCCTCGCGCCTCCACCACTGTCTCCTCTGCCCCCCTAATCCCTTCGCCACCGCCAGTCTCGTGCTCCTGGTCTCCGGGCTCCTCGCCACCTTCTTCTTCGCGTCCTTCTACATTTGACGTCCCCTCCCCCGTAATGTCCACCCCGACATCAAGAACTTGCGACACCGATGGAGCTACCGGGTAGCACTGTACCAATAACATGAGCGGCCAGCCCCGCTCTACGGCAAAACCAACATAACTCCTCCATGTTAACGCCGAGTTAATAGGAATCAACTCTCCGTAAAACAGTCTTGCGCATGGCTCACTATCGCTCGACCAAGAACCGAATCGTCGGGCATCCAACCGAACATCCGAGACATCCACTCCAACAAACCCTCAGATGTCCTATCGCTCGATTCGCATATGCCCTGCATTTACTCTTGAAAATGATGATAAATCCACCCCATCTGCCCCTGTGCTATCTCCCCATCTCCATAAAATATTTGGAAATACAATTTCTCCGACATGCTGCAACGTCCGACGAAAAAATATTACTCTAAATTTGTAACGTACTGAATACTATACTATCCTGAAATTTCTAAAAACTAAATACTACATTAAAGTTCTAAACGCTATCAGAGAAATTTCTAAACAACACTATCCGAGAAATTCTAAACGCTGCACAATCCTAAATTTTCTAATGAGACAATAAATTTGTAACGTACTGAATACTATACAATCCTGAAATTTCTAAAAACTTAATACTACGTTAAAGTTCTAAACGCTATCCGAGAAATTTCTAAACAACACTATCCGAGAAATTCTAAACGCTGCACAATCCTAAATTTTCTAATGCTACAATAAATTTGTAACGTACTGAATACTATACAATCATGATTTTTCTAAAAACTAAATACTACATTAAAGTTCTAAACGCTATCCGAGAAATTTCTAAACAACACTATCCGAGAAATTCTAAACGCTGCACAATCCTAAATTTTCTAAACACTAAAATAAATTTCTAATACTACAATAAATTTGTAACGTACTAAATACTATACAATCTAATCCTACAATAAATCCGAGATTTTCTAAATATTAAATGCTACATTAAAAATCTAATAACACACTCCTACAAAATTTTCTAAAAACTACAAAATCCTAAAATTTCTACGTAACTAAACAATCATAAATTTTTTTGTAAAAATACCTTCGCAAAAACGACGAATCACTTTTCCCCCTTTTTTTTTTCTTTTTCTCTTCTTTTTTTTTCTTCTTCTTTCTCCTTTTCTCTTCTTCTTCTCTGTTTTTCCTTCTGTCTCGGCTGCCTTGCTCGCCCGGTGGGCGAGCAGTTTTATAGCCCCCTGTCGCCCCTCTTCTGGGCGATCGCCCCTGTCTCGGGCGACAGAGGGGGCTCACGCCAACGGCTAGTGTAACGGCTCCGTGAAGCAGGGCAGATACACGGGTTATGGGCGCCTATTTTTGCAATTTTGAAAACCGAACGCCTAGTTTTGAAAAAATTTAAAATAAATATTAAATAAAAAAATTCTGAATTATGTGTGAAAGCATGAGCAAATGCGTTGGTCGCACTAGGCACCTTGCCCCCTTAGCTATAGTTTTTTTTGGTTAGGATTTCTCCAATTGGTCATGGATGTACTTAAATAGTAGGTTGTGTTGAGATATAGCGTTAACCTTATTTTGCCCACGAATGTTCCATGATTTAGGGGGTGTTTGGGATAGCTCCAGCTCCACCAAAATCCGTGGAGTTGGTGGAGCAGGGTATTCCTAGCTCCAGAAATTTATGGAGCTGGAGCTATAGGTACATTAAGAGTGTTTAGGTGGGTCATCTTGTTTACATTTTAGACTAAAAATATAAACTTAATTCACTTTATTTTAGCCTACAAGCTTCAGCTCTGAGGTGAAGCTAGAATCTGGAGCTATACCAAACAGGGCCTTAATAACTTCTAGGCTAGCTCGCTCCAGACCTCGCCTTGATTTTCGAAGGCTCCAAGGACCTCTGCACAAATTCGGGGACGTGGACGCCCTGGGAGGCCACCGATTCTTCCAGCTATAAGAGTAGTAGTATATGCAGGAGTCATTAGCCAGTGATCACAAGTGTTATCTTCTTGCCAAGTAAAGAAAGAAGCCATAGTGACCAATGATCGAGATGCATTGATAGGTTTTTCGCAACTTGCCAGACACATTTATGTAAACAAGGACAACCATCGAAAATTAAGAATGGCATTGACTCCAAAAACAGCTTTGATTAGGATCGGTTATACAATGCTACCACATACTACAATGGGCACACCAGGGTAGGTCCCTCCTGATCTTGGGGCCGTTGTTAGATGCTTCTCCTGAAGTATTCTAAGAGTTCAATGTTTCTCTTAGTAAGTACAGTTTGTGCCCTCTAAAGGGTAAACTAGAGATAACGATTCCTTCACTGATGGCTACAAATTAGCTTAAAAACTCTTCCAATCATGGTGAGAACAACGATAATCTTATAGGAAGGAAGATAAGGAGTACTTTTTAAGTCGATGTTGCTCTCTTTAGTCATAAATAGTTATTATTTTGGACAAAGGTGCAAACTTTCAAAACTTTGACTGCCAATATCTTTTTTAATATTTAAATTGGATACATGAAAATCATATTTGTAGATTTGTCTCGAAAAGTACTTTCATAATATTATAATTTTATTGAGTTTTATAAATATACTATAATAAAATTAGTGATCAAAACTATATTTTATAGACAATATCGCTATCCAAAATGACAATTATTTATGACCAGAAAGAGTAACATTCAAATGGCAAAGATATTAGAGATGAAGAAACCTCACAAGAAAAAGGGGTAAGAGAACAATGGAAATTCTATTTTATGATCACCCTTACCGTTTCTTCGGTGCGGTTGAGCTCACATCGTGACACATGGTATACGCAGAGCACTTTTCTTTCCTCACAGGAGCTTCTCAGTAGGACAACAGGTGAGCATGGCTCTGAATCCAGCTCATGGTGGGAATTTTATGTGTGTGTTGGGACTTGGGAGTCTGCAGCTGCACATGCATCAATGCATGCCTCCGTGCTTTGGGATCTTCTATGCTTTTCATCTTGTTAAGGGTTTCTATATTTAAACTAACTAGCTAAGAGCCACTCGACTGTATTAAGATGAATATAACCATTTTACTATTTTTATTGGAAAGTTTCTCATTTTGAGTAAAAAGTTTAAACGGGGAATTATTTTATTCGGTGGTAATTTTATTAGATATAAATTCCTCTTAAATCGAGTTGAAATTCTACGGAGTCGAGTACAATGTTTAGTGAATTTTTCGAACCGAAAGTTTGTTGAATAGAAACTTTTCGATCTGGAAGTTTTTGAATTGAATATTTTCAGAGCAGAAACTTTTCGATTTAAATTTTTTTGAGTTGAAACTTTCTAATTTGAAATTTTTTGACTTAATTTTTTTCGACTTGAAACTTTCTAATTTGAAATTTTTGATTAAAAATTTTCAAGTTGAATTTTAAATTGAAGCTTTCCAAATCAAAAGTTTTTTTAATCGAAACTTTTCGAACAAAAATCTTTTCGAATTGAAAGTTACTTGAGTTGAAAATTTTCAATTTTAAACTTTTCGATTTAATTTTTTTTGAGTTGAAACTTTCTAATTTGAAAATTTTTAATTAATTTTTTTTCGGCTTGAAATTTTTTGATTAAAATTTTTTCAAGTTGAATTTTAAATTGAAACTTTTCGAACCAAAAGTTTTTTAATCGAAACTTTTCGAACAAAAATCTTTTCGAATTGAAAGTTACCTGAGTTGAAAATTTTCAATTTTAAACTTTTCGAGTTGAAACTTTTCGATTTTAAACTGTCCAACTTGAAACTTTCTAATTTAAAAGTTTTCAATTTAAACTTTTCATGTTGAAACTTTTCGAGTTGAAAATGTCCGAGTTGAAACTTTCTAATTTAAAACTTTTTCGAGTTAAAACTTTCTAACTCGAAATTTTTCAACGCTACATGCAACAGATTATCTTCACTTCAACTGCACACCATTCCTTTATGGGCGCCACCAGCGCTATGAATGAGATAGTGAGGAGCAACTGATACGTGTCGTTCTATGAGAAATCATGCAGCTGTCCGTAGCGTGATGACGTTAAGGTTGATGGTAGATAGCAACTCCCTTTAAAAAATAACAACCGAAATAGGAAAGTAAGGGAGCAAAAAGGGAAAGGAGAAAAAGCTCTGGTACATTTGTATCGAGCTTAGGAAAGGGAATACTAACAAGCGCTCCACACGTGAAGTTGGAAGCGAGAGCTCCATGTAGGATAGTTTATCACAAAAAAAAACTGACACGTGTCAATACAGGAAGAAATATATGGACGTCCGTAGCACATTGTCGATAAGGTTGATGGTAAAATAGTGGTTCACAGAGAACAAAATTTCAAAATAGGAAAGCTCTGTCTGAAACGATTTGGCCCAAGAAAAGCCCACTCTGAGATCGTGAAACACAGCCCACTTAACAACTGCCGTTCCTTCGCGCGGCGTCCAAGCCGGCACGGCAAGCAAATCCATCGTCTCCTTCCTCTCGTCGTCAACTCCCAATTCCCAAACCACGTCCCACCTCCACGCAAACCCTAACCCCGACCCCCTCCATCCGCCAAATTCCCCAAATATCGCCGTAAATTCGGCATGCCCGCCCCCGGAAACTCCGGTTCCTGAGCTCGCCGGAGATGATCGTGTCGCGGCCGCCTCATCCTCGCCGGATTCGTCCCCTCGCCGCTGTCTCCCTGGTACTGTTCCTCCTCCTCCTGTACAGCCTCTCGGATGGGAAATTTCCACAATCTCCGCGGCTCTTGAGCTCCAATTCGCACCCGCTTCACCGTAGATTCCTCTCCGATGCCGATCCTACGGGCCCCGCATCCAAAGGTGGGGGGAACCTTTCGGAGGTCACCAAGCAGAACGGCGAGCAGCTGGAGAACCCCTCCACGGCGTGCGCCGGCATCCTTCGGCACGAGGGGTTCGGATCCCAGTGCGAGTTCCTCCGGGCTCACCCGCAGTGTAGCTCCGGCGGGTTCGTGGACTACTTACGCTTCTTCTACTGTAGGTGCGAGAGGTTTAGGGTGCTCGGGTACGCTGTGCTTGGCGTGTGTATGGCGGCGCTGTTCTATGTGCTCGGCAACACGGCTGCTGACTACTTCTGCTGCAGCCTCGAGAAGATGTCGGCGCTGCTGCGGCTCCCGCCGACTGTGGCCGGCGTGACGCTGCTCCCTTTCGGTAATGGCGCTCCTGATGTGTTCGCGAGTATTGCCGCGTTTATGGGGACCGGTGCCGGGGAGGTTGGTCTGAACAGTGTTTTGGGTGGAGCCGTGTTTGTGACTTGTGTCGTGGTTGGGGTAGTGTCATTGTGCGTTGCGGAGAAGAATGTGCAGATTGATAGGAGGTGCTTTGTGAGGGATGTTGGGTTCTTTCTGATGACTCTGATTGCGCTGTCGATTGTTTTGATCCTTGGAAAGGTGACTGTTTGGGGAGCTATGATGTTTGTGTCGATTTATGTGGTTTATGCATTTGTGGTAGCTGCAAATGAGGTTTTGAGGAAGCATGCACGGAGGCTGAAGTTTGATGTGGTCACACCATTGCTGCCTGTGAGGGGAAGTATCTTTGCACAAGGAACAGAGGAGGATGAGTCTGTGTACAGTTCACTTCTTGATGAGGATACAGATGGTGATGTAGCCCGGATAAACACATCCTTGCCTCAGTGGATGTGGGCTTCTCATGTGGCCATCTACTCAAATCATGGTATAAGAGGTAGTTCATCTGACAGTTCCAGGCCATTGTGGGGTTGGAGTGAAGGAGAAGTGGATACCTCCGCACTTAACTTTTCCAAGCTGTTTTTGTTTATGGAACTGCCCTTGACGATTCCAAGAAAGTTGACGATTCCACTAGTAGAGGAAGACCGCTGGTCGAAAGAATATGCTGTTGCGAGTGCTGGCTTATCGCCTGTTCTTTTGGCATTTCTGTGGAGCAGTCAGGATGGAGTATCCACCAAGGCTAGCGTAGCAGCATATGTGATAGCTGGTGTTTTTGGTATTGCACTTGCTGCTCTCGCTTTCATATTCACAAGTCCGGAACGCCCTCCACGGAGATTTTTATTCCCATGGGTGTTGGGAGGGTTTGTGATGAGCATCATTTGGTTCTACATTGTTGCCAATGAACTGGTTGCACTTTTGGTTGCTTTTGGTGTGATATTGGGTATTAATCCTTCAATTCTTGGGTTAACGGTGTTAGCATGGGGGAATTCAATGGGTGACTTGATGTCAAATGTTGCCTTGGCAATGAATGGAGGAGACGGTGTACAGATTGCTATGTCTGGATGTTATGCAGGACCTATGTTCAATACACTTGCTGGTTTGGGAATATCTATGCTGCTCGGAGCTTGGTCAACGGCACCCAATTCTTATGTTCTTCCGCAAGACCGCTCTCTCATTTACACGATGAGCTTCCTCGTTGCTGGATTGATCTGGGCTCTTGTTATGCTGCCACAATGTGACATGCGGCTTAACAAGATACTTGGAGTTGGCCTCATTGCTCTTTACTCGGTTTTTGTTTTTATTAGGGTAAGCAATGCTATGGGTATATTGCCACTTCCTGGCTTGAGTTAGTTGCTTGCTTCCCTTGTAAAAATGAGATACACCTCGAACTGCTTGTCCATGTCTAACATTTATACTAATGAAATGGAATTATACACTGTTCTTCTGTTGTGTCATTGTGTGTCAATTTGGGAGTATGCTTACAGGTTTGGGACAATGAAATAGAACACGCCTGCAACTGGCGTATTTATGTGCAAACTTGTCACCTTGCATAGTACTAATATTACACTTTTTCAGTGTGACCTTTTGAGCGTACAAAAAATCTTTGTTATTTTCTGCACAGTACTATTACCTTTTAGCTTTCATGCTGTAGAGCTGGTGCTTTTGTGTGAGGACGTGATATGTTATAATGTTTGGTAGGCTATGTGACAGAATACTGGTAATTTGGTATTCTCACGTTGTTTACTGATTGCTGACTTCCAGATATGTTAGCTTGTTTTCGATGTTTTTCAGCTATTTGGCATGAAAGGCCTCCACATGATTTTCACCGTGAGGCTGAAATGCAGTAAGCTCTCTAATGATCGGCCTGACGATCAGCAACTGTCTTCGGGCAGAGTTGTGCATGCCCTAACAAGCACTTTTCTTATGCAAAAATTAAAATATCGTGGTGTCCTGTGGAGGCAACTTAAAAGACAACCCATTACAAAAGTCATGATTTCTCTCTAGATGCATGCTGGGAATCGAGATGTCCAAACGGGCCTGAGCACGGCAAGCCCAACCGTAAACGGGTCGTGTCGGCACGGTCCGCTCGCCCGTGCCGTGCTTGGGCCGACACAGCATAGCCGGTGCGGCTTGGCAGGATTAGGGGTAGGCACGGTCCATTTAGTTTGAAAAATAGTCGTTGGAGGCTTAAAAAATTCGAAAAAATCTTGAATTTTTTTTCTTATAAATAAGTGGTTGCCCTCCATTTTCACACCAGCAATCTTTGCATTCTCTTCTATTCATTCTCTTATAAAAATTCCTTTGCTCTTGGCGGTAATTTGGCAAAATTCAAAATAGTTTTGCCAAAAATCCGAAATTCGGCTTTCGGCTTCTGTCAAGAAATCAAGGTAATAATTGTGATTTATTTTTCGTTTTGTTAGTATTTTAAATCATATTTTAGTACTAATAGCGTAATTATTTCTTGCAGTTTTCTTTATGATATGTATGATCGGAAGTTTGCTGGAGTTTGCATGTAGCGACCTCCACCAGCACCCACAACAGGTAAGAAGAAAACCGTGTGGGAAATATATGGGGTGCAGATGGCTCTTCCTCAAGGAGTTCGACTACAACAACAAGTACGAACACATCAAATGGTGGGGAGTTAGCTGCCTATCTCAACAGCGACACTGTCAATTACCAAGAGCAGCAAGATGAGGATTTTAGTATTTTGCAGTGGTGGCACGAGCACAAGATAACATATCCGGTGCTTTCCATATTAGCACGGAATGTGTTAACAGTTTCTGTCTCCATGGTTTCTTCGGAATCTGCTTTCAGTCTATCTGAAAGAATAATCGAGGAGAGAAAAACAAATCTGACAAGTGACATGGTGGAAATACTTCTCACTGTGAAAGATTGAGAACAAGCTGATCAACGAGCTCACATACTGCAGAAAATACTGAGCTGGTGGAGACGTTCGAAAATCTTTATCTAGATAATAAGGAAGAATAATTGTAATCTTAATTTTTTCATGTATCACTGAGTTATAGGTTGTACTCCTTTTTTTTGCCAAAGTTTTCTCGTGTTGAGTTTTTACTTGGCAAAGTTTTTAACGAGGCAACCAAACATCAATAAAGTTCATTATTTTATTCAAATTATTTGTCATATTTTAGAATTTATCTCATATTTTAGTTTTTTCTTAATATATATATTTTTAAAAAGTTTTTCTAATTATTCTAGATTTTCCTATTTTTTTGAATTATTCTTATTTTTTCTGCATTCTTTCGTACTTTTTCTACTTTTATAATTCTTTTGATGCTAACGGGCCAATACAGCCGGTATGTCTAGCTGGGATAATAGACAATAGGCCTCTTTACCATTATGCATGCTTTGTATCCAATCATTATCTTCCTACGAGACTTATCCAGTGTTGAACTTCGGATAACAAAGCCTTGTTCAAGTTTTCATGCTTAGACCTGGTGCTTTTGTATGCGGACGCGATATGTCATAATGTTGGAACGAACTCGGACGATATGTTATAATGTTGGAACGAACTCGGAATAATTCTCTCAGTTTTGTACTCTCTGCTGTCGTTTAGAGACTTCTGGGTTCTGGCCATGTTAGCTTGTCTTCATTTTCAAGTATGTCAGCTATTATGGAATGTGAAGCCTCCCTTGATTTCGAAGAAACTGAAATGTAGTAAGATCTCTGAACATCTCCGTGCTATATGAATATATGATCCAGTTTTGACATTCTGATGATCAGAAAGACACCAACTGCTTGGGCGTGCGTGCCTCTTTTATGAATGTGTTGTGTTTAACTAGTCACGAATTTACTTATCCGTTGCTTATTGTTGCTTCTTGCTCATGTGAATCTTTTGTCAAATCCTTTCCAAATTATGGGGAGACCATCCTAAGAATCTTGTAACCTGAAAGTCGGAGCAGCAGGAAAGGAAACCGAGAAACTGATATATCCTATATAAATGCAGTGATAACTAAGGCAACGAGTTCATCTAAGAGCATGTATGGCTGCTTTCTAAATACTACTCTATGTCATTTAAATACAAAACTAAAGACAACTACTGCAATGGTTGACATCTTAAGCTTGTTTATATAAGATTCTACAATCTTCAATTATGGTATAGAAAAGTGTTTATTATAGATAATAACTCATACAATGGTGATTTATACCGTCTATATGGTCGTCTATTCACAAATAGACATCTATACTCTCTCTCCTTCTTTTCTAGCAAAAATCTTATATAATAAAGTATATAGACGACTAACATCACATCATTATACATACCCTAAGTTCAATGATGAAAAATGCAACATCACTCGGACATTGCCTTGCACAGTTGCACCTCAATTGGAACAATTCCTCTCTATTTTCTTTAACAATCAATAGAGACGATTGGACTAAAACATGCAGGATTGATTGTTCAGAGGGCAAATCAATTATTTGTTATCGCAAAAATTGTCACTCAATGAAATGCCACACTAAAGATTGCCCTCTAGGCTTTGCCACCCAATTCATGAAAATAGTCAGGATTTGCCACACCTTTTGTATTCTAGTATTTTTCAATTATTTTAGGGGAAAATCAATTATTTGCCACCTCAAATATTGCCACTCTATGAAATGCCACACTAAAGATTGCCCTCTAAGATTTGCCACCCGATTCATGAAATAGTCGAGATTTGCCACACCTTTTGTACATAGTATTTTTCAATTAATTTAGGACTAAAATGAGCAGGTGAAAAATCGTCTTTGCCCTTTTTCTCATTGTCTTTCTTCCCCAACTCCCATCAACTCCTCCATCCACTACGCTCATCCAGACTAGTCCATCCCCTTCTTGATCTTGTCCATGATGACGAGAGACTGTGTGAGCAGCCCACATACGATCTAAGACCAATCTCCAGCGAGCAAACAAGGTCAATGATTGGATCCGGGTAGCGATATGTTGAATCATGTGTGGATTGAAGCGTGTGATGAATATTTGCCCCGGCCATTGATTCGTCACCCACCCTGAGCAGAGTGTTATTTTGCTCTGATCCCGAGATGCGAAGCAAGAATTAAGATTTGGAGTGCTCTAATGACCTCAATCTGTCTAGGATTTGTGCGATTATAGTGATACTTTGGTTCATTCAGTGACTGACAAGATCTGTTCATGTATCTTGCTGTCCAGCACCATTGCCGCTCAGCGATGTAGACTCGGTTGCCGTCCACGCCGCAGCCTCCCGCGTCTGCGCGCGCCACGGTGCCCTTCCCTGCACAGTCCACGTACAAGTTGTACAGACTTGTACTCCTCGATGATGTCCACCTCTTCCCACCTCATGACCGCCATGTCGAGCGCGTGCACTCTCACCTTCCGCACCCTCGCCGACAGCGCCATCGCGCCGCCCCCATCCGTCTCCGTCAAGAGCAGCAGCAGGAGCAGCCGCTCCCCGGCGGCGACCAGGCGTGGCCTGAAGCGCTAGCGCTCAAACGCAGCGTTCTCGGGGAGGCCGGTGGCGGGTAGCACTTGGACCACCTGGTCCGGAGTGTCGGCATCGAGGCGGAACTCCAGAAACTTTGCGCGATCGGTGACGCCGACGACACGGCCGCGGAAGTCGATCACGATAGTGACGAAGGAGGTCACGCGGGGGAGGCGGTGGTGCGTCCACTCCGGGAGAGGGGTTGGGGTCGGGAAGGGGAGGGAGAGGAAGGCGTGCTTGTAGATAAAGAGGAGGTGGGTGGGCGTCAGGGCGGCGCAGTGGTAAGGGAAGCCGGGTGAGGGGAGCGGGACGGCGTGGCGCTCGACGAGCAGGAGGAGCTCGCGGGGGCACGCGAGGAAAATGAGTTGGCCGCAAGTGGGGCGGTGATGGGCTTGGGGATCACGAGCGGGGAGAAGGCGTGGAGGCGGGATGATTTGGAGCAGGGCTCGGGCTGGAGGAGGACAGGCGGGATGCGCGAGAGGAGGGTGGAGACGGAGGCGAGGAGGAAGTGCTGCCACAGGCTGTAGGTGGCGGCGAAGGCGGATAGCAGTTTCATCTAGGAACGAAAACGGGTTGGATACAGCGTATATTGCTCTTCTCATATTTTAATCTATTTTTCTATCAGATTCGAATCGGATATAAGTCGAAAAAGGATAAAATTATACAGATAATGCACGGATATATAGAGTAATATATGTTGAATTAAAACCAAATAAGTACATGACTATAGTAACAAGTTATATATCAATCAAACTCAATACACGTCGTAGAAAAAATATGCTACTTGAGAATCAAGAGAACTAACTAATTGTTAATATAAATGAGCTACCATAGAAAAAAATATGATGAAAATGGAATGGGCCTTGTTGATATCCGAATAGGAAAAACCTGGATATCCGAATAGAAAAAAATCAATATCCGGATCCCGTCCCGTATTTACCGGATATTGGATGCTCCGGATCTGATCCCAAATTTGAATTCAAGTATCCGGATCTGGTCTCGGATCCGACCGGATAGTCAAATCCGGTCCCGGATCGGACGGGAGATATCCTACCCGTTTTCATCTCTAGTTTCATATGCATAATATAGGTTTCATATGATTCAACGAGATTCAGATTTTACATTTGCATATTTGGGCAAGTTACAGCCACTTATAAGTTTCAGATTTAAGAAAGATTTTAATAAATTTCATGTTTTAGAAGTTTTAACTATAAAAATTAACAACTCAATACAATTTTCAAAGAAAAACTCAACCTTTAAGCTTTAGTCTTGGAGATCATGGATCTGAGCACGAGCCAGAGCTAACCCAGAGATGAGGAGGATGAGAATGAGTTTGGATGCAAACCTGAGTGTTATTGTGGAAGTAGTATGTCACACCATCTGCTGTTGCTCGTTGCATGAATCACCTACACACCACCTTGCAGTGCAACAACTCATCGGCGTCCACCCCATCGTTGCTTCTACACACCAGCCATCATCACTCCTCACACCAGAGCTAACTTGCAGCTTGACATCGTGCAACACCACGCCTACTCGCCGTGTGACGTGATTACTGCTCCTACCCATTCCATGCCCTGCTCAAGCAAGCGCACACGAGAGGGATACACTCCTGCTGTTCAATGTCTATGAAAGTGGGGAGAGAGATGTGGATAAAATTTGCTTGGACATAAATGCTTGTTGGATGATGTGTTAAGTAGATGGGATCTAACACAAGCAAGCTATACTGTTCTATGGCTAAAGTGTAGAATAGTTTTTTTGTTCTACCATTGTATTGGAAAGAGGATCAGATTTGCAAAAAAGAATGTTTGTGAGGAGCTTAGAAAAGCGATGGTTTCGTGGCGTGATGCATAAACACACCTTTCGTGGCGTGATGCATAAACACACCTTGTACTATATTATATTCACTCTAGTAAAAACAAGAACAAGAAAAACAAGACCAAGAAAAACCATATGGAACCTTTAAAAAGAAAGAAATGACAGGATCTTCACAAGCGCATATCATTCGGTGTATTAGGTGGTTAACACCATCCTTTAGGATGTCCAGAATCGAAAGCGCGTTTTCCGGAATGCATAACGTACCGTTAGTGCTCGGTTTCGGGAACCTATTTATCCTTCTTTTTCTTGGTGTAGAAGTGTAAAACATAGCATTTCTGCGGACAAAAGCCTACCTTATGTAGTGTCATAGGTCTTTTCAATCTTTATCCATTTTCCTCTCTTTAATGCATTAGCAGAGCTCTGCCTTTTCTAAAAAAACAATGGTGTCTCTCCTTGTGCTGTTGTGCAATGTGCATCATATGGAGATGCTATTGGGCACGCCGCGGCAGGTGACCCCCGGCGGCGAGCTGGGGGCCAGCAGCTCGTACGGCAGCACCCCCGCTCCGCACCGGTTCTTTCGGCTTTGGTCGGCATTCCGCCTCTCGATGGTCTCCTCGGCGCGGCGCACGTCGGCCGCGAACATGCAGTGCGCTTCGACGGCCTCCTCGTCGCTCGTCCACGGCGCGCCCCCCTCGTCGCGCCCCTCGCCGAGGTACTCCTCGTCGGGCGAGTGCGTCGACAGCGTGTCCACCACCGCCATGAACTTGGTGGCCTCCAACACCCCGGGCAACGCGTTGAGGAAGAACCGGTGCGGGTCGGCCAGGAACGCCGCGTACTCCGCTGCGTCGCGCTCCAGGTTCGGCAGCAGGCGCCGCATCAGCGGCGGGCGGTTTGGGACGTAGCCGCCCAGCGGGTACTGCCCGAAGTTGAGCGCCGCGTGCTGCGCCGACGCGAGCCAGATGAGTGTGGTCAGGACGGCGGCGAGGTCCCCCGGCGTGGAGAGCGGCGGCCACCAGGGGGCGTCCTGGAGGTCGGCGTGGCCGACATGGATCGACTCGTGGTACCACCCTTGGAGCTCTAGATCAGACTGGACTGTGCCCGCGTCAGGGTAGTAGAGCTGCACGTAGGATTCCACCCAGTTGCGAGTGGCCGACCACAGCAGAAGCCCGTCGTTCGCGTAAGGGTAGTCCTCGATGAGAAGCCTAATGCCGTGGGCTTGCGTCGGGTCCTCCACAGCCACTCCCCTGATAAGAGTGACGAGACAGAAGGATGTCAGTAACCATGATTACAAAGCTTTGCAAAATCAAGCAGTGGTAATGGGGGTGGCATGCCTGCGGATGAGGTCGGCAGGGAGGCCCTCGAGGTCAAAGCGCCAGTGGTTCTGGTAGTAGGCGGCGCTGATCTCGCCGGAGACAGGGCCGGGGGTAAAGCAGGACTCGATGACGCCGTCGGCGTTGATCAGGCTCTGCCGTGCAAGTGCATTAATCTCCAGCGTGTACCTCATGTGAGGGTGTAGGAGCTTAAAGATCGGGTGCATTGCGCTCATATGCCGGTGCGCCGCCAGGATGAATGGCTCCATAATAGCATGTGTCCTCAACCTGAAGGAGTTTGTCAGAGAGTAAATGGTAAGTATTTCTTGAGACACTGTTCAGAAATTACTAGAAGTAGCAGTGGCACGTGTTGAAATGTCTGTTCCCCTAAACAGTTCGTTCTGGAATTGCAGTGGAAGGACGAAGAATTCATACCAGTGATTGACGAGCTGATGAACACCAGCGTCGTTGGAGCTTACATGAGCCTTGGCAAGCATCCAGAGCCAATTGGAGGTAGCATCACTGGGAGGAGTCAGGACCTTGCTTGGCCGAGGCTCACCTGGCTGGGTTGGAGGAAGACAAAGCTCAATAGCGATCGGTTTCAGTGTGCCAGCTTGGGTCAGGAAGAAGATCGTTCGGGTTGCATATGATTTCCGGCCCTCTATCGCATTGATCCGGTCCAAGAACGGTAGGTACACATCATGGTAGTCCACTATGAACAGCTTTGCCTCGTCCATTGCCTTCGTTCATGACGTGATCAATCAGCAGAAGAGTAACCATTGGGACAATTGAAATAAATCATCATATGATGGTACCTGTTGTACTGTGAGTCCGTTGAGCTGACCAGCTATGTGTCCTTCGGTGATTGATGATTCTGGCGGGCCATAGATTGCATGATCCAGCTTGCTCACTGGTGGAAACACCTATTTCCATGTAATTGCCTCAGTTAAGTACTTGTGAAATAGAAGGCTATGGACTACTGTTGTTGGTAGCAGCAAGGATCATGGTTACAGTTTGTTACCGTGAGCCTCTCGATGTTAACTGGGTTTATTCCTGCAATAGCTTGCCGAGCAAACTCATCGTCACGGAGCCATGCAAACTTGTCCTCTGTAGAATGGGGGTCACAGCATTAAAGCAGTAGCTCTCAGGGCTCATGAATCCGAAGGAACATTTCGTAATGGTACACGAGCTTAAGGTAAATTGTAATGAACTTTACTTACTGGAAAGGATGCTAGGCGTGTCATAGCGAAGCATCCCCTCGCTCGATTCCTGAATCTTCTGAACAAGTGGTATCTTCAGGAAAAGGTGCTCCTGGAGGCCCAACTTCAGCCTGAGGCCCTCCTTGTACAGGTTGTCGATGTGGTGGAAGCCTTGGAAGTTGTGGGTCTCAGCTGAGATGGATGCAATCAGCGATGGGATCAGGGTGTGAAGTACTGCCCGGAGCCTCCCTGATGAGAAGGCACCCTGCTTCAGCTCCTCAAATGTCTCATCCCGGGGTACGTATATCGGATGTGGTTTCTCTACTCTGCTCTCTGCTAACATGTCTACACCACAGGTAAATGCGTAATGTTAGTTCTACACTTCTGCTGTTTCTGTATGACGTGAAATGTCAAAATGTTTTATCTGAAAAGTTCACAACCACTTCATAGTAAACTGTCTTAATGCTGGTGTTAAAAGTCATAATTTTCCATGTCCCATCGGTCCAAAAGAATTCAGAAACACACTGTAGCAACAATCCTACAGAAATCTAAATTGCTAGGGATACTACCAAATAAGACCAACTCCCTTATATTTTTGTTTTCTCTAGCGCGTGGATGGCCATTGCTTACATGAAAGTTCCTAAGAGTCTTAAGGCATGAGTGTGGACACAGTTACATTTTGAGAAGTCAATCTCATTCTGGGAAATCAAATGATTGAATTTTTGGTGGGAACCACTGATGGTGGTCATGCACTCAAAAGAGAAACAACAAAGAAGACTCCTCGCCTTCAAAAAAAAAAAAAAGCAACGAAGACTGCTCCATGCTTTCTTGTAGAATTTGTAGTCAATACCACCGGTCAAGATCCAAAAGCCGTGGCATACCTAAACAATATAACAAAAAAATGTGGTATATACAGTCTATCCGTGTTCCCGGTTGCTACTGAACATATGGTCGTGTACTTCCAACCTAACTAATGACGATCTTCAGTACTAATCAAGATTCATGACCCAGAAGAATTGTCTTCATCCTGATCTGAACCGTTCAACTGCTCTTTTCTTTTTCAATTTGGCAACTCTCGTTTTTTTTTTCCATGGAGCGTGTGGAATAGATTTTGCAAGCATATGACCAGATCTAACTTTCAGGTCTTGCATCAAGTCAGGTGTCATTCAGAATTTAAAAGCCACATGTTTTTTTTTTGTTAAATTGTGGCACCATCATGCCATCAAACCACGTGGTGAAGGATTATAGCCTGACGGGTCAAGCTATCAAAGTCTGAAAATGACCTGGCCTTTGATCAAAGTTGTATTGGACGTGCCCAAATTTCGTGCTGGCTATAGTTGGAAAATAACATGCACTTTTCTGCCTTTGGCCAAATTCTGTTTTCCATTATCTGCTAAGGATTTTGCAAAGATAACTGAACTTACTAGTATCAGTTGGTGGGCGGCCAGTTCGGCATCGCCGTGGGTAAGGGATCTTCTCGCCTCCAAGGATCGGCCTGGTGAACTCTTTCCCCCGATCTGGATTGCCCAAATCATTGTACGTGGCATAATCATATATTCTGTCAGATACCTTTCGAACCCCTGTGCCATCTCCTCTTAGGTCATTTAGCTCCTTCTCCCTTAGTTCTCTAAGCCCGGGGGGTGTTTCAGATGGTAAATACGGCTGCATGAGATCATCTATATATTATCAGAAATCTGATACTAGAACTCCCAATGAACGAGTCAAACTTTAAGAAATTACTGTACTCATCGAAGAAATCAGGTATAAACCATTTTAGGCTTGAAGACAACATTATGAAATTACAACCTAAATCAGACTACATATTGCCTTTATATAGAATTATGAATTTTCAATGGTTCTTGACCTCTTCTCTGGTATCTTGTAAGAAATCCACAGGCCTAAAAGATTTGACAGTGCTAGAATCGCATTTATTGAAATATACATGAACATGTATAAGACATTAATGTCCCACTAGGTTCATTTAAGTAGTGGCTTAGTGCTAAGAGATTGTTCTCGAACAGGCCACAGATATGTTCTACTGAGACGTACTCAAAACAGCTCATAGACAACAACATATCTCAATAAGAATCATGCCTTTAGACTGGCCTCCTCGTTTTTTAGTTAATGGCCTCATTTGTCCCCCCATCGACATCAGACAAGGATGCACAACCAGCTTAGCAACAAAAACTGCGATTAATTGGCACATGATTGCTGTAATAGGCACCTAGTCATGATGATAATCCCATGCTACTAAAAAGTCCATGTCTTGTTAGTCGCAGGCTCACTGCACGTTTTTCTGGAACTAAGGAAAAAAAACGCTTGCTACAATACCTTGTTGCTGAAGAACACCCTCTTGGCTGGCAGCTCCCTGGTGGACTGAACCCAGGAGTTGCAGGCGAAGTGCACCGGCCCGCACGGCAGCCCGCCCTCGACGACGATGCTCTCCAGGAAGAATTCCCGGTGGTGCCGGTTGGCCACAGTGATCGCGCCCGGCTCCCCAAAGTCCGAGTCCACCATGAACTCCGCAGTGTACACAACGTGTTCGCCCTTGACGCCTCTCTTCTGGCACCAGTCCTTGATCGATGCCTGGCCGCTCTGCACCGGCTTCTTGGTCCCTGAACAATGGATCGTCATCATTCAGAATTTCAGATCACGTTGCACGAGCTGGAAAGTTAGAACGACCATGGGAAGAAAAGTCAAATATGGGGAGATGGAAAGGGTCCGCGAAAGCTTGGCCGACCGCCGACCACATGGTGAGAAATGGGAATGGAGGACGGGGAACATGTTTCACGCAGGATTGCACAGTGATTCTTTTGTTTTTCTTTTTTGAAGTAACGCAGTGATTCATTTGAGCTTGAAATATTCTGCAGTGATTTGGACTACAGCTAAAGGGAGGCTCTGCAGTGCTCTGAAGATTCTGGTGGGTGCTTTGGATTGGAAGGTAGACAGCTCTGTAAATATTCTATTCCATTTCTTCTTTATCCTTCTTGCAATTCTTTGGAATTTCTAGTTCTGTGAAAGATGTCAGCAGGTAAAAAGTTCGGAGTAGCTCCGATTGTTTAGTTCCTCTTTTCTGATAAGGAAAAAATGATTCTTATAAAATGTGCGAATATCCTAATGCAGAGAATAAGCACACGCACATACACATGCTCTTAATTATAAGTCCATTATTGGAGATCTGATGATCATGGGCATCTAGTTAGCATCTCCTGGTTGCCACCTACCAATTAGGACCGTCAAGAGCAAACGAAGCCGCAGTCCAAAAAGGCGATAACTTTGCATATCCAACTCCCAATAAGTCGAACAAAGATCGAAAGAAAGCTAAGCTTTTGTAGAAATTTAACAGCTTGAAAGGCGAGAGGAAGTCAACTGAGAGAAGTACTGGTCCCAAGAAAAAAAAGTGGAAGGCTCGGAGAAGAGACGGCTGCTCTGCTTGCTTACTTGGGTGGATCTTGGTGCTGATGAGCTCGAGCACGACATTCCGGCCGACCATGTCCCAGAGCGCGTCGAGGTGGCCGGCCACCGCCTCCTTGAGGTCCTCCTTCTGCTTCCGCCGCACCGTCAGCGCCGCCCGCACCGCCACCTTCTCCGGCCGCCTCCCAACCGCAGGGCCGTTCCCGGCCGACGCCAGCCTCGGCAGCTCCTCGCTGATGGCCGCCACCACCTTCACGCCCCGGCCACGCCTCCTCCTCCTCCTCCCCTGCCCCCGCTGTTCTTGCTGCAGCGGGTGGTAGAAGCGCGACGGCTCGAAGCAGAGCTCGTTCGAGCTCTGGCGGGGTGGCAGCCTGGTGGCCGTCGGCCGTGGGAGGCCGGTGAGCTCCCAGCATGAGGCGGCCATGCTAGCTAGCTGGCTACCTCTCGCTGCGTTCTTGGCTCGGCGCCTGCGCTCAGGATCTATGCCTATGGTTTTGGTTCTGTTTAGGCGGCACTTGGGAGCTAGCGAGGTGGGGTGTGGCGGTGTGCAGCTTGGAGTAGCAGTAGTTCGTACGATTCAGGGAGAGGACTTAGAGGAGGACTCAGGAGTGCGTGTCGTGTGTGGCAGTTCTTATATGGGGTGGAATGGTGTCACTACTCACTACAACGAAGATGCGTGTTTCTTGTTGACCGGATGGCTTGAAGTATTTGGGTCTCTGAATTCGTGCTTGCGCTAATGAGAGAGATTTCCAAACCATGAAGTCATTTTGCACTCAAACCAAACAGTTTAGGCCATGGAAGAGAGGAATATGTTGGAATTAATTCAACGATAGAAGTTAAATGGGTGTTGAGTTAAAGGTGATTTTAGTATCATATTGCTTAGCTAGGTAGAGTGGAATCAACTTATAAGGAGAGTTTCTTCATGAACTCTATTATAAGTTGGTGACAAGACTAGAAGTATATATAGTTGCCTATGTTAAGCTATATACCGACTATGCCAAACCTAGCACCACACGGAGACATACGTTCTCGTGGACTCTTTCTAAAGGATGTTTGCTTTCAAACATGTGTAGTAGATCCAAGGATTCAAAAACTGGCGTTATTTCGGATTTCGGTCAGGGAAGAGATTCAAAATCCTGATCGGATAAAAAAATTGAAAAAAATAAATTGCTACACTATTTTCAAACATTCTAGAGATTTCGCCAAATCTCACCAAAATCTCAGGATTTTTGACTAAAATTTCACTTTTTTTCGACCGGATTTGACCCAATAACCCTTAAGGAAGTCATCTTCCATGATTTTTTTTTTGAAAAACCAAAATTTTGAGACGTTTTATAATTTTGGCAGAAACACTATCAGATTTTTATAAAATTGTACATATTTGATCATGCTCTAAAAATTTTATAGTACTATATCTATCAGTGTAGGATCATACAAAAAAAATTCAAAAGAATTGAACTTCATTTTTTATCTTTAAAAAATCAAAAACAAAATGAACATAACTGAGATAGTAAATTTATCAGAATTTTATGAATTTGCTCAAGTGTGATCATGATCCAAAGTTTTTATGAGAGTTTAAGAATTTCCTTAAAACCATTCTCAATTTTTTTAAAAAATTAAACTTTTTTGTTTACTCAATCAAATCTATGGATGCATTGAACTTCATTTGTTATCTTTCAAAAATAAAAAACATAAGGAACACAAATGGTACAATACTATTGTAAGAATTTTATAAATTCACTGGAGTGCAATCAAGATCCAAAATTTTTATGACAGCTTAAGCATTGCCTCAACACCCTTCTATAAAAGTTCCAAAATTTTAACCCTTTTTTGTTTGCTCAATCAAATCTATCTATTGATCATCATGCTTTTATTAGGATAGTAGCATTGTCACAATTTTTTAAAATTCTTCAGGATTGATCATCATATTAAAATTTTATGTGAACATTATTGATGCTTCACGACCATCCAAGAAATTTTTAAAAAATTCTAATGTGGTTTGAATTATTTTTCATTCGGTTGAAATTTGTTTGTCAGCCTTAGTAGCAGTGCTAGAATTTTTAAAAATTCCTCAGGCTTGATCACAATATGAAATTTTTATGGTAATATTAGTGATATGTCAGGACCATCCACAAAAAATTGCAAAAAAAATTAACAACGTTTTGACTATTTTTCTCTCGGTTGAATTCCGCCGAGATTTTGGCATTTCTTGTCCAAATTTCGGTAATTTCGGACGAATTTTAGCGCAAAAATTCCGGATTTCAAATGTTTTTTGAATTTTGACCGAATTTTGTCTGAAGTTCCAAGATTTCTTTGAAATTTTGAATTTCGCCCCACCTACAAGATGTGAACTTAAAACGAAATCTAAAACCTTAGTTTTTCACACATGTTCTGGAGTAGCTTGTTTCGAGACTGTGAGTACCTAGTTTTACATTGACAGCTGAGACACAGTAGTACTTTATTATCTGTTTCGAGACTGTGAGTACCTAGTTTTACATTGACAGCTGAGACACAGTAGTACTTTATTATCTTATGTGGTACAGGAGCACTTGTGTGTGGAGCAAGGATTCAAATCTCGTTTTCGCTCTAAATTTCGTCAGCGGTCGGAGAATGAAATCTCGGCGATATCTCGCCATTTGAAACAAATTCTGGCCGAATTGCAAAATCACAATTTGAATTCCGGATTTTGAAAACGAAATCTCGCCGGTTTTTGCCGAGATCTCGGCAAAATTGAACTGCATGAAATCCAGTTGAAACGAAGTCAAAAAATTTGAAATTTTTTATTAAGCTTACTGATACATCAATGATGTTCCTATAAAAATTTCAGATGATTATAATATCTGAGGAATTTTTAAAAATTCAAACATTGCTACTATCCTGATAAAACACTGACTGGTAAGTTTGAACCGAATGAAAAATAAAACAAACCACATTATAAAATTTTGAATTTTTTGTGCATGGTTATGATGCATCACTAATGTTCTCATAAAATTTTCAGATGATGATCAAACTTCATGAATTTTTAAAACTTCGGACAGTGCTACTGTCCTCATAAAAGCTTTATCGGCAAAGTTCAACCAAATGAAAAATGGTACACACCACATTAGAAAATTTTAAAAAATTTTGTGGATAATTCGGATGTGTCATCAATGTTTATATAAAATTTTCATATGATGATCAAGCTTCAAAAGTCTAAAAAATTCTGACAATGCTACGTCCTCATAAAAACCTGATGATCAATACATAGATTGCTTTAGCAATCAAAAAATGTTTAAATCTTTTGAAAAGTTTGCATAAGGTTTATAAGTAAATTATTAAGATCTCTTAAAAATCTTGAATCATGGTCACACTTTAGTAAATTTATAAAATTATTACAAATGCAGTGTACCATATATATTCTTTCTGTTTTTGATTCTTCAAATATAACAAATGAAGTTCAATGTATACATATATTTGATTGAGCAAACAAAAGAAGTTGAATTTTTTTAAAATTTATATAATAGTATTGATTCAATTATTAAGCTCTCATAAAAATTTTGGATCATGATCATACTTGAGAAAATTTATAAAATTCTGACAAGGTTATTGTCCCCATTATGTTCATTCTGTTTTTGATTTTTTAAAGATAACAAATGAAGTTCAATTATTTTGAAATTTTTTTGTATGATTCTAAACTTCTTAGTATGGTACCATAAATTTTTCACATCATGATAAAGCATATGTAATTTTATAAAAATCCGACAGTATTTCTGTAGTTTTTAAAAAATATCTCAAAATTTTGGTTTTTCAACAAATTTTCATAGGAGATGACTTTCTTAAGGGTTATTGGACCAAATACGGACAAAAAAAAAGTCAAAAACCGGTCAAAAATGGCAAAATCTCGCCAAATTATTGTAGCAATTTAATTTTTTTTTACTCTGACCGACATTTCAAAACTCGTCCATGTCCAGAAACCAAGATCTCGGCAAGATCTCGCAAAATTTGGATCCCTGGTGCGGAGAACGATCCATATACCATGTGCTTATGACCATGAGAGTTGATTCTGCCTGGACCCAGGTATTAGGTTGGTCCGTGGTACGGTAGGTACGACAAGACTAAAACACTTCACAACACGCATGCGTATGGATAAGGCTGGCACGGCACGAATGACAGAGTATGTCGGGCCTCACAGTTGGGCATAATGGACAACACGGTACGGCACACTTGCTTGGGTCGTGTTTGGGCCGGCATGGTATAAAACAAACCCGATGGGCCCGAAGCAGGCATGCTACACGGCAGGATGCTACACGGCAGGATGCTCTGCTAGGACATTGTGTCATGTTGTGGCTCACCTTACAACCAGCACCTTTTACGGTCCTCGCATGTAGAGAAAGGGAGACAGTAGAGATGCTAAAAGATGGAGAATGAATATTGAATAGTATATGCTCACTGACACCGAGCACACGTACCGAGTCGCTTCACACTGGGTATCCTTCAATAGGTGTAAGATTTTTAACGAAGCAGTAACTCTATACCTGTTCAATAATGAATAAAATTTATTTTTTCCTCCAATATTTGTGTCCATTGCCTCAGCTCCATGCATCTTCAGCTCTTTTTCTCTCATCGCAATAGTACAAATGGGTCAGATCTAAGTGACACGAATCGTAAATGAGTCATGTCTGGACTCATCAAAGACAAGCCAGATCGATCCGACATAACAAGTGGACTGACCGGACTATGGCAACACGATACGATCTAGATATAAGGCCTGACGACCCCGTACCGTATGCCGGCAAGATGCCCACCGATTCCGTTCCCAAGCTTCAGAAGTCTTCGGGTACTATTGGTTTTTTTATGTGAAAATAAGAAAAGCTTGTTGTGAATCAAAGAGGGCCATGGGCTCATTTCGGCATGTTCTTTTTCTTTCGGTTTTTGTTTGTTAAAGGGTAGCTTTGGCAGAAATGCAATGCTCACTGGTTAGTTTACAGGACAATCACTCTTAATTTAGTTCTTTATGATGTTAGGAGTACTTCCTCCCGTCACAGATACACATTATTTTGAACATCAACACAGTGTACAAAATATAATTTTGACTACTAATTTCTATCGTAATATATTTATAAATCTAATAAAATTATAATATCATAAAGGTACCTTTAAAGAAAAATATACACATAATTTTTATATATCTAATTTAAGATTATATATATATATATATATGAAAATGATTCCATACTCCTGGGTGTACGTACTCCCACCTCCAATATACCGTTTAAATAACGTTGTTATACCTCTTTATCCTTTTGAGTATACTCTAATACTGATTATAAGATACCCCAAAGTCAGTTCCATGAAAAATTTCATTAAAGTTCACCCTTCATAGCATAATTTGTTTATATATTCCTTTTACATATGGAAAATGGTATGTAGCAAAAATAATAAGAAAAAAAATAAAGGCTTTGATGAAATTTTTTCAACCATGTCGCATTAGAGTATCTTAGAATTATTATTGAAGTATACCGAAAGTGATAAAAAAGTATAAAGCGTTCATTTAAGTGGTATATTAGAGGTGGGAGTATGTACTCTGAGAATAAAAAATATATATATATATATATATATATATATATATATATATATATATATATATATATATATATATATATATATATATATGACCCGGCACGCGAGGGAAGTGCGATGTAACAAGAATTGGTGCGATCCCTGACAAGAAATGGAAGACGAGTGCCTTTTAGCACGACTGACTGGAGTCATCTTGTACACATGAATCCTAGGTTGCGATTAACATATTATTACATATTAACGTCTTGTTCACGAGGTAAAAGTGTATTAGGATGATTCAATTTTTTTCATTTGTCCCATGCAAAAATTTGAAATAGTAGCTGCTATTTTGATAGCCAGTTCTTTGAAAGTGGGAAGAAAGCCAAGAAGGATACGGTGGTGTGTAGGGTCTTTCAAATCAATCAGGAAAGCGTGAGCTGAGAAGGAACACGGCTTTCCGCTCCGCTCACGCATGTGATTGATTTCCCCGGCTAGAGACGATTTTTCTCTTGATCACCCTCCCCAACTCGCCTCTGCGCATGTAGACGCGAAGCGCTCTCACTAAATTAGCAAGTCTTGTGGAGGCTTTTTGGCTTTGATTAGACTTGATTTACCGGAATTTTGGCTTCCAAGAATGCTTTCAAGCTAGGAATTGTTGCACGGATAGCTTTCTTTGACAATTTAGCTGGAAGTGTACTGGGTTAACAAAACCACGGTAAACCAATTGAAAACCGCAATTTTCGACCATACCACTCACATACAAAAAGTAAAATTGCTCGGTTTACCGGTCGAGTTCAAATTCAAATTCAAAAAATTTATCCAAAAGATCCCTAAAATTAGTATTAATTGCTTTATGACCTCTTGTGTGAATATTTTTTTTTGAAAAAAAACGAAGTTTGGAGATGTTTTTGAGCCATTCAAAATGTAGAAATTAGAAGAAAAAAAAAAGAAAAGAAATTAGAAGTATTTTTAGTAGTAATATTTGTTCAAGTATGTCAAGTATCAATATTTACTTCAACATATTTTGGTAACAATATTGTTTCAATTATATTTAGTAGCAATATTTATTCAAGTATGTCAAGTAGCAATATTTACTTAAATATATTTTAGTAACAATATTTGTTCAATTATATTTAGCAGCAATATTTATTCAAGTATGTCAAGTAGCAATATTTGTTGAAGTATGTCAAGTAGCAATATTTGTTCAATTATGTCAAGTAGCAATATTTGTTGAAATATATTTAGTAGCAATATTTGTTAAGCATATTTAGTAGCAATAGACGACGCCTGTAAATAGTACTGTTTCTTCAAGTAGTGATATTTGTATGCACAGAAATTATCTTGCTATGGTATATTTTAATATGTTAATGTCATACAATATCGAAAAACTTACTTCTCGTTGTATGCATGCATGAACTATCAAAACTTTAGTATGAAAGTTGTACTCTGTAACACTAATTATATTATGTACATATTTTATTGTACAACGTGCAATTTGACATAATCAATTTCTTGCAAATTATTTACACAAACAATTTTTGTAAGGTATTGAAATATAAATGGTGTTGATATGTGAATGATATTGGTACGTGATTATGTGAATGACTATTTTTACACTTTTTGCATTGATATGTGAGTAGTATTGAAATGAAAGATTATTTGTTGACATATTATTGCTAAATGCCTAATTTACAACTTGCAATTGTCTAAAATATAGCAAAAGTCATGTTGAATTTTTTTTCATATTTAGGAGAGATCATACCGGATTTTTTTCATGTTTTTCGTACTTTTTTTTATATTTCTTACATTTTCCCTATTTTTTTTGGCCTTTAATGGATTTTTACAAATTATACAATAATTTTTTCAATTTTTCCCTTTTTTTACATTTTCCCCTTTTTTCAACTAGTTTCGTTTCACTCGGTTTTCGAGCATTTTCAAGTGGTTTTCGTTCATTTACCGCGAAATTCGCTCGTCAATTTGACCAGATTTCAAAATAGTTTGAATTTTCATACCGTTCGGTTTGAAACGGTTTTTCGCGGTTTTCGCTATCGTCGGGGGTTGAAATTCGTGCTCGATACGGTTTTGTTAACCCTGCTTAACTTCCTCTGCAGTAATTCGACACTTCCTATTGTTCACGATTGGATTTCCGCGTGATGCACCGTACCTAAGGAATGAGTAGGCTAATTTCATCCTTTGAAATTGCAATAGAAACAACGGATAGCAGGTGAGCCCTTTAATTTCATGTTGCTATGATCACTGTTCATATTATAACCCTACTATATCTGGAAGAATCCTTGGATGGGGAGAGCATCTACGTGTCGCCGGAGCCGGCTCGGCTCGCGGCTCGGCTCGAGCCGCGAGCCGAGCCGAAAAAAATTTATGGATAGGTCCTTTTTTATTTACGGATAGGTCCTTTTTTACAAAAAAAAATTACAATCGAGTCCTTGTCCGTAAAAAAATTACAAACAGATCCTTCTTCCCAAAAGAATATATATTACGATTTGGCCCTTTATGCGTTTTTAAGGCTTGCACTCGGGTCCTTTTCCACACAAAAAAAATTACGTCTAGGTCCTTTTACGTTACGAATAGGTCCTTTTTTTCAAAAAAAATATATCACACTTAAGTCCTTTATGCGTTTTTAATGCTTGCGCTCGGGTCCTTTTCCACAGAATCAAAATTACGTTTAGGTCCTTTTTCGTCAGGAAAAAAAACGTACGCATCCTTCTTCCCGAAAAAAAACATATATTTCTTCCCGCTTTTTTTTACCATTAAGTTTAAATCTTTTTCCCGAAAAAAAACTCAACTTTCTCGTGTGGAAGGTGGCGCCCGCGGCGTGGCACGCCGCGTCCAAGATGCTAGTTTGTTCTATCTTCGGTTGCCTTGCCAGATGAGACATTTTTTGGCTTTTATTTATTATTAGAATTTTATACGTGTGGGTGATAGCTGCTTTTCTTCGTATCCTCTCACTTCTCCTTTAGTTAGTGTTCTAAAAATAGTATTTGTAGCATAGTTATCAACAACATATCGGCACCGGTCGGTACTACCATTTTGGCACCTAAACCGATGCAAAGTAGTCCTTTGTACTGTACCAGCCTTAATATTGGTCAATAGCGGTCATAACGGCTCGATAGCGGTCAATATCGGCTATACCAGCTTCGATACCAATCAATACCATCCATACCAGCTTCGATAACGATCGATACCAGTCATACCAGTGGAATTTATAATATCTTCTATTAAACTATATGTTATATTTGATAGTACTACTGTATATTTGAAGTAATATTATAAGTGAAACTGTGTACATATAATTAAGCATGTGTAAATATATAAATATATATTATTATATTAAATCTAAAACTGTACGTCGGTATAAACTAGCATCGGAATATGTCATTCCAAGAGCCAAACTGTTATAACCTCCGATACAACATCGAAAAGTGTGATTTGTAGCACTTGGGTTGAACTCCGGTATGCAATTTTTCGTGGTCAATTCCTGAGGGACACCTCTGGCAGATTTGTCTACTGGGGGAGGAAAACCATCCCAAGAGTCCTCTTCCTCCTGGACAAACCGGAGCCCGGACGCTAAAGGCTACGGCTTCCAGCGAGTCTAGGTGGGAGCCAAATCAAAACACAACTGCACAAATTCAAAAAGATAGAAAATATACTAAACCGACTTGAGAGGCTCTATATTCCTGGAAATTCGATGCTCGACATCGTTGAGCATATAAAAGAAAAAATGGGATGTTTATGATCAAGCTGATGAAAAAGCTATAAGTAATTTTATAGATTCGTTACAACGCTTTGAAGAGCTCAAAATTAAGCTAGTTGCCGATGCTTCGTCATGTATAGAAGAAGACCAAGAATCTCTCCAAAGATTTAAGAATACCGACCGGGTCGTTAGTGACTTTCTTATCAAAAGTTATGATATTGGCTCAAGGTCAAGTCAATTGCACAGCATATATCTATTTTCGTTGATATACGAAGTCAAGACACGATTGGAGGTAGAACTTGAAAACCACCGAGAAGTGTTTTCCAGGCCCTTTAAAAATTTCTTGAAGTAACCTTGCTTTTAGGCAAAGGATACATCGGAAAAGAAGAGGCCCATTGTGGTCAGTGAGAAAATAATTAGAGATTTTATTCGTTTTGCTCACTTTCTCTAATTTCAGTAGTTTCCTGGGAAGTGTATGCAAGTTCTGGGATCTGGGTTCACTGGTGTTGCAGAAAAAGGAAAGGAAAAGAGAAGTGATTACTTTTCTATCCCTTTTTCTATCTTTTTTCTTCAGAAATAGCTCCCTCCCGAAAGAATATACAAATCTAGCCCTCTCCCCCACCGCGGAAGCCGCGCTACGGGAGCGTGGGAGCCTGGGGTGTCACTGAGCCGTAGCGCGGGAGATGAGATGCGCGGCAGCTGGCGACAAGTGTGGCACAAGGCCGCTGCCATGCTCTGGAGGTGTGGAAGGAGAAAGAGTCATGGAGGGGGAGCACGGGAGTGGAGACGGCGTGCACGGAAGCAGAGACGACGCGCACAGGAGGAACGGTGCCGTAGAGGGGGAGCACGGAAGTCCTTCCGCAGTCAGGGAGTATGGAAGGTGCCTTCTGCTGTGAGTAGGAGGTTAGATTTATAATTCTATTCAATAGGAAGTCATTTTTGCAAAGAGAGAGAGGGGGGAAGGGGGCAAAATAGTAATCACTTCATGAAATGAATACTGGGTATGTGGTTCATAAGTACCCCCGGGATGTAAACACTCTAATGAGTGGGTGGTGAATCGTGAAAAAAAAGAAGGAAGCTTGAGATGGAAGGGTGTGCTCGGGACTCCCTTCAACGATTCGATTCTGGTTCCTTTCTAACCAGACGACAAGAAAATACATTTCATATATATATATATATATATATATGTTATAATTAATTGGGACACCATGATCTAAAATAGGTACTTTTTTTCTATGTATCGCATGCGAAAAAGTTTAAAATTTTGGATGTTGAGTTTAAATAGTTTACTAGCTAGTTCAAACTTGTTTGAACTGAAATTCAAATTAGAGTTGCCTTTTTTACGATAGTTTAATTGTAGGTATGTGCTGATTATATATAAATCAGCAAAGCATGTGATCACAATTCATTCAAAATCTTTGAATTTGAGTAACTTTTTTCAAAGGTATGAGTTTCATTTGAATTGTTATAAATGGGTACATACCATAAAACTGTTATTTAAAAAATACATCTAAATTTAGCTTGAATTCATGCATTTAAAATTATTTTGTCCTAACACCATGGTGTCTCATCTCTCTCTCTATATATATAGGAAGCATTTTCTTCAATATACCATTTAAATGAACGTGTTATACCACTTTATTACTTTCGATATACTTAAATACTAATTCTAAGGTACTCCATTATGACATGATTGAAAAAAATTCATCGAAGCCCTTTATTTTTAGTATATACTCTTTTCTATATATAAAATAAGTATATATACAAATTACGCTATAAAGAGTGGACTTTTTCATCGAAGTCATTTTAGAATATCTTATAACTAGTATTAGAGTATGCTTAAAAGGATAAATAAGTAAAAACACACACCGTTTAAACGGTATATTGAAAGTGGGAGTACGTACTCCTAGAAGTATAGAACCATTTTCATATATATATATATATATATATATGTATGTATACATATATAGATATACTATTCTTCAGCTATGTGTAGCCCAGCTAGTCAATGCAGACCAACCGAGCTGCGTAATCTAGTACTCAGCGCAACGGAACTGCCCCAATCCGCTAAGCCTATCAATTACATGGCCAACCAACTAGTAAATGTGTTTCCTTGTTTGTACTAGAATAATTTTGTCTTCAGTTTAGCTATAACTTTTATTACTAGTTCCGATTTATAAACGGTTTTCACCAATAGTTTACTAACGACGAGAGGAACAGAATGATATAAGTCTCTCCAATAAACGTCATATGAATTAGATTTTACTGTCAAACGAACATCAATTTACTGAATATGTTGTAAAATTTTACTACTGCACAGACTTCATAGGCTGCGGAACCCTCTAGCATGATAGTAAATATATATATATATATATATACGGTCATTAATTTGGAGTGCAATTGGCAGTAACTTCGGAGTAAATCCATCACATGGCTATAATACGACACAGTGAGGTTCGACAGTAAAATCTAAAGACGTAACCAGTAAATTGTAGCATATTTGACAACAAAATCTAAATTGTAGTACACTTTTATGCCAAAACCAACCACATTGAAGTGGATTTCCACTTATCTTTCTATTTTCCTAATTGTGTAGCACGTCCAGCTATTGTCGGTTGTAATTAGATCTTTGATCCTAGGTTGTTGTAATCTCACCTAAGTAGGAACCCTTTGCAACATCTTGATATAAACATACACGTGGCCCTATAGGGTAACTTGAGTGGCAATACCATTAGCTTTCAGTATCACAGTAAGGTAGACTGAAATGTCAAGTTACATAAAGTTTAGACCTGGAGTGGTCAAATGCTACACCTGTTCTACAGGCTAACTGCCTGATCACCGAGGTTCAAAATTTCGGATTTCGGATTTCACCCCGAAATCTCAAGTACCGGCCGGGAAATTTTTTTTTAAAAAGTTGAAATTGCTACAGTAAAATCCGAAATTTCGTGTTTTTTTGGCCGGTTTTGAAAGTTTTAAGGCCGGATTTGGTCCAATAACCCTTAGGAAAGTCATCTCCTATGAAAATTTGTTGAAAACCCTAATTTTTTAAACATTTTAAAATTTTGGCAGAAACACTGTCACATTTTTATAAAATTGTACAAGAATGATAATATTCTGAAAATTTTATGGTACTATCCTTAGTAGTTTAGGATCATAAATAAAAAATTTCAAAATAATTTAACTTCATTTGTTATCTTTAAAAAATCAAAAACAGAATGAACATAATTGGGACAGTTATATTGTCAGAATTTTATAAATTTTCTTGTGTGTTATTATGATCTAATTGTTTTTTGAGAGATTAATAATTGACTCAGTACCATTATATAAATTATTCAAAATTTTAAAAAAATTTTATGGTTTATATTATATTTCATAATTTTGTGCATTGTGTTCAAGTTTGCTCAGTGTGATCATGTAAGCCTTTTAACATGGCAGTAGTACTGTTCGAATTTTTAAAAATTCATATAGTTTTATCATAATCTGAAAATTTTATGAGAGAATTATAGATACATCATAACTATGCACAAAAAATTTCAACAGTTTCTAACTTCATTTGTACCATTTTTCATTCGGATCAAACTTGTCGGTCAGTGTTTTATCAGGACAGCGCCACTCTCCGAATTTGTAAAAATTCCTCACATGTGATAATAAGCTGAAATTTTTATGAGAACATTATTTATGGATCATAACCATGCAAAAAAAAATTCAACAGTTTATAACTTGATTTGTACCATTTTCCATTCCGATCAAACTTATCGGTCAGTGTTTTATCAGGACAGTATCACTCTCCGAATTTTTAAAAATTCCTTAGATGTGATAATCAGCTTAATTTTTTTTGAGAACATAAGAATTGTGTCAGGAACCTCCAAACAAAATTGTAAAATGTTTCGATAACGTTAGACCACTTTTCAGCCAGTGCAAAAAACCCAAAATTTCGGAAATTTCGCCTGAAATTTTGGGTTTTTTCGCCGAATTCGGTTTTTTTTTCCTGGATTGGACCGGATTTGAATTTTCAAATTCAAATTTAGTCCGAAATAATTTCAAAATTTTGAAATTTCGCCGAAATTTCGTTATCCGTCCGGACGAAATTCATTCCGAAACCGAAATTTGAAACCTTGCTGATCACTAACCACCTGGAACTGCATCGGTCGGCCATTCAAACAGTAACACACGCAAAAGCTAAATTTGAGTAACAATACTATTATAAGTTGCAAGTATGGTTAAATCAAATATGCTACAATTTACTGATTACGATGTCTAGATTTACTGCCGAACATCACTGTGGCGTATTATAGCCATGTTATAGATTTACTTTAAAGTTACTGCCAAACGCCCTTCAATTTACTATCCGTATATATCGATTTTATTATCATGCCAGAGGGTTCGGCAGCCTGTGTAGTCTGTGCAATAGTAAAATCTAACAACACATTCAAAAAATTGATGCTCATTTGATAGTAAAACCTGATTCATTCAGCGTTTATTGGCGAGACTTATATCATTCTATTACTCTCGTCGTCAGTAAGCTACTAGTAAAAATCGCTCGTAAATTGGAGTTGCCAATAAAATGTTATGGCTAAATCGAAGAAAAAAACATTCTAGTACAAACTAGAAAACACATTTATTAGTTGGTTTGGATACGTAATTGATTGGCTTAGTTAACACACGGGCGTACGTGGGATGGTTTGCACACACTTCTCCGGCCGAAGCGCGGGATATCTATTCTATACTTGGGAGCAGAATAGCGCTTCCGTATACATATATGTATACATATGTAGGGAACATATCAGGTGCAAACCATTTTTATTGTATAAACTCCGCAAAAACTATATGTAAAAGTTTTCAACAATTCTCACAAAATTACCATATGTAGGGGAGGCTAGCTTCTACAACCCTGCAAAATTTGAAGACTAAACTCAATCGCACTTGAAGGATATGAAATTGACAAGCAGTGAGCTGTATAGTGATGAAAAGTGAAAACCACTATTTAGACTGAATTTGTCTTTTTATATACTAGTATATTGCCCTGTTTTCCGGGGTTTTTTTCCCAGCACGTAATATATGGTCTTTTCCTTTTCTTGAACGTTTGTTTCCTTTTCCTTAATTCCAGGATATTTGTTTCCTTTTCCTTGAGATGATCTTTGGAGGTGGGGAGATCTTGTAGGGCCACAGGATGAGTTAGACACATTAAACAATGGCCATCGGATGTGGGTGAGTAAAGCTGAGGAAAGATATGAGAGGTTAATTTTGATAGAGGCAAGTTTCTAGGGACGTTTCGTTAGGTGCATGAAGGTTGGGCCATCTCTAGCGGGGTGCATTATTTGGGGTGGACGTAGAAAAAAATGCTTAGGTGCATTATAAAGGGGTATAGATCTTTCAAATGCTTTTGGGTTTGATCTTCAAATTTTACAGGATTTTATAATAAAATACACTAAAAAGTTAAAAAATATGACTTTTGTCTATTGGGAGATCATACTTGTTTCTTAGTTTGTGACACTGACTCGGGGGAAAATTGACTACAATTTTCCCAATAAAATGGAGATAAAGGAACCGATAACACGGAGCGAAGCCATGTTTATGATTGAAATTTAACCCTAGATTTCACTTCTTTGGAGCTTATGATCAAACAAGCATGATAGTTTTCAGCAAAACTCTTTGCATACATAGGGAAGAGTCCATAACTCTGAAAGATATAGTTCTTAACTAAAAAATGAGCAAGACCACATCATATATTAAATTCGAAGCTACACGAGGAGACGATTAAGCATGAGTGTGGGTCCCTAACGATTTTCTCAGCTGCTTGAAATTTTCTTATCTTTCAATCACCTAAAATTGCATAGGACTAAATCTAAAATCACAGTGCTAAGTAGTGTGCAATTTTTGTACGACTCTACTGCAATTTTTAGTTATATTTGTAGGGTTCAAGTAGGTTTACTTTATTTTTGTATAGGTTAGAAATTTTTTGTTTTTGTATTTTGTAGGTGTTCATTTAGGTTTATTTTATTTTTATCTAGGTTGGAAAAATTTTATTTATATTTTTGTATTTTATAAATGTGAGAGATAGGTAAAACATGGGGGCTAAAAAAAGTAATTGAGATCGGAAAAGAATCGAACAAATTATCACCTTTTATTTAAGGTGGTATATACAACATGTGCGCCATGTGTCAGTGTCGTCGTATCAGTTCCTCGAGTGCTGCTGGGCCAAATGGGCTCGCTCGACGTGCGTACGTGGACAAATTGAACATCTCAATTATGATGCTCATGAAACACGGGGGAGAGAGACAAGTCTGCTCATCTTTAGGTTTGGGTGTCAGTGGGTGCCATCTCAAAGGGGCATCGAATCCAATCCGCTTCCTCATTTCGTCATTGGGCACCACAGAAGCACTGGCTACTAGCTAGTGTGCCTGCGTGGATCTGCGCTGGATTTTGTGGATCGGAAGGAAACGGGGCTGTTACATCATAGGAAGTCACGATCTTTCCATCGGAAATCTAACTATGGCGCCTTCAAGTTACCTATGTGATATTAGGAGTGAAAATAAGTAGGATATTTTCTATCGCTTCAGAGCTATATCTGATCGGGACTAAATTCGAAAACACATTTTAGTATCCGGTTAGATCTAGATAGGTCAATCTAGATTCAATATCGGATTCGGAGGACATGATATCTACCGGATTTAGATTGGGACTCGGATATCGAGCCAAATTCTATCCAGATATCTGTTTTAGGTTGGGCTGAGAAAAGCTATTTTGGACTAGGTTTACTATCTAAAGGTAGTGTGGAAGTATGCACATACACAATGTGTACGAAGCTACAAATTCAAGGTAGTATAGAGCATATGCATCAAATTCAAATTGATCATTTATTTCTTTCTAATACGAAGGAAATGATTATTATTTGGAAATAATTAGAAAAATTATTACTATTCCTTCGCACCTTAAATTTTCTAAGTTTTATATACATTGTTTTTGTCCCAACCTATGAAAATTTGATTTGTGTAGGACTTATACCATGTACTCGTGTTGAATTGATGGTGGTATGTGTTTAACATATTTTTTCTGTAAATACGAACTATTAGCATATTTTATCCCTTTTTTATCTGAATCCGTCATGTATCTGTTCCGTATCTCAAATATCTCGAATTTGTATCCATATTCGATCTATCCGTATCCGATTCCAAATTAGGAAAAAAAATATATATTAGAATATGAGATAAGTAATATTGGCCCGTATCTGAGCTAGTATCCATATCTGTTTTCCTTTGATCTATGTTACATCCAAAATTTTATGACCTAATATAACAGGCATCATATTCTCAGAGGTTCTAATATCCCATAATAACTTAGCTCTTAAAGCTGAAGGAATTGTCGGTTAAGGAGAGCACCACGCCAGTGATTTTGTGAAAAGGTTCTCCACGAATTTTGAAATTGCTTCGAGACTCTGTCATTGCCTCTTTTGCAAAAAGACCTCGTAGTTCCATAAAATTACATTCAGACCTGGATCGAACCCTTTTACAAAAAAACTTGTTGTTCTAGAAGTTCCTCTTGGGTCCTGAATCACTGTTCCCCCATGAATTCCAAATTGTGCTGAGACCCTTCTATCGGCTCTTTTGCAAAATTTATCTCATGGTTCCGAAAAATTGTATTTAGATTCGGATCAAGCCCTTTTGCTAAAAACAATCGTGATTCCAGGAATTTGTCTTAGGTCACGAATCCCCGTTTTCACAGAATATTCCATAATTTTTTAAAATCTTGTTCTTATTCACTTTTTCTGTGAAAGGTCCCATGAATTTTAAAATTATGATTATTTCGATTTTCCTTTAACTTTTTTTGGTTTCGTCAAAAGAAAAATGACAATCACAGTAGAGGCTGACTTTGTCATCTGAGTACTCATGCGGCTCAACCTAGTTGTGTCAGGTGTGCGACGTATTGGAAAATGGATGAACGACTCGGCTCGCACTCCGTACTTCTATTACTAGTTGCTTTCAAGTTTCAAAGAAGGACCGAGCAGTGCAGGCATCTGAACTCCACAGCCTTCCCACGGATGCAGTTTTGTTGCCGTTTCTGACGCCCCCAGCCTTTGGTTAGCAAGTCCGCGACACAAAGCGTCAGAGACAAGGAGACTCCTCCAGTCTGCACGCCACGGATAGTGTGGCTCACTGAGTCACTGTGGGCAGGAACATGCCATGAGCCAACCTCCGCGACGCTTTTCACGGCTCGCCGGTCGCCAAGCGCGCCTTGGTTTTGCCAATGCCCTCCAATTCCATGTGCGCGGCACCACGAGCCCAGTGAAAACAGCGCGGGCCACCTGGTCCAGCCTTGCTCCGCTGACCCACCCACCCATCAGTTCACCACGTCGTCGACCCCTACCCGCCCATCAGCCGGCCACGAAACCCCCTGGCCGACCCGACTCTGACAACCAAAAGGCCAGGCCGTACATCAAGAGGCCATCAGAAGGCGTGTTCTTTCAAACGGGCTCTGACCGAGAGGCGCGGCACCAAGCATGGGCTTCGCAACGCACGCTCCACGAATCGAACAAGCGCCCCCGCTTTCCAACTGGTCCCCCTCCCTGCCCGCCGCGGGCCAATTCTTCCTTCCTCGTCGAACACCGCAGCGGATGCTCGAACGCTGCTAGATTGCTGGTGCTTCCGTTTCCGCGCCACCTTCCGGCCTGTACGGGCCACGTACGCCCGCGTGCGCCCAAGCTATGAGGACCCTCCCTCGCGCCTAAGGCGACAGGCTCTAGGATGTTCGGATATGTTGACACTAATATGGATACGTGATAGTTGATATCACGCTACGCTATTTTTCTTAAAAACACCCGTACAACAATACGTACGCGTATATATATATATATATATAATAAAAATAAAATAATAAAGAAATATATATGAGATATAGTGTATGATACATAAAATAGACATAAAAGAGACAATAACAAACAAAATGAAGAAACAAATAGGTTAGATCATCTCGAAGGCCCATTAGCCCATAGCAAGCGGCTTAAAACATCTAGTCTACTGCCGCCTCCTCGAACGTTTCTACAATATCCACTACCTTCTCGCTGCAACTGGCTGCTTGGGAGTATACAACACTACCACAATCAAGAGGGAAGAAGAGTACTAGTGAGACGAATCATCGTGCGTGAGGACCAGTTGCGCCGTCGTGTCGACAGGGAGAGGGGTGCCGCGTGCCACCGTCTACAGGGGAAGAGGAATGTTGGCGTGGAAACTCGGAGGAAGAAAGAAGCAGAGGTGGTGGTGTAGGGAGCGAGAAGAAACTACGTGATGGGAATAAATGATTCTAACGTCTTCTTCTGAGTTGGTAGAGATATTATATTTGAGAGGTATTAGAAAGTATCAGAGAGGTATCAGGTATTTTTTTTTGAAAAATAAGAAATTCATTGATACAGATATGATACGTACCCGTTAGAAAGTATCAGAGAGGTATCAAGTATTTTTTTTTTTTGAAAAATAAGAAATTCATTGATACAGATATGATACGTACCCGATTGTATCAAATACGGATAAGTATCTGATACCTATCCGATACCGATACGCCAGATGTTACTCCGAAGAATCCGAGTAACATAGGGCAAACCCAACCTGATGTCGTTGTTGCGCATGTTCGAAGCTTCACTTTCAGATTAGCATCCAAACTGCACTGGATCGAATGCACAACTAGCGAGTTTAGCACTGGCGAACTTGACGCGCTCTATACTTCTCCGTCTACCAGAGACATGCATGAAGCAACCCTGCTGAAAGTGAAATGAGAGTTAGCTTAGTGTCGAAGATTATTGTCCATGTGTACGCTGGGAAAAAAGAACTTCAGAACTGAAAACTGAATATTCTGAGGCATGATTAGCTTTCACTTGTGATGAGGATAAGCTCGGTTTATCTCCTGAACCTGTCCATCATAAGGTACTTAGCGTTGCCGTATGGCATTCATCCAAGTAACATGGGGGCATAATTAGGCCCATAATTGGGCATAATACTTCTTAAGCTAATTCCAAACTCTTGAAAAAGGTAAAGATAAAGCTGCAGTTCGGTGGCAGCCCAAAGCAAGTGAATTCAAATATTCTGTTTCCCATGAGCTCTTGTAGTCTTGTCTAATACTAGGCCTTCTCATGCGTTGCTTCGTCAACTGTAATACTTCATCCAAATCACTTGGCTCACAATAATAGCAACATCAATTAGCATTCTTTGTTAGGCAGGTCCATAGATAGAGTCATGGGAGTCATGGGACACATCCACACTCAAATTACTCTATTTATTCCTCGCTGCATTAGTTGCCAACTTAATGCTTGCTCTAAGGATAGGTAACATACCAGATTGAAAGGAGGACCTTTCACAGTACTCACACAAGTCACAGCTTCAACGCAGAGGCTATCATGGGCGCTAACACAACCCTCAACCCAATTGTTAGCAAGTTCTTCTGCAGTTCTTTGCATGCCGTGCTGATGGTACGGAGGCGTCCTCCCACCGTGAACGGTGGCGGCTTCGTCGTAACGGACCGAGACCAGAGGGTCGTTTTCAGCGTGGATGGTTGTGGAGTCATCGGGGCTAGCGGGCAGTTGATTGTGAGGGATGGTGATGGCACTGCGATCCTCTTCATTCACAAGAAGGTTAGTTCAAGTCTTCATATGAAAAGTTCAGTTAAGTTTCCCGAGAGACAACATTGCATGCTCGAGAAACTCCTAATGCAAGAAATCCTTGAGCTATTTTCTTTCTGAATGTTTGGTCTAATTTGACACCTCAGGGAGGAGTTGTCCAAGCATTGAGCATTAACAACTGGTGGAAAGGATATCTTATGGACTATGGAGAGCCAAGCAAGCTGGTGTTCAGCTTGCAAGATCCTAAGCCGGTCCTCTGTATGAAGGGCGATGTTCGGGTCACTGTCGAACCAAAGGGAAGAAAGAGGCACTGGGACTATGAGGTGACTGGATCTTTCGTTCAAAGAGCTTGCGCCGTTAAAAGCCGAGCAGGCCATGTCGTAGCGCAGGTAAAATTTCCATAGATCGACAGGTCACAAGACAACCAAGTTAAAATGAAATTAGGATTAGAATTACGTAATGATCCAACGGGTGATACAAATTTGTTGTGATCTTTCTCGATGTATATATGCACCAGATTGGAGTGAAGGGGATGATGGCCGGCAAGGACTTCTACCATGTGGTGGTGCAACCAGGTTATGACCAGGCTTTTGTGGTTGGTGTAATTGCCATTCTAGACAATATGCATGGAGAATCCACAAGGTGTTAACAGTATAAACGAGAGTAACTGAGCTGATCATATTAGTCACTCTATACGATTGTATTAGCAATTTGTTTGAATTGCGTTAGTTGATTATTCATCGAACTATTAGTTGTTTTCGTTGATAGGTTAGCCGTACATGATATGTTGTAAAAATGTTGTAAATTGGTGTAAAGTTTACTGCTGAATGCAAGACACAATGTATGCTTCATACAAGCAAGTTTCTGTAGTATTCCAACAAATACAATACAATTGCTAGGATAATTGGCATGGAAGATGCTAGACCAAACTCTTCGTAGCAATAGAATTATCTAGGACTTCGATATCTTGAGAGCAAATCATAGAGAAAGACATTTCTAGTTGTAGGTTTTGGATGGTTGCTACTTCCACCAATCCGATGGTTGTGGTATGATCCTCCTATACATAGGGCTGCTCTTCCCGCTATGTACCACACGGAAGCAAATCAGCCTACCATGAAGCTAAGATGGAGTCTGTAGTCGCATTTAGGTAGAATGCTAGAGTAGAAACTAGAGTGTGCCTTGAGTTATATCAAAGTTGAGTAGTAGTGAATAAAAAGTTAAAACATCTCTCTTGTGTAAGTGTGGTCTCTTTGTCCGTATTGCTCTAATACTTAGCTGGATTTAGAAATGAGAGGGGGTAAATAAGCTATGCAATGTAATTACATTTGATGAGGGGCCAAATAGACAACAAATTTCTTAAAATATAAAGGGAATAGTGCAAATTTGTCAGAGCATGAGGGGGCTTGGCCGCGTGGGCCTTGCCAACCCCCTCTCTCTAATCTCTATCTGCCCTAGTTGTGATTTGAAGAGTGTGGCTAAATCGCCTAAATCACAATATAGACTTGGTTCCTTGTATGGTCGGCTCTTCACATGTAAGTTTGATACCATTGTCACCTAAAAGATACATGGCCTGCATTGCTATATAAACAAATCACAAAGTAGCATGAAAGAAAGGATAAACTTAGATGGTGTTGGCTCTCGTCGGTGTGGGTGTAGAGGACCCGTTGTCTACTAGTTTGGTATTGCTTACTAGGAATTGATATCATAGAAAAATTGCTTTCTAGAGATAAATCTAATATTTAGGATCTAGTATGTGAAAGGGTTTGTTTGGCTTTATGACAAATAATACCTAATGAATGTTTAGTGGACAAAATGCATGCTACAATTGACAAAAAGAGTTATGCAAAAAATGATGCTTATAGGCACATCCTTTTGCTACACTTTCCATACCATAATTTTTTTTACTACTAAACCAAATGGTCAGCATAAGAGTATGCAACAAATCAAATAGACCCAAGGATTGTGTAGATATTTTGCGTGATTCCTAAGTGTATCTGGTCAGTAGGTAATTGTATGTTGTCGTCTAGTTAATTAGTGCCGGTTGCAGGACGTGATTGGTAATTTTATTTTTTGTTGCTTTGTCAATTTAAAGTATGACTATGTTGATGAATTCCGATCAATTTTTGTGGTGCTTGTTAATTTGGGTAAAGTTGTGTCCCAGATTTCTTCTTTAAAATTTCTGATATTTCTTAATTACTTACATTCTTTTTTGTGCTCAGTATAATAGCATTTCTTGACAACATACGTGGAGAATACACAAGGTGTCAATAGTGCAAACGGAAGCAATTGGGCTGATCATATCAGTCAATCTATAAGATTGCATTAGCAATTTATTCGACTACAAGTCCTTTCACAAATTTCGTTGGTTGTGAAAGTATTATAAATTGGTGTAAAGTTTAGTTAGTTGGATCGATATAAAGATTATTATGCATATAACTTTAGATATATAATTCGTCATCTCATATAAGAACTTTTGTTTGAGAAAAATAGCAAGCTGAAATAATTGTGTATCTATTATATAATAAAAGGCGATAGTTTATAACTACTAAGAAAAAAGGATAAATATGATAGAAATTCTATTTTTTAAAAAGAAACATAGGATGGTTTTCAGCTAATAAGAAAAAGAAAATGCTAAAAATTCTTTAAAAAATTAAAACATTCAATCCTTAATTCCATAGACCATAATCATGGTTAACAAATCAAAACCATTAGATGTTATTAGAGCTACTAAGGAAAGATATACTAGAAATTCTCAAAAATAAAATAAAACATTTAGTTCTCATTTCGATGGATCCAAAATGTAGTTAAGAAACCATAACCATGGGATGCTATTAGAGAATCTTCCTAAGCTTTTAAACTAGATTAGATCAGAATTAATCAAACAAAATCACCAAATCTCTATTTTTGGCTGCCCTTAGTGAAGAGCATCAATGACAGTGGGAACAAGTACGTACTCATTATTATAAAAAATCAATTTACACTTCATGATTGGCACTATTTCTTTTAATCGGAATATGTACAGTCAAATACGATATTTAAACAACTATAACTAAATTAACTAAAATGACGAGAGAAAAAAATTGTTTTGAGCAACCCAACCATGTTGATGAGCGACAACTTCTCGGAGGCAGCAGGACATACCAACCAACGAAGACCTGAGGGTAATACATTTTCCGTGGAATATTTACATTATGTAAATCTTTGATTTGCATGACACCTTTATTGCTCTCTGTTGCTGCTGTTGTTGAATGCCTACTGTCAGGGAAGGAGTGCGCAATCTTCTGGGTGGCACCAGGGTTTGCTATATCATCGATAATCATGTGAAAATTGTGATTATCCATCGTATTGAGCCGATTTGATATATGAAACCGCTCGATAAACCAGTAAAATTCAAATGCAAATTCAAAAATAGAAAAAATAGAAAAATTTATCAAAATGTGTTACATTTTTTTGAACATTTTTGTATGAGGTCTTGAGGAAATTCTAACGATTATTTAAAATTTTCAAATGATTATTAAATCTGTGTATTTCTAAGAAATTCTCATAATGCTATTGTCTTTTTATATACTATTCAGTTTTTTATTTTCTAGGGGCATTAATGAAGTCTAATATTTCTAATTTTTTTTGTGTGGTCCAGACACAATTCTAATGATTTTGTAAAAAAAATTAGATGACTATCAAACCTGTGTATTTTTTTAAAATTCTAAAAGTGTTATTGTCTTTGTATATGCTCTTCAGTTTTTTATTTTGTAGGGGTACTAAATGAAGTCTAATATTTCTGAAAATTTTACTACATGATCCTTGGGAACTATTTATAATACCATTAAAATTTTAGTGTATGATCAAGCTTGTAATTTTTATAAAAATCTCAAAGTGTCTCTGTTCCTTTTCATTAATTGCTATTTTTGATTTTCCAGAAGTACTAAATGAATTCAAAAAAAATTTAAATTTCTCTGAGATGTTTTATAGATTAATTGGTATTTATTGTGTTTTTTTTAAAATTTTCCTTGTATGTGCAAAAATTCAAATAAAATCGCTCAAAAATAAAAAAAAAATTGGCGAAAATCGCTCGAAAATTGGTTAAATTGATCTTTTCAAAAAATCGACAAAATTTGACCGCCGAATTCAATATATTTAACTTCAAACTCATTCGGTTTATATTGATTTTCGACCAGTTTTTTTACGATAATCGAAAATCAAAATCGTTTAAAAATCAAAAATTCGATATTTCGAACCCTGGGTGGCACTAGACCAGCTCAAGGATGCAAATCAGCTTCTGAAGACACCATCGTGCAAGAAATTTTGAATTTTGTTCGACCTAGAAAACATTCAACAACAAAGCCCGCAATCTATAACGTATTTTATAAGAATCATAGGATTTTTTGGGGAACCTAGCATGCAGAAGAGATGACTGTCATATACTCCCTCCGTTGATAAATATAAGGCATATTTTGACTTTGCACAAGGATTAATGTTGTGGTGAAATTGAGAAAGGCATGAGAGGAAATAACTTACATATCCCTCTTAATTGTCTTGGAAGATGAGAGATAATGAATAAATGTATATGGTTGAGAGAGAATAAATAGGAGTATAAGTGGAAAGGCTCATTAAATCTACATACACGTCTTATATTTTTCAACAAGATCATTCAAACTATAGGCCTTATATTTATCAATGGAGGGAGTATTAATAAAGGAGATCAAAGAGTACATTTTAGAGCCTGGCAGGCCCTAATAAAATTTTCAGCTATTACTGAGTATTACATGCCAGAGATTGGAAAGGAACCAAGTAGGAATGGAGATTACAACTTAAGCGGTTCCTAGTCATCAGCGCTGTCCGATTAAGTCAACGTCTAAATCGTCCAACAGTATGCTATGACAATACGATGCTATAGTGGAAAATCAGCAAAGTAATTTTGAATAGTATTCTAGAAAGATCTGAGTCGTTATTTTTTTATTCAACGGTCCATATGTACCTACTTAAATTGATTGGAAACTACTACATTGGATCTCAATTCCCACAGAGATAATGCTCCAAGTGTTTCACCCCGCGATTGTCCACATCCTCTCCTCCTTGATCTTCGAGACTAGGGCAGTCGGCATAGGCCGACTTGTTTTGGAAGATCCTCGCGTTGCGTTCCTTCCATATTTCCTCCAGGCGGCTATTGTGTCACTAGTAGTCCATTGATTCTCATGGTTTAAGCGACTTCGCATTTTAGCCAATTTGCGACCGAGTTTCAGACGCGTTTCATAGGAAATTTTGCTCAAGTTACTAACTCTAGCGTTAGTGTATCTGTACTGTACTGCCTATCGATAGGTGAGTGAGACACAGTCCCGAATCACGCTCTAATGTATCGTAATTAGCTAAAAGAAATAGCAAAGTCTTCAACGTGCCGTGTTACATTGTCCTTTTATTTTTTCATCGTTACTCCAGGAGTACTCCCAGGAGCAATGCATCAATACTTTCCCTCTCAATATAAGTTACACAAATCTTGAAGCAGGTGAAAGGATAAGTGATCACCATCTACCATTCATTCATGCTTTAATATTTGTGCAACTGTCAAAAGGAAAAGTATAGAAGCACCTCTCCCTCCCAGACATGAAGGCGGCATGCCACACATCTGCCCAGCGTGCCTCTCCTCGCCCATATCTCCTCCCGGCCTTCCCTGCCTCCGTCTGTTCCAAACTTCCAACTGTTGTGTGTAGATCTCTAATTGTGAGTAGAACCACGGTTCCAGCTTTCAAGTTTCAATTCCATGTGACAAACCATACGTTACGATCACAAATTCTGTCCAGTTCTCTGCCAATTTCAGTGCAGATCTGAAAACCTTGGTGCATATACAGAAACACTAGCATGTCTATTTTATACTCTTCTCTCCGTTTTTTCTTTTTTGTGAGTTTCAAAGGCAACCTACTTCCTCAAACTCTGAAGAAAGTAAAGTACCAACAAATTGAGGTGCATGCTCATGAAGTATGAGATGCTCCTATTTACACGCCCCAATTCTTCAATCCTCCTCTTCTCTTTTCATGTCAAAGGCAACCCCGCTTCCACAAACATTTCACCGGCAAGGCAACTTGCGAAATCGAATTTACCAGTCCAGTACAGGCAGTATATATCCCAGTCAGTACAGGCAGCTGCAAGTCCAGAAGAAACTGACATGAACCATCACTCTCGCTGCACAACGGCTGCTGCTGACTCTGCGGCGCCTTCGGACCTCCTCCGACCTGCTCGCCTCCTGGAGCCTTCCCTGCTGTCGCTGCCGCCGTTTTCGGGAGGCGCGACGTACACGAAGGGCCCGACGATGCCGTCGTCGAGTGCGAGGAGCGGCTCCAGGACGTCGACGACGGCGGACATGTGCGGGCGGGACTTTGGGTTGAGGCTGACGCACTGGTACGCCAGCGCGGCGGCCTTCTGCGCGGCCCTGCCAGGGTACTGACCGTCGAGGTTGGGGTCCATGACGCGGTCCAGCCGCCGGGAGTCGTTCAGGTACGGCCGCGCCCACTCCACAAGGTTCTGCTCCCGGGGCGGCCGGTTCTTGTCCACCGACTTCCGCCCCGTCAGCAGCTCCAGCAGCACGACGCCAAAGCCGTACACGTCGCTCTTCGCCGTTAAGTGGCCTAGAAGGGTTGGGAAGAAACCAAAATATATTTCCGGTGAATCTAGGCGTTGATGGTTTGTATTGTACTACGTACCAGTCATGATGTACTCTGGTGCAGCGTAGCCCTGCGTGCCCATGACTCGTGTTGAGACGTGCGTCTCATCTCCTTCTGGTCCGTCTTTGGCAAGCCCAAAATCTGATAATTTTGCTTTGTAATCCTACGAATAATTCACAAAGGAAAAAAAATAAGATCATTTTTACAGAGCTGTATAAGAGAAAATTTCCTGTTGCGGTTCCTGGATTGAGTTGGCAGAGAAAGATCGAGAGTTGCTAGCTAGGACTAAAGACTGAACCAAACCAGCAAATGCCTCTTTAACTTCAACTGCACTCCATAATTAGACGCATAAAAGCCGATCTATCATTCCATTCATGTTTTATTAGTTTCTTTGCTTTCTTTGCTTTTCTGCAGAAGAAAAACGTCGCCGCCGTCGTCTTCTTTTGGTGGCACACTACGCACGTACAAGTCAATAAGGAAGCGTTATAATAATCGAAAGCTCGAAACTGAAGCTTGACTCAGCCTACGAAGATTTGTTGTTCAGTAGTTAGCATTTGGCAACCGGACAATTTCAACAGTCTACTTACTGCAAGAAGCAACCAACCATGCATATTTAATTTCTGACGAATCACTTGATCAAACCAAATCAGTGAAATCGCAGCTAATTCTTTTCTTTGGGAGGTAGGTGAACTAACAACATCATGATCACGTACGCACGTACCGAGTCTAGCAAGATGTTGGAGGTCTTGAAGTCCCGATAGATGACCGGCTTCTCGGCTTCGTGGAGGAAGGCCAGCCCTTTGGCGGCACCAATGGCGATCTTCAATCGTGTTGACCATGGCAACGACGCGGCGTATTCTACACAATATATTGTGTACGATTCAATAATCAGATGAGGTAACCAAAGAAGGGTGCAGCTGCATGTCCATGGTAATAAAAAATAAAAAAATGATGATTTCTTCTCGATGACAAATTAATGTTTGGAATATTCCCATTTCCATTTTCCAAGATTTATCTTCTTTTCTAGAATGAATGAGTAACTGCAGCCAACTGGTCTAAAAGAAAATAATTGAATTGCACCTAACTTATATCAAGAAGTGCTACTAAAACTAGTTTGCAAATTGCAAGTAAGAGAGGTGTTTCCATGTTTTTTTTACAGTTGCATAAATATTAAAGTATAAATGAATGGTAGATAGTTATTATTTACCCCTTCACTTACTTTAAGATTTATACAACTTATATCGAGAGGGAAAACACTGAAGCACTGCTACGCAAGTAATAGTAGCTAGCGTACTTCACCCACACGTGTTCTCTCAATCTTTAGGGTTACCCTGTTGTTCTCATTAATAAAGCATGAAGCATCTTGTTTTATGTCCTTTTACCTATAATGATCGGGATGAATCGTGCATTGCGATAACCCAATTCACAATTTTTGACTTACGAGAGCAAGTAGGGATTGATCCAAATCACATATCGGAGGGCCATTTTTCTACATTCCATAAAGATTAAAGTGAAGCAGCTCGAGTGATATCGAGTGGTGCAGCTGTCTTACCTCTACCGTCTAGGGTGCAAAAGAAGTGGATAATTTCCATCCAATCGACCCATAGAATGTTTGTGAAACGAATACGAAATGGAAAAATCGCTATATGTATCCGATTTCAAGGAAAAAAAATACAAAACAGAATATGGGATAAACAATATCTGTTCATATCCACTCCGATTGCACCCGTACTGCCACCTTACGATTAAGCATAAAATCTGCACTGTCTCCTCTACTCTGTTCCACTGGAGAGAGGAAGAAGAAACAAAAGAAGAGATTGTTTGAATTATATCGAAGTGGTTAAGAGAAAATGACTCCATGTATACGTACCAAGAGATCGAGAGTGAGAAATGATGAAACACTAAAATGGACATCGCAACAAGAAGTCTAAAACGCAGTTTGAACCATCAGGAAAAACTGGAGAAATTAATTGAAGGGTGTAGAGCAAGGAAAGCTACTCCACCTATCGATTTGGCTAGGTACCAATCCATTTTGCCTAAAAGTTCATGCGAGCAAGTTGGTAAACCCGCGGCGTCCAGTCCGATTAATTGATCTGTACAGCTTAGAGAATCGGTTCTTTCTCGCTTAATGATGCAGCGAGGAAAAGGAGACCGAAAACAACGTTTTGAGAATATCTCTTTCTTGGGGCCTGCAAGATTGACACACTGCTACCGTACGTCGGAATCTCTCTTTCAGGTCATAAATAGTTGTCGTTTTAGATATGGGTATGATCTCTAAAATACAGTTTTGATCACTAATTTATATTATAATATATTTATAAAACCCAGTAAGATTATAATATTATGAACATATTTTTCGAAACAAATCTACATATGATTTTCATATATCTGACTTAAATATGTAAAAAAAATATTGACGTCAAAGTTTCGAAAACTTGATTGCACCTATATCTAAAATAATTATTTGTGGCTGAAGGGAGCAGCAAGTAATTGAAGAAGTTTGGCAGTCTTGCCGTGCTTACTTTTGAAGAGATGTTTCTCCAGGCTGCCCCTTGTCATGAACTCGTAGACGAGAAGCCTGTGCTCATCCTCGTAGCAGTAACCGATCAATTTGACGAGGTGAGGATGACTCAATTGCCCGAGAAAAATGACTTCGGACTGCATCATGAGTCATGACATGCATGTATATGTTTGTCAAATGTAAATGTCTTTCATTAGTTTGCTTTTAACTGAGGCAAATAAACTGAGGAATCCTAGCTAAAGAAGCAACATTGTTCCATCGAATTGTCCCATGTTGTCAAGCATGCCAAAACTTTCTAGAGAGAAGTTCAGTACGTGGAACACGTCAACCAAGGAAACTTCTTCTAAGAAAAGAGTGGTTTGGAATATTAAGAAATAATGATAGAAAAAACAGACGACACAAGTAAGCACAAAAACCTTACAGTACATTGCTACTAACTAACTATACTAAAACCCATAAAAAGTTAACTATACTAAGAAAGAGCAAGAGAGAAAAGTTTATATACACTGCAATTTTACCACGAAACATTATTTATTTTAACATATAGATTTTCTTAATTATATTCCATCGTTTTTTATACCAATTACATTTCGTTCTTAAAAATACACGCATATACTTTCTAAGCACCATAGAAAGATCGTCAAATTAATAATGTTCCGATGGATACGCACCTTCCTGAATTTGACAATAGCATGCATATATATCTTTCAATTTGATTTCAAGCCTATAATCCTATATATATATATAGGAAGCCGAAATAGGGCACCATGGAGCCTAGGCTCCATGATTTCAAATGCGCGGATTCAAGCTAAATTTGAATATATTTTTCAAACATTTTAGTTTTAGGGTATATACCCATCTATAACAATTCAAATGAAACACATACCTTTGAAAAAATATACTCAAATTTAAAGATTTTAAAATAATTTAGATTGCATGCTTTGCTGATTTATATATATAATCAGCACATACCTACAAACAAACAATCATCAAAAAAGAAAACTCTAGTTTAAATTTCAGTTCAAATTTGTTTGGACTAGTTAGTAAACTAGTTAAACTCAACATCCTTAAAATTTTAAAAGATTAAATGTACAATACATAGGAGAATATACCCATTTTGTATCATGGAGCCCAGACTCCATGGTGCCCCAAGTAATTATAATATATATATATATCATGATAAAAATTCCTAGCTAACTCAAACCTTATCATCAGAACTCAGAAGTTCAGAACAGCCCAACTAACTTTGAACAAGCTAGTCACGTAGTGTAGGTAATGTACTAATTAATTCATCAAGCACAATTACAGGGTCAAGGCCTATAAGTAATAATGTACTCCCGTCTAAATTTATAAGACTTATTTTGTCTATAAATATAAGATGTATTTTATATTTTAATACAAAATTAGTGTGATGTTCCCTCTATACCTCTGATAAATATCTATCTTTACTTTACATTCTCTACATGCATGCATTGAGGATAATGTTTTGTGATAATAATTAGGGGTAATCTAGTTATTTTTTATGTCTTCTTGGTCTATATGCTAAAAAGAAAATATACATGTGCAAGTAATTAATTAATTGCAGTAGTTAGTTTTTACTTTTTAGTAAGTAGCTACGTAATCACTAATCACATACCAGCCACTCGTTGTGGCCCTGCGTGCCCTCGAGGTCGAGCAGCTTGACGGCGACGGACTGCGCGCGCAGGCCGGGCTTGACCTTCTCGTCGACGTAGCCCTTGTAGACGGGGCCGAAGCCGCCCTCGCCGATGAAATTGGTCATGGAGAAGTCCCTGGTGACGGCGCGCAGCTCGGCGATATTGAAGACGTGCAGGTTCGACCCGGCTAGCGACAGCGACAGATCCTCCGGCGACACCATCCCGCCCAGCACCGACCCGCTCAGGTCCGAGAACGACAGCCGACTCTGCAGCGACCGCTGCTGCCTCGGCTTGTTGCTCCCCGCCGCCGCCACCTTCTTCTTCTTGCCGCCGCCTTTCTTGCTCTTCCTGCCGCCGCGGCCGGCTGCCGAGGCGCCGTGCGAGCTGAAGCACCCGAACAGCGAGCTCCACGCCGGCCTCGCCATGCGCGCGCACGTCCGCGTCCGCCTGTGTGCGTGTGTCTGGGTTAACAGATGCTTTGGCCGGATCAAAGTATATATATGGGAGGCGCCGGCGTTGAAAATTAATGTGATGTTCTCTTTCTATCCTAATAAATATTTAACTTTACTTTATATTTGTTATTATAAGTACATCGAATATAATGTTTAGAGATAATAATTAGGGGTGGTCTAGTCATTTTCAATATCCTTTTAGTTTGTGTGCTAATAAAAAATATGTCCTATTTTTCTTAGGTCACAAATAGTTATCATTTTGGACATACTTGTAGTTAAACTTTCTAAACTTTGGCTGTCAAAATATTTTTAAATATTTAAATTGGATACAAAAATAATATATTTTTAAGCATGCCGTTTTGTCTGGCGTTCTCACAAGGCCCCCTCGTGCGTCGGATTAGGATTGGACGGTTCACATGGAAGCAGGCCAGAGATGGTGATCATGCCGCAAACCTTTTTTAGCTACGGTGATGTTTAGTACACATACTTTTGGGTTCGCTTCAAATTGGACCGACAAGATGGGAAAACGGATTGGATTGTGCAACGGGGGTTACAGTAATTGTCTCCTCCTTTGTGTTTCCTTTGTTGGTTGTGTTGTTAAACATGATTACTCTGCTTTTCTTTAGAGAAAAAAACATGCATATTCAGCATGCTGGCTATTGACGCATCTTTTGTACTTCATGTTTTTAGGGCCTTCTGTACTTGATGTACAACTTGTACTAACATAAAAAGTCTCTTTCGAAACCTTGTAAGGCTTGTACTACATGAAACTTGGAAGGGACGCTGCTCCTGCTTGGACTGGCTATGCTTCTGGCCGGGAAGACGAAAATGTATGCGCATATCAAAGTAAAACAATGGATGCTAGCTTGGGCTTGTGCTTGCACTACATATCTGCAATGCAAGCTACCAGCGAGGTATATATGGTCAAGGACTAAGGAATACGAAATTACGAACCATCACATGTTGTACGATCTTGCTCCGATGTCTCCTGTTCATATTCATTGTCTGGTACCAAGGACCATGTAACACACATCCTTTTCTACTAGGCTCCGTTATGAGGTGGATCGGAGATTCAGGGTTCTTGGGAATTAATTTGTGGGATTTCGACCCACTCCATGTGGATCTTAATTTGTTCTCGCACATACAGATTGGGCTAAGATTGAAGTTATTCCTAACGTATCAAGCGAGATCTTAATTAGAAACTGAAAAAGGGATTCTGAACTCTGTTGTGCATACCGATCATGGATCTTCACAACTGACCATTTGTAGTTTATACTCCCTCTGGTCACAAATAGTTGTCATTTTGAGTATCGACGTATCCTCAAAACTCAAATTTGACTACTAATTTGTATTATAATATGTTTAAAAATCTAATAAAATTATAATATTATGAAAGTACGTTTCGAGACGAATCTACACATATGATTTTCATACATCCAATTTAAATATTTTAAAAAATATTGATAGCTAAAATTTCAAAAGTTTAATTGCACGTATTTCAAACCGATAAATTTTTATAAACAGAGGGAGTAAATGGTTGAACAGTCCCATGTAACCTCCTCCCTTAAAAAAACAGTAGGCCCAAACTAGACTAATAGAGTAAGGTGCTCATTTGTTTTCGCAACTTCTAGCAATTGGAACCATTAACATATATATACATATACATATGTATATACATTTGTATTATATATATGGAAAATTTTCAACCATGTCGCATTGAAGTATCTTAGAAGTATTATTGAAGTATACTGAAAGTGCTAAATGAGTATAACACGTTCGGTTAAGTGGTATGTTAGAAGTCAGAGTACATACTCCCAGGAGTACGAAAAAGTCTTTCCATTCCGAAAATTGCCAACCACTGGAATACTACTCCAAACTCCAAAGATTTTACTCCAGACAATACCATTCCAAAGACATTTAGATTCACATAATCCCATTTCAATACCCTTTTTGCATGTTTCTGATGTTTCGTTTTTCCAAGTCATGGGAAGTTACCTATTTGCCCTTAGATGCACCACACCATTTTTCTTTGATTAATGTAAATGAAGTTCTGCGGGGTTGGAGGTATCCTGGATATAGAATGCTGCAGTATCATGCTGCTTCTTCCAAAATTATTTTCAACGTGATTCCCTGCATCATTTCCTACTTTAGTAGTCCAAAAGGTGAAGATAACGATTTTTCTTCTATTTTGAGAGCATATGCTTTTTTGGGGGCTTGTTAATTCTTTTTGGGACATGTATAAGTTGCCGAGTTAGCACGATGGGGAGAAGCCAAAAGCCGTTCGGATGGTTGGGTCGGATGTGGTCGGGTCAGCCGGATCAGGCATGTGGTGCATCCAAGGGCAAATAGATAACTTCTCATGGCCTTGGAAAAAAAAATGAAAAATCAGGAAAATGGAAAAAGAAAAAGGTATTGAAATGGTATTGTGTGCATCTAAAAGTCTTTGGAGTGGTATTCTCTAAAGAAAAAAAATTAAAATGGTACTCTAGTGGTTCATAATCTTTAGAGTGGTATAGTATAAATCTTTTCCTTTCTTATTATATCGATTTATCCCTCTACCAACACCATAATTAAGTTGGCATACCTACGGATTGATTAGATATTTGGATATGTGCCTGCTACTGAAAACATTTCAAACTCTAACACAGACAGGACCAAATTTTTTCAAGGGTTACACATAGGGCCAATTAATATAAGGAGATACATCTAATTTTCCACATACTCAAAATGATCTTTTTCCCTCTTTTCAGTTGCTCTGCGTCCATGCTTTTTCAACCTTGTGCATCAAGATACACATGTACTTTTTAAACTATTCCGCCACATCACATTATCTAGAAGAAAGAAGCCTTATGATCTAGCTAGCCACTAAAAAATCGCCATGCGATCGTTGTCGAACTCAGGCACGGGAAGGAGCAACACATTTCAGAACCTTCGTCTATGTCATGAAACACAAAGATGAGCCTGGCTAAGAAAGGAACTCCTCAAATAGGCAGAAAGATTGGTTTTCAAGGGCCGGGGGTAAGGTGCTAATGCTATCATACAAGAACGAGCACAAGATGTGCTACTTTAATTTTTATTTTGTGAGGAAAGATATGGATGTGGCTTCTAGAAGCTTGACCTTTGTGCCAATAGCTAGAAATGTCAGCGTGGTCAAAGTGGTGGAAGTGATTATTTTTTTAGCCTCTTTGCCTCATTTTTTTTGCAAATGTGGTCCCTTTCCGAGTGGAACTATAAATATAGCCTCGTCCTGACCGTAGAACGTGACTCCCGCGCTAGTCAGTCGTGGCAGGTCCCCTCTCGCGCTCGTCTGCCGTTGGAGGTATGTTCTGCTGTCAGAATGGATCTATATTTGCAATTTCGCTTAGAAAGGGCAATAAAGTAAAGGGAGTTTAAAAAAATGATCACTTAAATGTGGTGTAGGTAGGAAGGAGCTCGCACGTACACATTGATGGGGCATGCATGAAAACCTCTTTTCATTTTTGGCAGAGGAAATTGTAGATCTTGTACTTGGGCGGCGCTATTTAACACGAACGAGGTAGCTTGAAAGACAGAATCCACCACGGACATAGCACAACACGGAGTCCGGCTCGAACGCGAAGACAACGACTAACAGGTAGGAGCTATCAGTCAGCAACACGATGTTGGTGTAGCGGTGAAACGGGCTAGGTTGGCAAGCTAGGCTGGCCGACTTGGACCGGTTAGGCTGCGTGAGAGAAAATGGTGGGTGACGTGGGCTAGGTTGAGAGAGAGAGAGAGAAAACGGGCAGGCGAAGGGATTCCACCCAAAGAACTTTCAAAATTTTTAGTTAGTTTTTCTATTTTTAGAAAATAAAAAGAGCATAAATAAAATAGCAAATGTATTCGAAACATTTCTAGAAAAATATGTAAAATACTTTCAAGCACAAATTTTTTTACCTGCTGTTGACTTTGGACCTAATTATATTAAATTGTTTTTGTTTTTTGAAAATCCTAGATTAAGCTTTAATTAGCAAGAAAATTGGTGAAATTTTTTTGAGGACTAAACTACGCAGAAAGATTTTCAAAGAGCAAACGTTGAGATGTTACGCTAAGTTCATGGCACCCACAAAACAATTGGCGTGTCGAAATTCGTGCAATGTACATACGTAGCGGCTCTTCAGTCAAATACGTGTAGGAAAATATATTGTCAATAGTTCTATCCAGCAGAGCTGTTAAAATGTAACACGAAATGTGACATAAAGGATTTTACTATCATCTTAATCCACCCAATAATCAAGTAATGTTTCGTGTCAGTCATGCCCTATTCATTTTTGGCTATGTATATTTCACGATACAGAAACCGAGAGATATAATCTTTTACTATCAAACAAAATGCTCCGTTCTTTTTTTCTTTTCGAAACAAAGGGATAACCCTGAATTTCATGATGGAAATCAAACAGGGTTCTACAGTCATGTCCTGTTAATTAACCGTGTAATAATCTAGCTTGCACCCAAATTTAGTTTTAGGATTTTATCGTGTTAATCATGCCGTGCATATTCAAGGTTTTTTTGAGAAATTTTAAAGTACTTTCTACTATACAATTCACACTCAGAATTTCATGGTGCTGTAACAACCTTCTAATTTCTGATCAAATGCTCCGCGCAAGAGATGAGGCACGTGCGACTGCGGCTCGCGTTTGACCTGAAGGCAAAAGATACAGAACCTATTGCATTCCAACAGTGATGTATTATCTAAAAAAAATTCCAACAGTGATGTATGGAAGAGACAAGGACATCCTGATCAAATATTTCAACATCTCAATGATGCCAACACCAGAACAAGGATTCAGGTGTTTATCCTAATTCATTCAAACTCGAATTAGTTTTTTTTGAAGCCATAAGGCTTAGAATTATATTAGATAGAGGAGTACAGAGAGTGCAGGAGACTGCACTAAAGAAAGATACAGGGCCACAGAGCAAAGGAGGTAAGCGAAAGAAAAGAGAAAGAAAAGAAAAAATATCAGTTCGGCCGGTCGACTAGATTTTTTAGATGAACTGCTCCCGCAAAAATCCAGTTGACAAATTCCAACAGTGATGTATGGAAGAGACAAGGACATCCTGATCAAATATTTCAACATCTCAATGATGCCAACACCAGAACAAGGATTCAGGTGTTTATCCTAATTCATTCAAACTCGAATTAGTTTTTTTTGAAGCCATAAGGCTTAGAATTATATTAGATAGAGGAGTACAGAGAGTTGCACTAAAGAAAGATTAGGCCACAGAGCAAAGGAGGTAAGCGAAAGAAAAGAGAAAGAAAAGAAAAATTGTTTAGCTCGACTAGATTTTTAGATGAATCGCTCCCAAAAAATCCAGTTGATGACACTCGCGTTGGTTTTCCATGTGTTTCGGAATTATTCTGTTGTTTCGCTCTTTCCACCAATGCTAGTATGTTAAAATGATGAGAGTTTTAACCCCTTTTCGCAATCTTGGCCGATGGTTTATGTGGTACAGGTTCCAATCCACCATGTTGAGGGTTGTGGCCTGATCCCACCGATCCGGTAAAAGAGGGTAACCTTATCCATCCTGCTATGACCTGCCACAACCTTCGAGTCTAGGGGCATTATATGAAAAGATGATGCACGGTTTCTAGGCTTCGGCAACACATTGGACAGAAATACTGATTTTGCCACCCCCTATGCTATAGTCGTTGTGCTATCCATAAGCGATTATGGTGGGCTAGCCATAAGAAGACTTTGCAACACGATGGGGCCCACGCTGGCCAGATTGCGGTGTGGAAGGATGTGAAGGTGCTTCCTGTGAACTGCATTCGGTATGCTAATGAGGCCGAATAGATGCCAGTAGGAGTCTGTGTCCAGGATATGACATCTTGGGCCTGTGTCTGTAGGCGCATTGATTGTACCTTCCGCCATAAATTAATATACTGTAGTATAAGATTGGGCGTTAGGTTGTGCCGAATATCTCAAATTCAGTTGTTGTTTGTAAGGGCATCCGCCATGGTACGTAACTTACGCCTTAAATGGCTGTATAGATCCGGGGCATGTTGCGCAGGTGCAATACTTTGGAGCCATCTGTCAGTCCAGAAGGTCGCTATGCAACCATTTCCTACGGTTATCTTTGTGGCCGCGGAGAAGAGCTGTTGATCGGTTTGGTCACACGGGGTGGGCAGTCCAATCCATGGTTTATCAGGGGCTTTCCATCTGAGCCATAGCCATCGAAGTCAAAGCGCTCTGGCAAACCTATCTAGGTCAAGAATCCCCAGGCCCCCCATGTTGAGAGGGCGGCAAACCGTTGTCCAACGCACTTTGCAGTTGCCACCATGTAGTTCACTGCCGCCCGCCCATAGGAATTTCCTTCTTAGCCTATCAAGGTCCAAGATGAACTTTTTGGATGCCCTGATCGCTGTAAGTAAGTAAATTGGTAGAGAGGTCAACATAGATTTGACCAAGGTTAACCGGCCCCCATTGTGAGATGGGTGGCCTGCCAGCCTGCCAGTCGTTGCGCAGCTTTATCAAGGATTGGCTGAAGGTCTGCGCGACGCAGGCGACCAAAGGTGAGAGGCATGCCTAGGTATTTGATTGGGAAGGACGATATTTCTCCATCGAAGGATTGTAGCATGATTTTTTTGCAACCTAGATTTATTCCTACCTCTTCTTGCCATGATTTTTTTTTTGAAAATTGGCCAAAAGCTTGGCATTCATTAAAAAAGAATAACAACAATCGAGCTACAAATACACATTCCAATACACACACCAACGCGCGCACGCTTAAGCTCGGCTCCATAAGTGTGCGCATCGAGCGAGGCTAGAACGCAAGGACGGGGCGCGCAGCCGACGCCCTCACAAACCGAGCTAAGCTCGGCCCTCTTCTTGCCATGACATTAGCTGCTGCCTTCGACTTCAACGTGCTATTAATTCTTAGCAGCTTAGATTCTGCAGATAAAACAACGAAGAGCGTCAGGAAATTGAAACTACTTCCTCCAGGCTTCTAGAATCTAGGGCCTCTCCAACCATTCGAAAGCATAAGAACATTTTTTGTCACACATTAACTACATCCAAGAACGAGAGGAAACGAACAAAACTCATAGAAGAAGCGACAAGAACATCTTGTCGCAATATGGACAAGGCCACCAACCAGAAGAGTGGCTGTGAGCAGTTTACCCATTCACTCAGAGTTGGTTGCAACCACAAGAAATACTTCAGATTTACTTTATCTTCAGATATGACTATTTGACTAGCTTGATTGACATATACAGCAGTTATACTGACCAATAGTCTTTCCAGATAGAAATGTATCACTAGCTTGAGCTCTAGACTCGACCATTCATTTCCTTCAAGAGCACGCCATTTCATCATTGCATAATTCAAACAATGCCGATCTTATAGAGCTAAATTCTTGAATTGGAATGCTGTAGAATCTAATCTGATTGAAACACCACGATTTCATGCATTTATTTGTCAACAATCAACAAGGAAAAACTAGGCATCTTTCCCCCCAAGTTAATGATTTTTTAGTTGAAATGACCCTTTAGGCAGCCTAGCGTGTCAAGGAAGAAGCAGGCTAAACCACACTGCCTTTAGAAATGCTCGTAGAATTGCTTAGTGTATGACTTTTCCAGTCTTCTCTAGGGAAATTTCCACTACTTATTTAATCATTCTTTGTTTTCTATCTCCATCAGACAGCCTTATCAGTGTATGCGATGTCCATGTCAGGGATTAGGTGAACACTTCATTTCAACCAATTGCATTACGTCTGCAGAACCGTTTTGATAGACATCATATCTGAACATCACTGAATATTTTTTTTCCAATTCTACATGACTTGAGATGAAGATAGGCTTGGGAGTTACAGGGAGGTAACCCTTGACGAATTGGTCCTTACCTAGAACAGCCGAAAACTACAGCCCCCTTAAAAGTGACTTGCATTGGACCATTAATTTGTGTGGCAGATGATTCATATCTGTACTACATGGGAAAAAAAATTAAAACTATGTTGCCAAGATTATTTAACTTGAGGTCGAAATTGAATTAAGCCACATGAATTGTTTTTGTATGTTTCTAGTCTTGTCTCCTTTAGACATTAATCGTACAGAACTTGTGCTTTCTGATTTGTACCCTTTAGATTTCTGACAGAGACTTCAGATATCAGATCATGAAACCATTCAACATTTTCATGTTACTTGTTGCTGCAAAATACCATGCAGTTTAAACACTGCGCCGGCATGATCCTAGCTACCAAATTTCAGGGCTGTCTTGCGTATTGTCAGATTTAGCACGGATTGGGTTCAGGCATCCTATCATCTAAGTGGCAGAGACCAAACGGGAGAACTCACTAGTTCTTGATCTCACACATATGTTAGGAAAGTTAAAGGAAACATCCTTTTAGAGCAACCATCCTTTTTAGATTTGATGGCTTTCACCTGCGATGGATGAGCAGATCGCGTTTAGATTGCCTTCATAGACGGTTCATACATCCTGACAGCCACATCATAAATACACCAGCTCTGCTCCATCGGCGAAAAGACCTCGTTAGCCACAAGAAACGATCATATGCACGCAAAAGAGACGATTTGTACCGTTTAGATTTCTAACAGAGTCTTCAGATATCAGATAATGCAACCATTAAACATTTTCATGTTTCTTGTTGCTGCAAAATACCATGCAGTTTAAACGTTGTGCCGGCATGATCCTACTAAATCTCAGGGTTGTCTTGGATATCAGATTTAACACGGATTGGGTTCATGTAAGTGGCAAACACCAAATGATGAACTCTTGAGCTCTCCACCTCACACATCGGGTATGAAAGTTAAAGGAAACATCCTTTTAGAGTAACCATCCTTTTTAGATTCGATGGCTGAGCAGATCCTTCATTGACGGTTCATACATGCTGACAGCCACATCATAAATACACGGGAACTGCTCCATCGGTCAATAGACCTGATGTTATCCAAGAGACGATCATATGTAAACAAAAGAGAGGACTAACTCAGCCTCAATTGCCCTGCTGCTGCGAACAATCTTCGCCTTTATTGATGCTCCCTGAAAGACGGAATCCAAAAGCTAGCCAGGGGTGTAGAAAGGAGAGACGCTTTGCTTTCTGATCACATCAGGAGTACGTTCGACTTCTTCAGAGACGAAGAATTTATATTCTCTATTATACCAACTACCAACAATTCACGCCACGAGTGAGTAGACGTACGCAATGCAGCAATATGCGTTGTACACGGCTCAACTCGACATGGGTAAATGGTAGCCCGAGAGAGAGAGAGAAATGATCACTATTCTGTCTCCTTGCTATCTATTGTTTTTTTAAAAAATAGCTCCCTGCAAAATAGATTTGCAAATCTATCCCCTACCCATCGTAAAAGGTATCTTCCTCGCTCCCCTATTGTGGAAGAGTCTCCCGCGCTCTGCCTCCACGTCACTGCTCTGCCCACGAGCCGCGCACCTGCTCCTACACGCCCCCTCCGCAGCACCGGCTCCTTTCGGGCCTCCAGAGAGCGGCAACCACTTGTTGCCGCGCTCGCCGCTAGCTCCCGCACCACCTACCTCCCTCGCTCCTTGGGCGAGGTAGGCAACCTGTCACCTACCGCGTCTTCCACGGTGAGGGAGGGGGCTAAATTTGCAAAAAATTTAGGGAGGGAACCATTTCTGCAAAAAAAAATATGGGGAGAGAACTACAAAAGTGATCATTTTCAGAGAGAGAGAGAGAGAGGGGACCTAGCTTGTCAATGGAAGTGACTTGGTTATAGAGCCAGGCCGAAGCCTAAGAGACGGGGAAAAGTAATGGAGATTTGTATATATAGTACCCAGTTACAAGTGTTTCAACTCCCTCAATGGTGCCTTTACACGCCTATTTATAGTGCCAAGGAGGGTGGGGGTTTAGAAGATTATAATAGTACCCCCATAAAGTGTTAAGAGTATTGAGGGCAAAAACATCATTTTACCCTACCGACAGCCCCATATGTCGTCTTTTGTCAACTACAGTCGTGTAGCGTGCCATAGGCTTGGTCTACTAGACCGCCTCATATCCAACGGCCACGACCGTTGTGAGGACTAGATCCAACTACCTGGATGGGGTGTCCTTAAATCCATGTCTACGAGGGCCAAAAGGCTAGACAGTGGAAGCCACCCCTACAATAGCAGGATTTTTTTCTTCTTTAATATTTATTTTTATTCTTTTTTTCAAAACTAGGCGTCCGAGGTGAAAATTTGTAGTTTTAGACGCCCATAACCCGTGTATGGGGCGATCGCCCCATACACGGTGATAGCTCGCTGCCAACGGTCGCTAACGCCAAAAACGAAATGGAGGTGGGCCCCTGTCGCTCGAGACAGGCGATCGCCCCCCAAGGCGACAAGCAAGCTTTAAAGGCGTGCTGCTACCTCAGTAGAAGAAGAAAAGGAAGAAGAAGAAGAAGAAGAAGAAGAGAAGAAGAAGAAGAAGAAGAAAGAAGAAGAAAAAAAGAAGAAGAAGTCGATTCGTTGTTTCTGCGAAGGTATTTTTATAAAAAAAATTTATGATTGTTTAGTTATGTAGAAGTTAAATGTACCATTTATTATTTACAAATTTTAGGATTTTGTAGTGTTTAGATAATTTTGTAGGACTGTGTGTTATTAGAATTTTAATGTAGCATTTAATATTTAGAAAATTTAAGATAGTGTAGCGTTTAGGATTTCTCGGATAGTGTTGTTTAGAAATTTAATGTCATGATTCATATTTATAACTTTAATGTAGTACTTAGTTTTTAGAAATTTCAGGATTGTATAGTATTTAATACGTTACAAATTTATTGTAGTGTTAGAAATTTATTGTAGTGTTTAGAAAATTTAGGATTGTGTAGCGTTTAGAATTTCTCGGATAGTGTTGTTTAGAAATTTAATATCGCAGTTCATATTTAGAATTTTAACATAGTATTTAGTTTTTAGAAATTTCAGGATTGTATAGTATTTAGTACGTTACAAATTTATCGTAGTATTAAAAATTTATTGTAGTGTTTAGAAAATTTAGGATTGTGTAGCGTTTAGAATTTCTCGGATAGTGTTGTTTAGAAATTTAATGTCGCAGTTCATATTTAGAACTTTAATGTAGTACTTAGTTTTTAGAAATTTCAGGATTATATAGTATTTAGTACGTTACAAATTTATTGTAGTATTCAGTATAAAGAAAGTGAATACAGTGAAAATAGTAGGCAATATTTAAAACTTTAATTTGGTAGGGTTAATGTAATGTGACACAAATATAATATTAGGCCATATGGTAGGCAAGTCGAATTACTTATTTATAGTCGAATCACTTATTTATAGTCGTATTTTGTAGTACGATCAATGTACGTTTTGTATATTGTATTTTAGAGTAATATTTTTACGTCGGACGTTGCGAGATGTCGGAGAAATTGTATTTCCAAATATTTTATGGAGATGGGGAGATAGCACAGGGGGCGGATGGGGTGGATTTATCATCATTTTCAAGAGTCGTACGGGGCATATGCAGACCTAGCGATAGGACATACAGGGGTTTGTTGGAGTGGATGTCTCGCATGTTCAGTTTGGATCCCAGATCGTTCGTTGCGGTCGAGCGGTAGTGACCCGTGCGCAAGACTGTTTTTACGGAGAGTTTATTCCTATTAACTCGACATCAACATGGAGGAGTTATGTTGGTTTTGCCGTAGAGCGGGGTTGGCCGCTCATGTTGTTGGTACAATGCTACCCGGTAGCTCCATCGATGTCGTAAGTTCGTGATGTCGGGGTGGACATTACGGGGGATGGGACGTCAAATGTGCAAGGATGCGAAGAGAAAGGCGGCGAGGACCATGGAGACGAGGAGCACGAGACTGGCGGTAGCGAAGGGATCGGAGGGGCAGAGGAGACATCGTGGAGGCGCGAGGGGTGGCCGACGAGGGGGAGGAGGTGGAGGACATAGTTGACCTGATGGAAGAGGAGGACCGTGCAGATGAGGAAGTCCCTGATGGTGAGCACTCTGACGAGGAGGACAACGCTCTTGAGGTGCCTATCCCTGGTACGTGGACCAATTACAGTTTCGAAGACCTAACAACGAATGAAGGGAACACTGATGCATGGGAGTATCGTTAGAACGAGGTGACGGAGGGGGCCATATATAAAGACAAGGAGGCTGTGATGGATGCGGTGAAGTACTGGGCAATGTCTCTCCGGCGGCAATTCAGGGTAGTGAAGTCCAGCAAGGAGTACGACGTGAAGTGCATAGTTGATTCGTGACCATGGCGGGTGCATGCATACAAGGGGAAGTGGAAGGACTACTGGAAATGCTCCATAGTGATGGAACACAATTGCGTGTTGGAAGAAGCGGAGCAGGTACACCGCAATCTGTCGTCCACTTGGGTGGCAAATGTGTTTTATGGTCAGATCGTGGACAATCCGCACCTGCAGCCTCGATCTATTATCACAGCCGTGGAGGAGAGGTTTTAGTACAAGATTAGCTACGGAAAGGCATGGAGAGCGAAAAGGACAACTCTGGAAATGCGGTTCGGGACGTACGAGACTTCCTACGAGAATATTCCCCACCTGCTGAGGGCAATAGCACGTAGGAACCCCGGTACATCCGTCGACCTTGCGGAGTTTTCTGCGGGTGGTGTGTGTGCGGGTAAGTGGGTCTTGCAGCGTGCATTCTTCGCCCTGGGCGCATGCATAAATGCGTTAAACGCGCCGCCGGTCATTTGCATGGATGGCGCACATTCCTCACGGGAAGTATAAGGGCCAGATTCTAACTGCGATCGCGGTGGACGCCAACAACCAGGTTCTACCGGTTGCATTGGCCTTTGTGGAGGGGGAAAACACGGAGAGCTGGTATTGGTTCCTTGAAAGAGTGAAGCTGGCAGTTGTTCTGGACAGGCCTGATGTTTGTGTCATCCATGACCGACATGCAGGGCTGCTAAGGGCTATCGTGGATATGCAACAAGGGTCCGCCGTCGTGGGAGCAAACAAAGTGGCGGATCAAGAGCGGTGGTGCATGAGGCACATGGGTGCCAATTTTTTCCGTCAGTTCAGGAACAAGGAGCTTATGAACATATTCAAGTGGCTGTGTAAACAGAACCAACGGAGGAAGTTCGACGCGCTTTGGAGGACGTTGGATGAACTAATGAAGAAGCAGTCAATGAATCCAAGAGATACCGCTGGTTCATCAAGGAATCCGATGGTGTACCATGAGCAAGGAGAAGACCCCACAGCTTTGTGTGCGCTCCCAACAGACACCCCAAACATTCGGCGTAGGTCGGGACCAGCTTAAAGAGTTTCACCGACTGGATACGGCACGAGCCGTTGGAGAAATGGTCCCTTCTGCATGACGAGGGCGGCTCGCGTTACGGAATCATGACAACGAACCTGGCGGAGATTTACAACTGGGTAATGAAAAGCACCAGATGCCTTCCGCTGGTGGGTATAGTTGAAGGTGTCGGATAATCGACTGTCGTACTCAACGGTTGTATCTACATACATGTCCAAGAAAACAAGAAAGGCGCAGACACATCGGGTGACACCGGAGAGTGGCGTGGAACGGAGATACCACGTGCACTGTGGTGACCGAGGTCGCAGGGGTGCCCATCGGGAGAGGACTTCCCATCTGTGCATACTCCGAGCAGCTGACTGCGAGTGCTCCTGCCAGAAACCACGCCTGCTGCACTTGCCGTGCTCGCACATCATTGCCGCAGCCGCTGAGACGCATCAATCCTGTCGTCTGTTCATCTCCCCCTACTACTACAAGCAAAGTGTTCTCAACACGTGGCATCACGAGGTGTACGGATACCGAGTGGATGGATCGTTCACAATAGCCCCCCCTCCGGACCATCGATGGGTACCGGACATCCGAATGTTGAAGCTGAAGGTCGGGCGTCGAAGGACACGGCGCATTCGGAACGATATGGACGAGTCCGAGGCGCGTCGCAACCGCGGATAATGTAATGTTCGATCTTCTTCGTATCTTGTAAGATTCGATCATGTACCAGTGAACTGTTGTGCCAATAATGTAATTTTCGCACTTCCAGTAAGTAGTTACTCGCGTCATGTATTTCTCGATGTACCAGTTAGTTGTTATTCACATCATGTAATTTTCGATATACCAGTTAGTTGTGATTCGCATCATGTAATTTTTGATGTACCAATTAGTTGTTATTCGCATCATGTATTTTTCAATTTACCATTTAGTTGTTTTTTGCATCATGTATTTCTCGATGTACCAGTTAGTTGTTTTTCGCATCATGTATTTTTCGATGTACCAATTAATTCCTACGAGGGTAATGTAATTTTCGACGTTGTGTGCCTCAGCGAACATATCTTCATCTTTTGTATTATTTGTTGAGTATGGTACAATTCGTTATTTCGCATTTCATTTTGTGCACATTTCATTCTTGACAAATTTGTTGTATTTGCTTTGTAACAGCGACGATGGCGCGACCTTGTCTGAGCTGCTCGACGCGACCGTCGATCGACCCACCGGTCTAGGTACTCTGCAGAGCGAACCGAGCTAGGGACACTCCGACCTCGGGTGCCCAACGAGTCGCCGCATTGACCCACGCCGGGTTCCACGGTAAGTCGCCAACGCTTGCACCGCTTTTACGTACATGTATTTACCGTGAATGCAATTCTAACGACGCAATGCACTACATGCGAGTTGCGGCGGTGGCTTACTTCCTCTCAGAGGATGGTGGAGCGGTGGCGCCCTTTTAGAGGCGCAGGAGGTCCCGCGTTCGAATGCGACCGGTCCTCGCGGCGCGCTCGTGGACCGGTGGAGACCGGAGACGCACACGTTCCACCTTCCGTGCGGAGAGATGGCTCCGACGCTTCAGGACGTGTCGTACCTTCTAGGCCTCCCCTGTGCGGATCTGACAGTTGTGCCGCACGACGCCCCCGTCACGTGGCACGCGGAGTTGTCTGCGTGGTTCGCCGTGGTGCAGCGGCACCCCCGGGCAGCCCCCTACCAGCCCCTCAGGCAGGGTGAGCGGCACGGACCGACGAAGACGTGGCTGCTTCAGTTCACGGCGAGTACCTCTTTCTTTGCGAATTAACAGAGAAGCGCTAAGTTGCTAATAATGTTTGTTGTGAACGCTGCAGGCTCAGCTTCTCCACTCGCACGCAGAGGAGGAGGACGTGGCCCGCCATCTGGAGGCATACCTCCTGTTGTTGTTCGGTTGGGTGATGTTCCCATCCTCCCACGGGAATACGGTGGACCGGCACCTGATCGAGTACGCCCAGCACATCGCCGACACCCCGGAGGATGAGGTAACACACTAAGTTCAAATCTCGTATCAGCGGAGCACGTCTAACTTCCCCATTACAAACAGATGATGTAGTGGTCGTGGGCCTCAGCTGTGCTTGCGGCGATGTACAAAGGTCTGTGCGACGCCGTCTCTCGGGCGGAGCAGGACGCGACGATGTCGGGTTGCGTCCTACTCCTTCAGTTGTGGTCCTCGGAGCGCTTCTCCGTCGACAGGCCTGTTGTTGACACCGCACCGTACCCTCAGGACCTTTATGGCGACGACCCGGTGGACTGGCCCACCGTGGGCCACTACTGGGTCCGACGACAGGTATGCCCTTTATAACATTCGTTCTCACAAGCGGTCTTGCCAAAGAATAGAGAAAAAAAGAATAGAGGAGGGGGGAAAATACAGGATCAATCGAAAATACCGAGGCGTGCAAGTGCAAAGGGAAAGGGGAAAGCAAAGGAAGAAACAAGTGCATGCCCGTGCAATTTAGCGTACCAAGATCTCTTCCTACCTCGTGGAGCTGTAGCACCCATGTGTATGTGCGGAGATCTTTGCAGGCTTGTCCGCTCTTGAGAAATTTCAACTTGGAAGAGGAGGTATTGGAAGTGCCGCAACTACGCCTTCGATCCGCCGGAGAAGAGCCTGAAGGATCGCCGCATGGTAACAATCGTACGGGTTACATAACATTTGTGAATGAAACTTTGCTAATTTACGTTTCATGCAGTCACTTCCGCCACTGTGTGAATTTGAGAAGTGGTTTGATACGGAGATCAACCCCGAGGACCAACGTCTTCTTGACCAAGCCAACCGGCAGGACGAGTTCACGCGGCGGCTTCAAGAACAACGCGATGTCGCACGCGAGGAGGCATGTAGGAAGGAAGCGGAGGAGAAGGAGGCCGAGAGAGAGGAAACGAGAGAGGGCGCGGCGTGCCAGAGAAGCCCCGCCGGAGGCATGGGCGAATGGGAAGTGGCCTCGAAGCACTCAGTAGACGTCTGGTGTTATCTTTGGTTTTCCTTGTTCGTGGTACTCCTTTCAGTTTTAAGCCGTAATAAAGAGTGCGGCCTACCATTCAAGTGTATGCTCACTGTCCTCAACTAGCCTTAGAGAGGGAACCGATTCCATTTCCGGAGGGCTCCGATATGTCCTACTGCTCCAGTTGTCCCAAATGATGTTATTTTTATCCATCAAGATAGGTTATAGCATTTTAAGTTCATCAGATTTGGTTTCATCGAGTTTGACCCTCGTTTGCGGAAGATACGGTCATTTTGATGTTTTACCGATTGCATGTTCGGACAACAATAAAATAGTGCACCCTAAAGTGACATCTAAATATTTTTACATAATTGTAACCTATGAAAGCCCAAGAATGCAACAAAACTGGTTCTGTCAAATTTTGAAGGCCTTTAGACATTATTCTAACTACTTGAAACATGAATGCTATAAAGGGTTTAAATTAGCCAACTTTGATTCAAAATGCAGTCATACTTAGATATTTTTGCAGAAATGAAGTGCATAAGGTTGTACTAAATTATTCTATTTTATTTCATGATTTATGGATAATACACAAAGTAATTCGTTCATAATCCATAATTACAGCGTAGCATTCGAACTCAAATAAAATTATTTTTCCGCAAACAACACATAGATTTTTATTTTAGAATCAAACTCCTCATTCCAAAACTTAAATTTAGAAAAAAGTTTCATTTCATTTGGACACTCCTATCAAAAGTTATGGGGTTCATATTTAAAAGGCATAAAATAATTACAAAAAATACTAAATAAAAAAAATAGCAGTGGGCCCGCCGTCGCCCGTGCATCGGGTGATCGCCCGTGCATAGGGCGATAGGTGCGCGCCGCCGTCGTTTCGCCGTCGACTGCCGTTAGACCTGGCACTACGGGCGATCGCCCCATGTACGAGCGACGGGAGTCCAAACCTGCAATTTTCCACTTCGGACACCTAGTTTTGAAAAAAAGAATAAAAATAAATATTAAAGAAAAAAAATTCACAATAGCAACCTCTTATAGGCAATGATTTATGATGCGAAGATCGAATCCACGTTCTCGTTAGAAGATTTGGCCCGCTCCATCCCCTTCGACCGAGTAACGGTGGGCGCTAGCTCGCTCTTCTTCTCTCTCTGCTATAAGCTTTTAATTGTGCACGGCTGCATAATGCGAGCCGGCCAACCCCTTTTAGCATGCCCGCGGTAGCAACTGGCGCCGCGCATGGGCCGCGCAATGCGAGCCGGGCCAACTCCTTGTAGCGAACCTGGGGTGCGGGATGCGTCCTGATCGCCGCTGGTCCACCGGGGACCGCCTACACACAGGGACAGGGGCGGCGTGAATCATACGCGCCGTGCTCGCATCCCATGCACCAGCGCTGTCCCATGCACCAAGCGTCGGAAGTGCAGAGCACGCGTGTGATACGGAGTGACGTGGTCGAGTCCTATGGGTAGTCGCGTTGACACCGTGCCTGATCATGTCCTCCGTTAAAATGCCGCGGTTGACTCCCGAGTCCCGACAGTGCTTATTTTAGGTTGGAAGCTTCACCTCTCACATACACGTTGGCTGTTATCGCCGGTCCCCGATGTGTGAGATGTCGTTAGGGTTGCTACAGAGGCAGTTTCCCTTGTGATCCAAATTTGCCTTTTCGTCAAGTCGGATGGGAGAAGAATGGTGCTTTGTAACGCTTCAATTTTCAAGACCAGAGTGTCTCTTTTTATGTGAGCAGATTTGATTCTATGAACTATGAGTAATGTTTTACCCATGATCGGTTCGTTGGAGCGGCCGATGTCCATCTTTATGACTCCAATCCTTTGACGAAGGCTATCTTGCTTTTTTTTTTTTTTTTTGGCAATGATGATTTTTTCAATAAGGATTTTTGCTGGCGGTTGATATATTATTTTTTTAGTTGTCTGACTGCTTTTCTTGCGAAGACATGTGTTGCTTTTTGGCTTTTGCCGCCGCAGACTGCAGACATGTCGTTTTGGAACCCTTCTCGGATCTTGAGAACTCCAAATTAAGAACCAATAAAAGAAGCCGTATGCAGACAATTAGATACTCTTTCTTTATGTTTTTCGGGTTTGGGTCCGGCCGGTAAGGGAGGAAGGAGAGGAGGCGCTATTCGCCGGCGGCGAGGAAAAGGGGGAGGGTCGTGTCAGATCCTAGCCACAGCGACAGAAATCCGACAGAGATTTCAGGGATTTTGGGGAAAACACGAAAGGGAAAGTAGAGTTCTAGGCTAATATACTTTACTCTATTGAGACTAATTTGGAGAATCAATTCTTGATTCTATTTTCACAGAAAGATCAGACTTATAGCCTTAGTTCTTTACAGTGCAGTAATAACTAATTGAAACTACCAACTGAATCACAGTGCTACCGGAGTTACCAGCTACAGTGCAAAACAGTAATTACTATTGTGATTCCTATCCATCCGATTACACGTAAGGTCATTTAGCACTTAATCCTTGGCCGTCCCATGTCTTCCAAGTGAAGTCGACGAACCGTTGCCTCCTCTGCCGATTTCATTTATGTAAGCAACTCCGCACTCTGAACTCACGCCGTCGTCGCCGCTATCCACGTGAGCAAATCAAGAAAACGCGCGACCGCTGCTCCCTACGCGAGCAAATCGAGGAGACACGCGAAGCGATTGAAAGGATACAAACGTAATCGTGTTTTTTCGTATTTATTCGGTGAAACGGTTGAAAGGATATAAATATATCTGAGCTATCGTTGCGTTGCACACCGCGACCGCCGCTCCGCATGTAAAAAATGAAAAAAAATGATCTAAACGTTTTTTACGAAAAAGGACCTAAACGCTATTTTTTCCGAATAAGGACAAAATAGGACCTAAACGTAACGCTTAAAAAGGCCTAAAGGATATAAATGTAATATAATCTTTTTTTCCGAAATAGGATCTAAACGTAACTTTTTTAAAAAAGGATCTAATCGTAATTTTTTTCGGAAAAGGACCCAAATGCAAAAAAAATTGGTGGCTCGGCTTGAGCCGCGAGCCGAGCCAGAGCCAAGCCGGCTCAAATCAATCTGGAGGCCGGATTCCACCAAATATAGTAGAGGTAGTATTTGGGTCCTGACAGGTCGGTGGATCGTCCATGGACGAGGAGGAGGAAGACATTGCTGGAGTAGCTTGTTGTTTTGGTATGCGCCTTCTGTAAACGACGAGGTGGGATACAGGTTAACATTTTTGTTTTGCATTCGAAAACCAATATATGATCGGTATCGGTTTTTCGCGAGACCCGACCGAAATTTGATAAAAACCGCTCGGTTTGTGAAAGTCAAACAGGTGGTCAAACCGATTAAAAAATCGAAAACCAATCAAAAAGTTCAAAAACCGGTCAGTTTTTGTCGAAAATCAACGACGAAGGAAAAATGGTAAAAATGCAAGAAAAAATTGAAAACATTACAAAAAAAATCCCAATTAATCTATCAAACACCTCATAGAAATTTAAATAATTTTTGAAATCATTTATTTCTTCTAAAAAATCCAAAACAGCAATTAATGAAAAGGAACAAAGACACTCTCAGTTTTTATAAATATTTAAAAGATTTTTTATATCTGAAATTTTAATGTAACCATAACTAGTGCCAAAGGATTATGTACTAAAATTTTCATAAATATTAGACTTCATGTAGTACCCATATAAAATCAAAAACAGAAGAGCATATACAATGATAATAGCACTTTCAGAATTTTTTAAAAATACACATATCTGATCATCAAATAGAAATTTTACAACATAATTTAATTACATTATAACATCACACAAAATTTTTAAAAATATTATACTTTATTTTGTGCCCCTAGAAAATAAAAAACTGAAGAGCATATATTGTGACAGTATCACAGTCAGAATTTTAAAAAATACACATGTCTGATAATCATCTTAAAATTTTATAGCATCATTAACATTGCCTCAGGACAAAAAATTTCAAAAATAAATTAACATTTTTGATAAATTTATTCAAATTTTTAGAATTTACATTTGAACTCCACAGTTTACTGTTCGGTTTTATTGACGAACAGGCTCGACAAGGCCGGTTTTCGTCGGTTTTGTGAACCCTGGTGGAATATATTGGACTCACTTTGTTATTTTTACAACGTGTACATCCATTTTAAGATTTTAAATCTAAACTTTTATTAATAATTAGTTTACTAATGTATAGATTATACTATTATATTCTTATTTAAAAGCACTCACCTATTGTTATGATTTTGTAGCTATGAGCAAAATATTATATAAAAATTAACTATCAAAGTTTAATTTTAAATACTATATGAAATTAAAGTGTGCCTTATACTCCCTCTGATCATAGATAGTTGTCGTTTTAGACATGGGCGGAGTCAAACTTCGAATATTTGATTATTTATATCTTTTTAAATATTTAAATTGGATACGTGAAAATAATATGTGTAGATTTATCTCAGAAAGTACTTTCATAATATTATAATTTTATTGGATTTTATAAATATATTATAATAAAAATAGTGGTTAAAATTGTGTTTTGAACACCGTGTCAATGACCAAAACGAAAATTATTTGTGACTAGAGAGAGTAAAAATAATGGAGGGAATATATGGGAGCAAAGCGTGCAGTGTGGGTTAAAATTAGAGGTGGGTGTCGGGCCGGATCGGACCGGTACTTCACGAGTCCATCGGGCCACGTGCCGTGCCAGCCTAGCTCGCCTTCGGTGAGCCCAGGCACGGTCTATTTGCGATTCGTGCCAGCTTCGTGTCGTGTCGGCTTAGATCCGACCTATTTGCACTATTTACGATGAGAGGAAAGGAGCCGGAGACACACGAAAGTGAAGCAGTTGACACAAATATTAGGAAAAGAACTAATTTTTATTCATTCTCGAATAGGTTCAGAGTGACGTTGTAGTGATTGTGTGAATATATGATGCTCTTTAGTACGCGATCCCCTCCCCATCCCTGTCGACCGTGTGCCACAGACCCTACCGTGGGTCGTGCCGCCAACTGTGGACCCTGCCGGCACCGCGTGGGTCATGCTATGGCACAATCGCCACTGTGGCTTATCGTGCCAGCCCGAGCACAACCTATTCTATTGTGTTGTGTTATGTCGCCTACTGTGCCCTATTTGCAGGCTCGACATAGCCCAATTCAAAGCAGGCCATGCCAGGCTTTGGACTGGGCTATGCCCACTGTGCCACGTGCCTGGCCAAAAAAAAGCAAGAGGATGGGTGAGAAGTGAGAACAGGGTTGGCGTGGGGCCGCACGCAAATCATTGAGCCAGGATTTCTTTTGGGGAGGGTGTGTGGTTTGGGGTTGACGAGGCTCGCTGAGCTGGCATGCAATAGGCATGGCTGTCCTCTCTGTTTGTATTAGTACTAGAACATAATGAATTTGTTGAATTGTTGGTAATTAAATAAAGATTAAAATTTCCAAATTTGAGACTGGATATAAAAAAACGCATAATGTCACGGAAAGCTACTAGCTTGAGAAGTTTCAACTACTCAACCATAGAATAAGTTTTTTTTTCTCGTTTCTGGCGTTGCAAAAATATAGCAGTACCACTAGGGATACCGGAAATTATATATAAAAGAAGTCAATTTGATGAATTTCCTGTGTACATTTAGCACACATCATGGAAGGGTAACTAAGGTGGGAACAGCCGTTGGTGGATAAGCTGGCATTAGAATTATTAGATGCAGCCACTAGAGACACAGTATTATGGCTAAATGCTCCGCAGCACCGCCTTGTATTCCACTGATCTGGACAGCTTCAAGCCCACCTGTCCATGTCACTGCTGGCTTGCTCTTATGTCGGTTAATTCGGTTATATCGGTTTGGTTAATTTGGTTTAAAAAATTTCAGTTTTTTTAAACTATAAACCGAACCTAACTGAATAGATTCAAAAATCAAACCAAATTAACCGAACAAATTCAGTTCGGTTAATTAGGTTTTCGATTAACCGAATTTCAGACAACATGACTGCATGAGTAACGCAATAACAGACAACACAACAATGGACCATAAAATGAACTGGCATACCTGTAAAACATATATTACTGATGCATCATTCAAATTATAAAAAGGTGCAATAGATATAGGCCAACAGAAATAATATGATACCATGAATAACATATATATGTACTTTGCAGTATAGGACATAATGGAAACCCTCAGCTTCCAAAGCAGCCTGTGAAACTAGCTGTGCTATACACCCAATTTTTCCAAATATTAACTAAGTCGAGACAAGTCTGTATTATCTCTGGATCACCGTGAGGAAGCCAAGAAAGGTCAGAGGATTTAAAACTCAGCAGCATATACACACCTACCAGCAGGTTGATAACTGACATTTGTGGAGTGTTTCATAAAGCATAGTTCTATTTCATAAAAAAAAAAGACCTTGAGGTAGCAACCTGGTAATAAGAAAATTGCAATGCACTATTGCAACATAGAACCTACTGAAGTGAACCCATTTAACTAAAGCAATGTCTTCGATCTTTAGTTCAGATTAGTCAATCATCTCATCATTATTAAGGATATTGGTTGTGAGCATGATAGGCAAATCTGGTGGTTGCAAATTGACGGGGGCTCTTACTCGAGGTGGCCTTCCTGAAGGTGGTGAGGGGGCAGGATAGCTCGTTGCCTCATTGAGACCCTGACGATGAGGGCAACACCGGTGTCGGTGAGGCCTGAGAGCGCGTCGGAGGAGGCGGCGGCGAGGCGGATGCTGGGGATGGTGTTGGGGAGGAGGAGGCCGCGCACGACCTGCGCCACCGGGAGCAGGTGGGAGGCTGTGAAGCTCTAGTTCACACCCACCACGGCGACCGAGAGCCCGGATGGCCAGATGGGAGTGGGAGCCTAGAATGGAAGGGCGGCGATGGTGGTGGTTTCGCGAATCACGACCCTGGAGTAGGGTTAGCCAGGCGGGGAATTGAAGTCTTGAAGGGTGGGGTTAGGTTAGCCGAGCGGGGTGTGGCCTGCGAGAGTAGGGTTAGATTGAAATGGTTTCTTCGGTTTATTGGTTATACTGTTTATTCGGTTTTCATACTTACAAAATTAAACCGTACTAAAATAAAAACCAAATAATTAACTGAAAACAAAAAAACTATTTTTTCGGTTCCGGTCGTTCGGTTTTTCGGTTTTGTTAAAAATTGCCCACCTGCTCTCATGTCCGGGATGCCTACTGCGCTAATGGCAGATTAGGGCACAGCCAATCAGACTTTGCCATGGTAATGTGAACTGTGTTGTGGCCCACTTTGTGTATGTGCTTGTGTGCGTGTGTGCCTGCGTGTGTGAAGTGTGCAATGCACGTGCTGCATCGTCAGTTGAACTACTACAGTACTAGTGATAGTTTAATTAACCTAAAGAAAGTACCAATCTGACTAAGGATGTGTTGTTTGTCTACCTACTGAATGATTGGCAGCAACTTATCTCAAATGTTCCGCAGAATTACATAATTTACAGCAACTTAAACAGCATATATTGCATGTTTATAAACCAGAAGGCTAACAAGAGCAACCTGTGTTACAATCCAAATATTCGTAGTTACACTTCAAACATATGGCTCCAAACTATAAACGTAGAGGCACAGCTACATGCAGGGGCGGAGCTAGCTCAAGCTCAAGTCTCGGACCAGCCTAAGCTGACCCAAAAGTTATTGGGCTAATATACGATTTTTCATACATTTTCAAGAATATTTGTATTAAATTTTTGGGCTAGGCCTCGGGCCTAAGACCGTATGGCCCGAGGTCAGGCTCCGCCCATAGCTACATGGCTTCAAAATCTAAACAGCAAAGATCCAAGATAGATTATTCTAGGCATACCCCATTTGATCATACACATGTCTATGTATGCAATTAGCTCTTTTCTCGACAAGTGCAATTAGCTCTTTTGACCATTCAACCAAGGAAATGCACGAAACTTTCAACTAATCCATTATATGTTTACGGCACCGCACCAAATGCAGGAGTACCCTTGGAAACGGTAGGTCGCTGACTCGCTGTATGTATCACTCTGAATCTCTAATCGCATCGAAGCGATAGTAGTAGTATTTTTTTTTGGTCTGTTTGTCCTCACCCGCGGAGACGCACAGAGGACCACAAAATCCCATGCAACCAAGAATCATTCGGTACAAAAGTACAAGGACGGGGCATAAATTATTCGCCCCCTCGCACCTCGAAGAGAGCGCGACGCTACTCCAAACACGAGAGATCACCGGGCCCCACATTCACTGGACCCACGAGGCAGTATCACAGTGCCACCACCCCGCCACGGTTCCCGGGCCCATTGCATCGACGGGTGGGCCCACGGCTTTCCTCACAGGACAAACAAACACGCGAATTTTTTTACTTTTCTACCACATTGGGTATTCGTTTTTCGAAAGAATAGCTACGCTCGCCACAAATTTTCGAATCTAAGCCTCAGTCAGCCAATTCCAGCGCTCTAGAATCGCAAGATTTTTTTTGTTTATTTCTTGCGGATCGGAACCGTTAAAATATATTTTATTTTTTTTCTGTTCACAGGCTTTTTTTTTATTTTTCCGCAGCTGGCTTCGGCGGAATCCAACGGTCTAGAACCGTTGGAATTGGGCGCTGGAATCCAGCGGTTCCAGAACTGCTAGATTCCCGGGATTCGCGGGCGCAGGCAGAGGAAGAGTGCGAATTGTTCTTTTTTTTTCTTCGCTTTGCGATTTTGTTTGTGGCAGAGATTAATGATCCAATAGCAAACAAAAAAAATCAGCGGTCTAGGACTTCGACTGGGAGAAAAGTGCAAAAAATGTAAGCACATCGATTCCGATGGAAAGAAGTAAAAAAATATTTTACTGCAGATGTTGTAGACTGCAGGATAAAAAACAATATTTCGCATAGCCGAAAAATACAAAATAAAATGTTTCAGCAGACGGGATCCGATGGAAATCAATAAAAATTTTTGAACAGACTAGGTCAGCTGGATTGTACTGTACAAAGGACATTTTGGTGAATTCATCGCGACAGCAGCGATTTTCTAAAAAAATAACATGCGCAAGGGCTATAAAAGTAAAAGTTTGACATAATAGCAAGAATAGCAAAGTAATTATGTTTTTTCGATCGAAATTTTTATTTTCAGTCATTTCAACGGACGTGCGAGTTATATAAACATGGAGAGTTTGGTCATTTTCGTAATTGGGACTCGCATGTATGCACTAATGAGGGAAATAACGGTCGAACCAGATGTGGTAATTATTAGTGTCATACAGTTACAAATTATGACGGTATTTTTTGAGAAGATGGCTCAAGTAGTTTTGTCGTTTTTTTAGTTTAGCAGCCATAGTTTTTTCTTCAAAATAGCCGTTCTCGCGATAAAATTGTAGGAATAGCAAAACAATAGACAATTTTGTTTAAATTATTTTCTGCAAATTTTTTTATTGATTTCCATCGGATCCAGTCCGCTGCCCATCTCGCTTTCTTATTTCTCCTTTCTTCCTCTCGACCTCGTGGTGAGGCGAGCTTGACATCGCATTATAATGCATAGTACGATAGGGTGAGCGACTATAAGGAAGAGGAGAGGACAAGGGGCACCGACGTGAGAAGGTTAGGGAGCGAGATGGCAAGTGATGAAGAGAGGGCGTGTGTGGAGGGAGCAAGGTGCCATAGGAGGAACTATAGAGAGTAGCAGGGAAGGGAGGAGCGAGATGGGTGGGGAAGAGTGCGAAGAGGGAAGGAGTCGAAGGGTGCCCGAAAGGCGCGGGAAAGGACATGCGAGAGTGGCATGGAGGAGGATGGCATTGAGTAGTTTCTCCTTCTGCATCTTAATCCGAATCACCACCCGATGCCACTGCGCTTGTCAATTGGAACTCGTTGGAGAATGTAGGTGATGGGCGGCCTTAAGGAAAAAGGGAGGAAGGAGGGTAAACATGTCCAAGAGTGGCAAAAATCCAAAGAGCTAAGTTTTGGAGTGGCAAAAATTTAATTTCATATTTTAGAGTAGCATTTTTCAAAGTGTTATTTTTCGAGTGGCATTTATCCAATTTTGCGTGAATAATATAACAGAAATCTAGGGCGCTAGCATTTGATTGGCGAGCGACAGGGATGACTGATTTAGTGTGGGAAGGCGTGACGCCGGAGCAGGCAACCATCCAGGCGAACGCAATGGTGATCTCAACCCATCAAAGGTGGAAGGCCCTAACTCGCACTACAGCATTCAATGTTGAACTTAGCCTAGTAAAGGCATTCAACCATGGGCTTGACCCTAACTTTGCATCCGACGGTCGCAACTGGCTATAAGGCCCCACATCTAAGTTTGGTGATGGATGTGGTGGCTTTGTCATCGATGATAGAATCCAGCAGATCCGACGATGTTGGCCTCGTGTTTGGCTAGATTTGACAACGGTGTGACTTGGTAACACAGCCGGAGTCAGGAAAAAGAGAAATGGAGGCTCGATGTGGAGCTCAAGAATAGATTTGGCACGAGACAGCATCGGTTGGCTCCATAGCGGCGGCAACAGTTGGGGTCGGAGCTAGAAAAAAGAGTGCGATGGCAGCAGACGATGTTAGGTGGTCCTCGGAGGCGTGGTAGTACCATCGTACTCAGGTGAGCTCACCGAAACTAGCCAGAAACTTCTTAAAACTTCTAGAGGCTTTTGGACAAAACTTCTTGAAGCTTTTGGGAGAAACTTTTTTAAGTTTCTGGTTAAAATTTGTTGAAACTTGGTAAAACTTGAGTTCTAAAATTTGAAACTCATTGAAAGTTTGGTCTAGAAACTTCTACAAGCACGTAAAACTCACCGAAACATGAAACTTTTCACACGTTGTCTTAAAACGTGCTGAAATTGTATAAAATTTTGTTACATACCATTGTAAATGTATACGGTTGCATAATGCTTGTGTAATACTCCATCTGTTTAAGTTTCTAGGGTGTATGTTCCCATGACACATAGATTAAGAAGATATTAAAAATAACTAGACTAATTCTAATAATTATCTCTAAGTATTATATTCAATACATACATGTGAAGAATATCAATTAAATATAGACATTTATTATAAGTATATAGAAAACATCATACTAATTTATATTAATTATAAGATAAATCATATATTTATAATAAGACCGTTCAGAAAATAAGCCGTTTAAACCTCGGAGTATTAAGGTACCGTCAACACAGCTACCAAGACAGTCACAGAGCTAAAAAAAATCACGGGAAAGAAACCTGTAAGAAGATAGGAGGAGAAGGCAAGGGAAGAGGAGAGAAGGCGAAGGTGAGATCTCCAATCCTTCTAGAAGCTTCTGGAGTCGTCGAATCCTTCTAAAATTTTGCACTTTGCAGATGCTCTCTGCGTCGGCGGAGTGGTAGGTAGCGGCACGGATTGGAAGCTTCGAGAAGCGCCGCCGTCGTATGGGCTGTGCCTCCTCCGTGCACCACCAGTTCGTCGATCTCGTGAAGGGTGAGGGTCCCGATGTTTCTAGATGCTTATCGATGCATTGAATTGGGCTTCATGTGCCCGGTTTGCTCATGGGGTTTTGTGGATTGATTGATAAAGCTGCTAAATTCAGCTATTTTGGTGCTCGATTTCGTTTATTTCAAGTCGTCGAATGCTGCTCACGCGTCTCTCTTAGTGTTTTCCATTGCATCAAACTGGTATTACGATGATTGGATTCAGTTGGTGTGCGTGCGTGGTCTTGTGGACTTATGGATTAAACCACCTTAATTCAGTTATTCTGTTGCTTGCTGTTACGTTCGATTTCCTAATGTTTACACGCCTAATTCGGCTTCCTCATGAAGCACCATGTCAGTGAGATCGAGATGAATGGGCTGCGGGTTAAAACTAATGCGTTTCGCCTTTTCTAGCTTAGTTCTAGATGCTTCTGGAAGCGTTGGTAAAGGTTGTTTGTTAGGTCGGATTTGTGCGGGTTTATGGAGTTATTAAGGTTGCCGATTTAGATGTTTCATTGTTTTCCTATTACAATGCGTCATGTAATTCTGCTTCTCGATTGTTCTGACGTAGCTGGTGGTGCAAAACAGTTTCCGTTGATCATAGCAGTTGTTAGCTATTTTACATAAAACAGTTTCTGGACAGAACGATGAGGAATTTAACGGGCATGCATTTTCTTCTCGTAAGGGTTGTTCAATGATTAAAAGTCACACTTTTAGCTATTTCATGCTTAAAATTGCCAGCCTTTTCCAATTATTGGATACCCGGCCCCATGCAACAGTGCTACAGTTAGAAATTTTCACTCTTAATTGGATCCCCCATGAGACAATGCTTCTTACTCTGGTACTTTTGTATCCAAAATTATCAAATGTATACACTGCATCCATGCTTGTTGTCTAATCCATCTGGAGTGATTATGGATTTTTAGCTCAGCAGCATACTTCCTTTCTTTTGGCAATGGGTCTGGCTTTGCTTCTTCTTGAGTGGAATCCTCGTGTGTCCACTTTCTTGTGTACTGACGTGAACTATTTAGTTTTTTTGAAGGTTACCATCTCCATTTTTAGCTAACAGAAAAAGGCAATTTCTTTGTGTCATGGAGCTTTTTCTTTTTAAATTTCCCAATTCTCTTTGACACATTTCTCTTGCTATGTTGGATTTACAGCTTATTGGATAGCTATTTTCTTTAACTTATTATTGCTTCATCTATCTAACCATGTGCCAATCTCCATGACCATGACCCAGGTTGATATGTCATGTAAATGTTCCATAACCTTTTATCATCAATCATGCTAGAAATGTACCAACTGTTTTTTTTTTCGGAAACACTGCAGGAATTTCCATGTTGTATGAGCATTCCAATTCGCCTAACCTATTCATCATTTGTCTAGTTGAATTAAGATATCCAATAAGAGAAGACTCAAAGAGTCGCTGCTGTGCAATGCTTGCATTCATTGTGCAAATTCACACTTACAGAGCTGTGGTCTTGAGTTTTCTTCATCGTTATTTAGTGGATGAGTTGTCAGTTCCACATAAATGTAGCACTTAAGCCCATTTCTTTCTTTCTTTCTTGCAAAACAATTTGTGCTCTTGTTAGTTTTTCATTTTCAGAAATCTAACTCTACCTTGCACAGTTCTATTTGATAGGACTAGGAAGAACCTCTACAGAAAAGTTTTGCCCCTAGGTGTTTAGTGCTGTCTGTGTCAATTTTGGAATTCTAGAGAAGAGCTTCATCTGCTCGTCAGCAGTATGTCCATTGAAGAGAGAAAATTAAGTTCGATAAGCAAGAGCACTGCATTAAATCCAAATGCAGAAGAATTTGTTCCTTCATCCCTTAGATCTGTCAATGATGCTTCTAACAGATCAGACACAACCAGGATTGCTGTCTCAGGGTCCTCCAAAGACACTAGTGCAGACCAACCTGAGCCCGTTATACCAAGTAGCCCTGATGAAGAAGCACATCGGTATTGGCAACAACAGCTTCCAGATGATATTACCCCTGATTTCAATGTTCTGGGACAAGATGAGACTCCTGTACCTGGCAGTATTTCGCTTGCGGGCTTGTCAATAAATGATGGCATTGGTTCTTCAATATTTTCTCCAAACCATACATCAAGTATGCAGCACCGTGCTTCCCCTTTTATGAGGGACACACTGAGTACACATGCAAAGGTTGAATTTCCTGGCCCAACTTATGTAGAAGGACAGCCGCAAGCTACTATTATGAGTCCAACTGCTGCTCCGTGGGTAAAGACAGTAAGAAATGGTGGACAATACAGTGCTAATAGAGGGGATGCCAGTCACTACAATGGAGATTCTAGCATTGGTATAGTGTTAATTTAGTGGGTGTAATTTTCTTTACTGAATGTGGTCTGTGAACCCTAACTTTTTGCCTTAAAATTTCAGGAGATCCATTGCAAAACCTTACTGATCATTATTACGGAAGCCAGCGTAGCTTTAGCTCGACTATGGACATGATGAGTCAACTGGAGGTCTGTCTTCGTTTATCCCCATGCTATTAATCTCAATTATCAAGTTATTCTTTTTGAAAGTTGTACTCCTCCCACTGCCCCTTGGGGCTTGAGCTACACAAGAATTATAACAAAAATGTTGCTCTGGCACTAACTATGTGTATATTTTGGTGCTTGTAAGGCTAACTAACATGTTTCTCATATATTGCAGCAAATTTCATAGAGCAAAAGGTTTGACTCGTTTTTAAAATTGTCATTAACAACTTACAGTGCATGTTTTTAAAATGGTCATTAACAACTTGCAGTGTATGGTTTTACATCAACTCTGCAGAAGTTGTAACATCAGTTAAGCTTTCTATTAAAACAAAACTTGGAACATTTGGTAAGATTAGTTGTTGTTTGAATGAATGCTAGCATATTGAGCGGACCTTGCTGGCTGTTACCAATTCATACAACATCATCACACTTTGTAATTGTCAGGGTGTCTATAGTGCTAGTGTGCTACAGATTCCTAAATAATAAGCCGCCCATTTGATGTTCACATACATGCTTTTCCTCTCAATAAAACGGTAAAGTTTTGCATGCAGTGACATTCCTTGTTCTGTCTTCGGCCTTTGGGTTGTTATGGCTGGCATTTTTGCTCCTTAATCAAGAACATATATTCAGTTTGATTTTGAAACTGGTGACAAGCAATAGGACCTCACGTGTCTTTCACAGTCACAGAACTACTACAGAAACTAGCCAAGCTTATTGTGGTATCTGTACTGAACTGTCTACTCCAACGAGTATAAAATAGGAGACTTCCTTCTGTACAAGTAATTTAAGTAAGTCTGTTGTAAAAGATCAGTATAAACTTTGTAGATAGTTATTTGAGTAAGTCTGATGTGAAAGATAAGTATAAACTTGGTGGACTCCTAATGTGTGCAAACCAGTTGTGCCCACTGATTCTCCTAATCTACAATCCATTAGTAGGCATTTTCTCTTAATGTACAACCCACTGAAAGGCACTGTTTAAAAATTATTATGTTGTTAGACAGCTTAATTATCTGTGCTAAATATGCTTCTACTGTGCAACACTGCAGCTGATGTATCAGTCTCACCAAATGATGTTCTGTTGGATCTCAAAATATCACTTTCATTTTCATTCAACTTCCTATGAAGATTACAAACTAGGAGGGCTTGTATTTATAGTGACTATGATGAGTCCCTCTGGTCATTTGTGGAGCTGCTCCATTATTTATAGAAACTGATTGATGTCTCATATATGATATCTCATCTCGTACTATTGGTTCTCTGTTTAGGTATCATTCACTGTTAGTTCAAATCACTCGAACTAGTGTATGCCCTAGAAAGTACTGAACATATTTCATTGATTTCTGATCAGATTAATCTCTTGTCAAGAACTCGACTAATATATTCACTATAGTTGTAAGACACCTTTGCTTACAAATACCATTATGGCCTATCATGGCCATGTCTATAATCAAATGGATATTTCTCTAATCTGCCTATGGGCTAACAATACTCAATATGTCATATTTGCCGATGAATTTATTTTACTTACATGGCATGCTTGATGGATATGGCTACGATCTAATGTTTGCAGTCTGCTTCAAACGTTTGTTTAATATTTTCATATGTTCAATAGCAGAATAAAGTTGATGGACGATTCAATCAGAATCTCAGGTCACTGTCATTTGGACACTCAAGTCCTCCATCACCAGCATCATATGCTCAAAATGGTCTCACGAACTATAACAAAGAAGCTTTTGGTCTGCCAAACAGTACATATAGGTCTCATTCAGCTATACTCACAGATGATATAATTTCATCTTTAGCTGGCCGGGAACATATATCCCTGGATGCTCCGAGAGGGAGGTACAAGACGACTAATTTACCTGTTTCTGGTCTTGGTTCAAGCAGAGGCTCTAAATTGTTGGCTGGCTCATGCAACGGTAATCATGATACGATCTCAAACAACACACTGCAAAACATTGCTGGAGTTCAGACAGGACCAGCTTGGCTTGAAACTGATGCTACGGGTAGTGTTGTTGAATTACAATACACGTTTTTTCATGGACCCGTGGCAACATACATGCCTATTTGCCTTATGGTTTGAACTTGTTTGTGATGGCAGCAAACATATTTTTGGAATCAAAGGATGAAGTTCATGATTTTTCAAGTCTACGACATGCACTTCTTGTACAGGTAGATATGCTATTCAGAGATACTAGATTATTGGAACATGTCTTTGAGCCAAAATTATTGTGCATGCGGTTTTGAATAGCATAAATGTTTTAGCTGTTAGAGAATACATATGATCATTTTATGTTAGTGGGAGCAGGCATTGTAAAGTATTGAAAACAATACTAGTAATCATAATGCACATTGTTCAAGCATTTTAGCACTGTTTCTTAGTTCAATTATGATAACAAAAACTTTCAAACGACTATATCATAACTTCATAAGGTGATGTTCATTACTTACCATGTAGTAAGAATTACAGGTAAAATGGAGCTGGAAGTTATAATAGCATGGTTGGTAAAATGGAACCACCATCAATACAACTATATGTCTTGTCGATGTGACAAATAATTGCTCTGGCTCAAACATTTGACAATACTAGAGTTCTTGGTAACATGATCTGGAGCTATGCAATATGTACTTGTTATATAAAACGATTTGGTACAGATATTTTACTATACATGAATATTAAATATTGCAGTTTTGGTGTTGGCTTTTACACCACTCAAATAGTATGCCTCTGAAAAATATCTTGAATTGCGAGTATTATTTTTTCAGTTTGCGATTATGATTACTCACAGTCTGCTGCTATCCACTGAAAATCTTAGCAGGATAGGCAGGTTTTTCTAACTGGTGGCAATCCTTTAGCAAAGGAACTAAATATGAAGGAGCTATATAATATCCAAAGCAGATTAGCTCAGGAGAAGGCTAGAGAAACAATATATCGCCAGAGGTAAGATATTAATCTCCTTGACATCATCATTTATTAATTGATTTATCATGTATATCAATTCTTACAATGGTATCGTGTGTATCACGAACACATCTACATATACAAACTATTCTGTTTGTAAATCTTCAGAACACCTTTTGATGAGTGGATTCTAAACACCGCATAAGGCTTGCCTTGTTGGTGATCGTGCGGTGCTTGAGCTATTTGCATTACGGCATCTTTTTGTAACACAATCTGTTTGCATGCATCGTTTTCCTTTTAATTTGAGAACTTTGATATTCCTACTCGAATAACAGTAGGATAAGGACAGTACCGATAGTCATAATAGTACTGCTGTTGTAAAGGTAGCATGAATTTAAGTTGGTAAGAAGATTTTGAAATTCAACAGTAACCAACCCGGCCATTGTGTACTATTGAGGAGCGTACTCCACTGCCTTTTGAGCTGATGCTGACGCTTCAGTTGACATGCTGGTCAAGTTACTTGATAAATTAATGTCAATCTATCACAAATGGATCAATCACGCTACTTTGGTTTGCTAGTGCTGATGACGTGGCTGAATATGACGTGTTACACTTCCTTCATCGTGATAAGTCTGTTCTAGATACTAAAAGTAATTTTTGTTTAGTACTGCACAAAAGCTAATCCATTTCCTGAATCTCACCAGGTTCAAAATGCCAGAGTTGCAAGGCCTCATCCAGGAGCAAAATCCCCCAATCGACCTTTGCGGTCTTCATGTAGGCCAGGCGATACACGTCCTGAACTATGAACTCAACAGCCGGAGGAAGATTGCACGATCCACTGGCCGCAGGCTCCAGGTCATCATAATATCAAGCACCCGTACTCCGGCAAGGCTGACCGTTGCCGTCGAGCAGTACCTCCTGGAGCACGGCCTTCAGTACACGCAGGCGCAGCCGGGCCTCTTCCGTGCCCTGCTGCAGTGAGGTAGCAGGATGGCGGGCTCTAGATGTTTATGTACACGATCAGATGAAAGAAAAGGAGGAAACAAAAAAGAGAATGACCTGTACTTCTGTATATGGCAGAGATGAGTAGCAGGATAGAAATGTATCTCCTCCACCTCGCTGCTTGTGGAATTATTGCGTGTATGGCATGCACCGAGGGAAGGGGGCGTCTGCCTGGATACTTCTAAACAACTAAATCGTTGTTTACTCTCCGATCATCTCTCTGGGAAGCATTTTCAACAGTGCCAAGACAGCTGAAAAGCTCGTTAACCCAAAAAGCCTAACCCGAAACAAACAGAGCCCAAGTGGGATTGGAACCATGGCATGCAGTCTTCACAATGGTAAACACACTGGTGGAAAAGCATACAACCCAAGAATTGCTCAAGGCCGCCAGAGGCAAATGGCTCGAACATGCAACTGCCATCAACATATAAGTAAATCGTAGCAAATTCAACCACATAGAAAGATGATCCAACGAATACATGGCGAGCGGATGTTTGTTTTCGGTGTTAGACACGAAGTGATTCACTGCATGTTTCTTGGCTGGCTATAAAATAAAATGACTGCTGAGGCACTAAACCTCAGTGTAGTCGAATTTCATGGAAGCTCAGTCACGCTCACTTATGGCTGTTAGGTGCTGATCGATTTCCTCTGTTGTGAGTGCTCTGAAAACACGATCTTCTTTCCTCACAACACCAACCTGCCAAACGCAAGTTATTATCACAAGCACATATTACAGAAGAAAACTAAAAAACCTTGGGAAACAAGGACTTGTGTATTTTATCTGAAAACAACAGTAATACCTCGATCTCGGTGGCCTTGAAATCTTCCTGCAGAACTGATTGCAATGCAGAAATTGCAATCTGAGGGCATGGCATACAAGTTAGCAAAGAATCACAAACTTAACATCTACAGCATAGTATAAACAAAAATGAAAGAACACAAACTGCGTTGAGCCAAAAATGATCCACTTTAGTAACATATGCACGCCCTAGTTCAGAGCTTCTTGTTTGCCTGAAGAGAATGACATGCAATGTTTACCTGGACAGTTTCTTCGTAGCTAAACTGTGGGTCATCCTTCATTTTCTTCTCTAGAAAATTTATTGCTTCCTGCTCCTTAAGTCCGGCACTAGTTGCCTGAAAAGAAATGTCAGTAGTTTGTTAAAACAGAATTCTAAATGTCCAAGAAGACAGAGAATAAACTAAACATTCAACTAATACAGAATTAAGAAAAGGGGGTAATAATTATAAGGTAGCGTAGAAAATTATTGCATACCTTATGTCCAAAGAAGTGACCTGCAGGGTCACACTTGAAGAGTTGGGCATTTTTCTCTTCATCATAGCCCAAGACCATGGCAACTGAGGAATATAGCAAACGAAAGTGAATATGGTGGGCAATAAGCTTTAAGCTGATTGAATTAAAAGTTAAAATGAAATCATCGTAGTAGAATAGTACAAGCTCAATGGAATGATAGGTGTAATGTGATGATACTAACCTACTCCAAGGGGTCTCATGTAGGCATGCTGCGTGTATATTTGTGCTTTGTCTGCTATCCTGAAACATAAATCAGATAAATAATGTTATATCTACCACATTGTTATATGAACAAATAAAAAAAGATAATATAATCAACCACATTTCACAAATCGGGGACTTGAATAAGGATAAGGCACAATACCATTTTGCTAACACATCTACAGGCATCTCGTACCCCCATTTGAAACGAAACTCAGCAGCTTCATTCCTTGCTTGGTAGACCAAGGACCTTGCATCAGCTGGGAAACAAAAATTCATATTCATGATTGATGAAGAACAAAATGATCAGGTAAAAGTAAATAGGGAAATCTGAAGGCCATAGCCACAAGGTTAATGGGTGATACCTAATGCTACAAAGAACTAGGAAGTAATTGACTTACTAATGGGAAATGTGCAACAATTTAATTAGGGCAATGTTGCTCAGTACCATCGCAAGGATCACAGAGTTGGAAAATACCAGCCGATGTGTCACCGCCAAGTGGTCCCCAGCCCCACATGTCATTCTCACAAGCGGTTGTATTTCCAACTCCGTGATATTTGCAATGGTACTGAACAAAATAATCCATTTAATAAAGATCGTGTAATTCCTTATGGTTCCCTGATTGCGGTGTTTTCCTGTTCCCAAACAGGAAAAGAGCAGAGTTTCCTATGGGTACGATAAACAGAACTGACACACCAATATACCATCCAGTGCCTAAGTAAAATCAAAACAGCCAGCAAAGTCATGCCCTCCATCTTTCCCCAGTTATTAGCTCTCAAGCAAGAGAGTCAAGCACACGAGACATGACCCTAAAAACTAACCTAAATCTCATGCCTTATATACATAAGAAATCAAGAAGACTTGAAATCATTTCTTAGAGTAGGGCATTTCAAATCCTGCCAGAAAAATAACTTTCCAATCCAACCATGATTATGATACACCTAAAAGAATCCCATGTATGACAATCAGTTCCCAACACTACAACGTAATACAAGCAAACAGACCCTAGATAAGAAGCAGAATTGAACAAAACTAAACTAGAAAAAAAACCATCTTATGAGATCATATCCTAGTTAACCAGCAATAATACTACCAGGCTGGTCTACATCTATCTCAAAATTGATATCCGCAATCACTATATCACAAAACCTAACACACCCAAAAAGCAACCTTTCCTCATCAACTCACAAATTTTTTTTAAAAAAAACTTTCATCATCTCTGTCATCTAAAACGAATTCCCTGTACCATAATTTATCAATAACCATATAGTAAAGCAAAGCACAGGAACTAAACCTGTGAGGCCAGTGGCGATCAGACCGATGTACTTGGTGATCGGGAACAAGTGCGTGACGCTCGTCTGATCCAGTAGCTTATCCTGCAATCAGAAACACAAGAGGAGGAGGAGGAGGAGGGGGGATCAGTGTTCAGTTTCTACAACCACATAAACAACGAATCGAACCCAACAAAACCCGCAGAAATTTGCAATGTTTCTAGGCCGCAGCGAGAAGAAAAACCACCAGCTGGGATCGATCGAGGCCGGCGACACGAATAACTCACCGGCACTTTCTTTTGGGTGACGACGCAGACGGAGTCCTTGCCGCGCACGCCGATCGACGTCACCCCCGCCGACTTGACCGCCTTGAACGCGTACTCTGCGCAACACCACACGCACGAATCAGGCCTCCTGGAACCAGATCTAAGCTACAGAGGGCTAGGGTTTTGGGGGGATTGCACGCACCGACTTGGTAGAGGCGGCCCTCGGGGGAGAAGATGGTGATGTGGCGGTCGTAGCCCGCGCCCGTGCCGCGACTCATCTTCGCCGGAGATCTCGACGGCTTGGGTGTGTCGTTCGATCTGGGCGACTAAGGCTAGTTTGTGTGCGCCGGCTACACACGAATGTACGGCGCCGCTGCTTCTTGTCAGTTATTATTGGCTTCTCCCGCAAGCAGAAGGCAGTTCGGGTTCGGGTTTGGGTTCGGGTCGGCCTCGGTAGCTTGGTCGAGACGGGTGCGAATCCGACCGATCTGACCCTATCAGAATAAGACTCCTGTTCAGGGTGTTTAAAGTAATATTAGGTAAACCAAAATCCATATATAATTAACAAAAACCAAAAGCTACGCTGAATTTGATTTTGCAGTTTATTGTTAAAAGAAATTAGCTATTTATTAAACGGTCTCTTATAAAAAGTTACCGTCACTTTTCAGCTAAAAAAGCTAAAAAAACAGCTTATTAAAAAAACTACAGCTCCCCAAACAGGTCCTAAATATCTCTATGCAAGCATCATCACAGTCCGATCAAATAACCACTGATCCAGAATAGAATTTCAGATTAAAGGAACGAAACAAAATATTCCCTTATTTTTCTACCGTGCTTAATATGGACCCTTGTTTCTCAACCAAAATAGCTGACACGCCCCTAATTGTTGTATAGTAGAGGGTGTGATACTTTATCTTTCTGGTTGATGTTCAGAGTTCGATTCTTACTAACCACGAACTGAGTGGATTATTTGGGTCTAGGATTGAATCCGTGACGTGTGGTTGTGAGTTTTAAGATGGCTGTAATATCTAATTATCCTCATGTTCAGGGAAATTTACAGCTATGGTAATTCATAAACACGGTCAATTGAATAGAACGACTACGTGTGAAAAAAAAGATAGAATGACGAGATGCAATTCTTTTTGCAACTTGGGTGAGTTATGTATGAATATCCCTGCTCGCTTGCTTAGGAATTGGGTGGTAGTAGTACACTTTCAGCTCCATTGACAAAGGCACAATACTTAAAATCTGTGGCCAAGTTTGCCACACGCCAATGCTTCTCGGAAACCTCGAAATGCATGCGATCTAAAATCTTTCTCGACTGTCGGTGCATCTTAATTTCTGCTTCACTTTCGTTTTTATTTCAAATTCAGCCAGGAAATTTTCCTCAAACGGAAAAAGAATTCTTCCTCGATAGTAGTGCTTGCTTCCAACTAAGTCAAAGTAGAAACCTGTGCAGTTGAACAAACATATATACAAAATTGCATCCCCGTTTGCTGGACAAAGAATTCACCATGAGTTTTATCATGAGATGAAATCTTTATCCTGATCTCTCTCATATATCACCTATGTGACCACATGCAAGAGCTGTTCATCACTCTCAGTCATGGGTGATCACTAATAAGGTTGAGTTTTGTTGTCGCTATTGCTGCTAATGCTTAAGCAAACACGTAACGGATAATGTACTTACAGGGTATTTCTATCATGTTTAATTAGTAGCATGGATTTAAGCAACGTGGATTTAAGCCTAAGGGCCTCGTGAGTAGTTCTTGACAAGTCCTGACAGAAACTTATTATCAAACAGTGAGCACTGTTGGTGTGAGACAGTCGGATTAGAGTTCGAGTTGGAATAGAGTTTGGTTGCAATTGACACTATGAATAAAGGTGTGGAATCCTGTGGGACAACACAATTTTTTTTGCAACAATATGGTATTAGAGTCTAACCCTAATTCATACCTTTGAGTTGTTGCTGCAATATCGATCCCGCCACCAATCTAGATCCAGATCTGATCCGCCGTCACTATCCGCCACCAACCAGCACCATCGCTGTCACTTAGGGTCTTCATGTTGTTGCCGCTCAGGGCCGCACCAAGGTGCTCGATCGTGGGAAGAAAAGAAAAGGAGAGAGAGAAGAGAGGTCGACCGAGAGGAGAGAAAAGGAAAAAGAGAAGAGGTCTACCGAGGGAAATAAAGGACAAAAGAGAAAGAGATGAGAGAGGGAAAAGAAAAAGAGGAGATAGAAAAAAGAAAGAGAGAAGAGAGAAAGAAAAGAGTTGCATAGTATGTGTACCAGATGTAGTATGTGATCTTTGTTGACATTAACACTTGAAGAATTGTCATGATTATAGAGATACACGCGATATAGGTTTGTGATTAGCTTTGCTCCTGTTGTTTGAAAGAGATGACTCCTAAGGAAATTGAGACTATGAGGAAGGAGGAGGAAGCGACGATGAATGTAGCTGAAGAGAAGAGAAGAACGATTGTTGAGTCAATTTACTCATTGGTCACACGGGGTAACATGAGAAGCATATTATAGGATCTCTGTTGGTACTGTATTGTGACAATAAATATGTGATCAATATCGTTAACAATCTGACATAACATGACCATACCAAGCATGTTAAATTTGATAAGTTCTTTATCACGGAGCTCTGTGGATGGTCCGAGATTTTAGGACTCTAATCTAACTCCGACTCACACCAACACCTTACCTCAATATGGACCAAAAATATCAATTATCCACAGGGATACCGGCCGGGAATGAGCTTCCCAAACAAGACCTAAAGAGTTAAGTTCTAGCGGCGAGGGTGCTACAATATATAATAAGATTGCATGATTGATATTTTCGGCCCATGGAGGGTGTTGGTGTGAGTCGGAGTCAGATTAGAGTTCAAGTTAGAATATAGTCCAGTTATAATTAAAACTATAAATAAAGGTGTAGGTACCGTAGGACAACACACAAATTTTTTCGCAACAAAAAGCACCTTGGAACTCGAGTAACCAAGTAGTTTAATTCTTCAACCTGCATATAAATACTCTTGACACTCTGAAAGCAGCCACAAGATCGGAGTTACACCTATATATGCACTTTCACATCCATCCGCTTGCTACTGAGTTCATTCAGCTATATTTTTCTGAACTTCTTGTAGAAGACGTAAACAAATATTCATGAGGGTACACATGCATTCCTTGTTTCATCTGAACTTCTTGTAGTGAATGATAGGTGCTAATTCCTGTTGTTGTTGTTGCTGCTGCAGGTTCTGAACTGGGTGCAGACCAGGCTTCATGGAGCGCATTGCAGCAAGAAGAAATCAGAGTCCAGTGCAGGCTCGGCTCTATGTGAGGGACTGTCGATGACGGTGACAAAAAGAAAATTACAGTTGCAGAGAGTTTCAGTACAATGTATCATGAGCCGGGATGGCATTCTTTCAGGTTCAGCATAACTGAAATCCACACTTCCCCTCTTGCAGTTGCTGATGCTTCCAGTGGCCTCCCTCGGAACGACGAGCTCCGCGACGGCTGGACCACGGGGATGCTGTCGACCGGGACGAGCGGAGGGAAGAGACCGAAGAGCTGTGATGATTCTGACGGATCGAAGACAGTCGGTGTCGAGGAGCCGAAGAAGCTGCAAGAGGAACTCACATTGCTCATGAGGGCCAAGGGAGTGGCCACAACTGAAGACGAGGACAGGAGGCGTCACCTGCCACTGAAGGGGTCTCTGAATGGAGGGGTAGTTAAGAAGAGAACGTTCAGGAAACTTGTGACAAGTGCTTTCAGTGGCTTCCTGGCCAGACCAAGCTTCAGGGAAACGATGCCTGAATTGAGAGCTATTGAGGTGCTGCTATAGAACGCTTGTCGAGTTGTTCAGAACTCAGCACTTCGTGTTTATGCTCGTATATTTCTGTATGATTTTCTTGATGACAGATTCTCTGTGCATAGTTCAACAAGGACACACACCTCGAAAACTCGGCATTGCCAGAAGCTGTGATCCAGAACAATCGCACGGTCCAGATGCCCTGGAAAGGCAGTGCAATGGTAGAGGAACAAGAGAGCAAATGGATCAGAACAGATTCGGAGTGTAAGGTTTTTTTTTTAACTTCATCTGACAGAAAGAGTAGGTTTGTAGCAGTGTTTGCAAAAGCTAACATAGAATCTGATGTTGTCCCTTGAATTCTCCAGACATCGTGTTAGAGATCTGAACTCCCAAGATGGCAGCAAAGAGGCAAGGAGAACGGGTTCATGATGCAATTTTATTTGGTATATGTATATGTCAGTCTGCAAAATGTTTTGTCAGTTGGCCTCAATGCAGTGTTACAATATGGTTTTATCTCTTTCGTTTATCGTGTAAGTGGACATTCCAATCAGGCCCAAGATCAAACTACTGCTAAACTCCGGTAGCTATACGTCCTAAAACAACTTCGACATGTGCTCAACAAAGACGACACTTTTTCCTCTAAACTACTCGTAGCTTTACAGTTGCCCAAGGAATACATGGTGATTGGGTAGAGATCCAGAGGGCATTGGTGGGTTCTGCTAAGACATTAGTAATGCCCCTGGTTGCAACTGATCCTGGCAGTAGGTGGTGCAAGCAAACAGATATTCAGGTGGAGTATATGCACATCCTCTCCTCAACCTCAAATGTGCATCTGGTCACTCAAACGCACAATACATCTATAATATCTAGATCTGGAATTAGCAGATATTCAGGCAATCTGTAGCAAAACCATCCTTTTGCCCAGCTGATCAATGTTATCATGCATTTCAACCTATGACCTGCAGATTGGATACGCAAGAAGGTAAGGTCTAATCTGGTGAGTGTAGTGTCCATTTTTAGTCAGCCAGTTTCAATCTCACCTGGTTCACCAACGGAAGTGCATCAGTTTCCCATTCTGTTGACCATTTGGAAGATGACCCTGTATTCAAGGCACCATCCTTGAGGGATTTCAAGGCCTTGCATTCTTCTGGAAACCCCTTAAAGAGCATCTGCATGGTTTTGCAACAGCAATCATTAACATCTCTTCTAGTGATAAAAATTAATCACAATGGAAACTGCTTATACTAATTTCAAAAAAATATTCAAAATATGACACAAGTAGTCATACAATGAAATAGAAAATAAAATACTAGAAGTTGTCATCACCATAAGTTCATCGGCGAGCTCGGAAGGTGTTGAGAAAAGAAGTCCATTTCTGTTTACTTTTACAAGCTCCTCAATGCTGCACACAGAAAAAAGAAAGCCAGATGCTTATAATTCAATACAACCCAAAGGCCAAAACCAAAACATAAAAAATCAAACATGTAAGAAACATGAGTTACCATGAGAATGAAGCAGCACAAACTGGTAATCCACATCCAAACATATCAACCACCTACTAACATCCATTCAAGTTACAATCCAGCAAATAAAAATTCCTACATCCTTCGTGAAAGCAGATACTTATGAGTAACCTTCATAGGTAGGTCCAGCCCTGACGAGGATGTATGCAACGATACGCCTAGATCAGCTGATCCTGCAATTGTTCAAAGAATCAGTATTTATGCTACAGTGTGAAATTCTTTTGCAATTGGCTGGTTTACCTAGCAATAGAGGATAGTCCTCTGATGCAAGCCACATAGTCCGGAAGGCAACACGTCTCAATTTCAACCTTTTTATCTGCTCCTCATATTTCTTCTTATCAGGTCCTTTACCTTCAAAAATTGAAATTTATGATAATCAGAACAATACTTAAAGATTGGTTATTCACTTATTCAAGCTAATATAGCAGATGCATAATACCAGTGATTATAAATAGCAGTCTCGGGTAGGCAAATCGCTTCCCATTCTTGATGTTGATCCACAGTTGCTCCTCATCCATTGAATCCTCTTCACCTAAATTTGCAGCAACACGTCTATCGTACATCAGTGTTGCTTCCAGAAGTATGCTGAAATCTTCATCTGGTGTCCTGGAATACATGTGGCAAAGATTTCTTATTTTCCTCGCATTTCAACTATCCATTCAACAGTCACGTGTACTAAACACAAAGAATGTTGTAAATAGGACCACTCAATTCAAGAGAACAGACCAGCTTGAGCTGCTCACAACAAATGCGGGTCTATTAGGCTTCAAGAAAATTTCACCATCAATCTTACTGGTAAAAACAGTAGTATTCCTGTCTTCCACTTCTTTCTCTGTGTTGTAAGAGCAAACCCCAGAAAATAAATCAAACTGGAATATGCCTGTACCATGAAAAATATTCCGATTGATTGGAGAACAACATACCAACAGAGATGCAATCAGCATTGCCCATAGCACTACAAATATAACCCCCCAACCTGCTGAACAACTATTTCATGTCTTAAGGTCACATATGCAGTACTGCAAGGAGGGAGAAAAGAACTGAAACCAGATGCTCACCTCATGTTTCTCCATCAAGGAAGCAGGATGGAAAAATTCAGGAGATTGATCATAAAGAACTGTTGCTCTGAAAATTGGCAGTTATGTTAGTACAAAGTACAAACTATGGCATGTTAATAACATCCTTTAACCCCAGAAAAAAAAAAGAACTAGCTGAAGTTTGATTGGCTAACTTGATTCCCCAATTTTGAGCAAGCTCATGCTGCATTGCTTTTGTAACACAAAAGGCACCATCAGCCATCCGCCCAAAGTGCTACTCGAACCTAGAATACAGGAATACATCAATATATTAACACACATGATCAATATGCTATACTAGAAGATAAACAAACCAGGTAGGAAGGATTACCAGAAATAAATTTTGACTATTATATGAATTCTGCCATGAGACAATCCAAGCAATGTATATCCGAAGTTATGCCAATCCACAATAAATTTAGCACCTCTTAGCCAGCTAGCCAGTTTTACAGCAGCCAATGTTGGAACAGAGGGTGGATTCTGTTGGACAAAAGATGGTTAAATGACAGAAATTAGGTCTCGCATTGTTACTGCAAAACATCATAACTAAAACTTTAGATTTTTTATTACCAAAAAGATTTCTATAATTATCAAACAAAAGGGACTCTAGGTGATTAAAATCTATGTCACTTATGGCAGAAATATAAGCTGCAACAAGATGAGACTGGAGCATATTCTGCAACTAAAGAAGTATGAGTCAGATTAGACAAATTCGCAAATGTGCTGCAGTAAGCATTGCCAAAATGAAAATGATGTCAGGAATAGATTACCATATACATTGTGTAGCATGATTTACTATTTAAGCTGCACAAGAAGACATGACTCTCGCCGGCCGCCTAGCTCGTTATTCTTTGAGATCTGGATAGAGTCTCGCTTTGGGGCAGGGGAAGCATGGATTCGATAGATCTATCGAATCCATGCTGCAAGCAGCAAGCTAACACTTTGAGTTTACTTGGCATGACGGATGAAGAATTTTAAATTGCTGAGTTCTCTGAAAAGTTTATTCTAATTTGATGACAGTGGTAGTGATTGGACATATTGTTCATGTAATTCTGAACCATATATGCAGATAAGAAAGCTGATTGTAATTTTATTTCCACTGACCTTAACAACAAAGACATCAGGGCGAGGAATCTTAAAACAAAGGAACCAAATCAGTATGACAAACTGGATGGCAGCTTTCAGCAGCAGTGCAAGGGCACCAGATATCTTCGAAATTCCTGTTAACTGCACTGATTTCTGACAATAAAATTTTGAAGTTAATAGTAATATGAGAAAACAGAGAAAAATAGAATAGTTCGAATAATTACCATCTCGTGGATGTGAATTGATGGATTTTCTCGAAATGATAGATGAGGATCACTTCCTGCTCATCCACACAAAGTAGAATACAAGGTCAAAAAAGCAACAATGAAAGCTGATGCAACCTCGGCTTGTATGATGTTCCTTAAGTTCTATAGTTAGGATATAAATAGCTTCCAACTAAATGCAGGAGTAGAAGTTAACAGTACAATTAAATTGTGAAGAATATAATACCTCCATTTACAACCATGTCCACTTCCATACCAACCTGTCAAGAAGAATAACGAATGACTAAGACACTAAATCTAGTATACTAAAACATAAAAACATATACTTAAACATTATGATTGTTCGGTCCATGCTCTCAACAAAATGGAACGTGTCTCAGCTTCCCAAAGCTTGCTTGATCCCACTTTCAAGGGAGAATAGTGGGCATTAATCAAGAGGAAGATCCGGCCGCTTACCTAGAACAAATGACCACTTATAATTTAAAATCACTCCCAACTAATTCAGTCCGCGCGAACTGAGCTTAGCTCAGTTGGTGGGGAGGCCTGACACGCGTGCGCATGAGGGTTGGGTGCAGCGCGTGTGTGGAGTGCGCACATGTGTTGGAGTGCGCGCGTGTGTTGGTGTGTACGTTTGTAGTTCAGCCATTGTTCTTTCTTCTATAGTGAATACTGACCAGAGCTCCTGACCAAATTTCAAAAAAAAACTAATTCAGTCCGCTGATGAGCACGACTGAGACGCGGCATATTCTTCGTTTTCTTAGTCGCGCCATGATATAACTAAGAACCATGCGCCAGCCACGAGCAGCGATGAAATAGGCAGAGAATTCACGCAGAAGAATTAATCACCATGCCGCGTGAATTGGAGGGACTAGGCTCATCTAATCTAATCCAAACAAACAAAATACGAGGTGATGGATTTGGGAGGGGAGAGTACCTGGTTGGCGAGTGAGAGGGAGTGGTACTGCATGCGCGGGCTGCGGCCGATGTCACCCAGCATCACCACCGCCGCGCGCTTCCTCCTCCTCCCCGCCGCCGCCATCGCCGTCGACCTTCGGAGTTTGGAATTTCGGATGCAACCGATCGAGATTCGAGAATGCTGGATTGGAGACGGGCCGAAAAGTCCCTGAGCCGTGGTCCCACCTGGCATAGTGATTAAAGGATCCAATTATAAATAACTGCCAACTTCAGGGCCCCAATGAATTCCACCACAGCACGCTGCACCACTCGTCTCCTTCCCAATTCCCACAGCCTTCGAAATCCTCCTCTCCGAGACCGAGAAGTCAAAGCCCTAACCCCTCCCTTCCTCTCGTCGACTCGTCGCCTGATCGATCGAGCTCCCGACGGCCGCGTGCCGCAATGCCCGACGTGCAGGTGCTCGTGGTCGACTTCGTCCTCAAGCTCAGGCGCCGGCGAGCAGTTGCCCCCGCCAAATTTGTTGCTCGTTTGGCTGGTTGTGTTCTGACGCTTGCGCTTGCGTTTCTCTATGTGTGCGTGTGTGTGTATGTTGGGTTGTTGGTCGGCAGGAAGGTGGAGGGGTCGCATGCGGTGGCGCGGCAGACGGCGGAGCTGCTCCGGTCGGTGGTGTTGCAGCAGCGGGTCGGCGGCGACAACCAGGCGGCCGTGCTCGCCGACGCAGTGCGCTCTGTAGGCAAGCAGCTCATCGACGCCAACCATGTCGGTGAGCCCCGCAAAACCCTGTTATCCGATTCCTATTCGCTGTGCTATGCACTGCACTCTCCGATGCTCAGAGCTATTGGATTTAGTTACAGACTTACATGTGTGCTGTTTTGTGTTAGTGCCGAGCTTCAATTGTTGTGCTACACCAGTGGGTGCGAGTCATGTGACAGGAAACCTAACTGCAATTGGAACTTGTTGGATTGTTAACACTGCCAATACGTTGACCTTTTATTTGGTTTTGACATACTAGTATGTCTGCTAGTCTAGTGACGCACATTCTAAGTTAAGCTCAGTGCATTGTCTCTAACAACATCCGCAGTGATGATGAATTTCACAATGGAAATGATAACCATCTTACCTTTTCAGCTATTATCCTTGCTGCACGTGCGAAAAGTGCTCTCTGGGCACCCTCATTGCAAACTCTTCTGTAAAACATTCCTGTGACTGACACTGAGGACTCAGATAGTCAGATAAAAGCAAGTGTATGTATCATATGTTTTATTTCTCTTCTTCATGTCCACTTAAGTCAGTGTTCTTGATTACTTCTTGAGTCCTTTATTTTAAAGTAATGAGTGGATATGTCCATATATGATCCAAAATAGGGCAAATGTATATCGTCCCAATTCTCAAGTTTGTCGTCTGGCATTGACATTCTGCATGTTACACTTGAAAAGTTGCAGATAAGAATTCGAAAGGTAAGAAGCTAAAGCACGATATCATTGCTGCCATTGGTGAACTAATTCAAGACATGGACACATTCTGTGACCAGATTGCGGGGCAAGCAGTGGAGCTTATCCACGAAAAGTATGATCTTCCCTTAGCCAACATAAGAAAACTTTCATCTTCAAATATAGATCATTCACCATTCTAAGTACAGTCTTGTCCCTCCTACAAATAGGTGCTTTTTTGTCAGAAGCATTCGTCATGAACAAAAACTGAGCTGTCCTATATTTTCATGTTCTAGATGCTCTGGGTTTATTTTGTTTTATTAACTGCCAAACAAACTGCAGAGAAAATGATTAATGCTAGGAAAATGGTTTTGTTTTCCACTCCTCAGAGGCTCAAAATGTAATGTTCCTCCTCTGGGATAGTAAACAAAGGACTTTGGTATGCAGCATATGCTTCATTATGGGATTTATCATCTAGTTGTAAAAAGAACTAATGGCATTCATGTGGAAAATAAGGAGACTCCCCTGCCTTTATTGCTTGAAGGCGAGTTAAGCATTGGGTTAAACATGACAACGAGGGAGTATGTATGTTGTGTGGACTGTGGAGGTGAGAGCACAGCTGATTGGAACTTTAGAATTAGGGGAAAGAATTATGCAACAGCTTTAGGAAAGAAAATGCTTTTGCTTAATATGGTGCTTCGAACAGGTGTGCACAAACTGAGAAAGATTACAAGCTAGCCAATTGTCTTCAAGTAATTATTTGTTTTTTATGGAGATAATAAGTTTGTTTTGCTGTAAACTACCGTCTACTGTGCACTGTAGCTTTGGTTGAAACTTCCATCAACATATTAAACTGCCATTAACTTCAAGGTATCATTAACTCTTACTCTTTTGTGCTAAGTGACTCCAGGATATCACCTTAAGCAACTGCACAACTGCATCAGATGTGCACTGGTGAGAAGTTAATTCATTTACTAATTGACGATTTTCTTTCCACAGTGAGGTACTCCTGACCCTGGGTAGTTGTAGAACTGTAAAGGAGTTCCTGTTGGCTGCAAAGAAGAAGCGATCTTTTCATGTATATGTTGCTGAAGGTGCTCCAAGGTTTATACACAATGTGCACTTTACTTTTATCATTAATGCAATACATATATGTTCTCTCATTTGTTCACTGTTATGGCATTGACGCGTTAATCAGATATCAGGGCTTTATTCTTGCGAAAGTGTTGTTTGAGGAAGGTCTACAGACTACCGTTATAACTGATTCAGCTATTTTTGCTATGATCTCCTGAGTTGACATGGTAACGATTCTGGGTTTTTTTTGTTTGTTTTATATTTATATTTTCTTTCAAAATTGGTTGATTTTCGTGATAAATCACATAGGTAATTGTTGGAGCCCATGCAATAATGGCAAATGGTGGAGTCATTTCACCAGTAGACACGAACATGGTTGCACTAGCTGCACAACGGCATGGTGTCGCCTTTATTATCGTTGCTGGGAGCCACAAGGTTGTTTTCCAGTATGTCATCCACTTGCTGATCACATCCAAGTCAAGATTTTAGATTTCTGAAGTAAACTATAGTATCATGATCATGTTTGCCTATTAACGTGAAGGCATACCATGCCTAGATTTCTAGTCAATATGAATATGCTAGTTTCTCTGGGCTTTATCATCAAACCTTTGTGGCATCTTTTTCCTCATTAATGTAAATCCACTCCAAATTATATGAGGAGCAATATAAGCATGCTAATATCGATCATCATGTTAAGCATACATACATACTACCTGAATGAGCAGTGAAACTGTTTGCTTCTTATTACAAATATACCCATCATCTTGTGGCCTCTGGGGGTAAATAGAATAAACTCGTGCAGGGGAGGAAGTATGACACCTCGAAAGCTAGAAATGTTTTCATAAATTTTGGCTGCTGAGAGCTGGAGCAATAGCTAATCTTACTGGTTCTACTTTATACCTATCATCCAACATCATCTTAATAGCCGTGTTACATTAGTAGTTTAGTACACTAGAATATTTATTTCAAGGAGTTCCATTTCTTTCCAAGTTATTTGTCCTGGCAGCAAACTTAATAGTTAATACTTTCGTGTTGCTCTGGTTGCAGTTATGCCATTCGTATCCACAGTTCCATACAACCCTGAGGTATTGATGAATGAACTCAAACCGCCATCTGATTTGCTTGACTTGGGGGAGTTCTCAAATTGCATGGACTTCATTACTCGGGACGGCACACCACTTCTAAATGTTGTCAATCCAGCGTTTGACTATTTATCTCCAAATTTAGTCAGGCTTTTCATCACTGATACGTATGCTCTTGCTGAAAGTTCTTTTCTTCAATTGAATGACTAACAAAAAAAGATGTATACTTATCATTTTGATGTTGTTTATTTTATTGCTGCATGTAGAGTTGTCAATGGATTTGGTATAAGTTGCAGTTTTACAGAAGTCTTGCTTATACCCAACTTAAATGACAATATCTAAATCATGTTCCTATCCCATTAGTGTGAAGAACATTCCAAATGCAATTCGTATCCAAGTGAATAGTCCAAGCCTATCCATGAGTCCAACACCTCTATAAGATCTTCCTCCATTTTATAGATCGATTTATAATGCATCTAGTTCCAACGGTACACATTTGATTCAAATACTTCATAGGGATATATGTCCGTTAACACATGTGCCTCTGTTCTCCTTTGATCCGTACTTATTTGAAAGTTGAGGTTATTCCGGATGCCATGATCGGTGCCAAGCTATTATTAACTTTTGAGGAAGCTACTAAAGGGCAGAACCCATCTTTTATATGTCAGTCTATTGCTGTCTCTTACTCCGCGGATGATTTGGTTGTTGAACACAAGACGTCTTAAAAACAAAGCCAAGAGCTCAAGACATGCTTCTGTGTTTGCACTATGAAGGTACATTAAAAATTGTTTAAATTGAACTGATAATGTTATCTCATCTCATTCCATTTTTCGCTATTGTGTGCACGTCTTGTTCCCTTTAGTGGAGTCATATTGAATTAACATTGGACTTAAGGAAACCAACACAAACATGATCGTTGCAATTGGACTAACGATATTGACATTTCAATTTTGTGTAGACTAATGAGACAGTGGCTCGGTGAGGGTATGACCCTGGTCCCTGGCTACTGATGACGGTCAATTGATTTACTGTACAACAATAGATATGGCCAGAACTATCTGTTGGTGAATAGGGGGCCTAGTTCTGTCCGCTGCATCTAATATCCCTATCATCTTATGATTGGGAGATGCAAAAAAAATATATTAATTATAAATTGCAATGGTTGCATGTTTCACGCTGCGCAGTTATATTCCATGGAACGAAATTGGTCGTGTGTCACAGCCTCACAGGGAGAACACTCATGCCTATTTTATATGGGATAATTTATACTATATCACTTCATTCTTTGGCATTTCAGGAAATACCACTAGTTATCTCTATGACACGTGGCAAATCTTTAGAGTGGTATAATATGAATTATTCTATTTTATATATAGGTTCCTTTTAGGCAAAAAAAATATTGTACCATCTTAATATTTGCTTGTTATCTTAAAGATTGGACTTCTGTATTAGTGGTGCTTGAAATCAAATCGAACATTGGGGAGTAGGGGTGTGATCTTGCTCACTTTATTTGATATGAGTTTGGCTGGGAAATCGTTCCTTTTCTAGCCTCCCTCGGCTTTTTTTTTTTTTTCAAATCTAACATTCCTGTGAAATCATTTGTAGATTGGCCCCTTTCTCACCACGTGTCACCTTCTGGCGCTTCACGGTCGAGAACAAGGCCACAATTTTGCAAATGTGTTCAAGAGGGGGCTAAATTTGCAAAAAATGAGGAGGGGGGGCTAGAAAAGGGATGACTTCTGGCGGAGGGTGCCCTGCACATAGCTATGTAGAGGGCCAATCATCACCTGCTAGATGTGCAATTTGTTGGAAAATTAACATGGCATAACATTAATTTAATTCTATAGGTATGCAATAAAAACATGACATTAAAAATTATGTCTACAACAATATTACTAGCAGCAAGTGTTCTCATCAGAATTAATCACAAAGAGAGATTCTTTGAACCAATAACCGGTCGGTCCTAGACACTTACAACGGGCTTAGCCAGATTCATCTTCATGAGGGTCAAGAGTGGGTTCAATATTCTTCTGGGGTATTTTCACTCTTTCAGGTGTATATACTGCGGTATATGAAATCTTTTCACTTCCTTATGATCAGTGAAGGCATTTGGCAGATTATTGGCTTATTTGTTGCAATTTATTATCCTACGAGCTTCAAGTTCGGTCTCTTTAGTGCGTGGGTCTAAGGGCTCGGCATTCTTTAATGTGGTACTTATCTTCTCTTAATGCCGAAAAATATTCTTAGTACAATCAGCGTACCGAGCCGTGTACAGATCCTCTGTCATAGACTCTAGGTGTTTTAATACTTGACGGAGATCCATAACCTACATAGATCCTCAACTTCCGCTGAGGTCCTATAGTGGTACGCTGTGGTGGAGAGATTGTCACATATACAGTACAGCCAAATTTTCGCAGATGAGAAATACTTGGTTCTTTCCCACGCACTATCTGCAAAAGGGAAATTTCATAATATGTTGTTAGTTTGAGTTGAAATAATACTGCAGCGTGCAGTACTGCGTAGCCCTAACAGCTGGTGGGAAGCCTTCTATTCTGTAAGAGTGGCCAAGCAATAAATTTTTATTCCTTTAATTAATGTCTTTGCAAGGCCATTTTGAGTGTGCATATGAGGTACGAAATGCTTTACATTAATTCCCAGAGCCATACAGTTTTCATTAAATGCCTTTGAGGTAAATTCACCAGCATTATCCATTCGAATAGATCTGATCCTTTCTTCTAGAAAGTAGGCTCTTAATTTAATAATTTGGACAATTAATTTTGGCAGAAGCATTGTTCTTAGTAGATAAGAGACATACATAGGACTAGCTAGTAGAAGAATCTTATTAGTACCATAAAGTATTTGAAAGGGCCCAAGTAAAATTTGTAAGTCTAGGGGGTCGCGCGTTCCACTCCCTGAATGGTTAGACTCGTGAGTCCAAGATGTATACTGGTTCGGGCTGAAGGTCCCTACTCCAGTTCGTGTGTGGTGGTGTTGTATTACTCTTGAGTACGGATAGTGCACAAAGTTTTACAAGCGAGAATGCCAATGGCTTAGCGAGAGGAGTTTGATAGCGCTCTCTCCTTTCTTGTTCTTGCTCGTTGTTTTTACGATCGTTTAGCCCTGCCTCCTTTTATCTGAAGGAAGGGCGGTGTTACATCGAGTCGGGAGGAAAAGCGAGGTGACCTACGCTAGAGCTCCGGTCCTTCGTCCCGTGGATCGTCGCCACCCGTCTTGCCCATGCCGGGTTGGTAGCCTTGGTGGTCGGGAGGTTAGGTATTTCGAAGTAGCGTACTTGCCCTCTGTGATCCTTGCGAATCGCCGACGCCGAGTGCGTGGCCAGTCTTTGCCTCGGGAGGAGCGTGCGCTGCGTCTTTACGTGACCGGTTGATGGGTGAAGCTTTGTCTTCTGATCACGGATCTTCTTGGGAAGAGCCACCGCCATCGTATAGTCGCTCGATTGACCTTATCCGAGTGTACGTGGCGGTAGGCGGTGAGGACTGACCACGCGGCACTCGGCGTTCACCACCTTGGTTTGGTTGGAGTCGGAGGTCCCGCCCGCCAAGAGGGGGTCGGGGCCATGTCAGTCGGATTCGCTTCCACTGGCGGTCGGAGCGGATGCCTTCGCGTCTCGCAGTGATTCGGTCGGGCGGCGCGCGCGCTATTGAATGGAGATATGCTTGAGGTCACCGCTCGTCGCTTCGGTGGTTGGGGTATCCTTTTTATTAGTATTCGTCAAGAGCCCGAACTCCCAAGCGATTTGGCATTCGGTTGGGGTTGAACTTGGACGAAAGTGGTGGCCGGGCTGGTAGGTCGGTCCACCGATCCGGTTAGCGATTCCGTCGGTGTGCCGTTGGACTTGACAAATGTCCCGAGTTTGGCCGGGGCATTTGAACCATGGGGCTTTACTTGCCTCGTTGCGCATGCCGGCGTAGTTTGGCGCCACGCGCTGCTCGTCTTCTTGATCGCCTCGGGTTTACGTGAAGGATGCTTCGTTTTTCGGCATCCGCATTTACTCTGAGACGCTTAGCCTCCCTTAGTCCTGATATATATATCTATGCGGCGTAGCTTGCTTGAAGGGGACGAGCTTTTCTTTTGTTCTTTCAAATGGCTTGAGACATCCTCTAGTCTTTAGCCGGCGATGGCGCTACACGGTAGAAGAAGAAGATCCTCTGGCGAGCTTTAAATGAGTTCGACCAGCGATGGCCGAGCTCGGGAGGAAGAAGCTGCACCAGCGCCGCTTACGTTGACGCCACGCCGAGGCCGTTCGAGGCTCGAGGTGGTAAGGGGGCCCTTCACGAGGCGATGGCGCAAGGCGCCGATCAGTAGTTAGTGCGGCGCGTCGATGTCGCCGAACGGCGCAGAGCATCGGCGTGTTGCATCGCGGCCGTGGCGGTATCCGTCGACTGGCAAGGGCCTACCAAGATGCTGCGTCGGTGCCACCGATGCCGCACGGATGTTTGATAGGTTCTAGGCGTGGGTAGAGTCTGCCGTGGTGCGGCGTGGCCACTCTTGTATCCGCTCGGTCTTGTGTGTAAAGTTGTGTAAAGTTTGAGCTGTTGGCCTATAATGAAATTTTCTTTTCTTTATGAAAATGTCTCTGCGATGAGTTTGCTTTAATTTTAATCGTTGTGGATGGTGCCTCGGTCGTCGTATGGCCGGATGCCTCTGTGAGGTTCGGGTGTCCGAGTGCCTTGGTGGCAGGGCGACCGGATGCCTCTGTGAGGTTCGGTGTCCGAGTGCCTTGGTGGCGGGGCGGCCGGATGCCTCTGTGAGGTTCGGTGTCAGAGTGCCTTGGTCGGGCGGGACGGCCGGATGCCTCTGTGTGGTTCGGTGTCCGAGTGCTCGTTTAACGTCGTAGCTAGACGGTGCCTTGGTCGGCGAGGACGGCCGGATGTCTCGTGAGGTTCGGTGTCCGATCGCCTTGGTGGCGGGGCGGCCGGATGCCTCTGTGAGGTTCGTGTCCGATCGCCTTGGTCGGCAGGACGGCCGGATGCCTCTGTGAGGTTGGTGTCCGAGTGCCTTGGTCGGCGGGACGGCCGGATGCCTCTGTGAGGTTCGGTGTCCGAGTGCCTTGGTCGGCGGGGCGGCCGGATGCCTCGTGAGGTTCGGGTGTCAAGTGCCTTGGTCGGCGGGACGACCGGATGCCTCGTGAGGTTCGGTGTCCGAGTGCTCGTTTAACGTCGTAGCTAGACGATGCCTTGGTGGCGGGGACGGCCGGATGCCTCCGTGAGGTTCGGTGTCCGAGTGCTCGCTTAACGTCGTAGCTAGATGCTGCCTTGGTCGGCGAGGGACGACCGGATGCCTCTGTGAGGTTCGGTGTCCGAGTGCTCGTTTAACGTCGTAGCTATCTGATGCCTTGGTCGGCGAGGGACGACCGGATGCCTCTGTGAGGTTCGGTGTCCGAGTGCCTTGGTCGGCGGGACGGCCGGATGCCTCTGTGAGGTTCGGTGTCAAAGTGCCTTGGTCGGCAGGACGGCCGGGATGCCTCGTGAGGTTGGGTGTCCGAGTGCCTTGGTCGGCAGGACGACCGGATGCCTTTGTGAGGTTCGGGTGTCAAAGTGCCTTGGTCGGCGGGGCGGCCGGATGCCTCTGTGAGGTTGGTGTCGGTGTCCCTTGGTCGGCGGGGACGACCGGATGCCTCTGTGAGGTTCGGTGTCCGAGTGCTCGTTAACGTCGTAGCTAGACAGTGCCTTGGTCGGCGAGGACGGCCGGATGCCTCCGTGAGGTTCTAGTGTCCGATCGCTTGGTGGCGGGGCGACCGGATGCCTCTGTGAGGTTCGGTGTCCGAGTGCTCGCTTTACGTCGTAGCCGGGCGTGAGTGCTCGTTCTGGTCGTAGCCGGGCGTGAGTGCTCGTTACCGTCGTAGCTGGGCGTGAGTGCTCGTTACCGTCGTAGCTGGGCGTGGGTGCTCGTTCCGTCGTAGGCCGGGCGTGGGCATCCTTCTCGAGTCCTCGTCGGCGAGGGTAGTCTGCGAGGAATGGCGGCCGTCTATCCCACATGTATACCCCATCCGCAGTGTGGGACTGGAGGATGAGCGCGCGCACTGCGTTGGTTTGAACGCCGTGCTCGTGGAGCTAATAGCGGGTAGTCCGAGTGGGTCTGGGAGGTCCCGCCAGGGGACCCTTCCGAGCGGACGGTCCCAGTAGGGTGTCTGGCCTGCGTGGGGCGACCCATAAAAACCTTTCTTTACTCAATCCAGTATGGACTCTGGGTCGTCCGTCGACCCAAAGCACACCGGTGTCGCTCATTGATGAGCTCCCGGAGAGTGAAGTATGGTCTCGGACGCGAGTAGAGGTGATTAGGCCGTCACCGACCTAACCGAGGGCCCACGGTGGGGCTCACCTCATACTTGCCCTTGCTCAAGTTTTTGCTTGGGCGGCTTTATACCCATCTCGTGGGGTAGGCCTTTTGAACCCACAGCTCGCTGGGCCTGGCGCAAGCCACAAAGCTTTTGCCGTTTGGGGCGCAGCTGCCTGATGGAAGCTTCTCGCGCGCCGAACAGCTTCGGCCTAAAGGCGAGACCGAGAGGTTACGGACACGTTGTTCGGGCGGCGTCTTTATGGCCCTTACGCGACAAGACAGGATTAAAAGCGGAGTGGTATTAGAAACCGGAGTTACGGTGGCGCGGCAGAGCGAGGTGGTCGCGACGCATTGACGACGCGCTCGCTGGCGGCGTTCGTTCGCCCTCTATAAATCGCCGTTGGGTGCTTTGGAGTGGTCACGTTTTCTTGCCCTTCGCTCTGCCTCAAACAAGAAGAGCACCAGAGAGCTAAGGAAAAAACCCGACCTTTCTTTCTCACCTTCCACCGTCTCCTGCGTGAAGATGTCGTGGCGGAGTGCTCGCGCAAGACAACCGTGCGCTTCGGCTTAGTGAAGAAGGGTTTCCTCATGCCGCAGACCTTCCTACCGGAGGTGCCGACCGGGGGCGGCTGAGCGGGCGCCGAAGGCGCCCCGAGTCGTCACCGGCGACCAGTGCTCGGAAGGAAGAAGGTAAAGAGCATGCTAGGAAGAGGAAAAGAGTTTAGGGATAGAATCGCCTTAACTTTTCAATGTTCCGGGCATTAGGGAGGATCGACCATCGGCGTCCTTGGGTCGGAAGGTGCGGTCGGAGAACTTCCACGACGGTGAAAGGACCTCCTGTGGGTCGGCTTGTGCTTATCTTTGGTTATCGGACCGACGCAGAACCAAGTCGCCAATACCGAAGGATCGATCCTCGAACTTGGCGGTACGTGGTAGCGGCGCAGGCTTGTTGATATCTCGCCGCCGCGGGGCGGCCACGCCGCGCCTCGTCGAAATGGGTCGATGGCGTCTTGTTGCGGCGAGCCCGAGCCTCATCGAAGGCTTGCAATCTCGGGAGCCGTATTCGGTCGATGGGCAAAAGCGGCCGGTGGCGAACACCATAAAGAAGGGTGTGAACCCGGTCGCCGGCTTCGGCGTGGTCCGCAGACTCAGAGCACGGAGGCGGCTCGGCTACCAGCGCCTGCGAAATGCTCGAGCCGATCAAGATCCGCGGCTTGAGTCCTGAAGGATCATACCGTTAGTGCGCTCGACCGGCGTTAGTCCGCGGATGGGCTATCTGCGCTTGATCGACACGGATGTTGAAGTCATCACGAACTCGAGAAATTCCTTCCCGTGAACTGTGTTCGTTAGTCGGTGATGATGGAGTTTGGGACTCCAAACCTAAAAGCGATGTCGCGGAAGAAGATGGCCGCTTATACCGACGTGGCGCCACGGCCGCAGCCTCTATCCACTTGGTGAACTTGTCTGCGCGACGAGTAGGTGGGTGAAGCCCCGGCGCTCTGAAAGGCGACCAAATCGAGTCCCAGACGGCAAAGGCCACGTGATGGGGATCGTCAGTAAAGCTTGAAATTTGGCGAGATCGTCTGCGAGCAAAGAAGCGGCATCCTTCACGGTCGTCACGATATGCTCGGCGTCGACACATGATTGGCGATGAAACCTTGTCGAAGGCCTTTCCCACAAGAGATCGGGTCTTGCGTGGTGACCGCAGACTCCATGTGTATGTCGTCCAAAGATTTGTTTTTTCCTTGGTCGGTCAAGATACATTTTGGAGGACCGGAGGACTCCTTTTGTAGAGGTCTGGCCGTCGGGATGAAGGATTTTGCCCGCCGGGCGGGCGCGCCGGGCCTCGGTCGGTCGGAAGTGACCCGTCCGTCAAGCGGTCGATGTAGGGCCTCCTCGATCGGACTCAAGTGCTAGCACACCGCGGCGATCCGGCCAAGTCTTCGCCCGGCCGCGCGTCGGTCGAGGCGACCGTCTTTGGATTGGTCGGGTGGCCGCCCACCGCCGAGTCGGTGGACAAGGGCGCAGGAGGTCGAGACGAAGATCCCAAGTGGAGACGGGCTCTCTGCGGAGGCAAGATTGGCGGTGATCGGCCTCGCCATTGTAGCGTCGGTAGCTATGGTAAAGCTCGAAACCCTTGAACGGCTCCTCGGCCGGCGTACTTCTCGGCGATGACGCGGCCATGCGGGCGTCTCGGGCTCGCAGCCTTCATGACTTGGTCGACGACAAGCTTGGAGTCCCCGTGGGCGTAGCCGGCGAGCACCGAGGTCGGCGGCGATCCGGAGACCGTTGGCGAGCCTCGTGATCGGCAATGTTGTTGGTCGCGTCGAAGAGCAACCTAATGGCATATTGAAGCTGTTCCGAGTGGGAGATGATGGCGACTCCGCGCCCGCGCCATTCTTGGTGTAAGACCCGTCGAAGTACATTGTCGATGCTCGGGTCTTGACCACCGGTGGTGCTGGGCTTGGCCCACTCGCGACGAAGTCGGCGAACTGCGACTTGATCGCCGTCAGGGGCGTATATTATGCCATGGCCGCTAAGCTCGGCGCCCATTTGGCTATCCTTCACGAGGCATCGCGATTGTGGATGATCTCGCCTAGTGGGGGCGTGGTCACCATAGTGATGGCGTGTTGATCGAAGTAGTGAGCGAGTTTCCTCTTTGCGATGAGCACCGCCAGAGTAACTTCGCGACTGTGGTACCGAGTCTTGGACTCGGAAAGTACCTCATCGATGAAGTAGACCGGTCGTTGTACCTTGAGCTCACGGCCTTCTTCTCCTCCGCTCCACCACGAGGGCCGCGGCGGCGACTGGGTAGTGGCGATGTAGAGGAGCAGCGGTTCACCGTGCCGGGCGACCAGATGGCGCGGCGAGGCGAAGGCCTTGCGGGTGAGGGCCTCCGAGCCTCGGTGTCCAAGCTGGCGGTCGGATTTCTTGAGCGACTGTAGAGCGGCATTCGCGTTCGGCGAGGCGAGACACGAAACGGCTCAAAGCGCGGGCATCGGTCGACCTCTGGACCCCTTTGAGGTTCTTGGCCGGGCCCATCCTCGCGATCGCCGAGATCTTCTCCGATTGGCCTCGATGCCTGCGCTCGAGACGATGAAGCCTAAGAGCTTTCCTTTGGGGACCCGAAGACGCACTTCTGCAGGTTGAGCTTTATGCGAAACCGTCGAAGGTTCGCGAAAGTCTCTTCTAGGTCGGCGATAAGGTCGTCGACCTTTACGGTCTTTACGACAATATCGTCGACATATGCCTCAACGTTGCGGCCGATCCGGTCATTGAAGCGCGTTTGCATACATCGTTGGTATGTAGCGCCCGCGTTCTTGGTAGAAGGGCATTGTGACATAGCGAGCGAGCCGAACGGAGTGATGAAGGAAGTCGCGGTGGTCGGACTCCTTTAAGCGCAATCTGGTGGTAGCCCGAGTAGGCATCCAGAAGGAAAGAGACTCGCACCCGGTGGAGTCGATGACTTGGTTGATGCGAGTAAGGGAATGGGTCCTTAGGGCATGCTTTGTTGAGACTCGTATAGTCAACACACATTCTCCATTGCCGTTCTTCTTTTACAAGTCTGAGGTTGGCTAGCCACTCGTGGTGGCGCCTCTTTTTATTTAACCCCGCCGCCAAGAGTTTGGCGATCTCCTCCTATAACCTGCGCCTTTCCTCGTCGAGCGGCGCGGCGTTGAAGCGGCGGCTTTGAGCACAGGTCGGACGCTCAGGAGTGCTCGGCGACCTCCTTTGGAATGCCCGGCATGTCGGAGGACCTCCATGCGAAGACATCTTTGTTAGTGCGGAGGAAGTCGGCGAGCGCGCTTTCTATTTGGCGGGGCGTGGCTCAGACCCGCCGGGTCTTGGTCGGATCACGAGGATCGACCGTGACCTCCTCGTGTCCTCGGCGGATTTGAAGGATCCATGCGATTTCTTGGATTCGGGGCGGACTCGCGCTTCCTTCCGAGCTTGTTGAGTTCCGCGAGGCAACGATCGCCGAGGCGAGCTCGCGGTACCGCTTCGCGATTGAAGGCAAGCCGGAAGTCCGGGCATCTTGACTTGAGGTAGGCGTGGGGGGATCGCCATGAACTTGGCGTAGCATGGCCTCCCGGGATGGCGTGGTAGGCGCCGGAAATCCACGACCTCGAAGGTGAGGTCTCGGTCGCGGAAGTTTCCGGCCTCGAAGGTGACGGCGGTCGACCGCCGGCGGATGGGCTTCTTTGGCGGGATGACGCTTGAAAGGTGCCTTGCTTGGCCGGAGGCTTGGCGCGGGACCCTATGGCGTCGAGCGTCTCAACGTAGAGGATGTTAAGGCCGCCGCCCCGTCCATCAAGCACCTTCGTGGGCGCCGTTCGACGACGGGTGACCACCGCCGGTACCTTCCGGTGTGGGGCGCGATCGGGTGATCGGTCGATCAAAGGTGATCGGGAACTCCGACCACCGAAGATATTAGGGACGCCCGTGGCGGTGTGGACCTCGCGATGCGAGCTTAGTCGGCGCTTGTTTGCCAGTAGCAAGCCGTCCTCCGAAGATCATGAGGCGGCCCGTCGGGCTCGGGAACTCGTCGTCGCCTTCTTCTCCGCCGTTCGCGGGCGCGGCGCGCTTCTTTCCTTGCTCGCAGCGTGGTGGGGGCGCTAGAGAGATAGCGCCTCGGGACTTCGCAGATCCGTACTTGTGCTTGACGGAGAACCCATGGTTCGGGCATGGGCCGTCCATCAATTTCTCGAAGTGGTCGGGCGCGACGGCGTGCGCTTTCTTTGCTAGCGAGCGGTCGGCCGTGGCGACCACTGGGTCTCACGGATCGCTTCCGTCGCGCCCGCTTGTCGGCGGTCGGGAGACCCGATTTGGGCCGCCGGCTCTGCTGGGCCTTTCCTCGCCAAAATAGCCCTACGGCCTCCTCGCCGGGCGTGGTTGAATGGCGATGTCGAGAGTTCCTTGGTAGTCTGGGCTTGAGGCGGCCACTTGTGCACAAGGCCTTGCGAGAGTGCGTAGATGAAGGCTCCCACGACATCGGCGTCGGAGATGTCGAAGCTCGTTACCTCGGGCGGAAAACCGCCGGATGTAGTCGGAGGTTTCCTGGCTGCTTTTGCGACCTTCGAGTCGAGAGTTTCGAGCGCTTGTAAGTGCCACAAGTTACCGATGAAGAGATTCTTCAAGTCATTGATTCTGATGGTTTTGGCGGCGGTACTCGAGCGAGCTCGGCCGAGTCCGCGAGTAGATGGGAGGTCTTGGATGATGAAGAGATCATCTGTCGCTCCCCGGCCGACATGCGGCCGTAATCTTGAGCGACACAGGTTGGTGGCCCGGTGTACTTAGCAATGTTGGTGGCGCCGGAATCGGGCGGGAAATCCGCTGGCGGATCCTTTGGCAAAAAGCCGTGGTCGGGACCGTCGGGCTCGGGCTGCGATAGTGGCGCTCACCATCCGCAACACGTGAGTGGCGGCGTCCTCGCCATCTTTCTTCGCGCCTCGGGTGGCGCGGATGTCGTAAACATTACCGAAGCGGCCGGCGCCGAGCGCACGTGAGGCTGGGTGGTGCGGTCTTGGCGCGACGACGGCTCCATGTGTCTGAGGACGGTGGCGGAAGTAGCGCCGGTGTGGTAGGAGCCGGAGGCTGCATATCTTCCGTGACGGCGCGCGCTCCACCACCGAAGGTTCGGTAGGTAGCTCGGCCTCGGGTTTGCGGGCTCGGAAGGCCTCGAGCAAGCGATTGCGCCCGCAGCCACGCTTTGGCTCGCGTGAGGAAAAAGCGGGGCGCGGATTCGCCCACCTTGTGGTGCTCTTGGCGCGCGCGCGCGCGCGTCGCCCGGCACTTGCGCGGGCTCGGGCTCGTCTGCTCGTGTCGGCTGGAGCCGGTCGAGCTCGACCGCCGCTCCTCCACTCTCGCGTTGCGTTGGAGCTCGGTAGCGAGCTGGAAGGCGTTCAGCCTTCGCGGCTGTATTCCCCCCCACATGCCTCGGTCACGGCGGGGCGGGGACCGTCGTAGCCGCGGTGGCTACGACCAAATCGGCCATGGCCCGCCACGTTGCACTCGCGAGTGCCGCTGCGGCGGGATACTCCGCGTCGGGCTGGGCCGTGGTCGGAAGAGTCTTCCAAAGAACTCGTGGGCGGAGGTTGGCATGTAGCCGCCATCGCCACCGGCCGCGAGCCTACGGGGTGACATGGTCACCCGCCGGGCCTCTGGAGTTTCGCCGACCGCGCGGAGCACTCCTCGGGTTCGGCCGGGGCTGCAGGGCCCCTGCCGGAGCCATGGCCGCCGGAGAGGACGCCTAAGCTCTCGTGGCGCTGTCTTCCGAGACGGGCGGACGAGCATGAGCCTCTCCGTCGGGGTGACGCCGGTCGAGGAGCCGGCGGATCCGGTTCCCGGCCGCATGATCATGCCGTCGCGATGGGTGGATGCCATCGAGAGACAAGCGGAATCCGGAGATGGTGATGAAGGCGAAGTCCCTACTGGCGCGCAACCGCCGGCGTTTTCGGGGCGCCGCAAGTAAAATTTGTAAGTCTAGAAGTCGCGCGTTCCACTCCACAGAATGGTTAGACTCGTGAGTCCAAGATGTATCTTGGTTCGGGAAGGTCCCTACTCGGTTCGTGTGTGGTGGTGTTGTATTACTCTTGATACGGATAGTGCACAAAGTTTTACAAGCGAGAATGCCAATGGCTTAGCGAGAGGAGTTTGATAGCGCTCTCTCCCTTTCTTGTTCTTGCTCGTTGTTTTTACGAATCGTTTAGCCACGCCTCCTTTTATCTGAAGGAAGGCGGGTTACATCGAGAGTCGGGAGGAAGCGAGGTGACCTCGCTAGGAGCTCCGGTCCTTCGTCCCGTGGATGATCGCCACCCGTCTTGCCCATGCCGGGTTGGTAGCCTTGGTGGTCGGGAGGTTAGGTATTTCCGGGAAGTAGCGTGCTTGCCCTCTGTGATCCTTGCGAATCTTGGCGTCGAGTGCGTGTGACGCCGGTCTTTGCCTCGGGAGGAGCGTGCGCCGTGTCACGTGACCGGTTGATGGGCCGAAGCTTTGTCTTCTCAATCCCGGATCTTCTTGGGAAGGAGCCACCGCCTCGTATAGTCGCTCTGATTGACCTTATCAGAAGTGCGTGGCGGTAGGCGGTGAGGACGACATGCGGCACTCGGCGTTCACCACCTTGGTTTGGTTGGAGTCGGGAGGTCCCGCCCGCCAAGAGGGGTCGGGGCCCTGTCTGGTCGGATTCGCTTCCTGGCCGGTCGGAGCGGATGCCTTTCGCGGTCTCGAGTGATTCGGTCGTGGCACGGGCGCGCGCGCTGTTATGGAGATATGCTTGAGGTCTTGGCTCGTCGCCGGCCAGTTGGGGTATCCTTTTTATTAGTATTCGTCACATAAAGTATTTGAAAGGGCCCGACAGGAGCTGAATGGACCCACAGATATTACATTGAGTTTTCTCTAGAAAATTCAGTGATTCTTCCCTAACTTTTAGGTAAGAAGATCTAACTATGAGCTTTCCTATAGTACAAACAGGGCATAAGAAATCTTCAGGTCTAGGAAAGTTTTTATACTATGGCTAGCAGAATTATAATTATTCCTCTCATAATATTCAACTAAGGATAACCCAGTCGATCTGCCATATCTTAAATATTTCTGGGTTTTCATCGCAAAACAAACTTTAGGTTTGATATACATGCGTATAGGGGTTTGCATTTTTAAACTGAAACCGAACCAAACCGATTTAACCGAATTTTTTGAATTTTTTTTCGGTTTTCGGTTCGGTTTTTATTTTGCTATTCGATTTTTGGTTCGGTTTTTATTTTGCTGTTATTCGGTTGTCGGTTCGATTATCGGATTCTGAAAACTGATTAAACCAAAATACCAATCTCGTCAGCCCACCGCCCAGTTCGGCCCATCAATCACATCGCCCAGCCCACTTCCCCCGAACACCGAATGGCTGCCGAGCCCACCTGAAGTCCCGAACCGAAGACCTAAACCTAATCCCCATTCGACCATTCCCCGTGACCCCGTCTGAGCTGTCTCGCCCGTCCCCGATCGGATTGGCACTCCGACCCCCCTGGCTCCCTTGGCGTCATGCCTGCCGCCCCGACGTCTCCTCCCTCTGCGCCGCGGTCGCCGCCCTGACGCTTCCTCCCTCTGCGCCGCGGTCGCCGCCTCGAGCCCCTGACGCCTCCTCCATCTCCTCCGCTTCTTCGCCCCCATTCCCGAGGCGCCCCCATCCCTCTCCTCCGCGTCTTTGCCCGGACCGTCCCCACCTCATATTCTCCACGTCTTTCTTTCTCTTCTTGATTCATCGTGTTGTTTGATTTGGGTGTTGCAGATGCCGAGAAGCTCGCTGACAGTGGGGTAGCTGTAGTGTGCGGTGTTTTTCCCCTTTGTCGCCATTGCCGAGGTCATCTTCTTCGCCCTCATGGTTGTGGACTCTGGACTGCCTCGCCGACCTCTGCCCTTCCTCCTCCTCAAGCCGCCGCGCGGGCTCCTCGCCTTCTTCGGTATGTGATGAACTTTCAGTATGTCGTATGTGATGTGGATGCTTGCTCTTGTCAGCTTTTGGATATGTGATGATTGATGAACTGAACTGAATTGTGAATCTGTGATGTGGATGTTGATCGATCTTTCGGTAAACCAAAATAACCGAACTGAAAATTTTCGGTTATTTCAGTTCGGTTTTCAAATGTGGTTCGGTTCGGTTGCCAGTTTTAAAAAACCGAAAAAAATAAACTGAAAAAACCGAACCGTAAAAACCGAATGCCCACCCCTACATGTGTAGTATAACCTAGAGGATAAGAAAGAAAATTTTTGAATCGCACATTTATTATACCCATTAAACTTAGTCATGAGTAGGTATTCTGTACCATTCTCATTCTCTATCTCCATGTGAAAACAATTCAAACCAATGTCTTTAAAACTTAAGAGAGTACGACTGGACTCAGATATAATATGGCATTCTTCCAGTGCCAACTATAAGAGCATCGCTTCCGGTGATAGTCATAATATCTCCAATTCACTTAGTGTGGTACAACTGTCTTCTAGATAGATTTCCTCCTCCGCAATTAGATTATACTTTGTTCTATATTAGAAGTATAATTTAACAATCAAACAATTATTGTATCAAGAATAAATTGTAGAATATAGAACAAACATAGCACAATCAATCAAATATATGGGAAATATGCATTTATTCAATTTTAAATGATAATCGCTCAATAGGAGCTTAGACCAAATGTTCATTCAGGAACTATGACTAAACTGATAGGACACTTAGGAGACTAATTCAGGTCTCCATATGAGTCGTATGTGTCCTTCTGGGACTTCTCGAACTTAATAATTTTAAGAACCATATCATCACACTACTAAGTGTCTGTGTCAACAACAAGTTGAACGGTGAAGTATGACTCAGTATTGTTTCCCCGGGTCTTATTGACTTTTCTAGTGGATTTTATGTAAAGGTCTACCATATGCTTTTGGATGTGATAGTTGTACAACCAATGATCAGTGCATCCATACCTAAAGTAGGGTTATGCAGAGGTTTGCAGCCTTGTTAGTTGAGTCTTGTTTCTGGAAGCTCCCTGGTCCTTTAGCTTTAATTTTTCACTATGGATTGCCTCTTCCCTTATCTTTTATGATATTCTTCTATTTATCCCCTTTATGCCTTTTTCGGCCCTTTCTGCGGCCTCGGCTATTGCTAGCCTATAGAGTATTTGCATGTGCTTTGGGCATTATATGACTCCCATTAGGAAGTACGTGATGATTCTTCACCAGGAGTTCATCATGCTTTTCTATTTCTAGCAAAATGCATATAAGCTCGGAGTACTTCTGGTACTTGGCATGACGATACTGTTACAGTAGTATCCTCATATTGGGGTGGAATGTGCATAATGTTTTGTCGATCATTTTAGCATCAGTAACTTTCTAGTTACAGAATGTTAATTCAGTGACAAGTTTATGCATGGCAAAGTTATATGCTGCCACAGCCTTTAAAATCCTGACAGCACGGGAGGATCCATTTGCGTTGTGCTTCTAGCAACAGGACGGATCTTTGCTGGTTATATATTTTTCCTTAAGGGAATTCAAAAGTACCAGCTGGTCCTCTTCCATCAAATATTCGGCCTTCAGGTACTAGCTTTAGGCTAGGGAAAAGCAGCTCTAAAAAGTCAAGTTGTCAGATTAATCTTAGTATTTATTGCTCGGGTAAGATAATTGTTGTCATTCAGGGCAAGCTCGATAAATTCCCTCTTTACGATGTCCGACATATCCTATTTCTATTTACGCAAAATGGCTTTTACTACTGGTAAAATCAATATATTTCATGCTCACTCTTCAATCAGTAAAGTTTGGTCTATATCCATTCAGTAGATAATTATCTAAAAATTTTCTAGAATTTTTCTAGCAACTTCCATAGTTTTATGCTAATTATTCAGCAATTTTCAGAATTACCAAGTAACAGAGAAATAAATTTTAACATATATCAATATGGAATTATGCCAAGAAAAAAAATCTAGAGATATGGAGCATTCAATGTGCTATATAAAATTTTCAAGCATTTTTCATAATTTTTTGATAATTTCCAAGCAATTTTCAGAATTACTTAATAATAGAAAATAAATTCCAGCATAAATTAATCATGAGATAATGCTAATAAAAATAAATTCAGAGGCATGACATAATCAATGTGTCATACATAATTTTTTTGAATTTTCTAGCATTTATTTTTGCAATTTTTTGTTGATGATTAAGCAATTTTCATAATTACTTAATGACAGAAATTTAAATTTCAGTACATATTAAACATGGAATAATGCTAGAAAAATAACCCAGAGGTATGGAAATTCTAATGTGTGCCAATACCAAGGTTCAACAAATTTATAGAAGTCCATGTATCTACAAAGTCTAATTTCTAGCATTTACCATAAATTTTTAGAATTTCTTAATTATTTTACGGAATTACATAGGAATCCTGAGAGTAAATTGTAAAATTTCCCTTTCCCCTCTTTCTTTTTGGAAAAAAAGAGGCAGGTCAAAACGACTCTTGGGCCGCATGGTCCATTGGGCCAACGGGGCCCAAGATAACCTATTAAGTGAGGGCGGCTAGGGTAACCCTAGCCACCACTCGTGTTCACTTGCACAACAGGGCGGTCGGGTGTTGGCAGCGGCGCGGCTGCCGAGGGTGCGGCGTCGCCGCGGGAGCAAAGCGCTGTCGCGAGAGTTAGAGCCGCCCGCTGCTCGAGAGCAGGTGCTGCGGGCGCCATGCAGCCGGACGAGGGCGACGGCGGGCGATAAGCGGTCGAGTGCGCTGCAGGTGCACGTGGGGCGAGGCCGGTGGCACGGGCGAGGAGCTCGCGGCCAGCAGTGGCGCTTCGCACGACGGGCAGCGCAGCCGAGGACGGCTGTGCGAGCGGCGGCCGACGAGGCAGCCGGCGTGAGGAGGCCGTGGACGCAGGTGAGCGCGGGGAGCCGCTGGCTCAGGAGAGCGACTCCAGGGCGCGGTCTGCGGGTGTCGTCGGACAACGCACGGCGCTACTGGCGTCGGTGGTGCGACATCTCATTTCGACAACTCTAAACATAGTTGCGCCAACTGGTAGTCCGACTAAACAAAAAAATGGTGACCGGCCAAGCCAGCTTAAAATATGACGCGCAACGCTAACGCCAACAACCGAACGTGCAAAACGAAATGCTAAAAAGAAGAGGAGATAATCTGATACTGGCTGTCACGAGTCCAATCACAGGATAGAAACACCACGAGCTAAGGATGACAAACTGGCATTTCACGTACGTCAGCGTCACGGCGCCACTCGGAAGTCGATCGGAACGCGTGTTTACCTGCGTCTCCACGGCAACCATGGGCTCCGCTCTCCTACGACGTACGCGAAAATCACGAGTTCACGCCAACCACTCCGACCGAGTAGAGGCAGAGCTGTTCTCAAAATGGGAGCACATGAGCGTCGACGTCTCTCTCTTTATCTCGCCATCACGACATCACGAGTGTGCCTTTGGGGAGAGAGGTCCAGATCGACCTAGGGAATCTTTAGTGGGAGAATATTAATTTGCTGTTTTTATCCGCTGAATATTTTGGAGGAGAAGCATATATCATGTGTGCATGACAGCACGAGCATGATGTGCACACTTGCTGGTCGTTTCAGGTCTTAACTATTATGGAACAAACGCTCGGTGAGACATGGTCACAAGGAGCACGGCACCTATTTACGTAGTATCAGCTGTCCAGGGGAATCACAGGAAGTTTGCCGCGTGACGTGTTCTTCAGTGGTGCTGCGTTTTAGAAATATATTTATTCCGTTTCGTTGCGATGCGCTTGGAGTATGATATTTGAAGCTTGAAGCTAGCTCACTCTTTTACAACTTATGGTGGGAACACGAACCCTTGAATGATCTCATACACAATTAATAACGAGCTGTTTTAATTTAACCGATGGTCACACCCTTCTCTTAAAAACAACCGGCCTAAATTGGAGTAGTTTTCGCATTTTGTATTATTCACAGGCAAGGAAAGGAACTGAAATCCGAATCCCTACCCGTGCAAGTTGCAACTAACCATGCAAGCACACGGCAGCATGCATGACTGAATTCATTGATCACTAGCGAGCCGAGCCCGTTGGCCGTTGCCCCAAAAGAGCAGCACATTGAGTTTCAGAAACAGAAAAAGAGCAACACATTTAACTCATCAACGTACGGCTCACACGACCCTCGCCTTCCAACTAACTCCGGCGTTGGAGGGGAGACACGCTTAATTTCTCCCCCGAGGAGGCAAATTAAGTTGGCAAACGAGCTAGGCAAAGGCAGGCGAGCCATCGATCGAAGCCTCCCCCCGAACGGTTTCGTCCATCCCACGCTCGTGTCCGTGCATGCCGCGCGCGGGTGGGAAAGCAGGCCACCGGGTCGCGGCACGGCGCGCGGGTCACGAGGGACGCGCCGCGCGGCTAAATTCTTGCCCCCAACCTGCTCCTGTGCGTGCGTGCGTGCGCACGAAAGCTGCCTGTTAATTCCTGGCGCGGCGCGCGTGCCTCGCCGCGTGAGATCAATGGGATGTGCGGCGCCATGTGTGTATGCTTCTTCTGCGCGGTCCGACTTGTTTCGGCAGGCACGAGTTAGCTTTGGCTGCATCGCTCGCGCGTGACAAGGCTAACAATTAATTACATGCACCACAATAGTGTGATATTAGTTGTCTACGATTTTTCTGACATGAGGGATAGAGAATGAGTAGACTGGCTGTAGCTGTATTTTCACAAAGAAACAACATAAGCTGATAAATCTATGATATATAGACAACACAAAACACTATTATATGAGTTGTTGTCTAAAACAAATACTTGTTATATCATAATTAAAAGATTATGAGATCATATAAAAACAAACTTAAAAGATAATTCACTGTCGAAGTTGTTTTTCAGTCCTATCTCTTAACGATAGAAGGATTATATATGTACCAGCCATCTATGTTGTCATACACGCTCTTAGCCGTGCGGAACGGGACAACCGAAACCCATACGCGTTGTGATGGGTTCGTCCTGCACGTGCTTTGCCACACTCGTCGAGCAAATCTAGCACCCATGGGAACTCGAGATGTACTGCACACATGTAACATGTTGCGATTAATTTGCGAGTTGATTGTTTAGTTCTTACCTATACGTTCTGCTTGATCAATGATTTCGACCGTGAAGTTGGCAACAGGAAATTAACGGGCAGTACTTTCTGCTGGTAAATGGTAACTAATGCTCCTAAGTATTTAACTGAAGTATGTAGATATGATATTGATACCCTGCTGGCCTGGCCGCCTGGGTACCCTTTCCTCGAAAGATCCTGGGCATGTATGGTCCCTTGCGGTTAGACTGTTAGAGCATGTTTAATAGTAGCAATGGTCACTGTTTATGTACTCCTTCGTATCATTTAAAGATAAATACAACTTCTATAATAGATGACATCTTAATTTGTCTCTATAAGATTCTACAATCTTTTAATTATGACATGAAAAAACATTAATTATAAACAATCTCATGTAACGGTGTTTTATACTGTTTATATGATTGTTTCTTTACTAAAAGACAACTATACTCTCTCTCTTACATGTAAGTATAAATGTTACGTGGTAAAGCATATAGACAACCGATATGATACCATTGTATATGCCCTTAGTTAGCTTAATGGCTTGTTTAAATTATCCAAAATCTTTTGAGGCAGAGTATGATGATCCCCCACATAGCGACAGCGTCCCGAAATCAAAATCAACTGACACGATATATTCTCATGCTAATCAGAAGATCGTGTTAGCGTTGAGATGCGAGTTCAATAGCGTATTAGCGTATGGCCATCTTTACAAACTTCCGCGTTCCAAACGGGGCTTTACGCTGGGATGAGACAACGTGCGTTTTGCTGTCACAAAAACAGAAAACGGTTACGTACATTTGGCACACGTTCAATCATGCAGAAATTTCATTGCCATCCCTTCCGTACCGACTCTACTGTTCACCGAAATATTCAGCAAGAAGGATTAATTGCTTTGATCTAATAGTGTAGACTTTTTCATTCTCACAGTACTAGTAGTAATTCATTGTTCATGCACCACAAATTAAACGGCGATCCATATGAAACCAACCTAGTAATACAAGAATTCTAGTACAAATAATTAAAGAGCAAATTCACCACGAACGCATCATGTTCATGCATTTCAACTTTTATTTTTGGTTATTACACTTCGATCCGTGCCATGATTACCAATACTCCCAGTCATTGCTATGCAGGGAGTATTGTAACTGGCTTAAATAATTAAAAATAGTTGTTAATGGAGTAAAACCACTACCAAAGGTTAATACGGCGCCGCCCACCTGCCATCAGCAGAGAGCTCGCAAATCACAGCGCGATGTTGAGGCGATCACCGCGCGTGTGCATGTCTGCCAAGCTCCCCAAGGCGAGCCAAGAAGAAGCCTCTTCGCTCCTCGCCTCCGTCTCGCCCTTCTTCGCCGGCGCCTGCTCCGGCTGGCCGTACGGCGCCCTCGCGGCGGCCCTGTCCTTGCGCTTCGCGAGGAACCTCCGCAGCGATGCCTTCCTCGCGATCGGCGTGTCCACTGGCTCCGGCTCCGGCAAGCCATCCGCCGCCGCCTCCGTGTACCGGATCAGTTCGGCCGCCCTGGCAGGCGTGCAGCCGTCGAGCACAACCACCTTCCCTCCGTAGAAGATGGTGAGCTGCCGCGCCCCTCCTACCGGCGCGTTGGGCTCCTGGACGACAGCGCCCGGCGCGCCCATGAGGGCCATCGAGCCGGGCGCTGCCGCGTCGGCGTTGACGTGCCGGGCGAGCACGCCGCACGCGACGGCGAAGCGGCGGGTGATGGAGTCCGTGGTCACCGTCGTCGCTGCCATCGGAGGCTTGTACTAGCTACAGACGAGACGTCAGGAGGAGGCCGGCCGGCCGGGTTTCTTTCCAGGTGATCAATGCCCTTGGCCCAAACGAGTAGTGGTCGACGATCGATCGTGATGGTTGCGGAGTTGGATTTATATAGAGAGGAGATCGAAACCGAGAACTGGCGGGGGAGGGAGAGGAACTGTGAGGAAGGGAGGAGAGCTCTTCCGCGCGCGGGGAGGACGTGAGGAAAACGTGGCCGCGAGAGGAGAGGGGGAAGCGGTGCGTGCGTTTGAAAAGGTCCTTCCCGGTTGTGCGAAGCGAGGAGCAACTGCCTCATGTCATGTCATGCTCGATCGTTCCGCGGGAGAGGAAGGACGGAACACGTCGTCTCGTCCGTGTGTTTCCTTCCGTTGCGGGCTTGGCTGGATGGATCCCTCAGCGGTGGATATTTGTCGATTCCGAACGTCGACGTACGCTAAAAGCTTCGTGCGTAATTCGCCCGTCAGAAAACTTGGATATCTTGTTCGATCTTGCGCGTATTCCTACGTGCCTGAGGATATGAATCTCCATGTCTAGATCTCACCACGAATGCTGCACTGCACGTTCATGAAAGGGCACGGTTTGCTTCTTTTCCTTTTTTTTACCGTATAATGATGAGGAAATTTTGTAAAACTACTATTTTACTTGCGAAACTATCCGTTTGCTGCTACTGTTAGCGACAATTTCACCGAGCTGCAACGTAAAGAGAACAGGTTATCGGAAAACAGCAACTCCTTTGTAGTATGGGAATAACTAGCAATCCGATGTTCGATCACTGTTCATTTCTTATATGCGTTGGTGCAATATTTTTTCTTAATATGTGCAATTTTTTTTTTCAACGTTTGCAATATGTTTTTTCCGCGCGGACATTTCCGCTATAATCGAAGGAAAATGTTGCACGCAGGAAGAAAATGTTACAGGAGAGAAGAAAAAATATTGTAAACGTCCGAAAAAAAACGGACGTCCTAACCCAAATCATTCCGTTGTGGCAGAGGCCTACCGGCAAACCGGGCCCACTGTCACTCTCGTCGCTCAAACTGGACGGTGCCAGCTCGGATTGCGCCCACCTATCCTTCCTTCCCCTCGATTCGAACCGCGCCGTACATGTCCGACGAGCCGCCGCAGCCCATTCAGGGCACCAAGACTGCCGTGGACTCCCTTGCCGCCATCATTGGCGCCACGCTCCCGGGCTCCCTCACCAAGGCCGACGACCCCGGATTGCGCTCCTCCACGACGCCGGCGTCGCCCGCGCTTTCTCGCGGGCCCCCTACGCGGAGCGAGCTCGGGCAGCGGGAACGACGGCCCCTGCCGCTAGCTCTACGACTTCCAATCCAGCCTCCCGACACTCCAGCTCGCGGAGCACTGGTTCGTCCCGGGCAAGGTGCTCCACGAGGCCAAGGCCTCCTTCTTTTGCCCTCACTCTCTTTGATGTTTCAGCCGACAACCACCAAGCGGCCGCGTGAACTCCTTCTCAAACTCCGGTGGAACGTCGCTGCACTCGGTCTGTCATTCCGGTGAACTCACTCCTGCTTTGCTCGCGTCAAAACGTCTTCCCGACCCCTCTTCGTCTTTCTCCCCAGTCAATTTGGACGGGGATTTAATGTAGTCCCCACGGTTAGCGTGAAAACGGGTCGGATACGGACAGATATTGTTTTTCTCGTATCCTAATTTTTTTTCGGATTCGGAACCAGATACGGGTTAGTCAGATTCAGATACGAATCCAGATAATTCGGGATACGGACACGAGTCGAATATGTGACGGATTCGGATTGAGAACGGATAAAGATATACGAATAATGGGCGTATACATAAAGTAATATATGTTGAATCAAAGCACATTAATATGGATAATACACACACGCATACACATATGGATAATGCAGGCATAGTCAGACACATCAATACTTTTAGAAGCACTTCCATTTTACTGCAAATGAAATTATCATCAGTTTTGAGCTAAAGCGGTACAAAACATAACTGCTACTTTTACTAAGACATCACGACAGAAGCACCGTGCCTCTCATTTTCTACTAAGTTTTCCCCTCCAAAACATTACGTTTTCTCCATTCTTTGTTTACATCACAAAATACACCTAATCACCCTTCGGATCAGATCACTCTGCCTTCCTCCCCTCCAATCTTCCCAATTGATGAAATCAGCTTTTCTCAATACTCTGCGTTCAACATCCTTAGCGCCAATTCCTGAGTATTCCTGAAGTCCTGTGCCCGATAAGCCATTGCATTATCGGGAAATAAAAATAATTTCAAATCTTCCATATAGACCAAAGAACAACACAAATAATATTGATCACTTTTTTTCTTATCACTAATCCACCACCTATCTGTCAATTGAAAACTTCCCCCAATATCAATACCCACCATTTCTGAAAACAATCTTGTTAATATCACAGTGAAAAAACAAATGCTGAATTGACTCAGATTCGGAATAGAACAAGCAATGTAAATCAACTTTCTTCCTCTTATTCAGATTATCTCTAGTAGGTAATTTGTTGTGTGACAGCAACCAGAGGACAATATGTATTCTAGGAGGAACAATAAAAGAAGACAGAGAAAGGCACAACAGAACACAATACTCTTGAGGGGGTTTGTAAAATTTCCACAATCGAAGAAGGCAGAGAAAGGCACAAGAGAAGACAGTACTCTTGAGGGGCAGCTGTCGACCGGGGACTCGAGGAGGGGCGCTGGAGGCTGGAGGGTGCAGCCGACTAGCCGAGGAAGGGCGTTGGAGGGGGCAGCCGTCGGTTGAGGACGAGCGCTGGAGGGCAGCAGGGTCAGCCGGGGGTGGGTGGAGCGGCCGCCGACGCCTGGAGGGAGCATCCGTGGGGAGTGGGGACCGAATTGGGGGGAGCGGCCGCCAGCGCCTGGAGGGAGCAACCGCCTGGATCGGATTGGGGGAGCAGCCGCCGATCGACTCGGGAGTCTCGAGATTGACCGAGAGTCCAAGAGGACCAACCGATAAAATAAGGGTTACGCATATGGGCTTTGGGCTGGCCGCCTGGGCCAATAGAATCCAGATAGGACTACTATTCGATATCCGGATTTCGTCTCAGTTTTTTTGGATATTAGGTGCTCCGAATCCGATCCCGGATCCGAATTTAAATATCCAGATCCCGTCCTGGATCCGGCCGGATAGATAAATCTGGTCCTGGATCGGGCGGGAAAAATCTGGCCCATTTTCACCCCTACCCACGGGTCCCCCGCGGACCATTGGATCAAAAAGTGACGCGCAGATCTTCCAGAAATACTGCGTGAAAACATTGTGCCCTTTTTTTTACTGTAGCAGTTATTGTAATAACACACTGTTGAACGATTCGAACAATTCATTGCCTTGATCGAACGGTCTTGACCTATGGGGACTGCTTAAGTTGCAGTCCTCGTAGGGACTGCATTGGATCCTCTTCCATCTAAGAACACGCGCCATCATCTTCTTCCCCAATTCATGCCGAAACCGACCGTCGCCATCACCATTCTTCATAGGGTGTCTCTCCCTCCAATCCCTTCCTACCAGAGCATCCCCTCAGTTCCCCATTCTTCCCCCTCATCAATTTGAGCCTCCTTTCTCTAGGATGTCATCACCATTGAAGCTTCCTCGCTGACACCGGTCGTACGTTGTTGGCCCACCTCGGTCCTTCTCCTCATTTACCGACCACACTGATGTGTTCGCCTCATCCCCTAGATGCTCATGTGCCTCCTACTTTCTCTATTTTCTTCAAAGGCGTCGCCGGCGACCTCCCCTGTCCATGACCCAACTCCCCCGTTGCTCCGTTATTCTAGCTTTATCTGTCCATGGCTACAACTAGGGAAGGGTTCCTGTGCAGTCTCAATGGGCATGGCAACTTGAGCAGGCCCCGGTTCTTAGCCCGACCGAGCCAATGAACAGTGTTTGCTACATTAAAAATTTGTCGCAGTGTTTTTGACTCATACTCTCGAAAGATCTGGACCATCGTTTTTTAATCCAACCGTCCACGTGCAACTGTTTAAATTGCAGTCCCATTGGAACTGCATTGGATCTCTTTCCCTACAACCCGCCGAAAATGGGCTTGCCTCATCGCGTTAAACACAATGTTCACACTGCTAGTCCAAGAATATTGTTGTGGTTCATCGTTGATGAGGGCCGAGTGTCCCCTGTTTTGTTGGAGGCAAACCAGCAGAGCAAGGAGAGAGGAGGAGAAGGGAAAGGCTGGCTAGTGGGTAGAGACATGTTAGCTCATGGGTGGCACGTCTAGCTGGCGATCTGTAATGGTGCAGAAGGACATGGGAGAGTGACATGTGGGCTTAGGCCATGTTTGTTTCGGCTTAAGTTTTTTGGCTTTTGGCTTAAAGCTAGCTTTTTGGCTTAACGAGCTTTTAAGTCAAGACATGTTGTTTGGTATTCTGATTTTTTGATGGGTTGGATGATGTAGCTTATTACTAGAAAGTTTGAAATACCCTTTAAGGTTGTAAGGACTTTTCTTATGTATTGATTTATCTAATACAAATATTTCATACTTTTTTCACCGAATGTCGTATTGAAAAATATAGATTAATCTTGAGATCAAACTTCATTCTGAGCATAATTATTTATCAACTTGATCCGGGTTGGTGGAGGAGGAAGGAGGCTGGGGACGGCGGAGGAGGGAGGAGGTCGGGGACGGTAGAGACCGGAGCGGCGGAGGGAGAAGGCATGTCGCACAGGGGAGCGAGAGAAGACGAGGAGAAATGGGGAGATGGGAGAAGGATTCTTGAGTTTATATATGATGGCATTTGGTGGGTAATTTTGGAGACTTCTAGCGGCAAAGGGTTATTTCATCCCAAAAAAACACCTCATACCTGACTTTTGGCTTATAGTTATATGGAGGCTTTTGACTTTTTTTAAGTCCGACTTAAAAGTCAGTCGTTTGTTTTGGCTTTTCTGCTTTTAAGCCACTGAAAAAGCCGAAACAAACAGGACGTTAGAATGCTACCTTGCCTCTAGGAGTTGCAGTTTTGGGATAACTTTTCTATTAACATTGCAGCTAAGTGAAATTGATGTTTAAGGTTCAGCAACCCAGAAGATCGGGACTGTCGTTTTTTGATCCAATTATCTACATGCAACTGCTTAAATTGTAGTTCTATTGAGACTGTATTGTATCTCTTACCCTACAACCCGCCTAAAATGGGCTTACCTCATCACGTTAAACACAATGCTTACACTACTAGTCCAAGAACATTGTTGTGGTTTATCGTTGATCCCCTGTTTTGTTGGAGGCAGACCAACAGAGCAGGGAGAGAGAATGAGAAGGGGAAGGCTAGCAGATGGGTCAGAGCCATGTTAGCTCGTGGGTGGCACGTCCACCTGGCAATCTGTAATGGGGAGGAACCACATGGGAGAGTGACATGTGGGCTCAGAATTCAACGTGGCCTCTAGGAGTTGCAGTTTTGGGATAACTTTTCTCTTAGCATTGCAGCTAAGTGAAATTGACGCTTAAAGTCGCAACAATCTGAAAGTTTCACTAGTAAAGTTGTAGTTTTGTGTAAATTACTCTACAATAATTAGATGACGAGGAATCTTGTTTGCGGCGCACAGATTGATCCCTAGGCAAAACAATTCACAACTGCTTTTATCATGTTTGCATTTCTCTCTCTAAATATATCTCTCTTTCTCTACTTCACAACGTTCTATCGCAGGGACTGGGAAAGCCTAAAACTCAGCGAAACATGGCCTAACCTTGTCATCCAAGCATTTCTGGCGCAATGCGAATTCTCGTTTCCGATAGAAACCAGAAAGGCAGAACATACGCCACCGCCTTCTTCCCCAATTCCAGTCGAAACCAACTGCCGCCATCGCCATTCTTCGCAAGGTGTGTCTTCCTCCAATCCCTTCCTGCCAGATCATCCCCCCACGTCCCCTATTCTTCCCCACTAACAATCTAAGCCTCCTGGCTCTAGGACGTCATTGCCATTGGAGCTTCCTCGCTGCCACTGGTCGTTGCCAACCTACCTCGGTCCTTCTTTTCATCTACCGACCACACCGTTGAGTTCGCCTCATCCCCTAGGAACCGCGAAGATTGACTTACTGAACAAATTTGCATTACACTTGCACATGCAAGAGCAAGGCGCAACTTTTGCAGCCTTTAGAACGTGCATGATATCTTCTTCTATAGTTCAATGCTTTTTCTTCCTTTAAACTCCATCACTCGCGTGACACGACCCAGAGCAAGGGCATATATAATAGTGTAGACAGCGGTCGTATCTAATACAACTCATATCATCTATAGCAGGACTAAAGATAACCCATACAATGAATTATCTATATAGTTATATGTAATGATCTCTTATACAATTAATAGTTTTTTTATACAATAGGACACACAATATATATCCATTTGTCTCCTTCTCTCACTTCTATGTATCATCTAAAATCCTGTATAATATAAGTCTACAGAAAACTAACATCCACCCAACATATCCTAGCCAGGTCCAGCAGAGCAGGTTGTTTCCGTTGGGCAGCGCTCACACCGGCACCCGCGGAATCCGGCAAAGCCAACACATCCGCGCGATGGCGACACGCAGCGACTACCTCTGCCGGCCTAGCTCAGTGCCTAACTCGTTAATTTGCCACAAACGCCGCGCGCGCCGATCAATTGATAAGTCGCGCGCGTGGCCTCGTAGCTTTCTATAAAGAACAGAACAGAACAGGTGATTCACAAGACAACCACTCCACTCGCACTTAAATTAACGAGAGCGAGACGTTCGTGTCTGCTTAATCTGACTAATCGCTATGCTGGTTGCTAGCTTAACATAATGGAGCCAAACCAATCTCGTCTAAGCATGCTTAGCGTATGAGCTTGCGCCGAGTTGATGGTACGTAGTACATTATACTACAGTGTATGACGTGCACGCGCTCGGTAGCTCATACCGTTTCCTTGTGGTTTTTGGGTGTGTTTTTCTAGCCGCCGAAAGTGAGAACTGCGACTAGCTAACACGCCAACGAGAAGAAAAACGTCGTCCGCCGAGGAACTTTCTCGCCCAGTTCGTAGCTAAGCTAGCTTGATGGCGTGTGCCGCGGTCGATCGCGCCATGATGCGCGTGGGCCCCCATGTCAGCCGTGGATGGAGCATTGTGCGCGCAGGGGCCGTGTAGCAATTAGGGGTGGGCATTCAGTTTTTTCGATATGGTTATTTCAGTTTAAAAATATTTCGGTTTTTAAAAATTGAAAACCAAAATTTTCAGTTCAAATCCTAAAACCGAACCGAATTAACCGAAAAAATTGATTTGGTTAATTGGTCTTTTGGTAAACCAAATTTCATATTCACCTCTTCTATCTTCCTGTTTGTATAGATCAATTTCTTATATTTCCCTAACAGTCCACAACTATTTTTACCCTCTAATTTACCTAGATTTCTACCTTTTTCATTGGTCATGTATTTGCTATGAGCAAAGAAGATGACAAGTTTACTTGGTTTGTTCCATACCACAAAGCTACATGATGACAACAGAGCCTTAGATCGTCTAATCAAGCAAAAAGAGGCAGCACTACTAGAAGCAAGAGTTGATGAAGCAAATTGAGATCTATCATGTATGTAGGTGTATGTAGTATATTCTTGGTCATCAGGAGAAAATTACTTCGACATACCAATGGAACTACAGGAATGCTGAATCGGTTGCTTTATTCATTGTAGGAAGAAAATAATATCTATGAGCAAATAGTTATTTATTGCAAAATGCCTCTAAATTCACTATGTATATATAAACAAATCAAAATCGATCTGATCTAAGCACACATCACAAATCACGGTTCATTATAAATCACAGTGGCTTGTGATTACAAAGCAATGGTTCAACATTCTCCTAAGCATACGTTCGATCAAAAGCAATGCAATGGTTAATTACAAATCACAGCAATCAACTAAACAAGCACACATAACAAATCACAACAAGCAATGAAGTGAACAAGCATAATGATTAATGAGATTTGGGAACACCTGTTTATAGCTCGGACGGTCGGGCCTCAGGGGATGGGAGGACAGCGGCAGCTCGGCTACTCGGGAGTTGGACTGCTGGCGACAACGGCGACGGCTCGGCGGATGGTGGGGCCACGACGGCTCGAGGGATGGCCGAATGGGAGGGCGGCAACGGCTCGGGGAAAGGTGGCACTTGGAAGGGCCGCGACTGCTCGGCCTCAGGGGATGGGACATGGGAGCTAGGAGGGCGACAACTAGGGCCACGTCGGCGCCGCTAATTCGCGACCCTGGGGTAGCCGCCGGGTAGGGTTGGAATCGACCGAGGCAATGGAGGCATCGAACGCACGCTTGAGGAGGAGGTGAAGGCCGTAGGCGCCTCCACGCAGCCATGAGATTAGTTGGCAGTGGTGGCTAAGGGGACCCAAGGGAGGAGCCGGAGGTGTGGAGGGGCGAGCGCTCGTCGGCTCAAGGGGGAACCAGGAATCGCTGCACGCACGATGATGAAGAACGAGCAGGAAACAGTGTGATAGGAGGGAGGAAGAGCAATCTCGCAGTCGCGGGGGTAAGGGGCGGAGACCAGCGACGACAGCGGAAGGGTGGGAGAGGGGGAGGGCGGCGCAAGTGGGGAGAGGGAGCGACGGAACGTGCTAGAGAGAGGGGGAAGCGAGGGAGGCGGCTGCGCCTGCTGGCTGGCGTCGGGGGATGGGATAAGTATGCCCCCACAAATCGGTTCTTCGGTTTTTTCGGTTTCCGAGATAAAAAAACCAAACCGATTACCAAAAACCGAATAGAGCTAAAATAAAAACAGAACCGAAAACCGAAAAAACCGATTTTTCGGTTTGGTTATGTTCTTCGGTTTCGGTTAAATATTGCCCACCCCTAGTAGCGATCGATGGGGGGAGGGTTACGTACGTTGCTGCTGCTAATCACAAGTTAAATGATTGGAGCTTTCCCACGCTTGTCGAGTTGTGGACTGTTCGCTTGGCTAGCTAGCATGCGGTTTTCCAACTTTTCTTCTCCAATAGGCCTGGGCATTCGGTTAATTTGGTTTTTTCGGTTCGTTTTTTTTTAAAAAAATTTGGTTTTTGAGATCTGAAAACCGAAACGAATAGACGCAGATACCGAACCGAATTAATTCAGTTTTTCGGTTAACCGGTTTTTGAACATACTACAACCATATTCATCTCAATTTCCAAGTTTCTCCCCCATTCTACCATATCCCGATGTTCTCAAAATATGCCCAACTTCACCAAATTAACCAATTCTAATTCATTGAACTTGGTTATTGCTACCCTCCTTCACAAAACTAATCAACCCTTGAAAAATTCAACCTTTTCGAACCAATGAATCCTCAGCATCACATCACTAACTTGAACAATTTATAACAGCCAAAACTACTACCGCACTTCGAATCCCTCAGCTCAATCCATCATATCAATGCAAATTGTACAGATTTGCACCTTGTTATGCATCAGTATGGCACACCCATGCTTGAGCTGGTCCTTGTCGACGAATGATAGTATCCCGACATAGTACTCGGGCCGAACGGAAACGAGATGATGGTGTGGCTCTCATCGATGATCTCCTCGAGCGAGCCGACGCTCATGGGCGTGCCGCGTGCGTGTTTCTTTCCAGAACAGCGCGAGGGAGACGAGGAAGTCTTCGTCTCCAAGCTCTCCCGGGTCCTAGTTCCCTGCAGCCGAGGAAGTCGAACCGGGCACATTTCACAACACGGAGGGAGGAGAAACCTAAACAAACCTTCCCTAAAAAACAACGAAAAACCAAGGGGAAAGGAGATCTGGTACCGCAGCCATCGTCGTCACTGGAGATCCGATACCGTGGCGACCACATCCAGCCATGGCCCCCGTTGCGCTGCCATCCAGTACACTGGAGCTGTGGCGCCCCCGCGTCGCCGCCGTAGCACGCAGCCTTTCCCCTCCTCCGCGCATCGGTACCTCCCCGACATCGTGCGTCGCGGCCTGGTCCTCGTAGACCGCCGCCTCAGGCTCCTCGATAGTGGCAAGGGGTCAAGTGCCGCGACCCGAATTGGGCGGAGTCCGCGAGGCCGGCGAGGGAGGCATTGCACGGCGTGGAGCTGCGGATGGGGAATGGCCGGGTTACTGGGATGGGCGCCGATAGGGAATGGGGAACGCCGAATGGATCAGGGATGGACCGAAGTCACCGAGGGCGGTGGGGAATGGGGAATGCGGGCGCTCACTCTGGTAGTCTAGTGTCTCGGTGTTCGTTTGGTGGAGTGACCGAGTGAGTATATCGGTTAGTTCGGCATTTCGGTTTTTGAGAGTCTAAAACCGAACCGAACCGAAATCCAAAAACCGAATAACACTTGAAAAAAAACCGAACCGAAATAATCGATTAATTCGATTCGGTTCGATTCGATTTTTCGGTTTTGATTTAAATATGTCCACCCCTATTCGCCAAACACCATAGTACTGTAGAGTATGGTTTGGCGTGCAACTCCCCATAACCATTGCACGTCTCATGCATGCCATTGGCTGTTTATGATGTTCACGTTTCTTTTTAATTTTATTATCATTTTTGCGATGATGCTCTCCTTTTCATTAACTTGTCGTAATTTTTTCGAGCAATTTTTTTATAATTCCTGCTTTACAGGATTTTGTTCATTTACGATTCCTGATTAGAGAATATCCAATAAGATCACCTCTTTCATCTCTTAGCGTTGCTACATCAGCAAAATCTTACATGGAGAAGAGACAACAAAGAGAGAGAAAATGTGCCATATCTTATTTAATATTCCATCCGCTCCTAAATATATAGATGTTATTATATATTCTTGCACTTTGACCGAGACACATTTACAAAAAGACTACGTTACCTCTCTTCTTTATATCTTTGGATTGAGTGTCCTACTCTAGTTCATGATAGTAAATGATATTAAAAATAGCTACAGGGAATGTGTATGGGAGGAAAAAAATGATAAAAAGTTACCTCAAAAGTGTAGATTGATATGTATCCGAGAACGGAGAGAGTAGACAAGGCACGTAAACCATCAATAATTGTGAGGGAGTGTTGGGAGGGAAGTTATGGTGAAAACAATAATAACATAGTTATGAGATTGACGATAGAGATAAATTGTTGAAGAAATTATCTCAAGTATTGTCTCTAGTGAAGTGGATTTCTAAGAAACGGAATTAAAAGACATCGTTGTATATTGCCTTAGTTCTAAGTAGTACTTTAAAAATTGCTAATGTAACAATATGACTACTTTTGCCTTTTGAATTCATTAGCGTCAAAGTTTTGCATTAATTAGTAGTTACTCGTCTGTGAATAATCCTGTCATAGATACGACGCTAATAGTTTTCAATTTCTAACAAAAATTGCCATGAAAATATGTAGTACAACATATAATGAGTGTAGTAGAATATTATAATTTCATACATAAGTGTACACTTTACTATTTATAGGGGTTTCCTAAAAAAACTCATGGTAGTTTCTTAATCTATACCCCTTTATAATGCACCTAAGCATTCTTTTCTACGTCCACTCCAAATAATGCACCCCACTAGAGATGACTCAACCTTCATGCACCCAGCGAAACGTCCCCAGAAACTTGCCTCCATCAAAATTAACCTCTCAGATCTTTCCTCAGCTTTACTCATCCACATCCGATGGCCATTGTTTAATGTGTCTAACTCATCCTCGTGGCCCACAATGATCTCCCCACCTCCAAAGATCATCTCAAGGAAAAGGAAACAAATATCCTGGAATTAAGGAAAAGGAAACAAACGTTCTAGAAAAGGAAAAGACCATATATTACGTGCTGGAAAAAGAAACTGGAAGATAAGGCACTATACTAGTAATAATTAAAAGTCCCAGTAGATTACTTAAGATCTTTACTTGGCTTATAAGAAAAATCCACTCCTCTCCCACTATGTAAGGGAGGCATGAGCCACATTGTACATATACCATAAATATCAATAAAGAGAGTCATAAGATCCATATCTAATGTCTCTGTTCTGGTATCGTGTTTGTGTCATCGTGGTTAGTTGGCAACACGACCCGATTACACAAGAATGAGCATTCAATGTGCTATTATTCCTTCAAAAGACGAATAATATGCTGAAGCCTAAATGGTTGAGTTTGCTTTTTGGTAATGCACATCTACTACGTAAAAACTACAAATTAAAATGCAACAATTTATTATTTGAAACACGCTGTTGAGATTTGATGTTTAGGAAGAGATACTTTCTCAGAAGGGGCCTCTGTTGCACAGTTCCCAAAAATTTCATAGCTTTCATTCAATTTTCTTAGCTATTGATTCTAAATTCAACCATCCAGATCAATCCCTAACTCCATATGTAAGCCCACCACCCTAACTCTAACCTCACGCCACTTCAACCCATCCACCACCAGCCGCCACCGCACCATCCCTCCCTACGTGTCGCCTCCCATCGCCACTTCCACCACTTAATGCAGCTACTAGTGCCGCTCGTTGCCTTATCCTTTGCCCTATGTCCACCTCCCTCTTCCGCATCCTTCCCTGTCTCCAACGGCGGATCCGTCGCCTACTACCCACCGCCTCTCCTCCCTCTTCCTCGTCGACTCGCCCACCTAAGCCGCCCACTGCCTTCCTTTGTCCTATGGTCAAGGCGGCACCCCCACTGACCACTGCCTCGCCGCACCGCTACGCCACCATCCATCACTATTGTTCCGCCACCCCTCCCTCCCTCAAAGCTCAAGGCTCCGGTGAAACCAAACTCTAACCAGCGAACCCGGGCCCTGACTCGGTGATGACAAGCGGAGAGGTGGAAGACAGTTAGTCGAAACATGAACCTCCATACCGATTAAGTATTAGGAAAATCGACTAAAACTGAATAAATTTTCAGTTACCTATGTATTAGCAAATCTGTTATTAGAAATGTGTACATTCAATAGTCACAAACACTGGAAAAAAATCACAAACCTTCTTCTTCTTCTTCTTTTTCTTGCCTCCGACTAATTTTAGAATGCACTGCCTCAACGTGTATATGCACTAGCTAAAACACGTTTCTTTGACACGGTCAAGCAGCGCCGCGCGTCCACGGAAACCCGACGAGGCGAAAAAAACCACCACGCGAGTACGGGACGTCCCGTGCTTACTGCGTAGCCGCAGCCTAGGAACCGGCCGCCAAATGTATACTTATTATTATAGTGCTGAGGATTGTTGGCTCCTCAGGCCCGCCATGTCGGCGACTTCGCGAAGAGGTTCTTCGAAAAATTCGAAATCATGTTCGGATTTTTCGGTCGATTTTTTTAACAAAATAGACCTAAAAAATTTTGAAATTATATTTAGATCTCTCTGCGGTTTACGTTTAGATCCTCCTGATGGTTTTTAGCAGAGCGCACCTCGAAAAAACGAAATTACGTTTAGATCCTTATGCAGTTTACGTTCTTCTCCTCTCGGCGGTTTTTAGCGCAATAGACTCAAAAAACCGAAAATACGTCCGTGGTTTTTTTTAAAAAAACATAGATTCACCGAAGGTTTATAGCGATTCAAGGATTTGCCGACAGGTCCTAGCGACCCATTTTTTTTTAAAAAAGGCACTAAAGCCAAAATAAAAAACAAAAAATACGTCTACGGTTTTCTTAAAAAAAAACATATGCGGTTTCCTAAAAAAAACACATATTCGCTGAAGGTTTATAGCGATTAACCTACTTGCTGTCAGGCCCTAGCAACCCATTTTTTAAAAAATACTAAAGCCGAAATAAAAAAACAAAAAATACAACATTTCGCACGGCGCAGCGTCGCATCGATCGAGTTTTTCAAATTTCACACGTCGCATCGTCACGTGACTAAATTTTACACGACGCAGCGTAGCGCGTGACGCTGACTAGTTTAACCCAAAACTAAACGAAACCACGCATTTCCAACACCTCTCTTTTCCATTCCTTGGCACCACGACCGGTAAATTAAGACATGACCCACACACGCATCAGAATTGCCAAGAAACCAACGAATATCACCGCGAGAATAGAGACGCGCGGTGCCCACATTTCTTCCCTCCGCCTCTCCCACCTTTCCGCGCCCCCCGCCCCGTTTCTCCGGCCCCCTCGCCTTTCACGTGCCGCTTTCCTGCCCAAGAAACAAAAATTAGGCCCATCTTTACATCTCCAGCTGTACACTTATATAACAAAGGCAAACCTTAACCTGCAACCTCCCGGGCAGGCGAATACTATACAGTAATTCGTTTCGTTTCGTTTCCAGGAAGCAACCGTCCAAGAGGCAGCAAAGACTTCGGATCCACGGGGACTTTGATGTGAGTTGGTCTTTTTTGTTGAAAATATGGCCGCTGAACAGAGTGCTAAGGCCGGCAGCAGCAGGTTCGCGGTGACTTGCGGCCTGCTGCGGCAGTACATGAAGGAGCAGGGCGGCAACGGCGGCAGGTGCATCGCGCCGGTCGTGACCATGAGCCTCATGCCGGGCGCCGATGTTGTTGTTGGTGCGGCGGAGGCGGAGGCGGCACCGGAGGAGAGGAAGACCATGGAGCTCTTCCCTCAGCAGGCCGGAACGCTCAAAGATTCACACGAAAGGTACGTATGCGCGAACCAGAAACCATATTCATTCAGTTTGTCATGCACGTATGTAGTGAGTTCTTGAAAATTACTGGTTTTGATGCTAAAGTTGTGAGTTTTCTTCTTCTTTTTTCTTAGGAAGGAGCCTGAGAGAGCGCAGCTGACCATCTTCTACGGCGGGACGATGGTGGTGTTCGACGACTTCCCCGCAGAGAAGGCCGAGGAGTTGATGCAACTCGCGGGCTCCTCCAACCCGTCGGCCGCCTCGGACGTCGGCGCCACCCCCGCCGTCTGCCAGAATGCGATTGGGAAGCCTTGCTTGCCAGGTAACGTAGGAGCGCGTACGATACTCATGCCTGCACAAGCCAAATCCCATACTATTCGTATAACGAACTGACAACATGCATCTGTTTTGTACGTTTCTTCAGACATGCCTATCGCGAGGAAGGCCTCGCTCCAGAGGTTCCTCGAGAAGAGAAAGAACAGGCTCGCCGAGGGAGATCCATACCCGGTGGCTTCGGCGCCGGCAGAGGCGGCGAAGGAGTCGTCGAGTCGAGCAAGCTAGTGAAAGAAGATGGCGCGCCGTGGCTCGGCGTGAACTCCATGCTCAGCCTAAGCTGAAGAATTTGAGGATAGTAGCTACTGAGAAGGGAAAGAAAGTATTGCCTTACTAATTATTATTTTCTACTTGTATGTAGATAATTATTTCCCCGCTGTTATTTCATACTACCAGTTAACTGGCTGATTCAGGGGAATTGGTTAGCTAGCTAATGGTGATCATTGGTTAAGTAGTTTGTCTGTCTGTTTGAGAATTATTGTATGACGAAAATATTTCTTTTCATGCTAATATGTTATCTGTAAGGATATAAATTAAAGCTACTCGACAAATAGCTTTGTAAATTGAAATAAAAGGACGAAAAGGGTTATATACCCTTTTATACATTGTTTGTGCTCTTGTATAACGTAATATATTTGAGCCGGAATATTTTTTTTATTGGTTTGGTTGATATGTGAAAATAGCACCATTTGTTCCCCAAGTGCAACTACACAACGATATTCCGTTGCAACAGTATAGTAACAAGTTTCATACAATTTTAGCAAGTTTTAAAAGAACAGTAAAAAAATTTCATGTTTCAATGGGTTTCACGTATTTTTAGAAGTTTCTAGAAGATTTCAAGCCAGAAGTTTCAACGAGTTTCTGGTTTTGAACCTCAAGTTTCATCAAATTTCCATCGATGAGTTTGCAACAAGTTTCAAAAAGTTTTTGCGAGTTTCAATAAGCTTCATCAAGTTTCAACTAAAAGTTTTGACGAGTATCATCGAAAAAAACAATGCAAAAAGAGCAAAAAAATCCCAACATGCTCACCAGGCAAGGGTCGTGAGATCTTCCAGATCCCGCAGCTGGCAACGAGCAAGATGACCAGATCTAGCCCATCCTGTCACCGACGACGAGGAAGACGACCAGATCCAGTGCACTCGCATGCGGCCTCTCAAAGTCCGTTGTCCGTCATGCGAACCCACAACCTCTAGTTATTCGCCGCCACCATACAAGCCCACGACCGTCTCAAATCCGCTTGCCTACTCCCTGCCCATGGCTCACTAGCACCTGCTCACTGCTCACTGTTGCCACATCGTCTTATCTACTTGCTGCAGCTCTCCGTTATTGCTGCGAGATAGGCTTAAATGCACTGCTCTTGCAGTGGCCGTCACGACCCCTTGCCACTTGCTGGCTACTCCACCCACAGCTGTTGGCATATCCTACCACCTCCGTCGCACTGCTCTTGCCATACTGTCTTGCACGCCCGTGGCGGCAGCACCTTACACCATCGCTCGGAGGTGGCTTAATGGGGAGATTCGCTAGCAGTGGTACTGGTAGCAAAGCATCCGAGTGAGGAAGGGGATGAGAGAGAGAGGGGGAGAGAGACGAGGACTGCGAGTCTACGATATAGTCGTGTCCTGGGGAAGTTTGGGAGTTCAGGTTGTCTTAAGGAAGCTTCGCGAGTAATACTATATATATAGTGCATCTAAAGGATGAAATCCAACGGTAGGAGCTAGGCTATCGTGTTAGATTTGGCTCTAACGGAGTACTGTTAGGTAGTTTTTCTGTTATTCCTGAGACGGTGTTTGGATCTTGATGCGGATATATGAAAAGCATGGATTGTCTGGTATATTCTTTTTTGAAAAGTATAGAAATAAATTAATTATTATACAATAATTTGGCAAAAGAAACAAGTGATCAACCACAACAATGGCTGCCGTAGTAAAAACTTAAAAGCATGTCCATACGTGTCTTTTAACAGTTCTTATGGTTATTTAATTAATTATAACCTATAAGTCTCATCTGCTTGCGGGCCGTGGTAGGAAGCAGGAGCAAGGAAGGAGGAAGAAGAAACGTGCATGCATGTGTAGTGTAGTCGTTACACGTCGTCTTCCTCGAGACCTTTGCGTCCCTGTTTACCATTTCAAAACTCCTCCTAACTTTGGAAACATGTGGCGTTGGTTGTTAACTATTATTACACTAAACACCGGTCGGCATCGTGGCACGTTAAACGTCAAAAGTGGAAGGAACTTATGAATTTGAAGATTAAGACGTGCAAGTCCAAATTGTTTACTGCCTAGTATCAGTTATTTATGTACAGCTGTTTCCTGTCACCAACGTAATTTCAGAGGGGAAACTTATATGAACTAATTAAGGGTCGCTCTCAGGGAGTGTTTGTGTTTGGCACTTTGGCCAGGCTCTGCTCTCAAGCTTCCTTGCCCTACAGGGCTACAGCTCGAGCTGCTCAGCCAAACCTGTACCACTACCATGTGACTGAAATAACTCGGACTATTATTCGTGCACAGGAGATCATTAACGTAAATTAATAATCTTGCAAAATTAAATTATTTAGTAAAAAGAGAATCATAAAATTTATTTATTACAGATTTTGTACATCGGTATTAATTTCAATACACAAGAATTTAATTAAAATACAAATGACATGATTAATCATTTACATCTCAGAAATAAAACTTTACAAGGATGCTAAATTCTTAAAATCTACTCTTGTGCTGATCATCTTCGGTAGCCCTGCATGTTAGTTCTTGTGCAAATAAAAGTAAAATCAATAAAGCAAATTAAACAATAAATTAAAAGTAGAGTTGCCGTCAGACCCATATGAGATAGTATCGCTCACTGAGTTACCAGATTCGTCCGAAGCCAAATCGGCACCTCTCACAAATTTAGGTTTCATCATCTGAAAATTATACAAACCTGTGAATTAACCATAGACATGCGAATAGTAGAAATATCGCGCAGTAGAAAAGTAAAAAAAATTCCGCGATAAAAGGTAGAACCCCACACTACAAAAGGTAAGCATGAGCACTATGTATTAGGAAAGCACAGTCGATCAGGGCAAAGCCCCGGCCAAGTCTTCCCCAGTCAAGCCTGCCATGGAAAGCCAATCATCCAGAGCCTTAGGATATAAGGCATCAAGCCTCCAGAGCAAGTCACATAAGCCTCTCAAGCACACAACTCACATACAACTCAAGCAAGCCGAGCCCCAAGCACCACAAGCCTTCAGGAGCAAGGAGGCTAAGACCAGCCGCACTCAAGAGCAAGGAGGAGCTCATGCAAGGAGCAACCCCGAGAGCCAGAAGGTCCAAAGGAGCAAGGCAGCCACCTCTTCATTAACCCCATCACCAACATCACATCCCCCCTTGCATACCATTTCACTTAATCCATTCTTTAACCATCCATAGCAACATAGGATTAGCAGTAGCAAAAATCAACTAGAGACTAAAGACAGTAGCGATCCTAGTGGTCTCAGTTAGTCGATGCTACGAGGGCTGCGTCGTGCGTGCCCAATAACCCACTCATGCTCCCCAGCGCATGGTAGATTAAAGGGTGTCGCCACGGCACCGTCCAAAACCCGAGCATCAATCTTAAGATCATCATAGATCGAGTACTACCATTCAACATCACAGCTAGGGATGGCAATCGAACGCGGTGGGCACGGGTAGTGCTTGCCTATACCCATGCCCGCTAACCAAAATCTCCCCCACGGGTATACCCGCGAAGGGTCACGGGCGAAGAATCTCGCCCATACCCATCGCCCGTGGGTACTGTTACCCACGGGTATACCCATTTACCCGCCACTAACAACCGTCCTTCTAACCAAATGGCACTAGGAGCTAATGAGCTATGGTATCGATACAATCATTTGATGAAATTTTAGGAATCAGCTATATTTTGTGGATTGAAGAATGACTATCAATGATTCAAAATTTCAAATGCACATGGGAATAAGAATTAAAATAACACATGTAGACAAATGACACATAGATACTCAAGTTCAACAATTAAAACAAAAATAGTTCATCAATCATTACATATTCTCAAGTTGAACAATTAAAATAGAAACAATTCATCAGTCATCATACACATTACAAATCGCCCATCACAACATCATCAATCACAAATTACTAATATGAAATACCACAAATTGGGGATCAAATGGCAAACTAGGCGCCTATTGTGGCTCACATGTCAATAGAAGGTTGCGGTTAATCGAACGAATCGGGTACGGGTGGAGCTCTCCCATAATGTACTGTTGCCCATCGGGTAAAGTTTGGCCCCATAAACGTACCCGCGGGCAACAAAAGAGAAACATACCCACCTATATTAGGGTTTTTACCCATGAGTATACGGGTAATCAGGTTATATTGCCATCACTAATAACAACATAGAACACAATAAAGCAAAAATCAGTAGTGAATCACAGTGTGAACCATGGTGTACCAAACCCTAGCTTGGCCAGAGGGAATCGGCCAGGGAGCAAAAAGGGCAACCGGAGATCGGGAGGAGACGGCCTGGAGAGGTGAGGCGGCCAGGAGGCCGAGCCTCGGCGGCACCGAGTTGACCAGGCCCGTGTGGGTTCGAGTTGGCCCAGAGGCAGCCGGGTGGCACCAAGTGATTAGGCGCAGCTCGAGCCCGGGAGCGGGGTCGCCCAGTAGGAGCAGGCGTCGGCGGTACTGTAGCGCGGGTCGCGCACGCGCAGGGAAGAAGGGCCGAGCCTGGGGGAGTGCAGACAGGGGAGGACCAGGCGGGGGTGGTGCAGGCCTATGCGCCCGCAAGACGACGACAGTTAGAGCTAGGTCGGCGGTAGGTGGCCAGCGAGCCAGCGATGGACAGGAGTGGATTGGCCAGGAGAGCCATAGAGAGAGGGAGGGTGAGGAAAAAAATCAGGAGAGGAATGGATAAGCTTGTCTGGTGGAAAGAAGAAATATGAGAGAAAAAGAAAAATAGGAAAAATGGGTAAAATTTTAAAATGTGTAAAAATAGATAATTAATCAAAGAAAATAATAATAGCATAATATTTACACTAGTAATCGCGTAAAATAATTGCAATTAATGAGTTATCAGAAAAATAAAATAAGAGAAAAACAAAAAATATGTATTTTTAGTGAATCAGCTAAAATATTAATAAATCTATTAGTACGCACGATCCAAGTTGAATACAACCAATTAAAATTTGTTTAATCAATAAAATTCAATTGTCGAACTTCTAGTTAAAACACGACAAAAGAAAATTATATAAAACCGTAATGAGCCCAACATAAATTTTGTAAGCACTAAAATAATAATAAAAACAGGGGTTGGACACCGTAAATCACTTAAAAATTTATTAGCCACTAAAATATGGTATTTATTTAATTTCAAGAATTAATTCCAATCTATCCGCTGATCCACAATACCAATCCGGTGAAGATGATTCTTTTGACCAAAATCTAGACAAGCTTCCTTTAATCATATTTGTGAAATCGTTTTTGAATGTTTTCAAATATCATAACTGCATGGGAAAAATATCTTTTAAAATAAAACCTCAAATCAGATATTGTTGGAAACATGGATATTTGTGAGCTGCTGTGGCAGGGTTGGTTATTGATAACTGGAAGTGTTGATAGACTGCCGGTGTAGTCCTTGAATTGTGAATACGTGAAATGGCTCTTCCAACGAATAGAGCCGGTGTGGTATATGTATATATATATGTGGTGAGTAGAGGGTGCCAATAAGAAGGACTATCATACTGGTGGGGCCCTCTATATAGACTATGATATAAGAACAAACCATCGTATCAACCATAGTGTGTGGAAACGATCAGAAAAGGTTGTTTTATGACGGTATTATGATCTCCACATTGGAATAAGAGTAGAGAACTAAGAGAGGTCTGAAGCTGGGATACACCTGTTCAGCCCAGAGAGGGACACACAAAATCAGTTGCAGTTGATTCTTTGGGGCTCTATATGTAAAGCCCTGGGTGGAGTACCGCCGTTGTTAGTCGGAGTACAACGCTATGTTGTTAGTCGGAATATTGTACTACGTAATTAATTGGGAGTACAAGTACACTGAAAGTAGGTGGGGAACAATCAAGGACACCACTACTTGTTAGCTATCAGGGTGGAGATCTAATACCTGAGTAGTGATAAATGTTTTGGGTTCTCAGCTGCGGTTGAGTTTACTATGGGTAAAATGGTACAAATCTGCGCAGGGTTAAATCATGAATTCATGCCTGTCTCCTAGATTGGAGGTTACGAAAGCTAAGTCTGCCTCATATACGGGTGCTAATAGCATCTTTGGATAAGTAAAATCAACAACATAACTTTCTTAATAAAAACTATTTTCTAAAAATGGTTTTTGAGGAAAAGTTGCACCAGAAGGTTGTGAACAGTATTTGAGATGGAGGTAGAGGAAAATCTTCATATAATGCATTTTGCTACTAATGCTTGCTGAGTACTTTTGTACTCACGCTTGCTAAATCCCCCTTTGCTTAAAGAATGGTTCTGGTGGTCAAGCGTCCGGTTAGGACATGGTTCCCAATGGTTTCGTCTACGAGGCATGGGGAGAAGAGCAACCGCAAGATCAGGACTACCAGGATGTGGGCTATCAGGAAGAATAGATCGTTGGGTGGATCGTACATTAGCTTTATCAATTGTCAGGATAATTAGTACTTATGGTATTATATTTTTGTTGTACGTGGATCGTATGTTTAATTAATGTACCGAACATATAGCCTGCCTAGCGATGGAATGTAATAAAGTTTCAATTTTAGTCTCTAATTATTATTTATGTTGCAACATTCCGAATACGGTGTTGAGTTCGTTCGATATTTTATTAGCTAATATATCTAGATCAGCGTAATTACCTTAGAATTAATGATAGAGTTATTGTCATTATTCTTGGTCTTGGTTAATTAGGTGGGTCACCACAGTGACGTCCGAGAGTCAATAGCCCATTTTAGAACTGACCAGAGTACGCTATACGTGGGATGAAATACGACCAAAGGTTAATAGCCCATGCGTTTGAACATATCATAGGTCTTAAAATAAACTTATCATTTCCATCAAAAACCAAAAAAAATATACCCATAATTGAGAATCATTGTGGTTAGAATTTTAGTCTCCACTAGAACAATGTACGTGCTCATGTACGCATACACAGAAACGTGCACCCAGGTCGTACATACTTGTGGCAATGAGCTATGGGTACGACTCATTAATATGACCATTGTAGTTTACCAAGCTCGGTCACTGTGACTCATCCGACCTAGAATTCCGACCTTTGGAGAGAGAAAAAGAAAAAGAAAAAGAAAAAAGAAAAGGGGAACATTGCATCTGACTGACTGAGTCGTAGTTGTGCTCCTGGAATCCTGGATGCCCTTGTGCTGACCACCACATGCATGGTTGACCCTGATAGCCCATTTACTTTAATTTTATATTCCAGCAATATACTAAACAAACTCAAATTTTATCAGCAGAAAATGTCAACAAACGAATACACCACGGCTGCTGCACGAACCAGCAAACAAAGAGTCAATTCAACACAGCAACCATCATGCACCAGCTGGTGGAAGCGATCGAGAAAGCGAAACATGCTTCTTCTTTTTCCTTGTAAGATTCTTCATACGGCAACAAATTGCTTGACGATTAATCGCCTTCTGTTAAGCTTACCCTTTTATCTCCTCACGTGGATGAACATGTGGCCAATTTAAATTAGTCTATTGAGTTCTGTTTTGGGCTCCAACCAATCGCGACAAGTGGGCTGCCCGGTCGCTGTCCTGCTCCCCGTTTCCATGAAACCAAGTGATTCACATGAATCACATGACACGTCTCAAGTAGCACTCCTGTGCGAGTTTAGAAGATAAGATTCTCCAGGTTAAGCTGAATCATTGCCCGATCTGCCTAAACGAGATGGAGTTTCCTGTAATCAATTCCCATTTCTCTCCTCGTGATTCGTAAGCACACCAAAGAAAGGGCAGCCAAAATAAAGGTTGATGCCGACTTGATGCTGTAAGATTTACCTCGTGATTCATAAGCAGGCACGGGGAAAAAACATGAGCGATATACATGTACAGGTTGGCAAAAATGGGAAAACTGTACGGTTTTCCTTTGCCTCATTGCCTGCCTGAAGCTATTTGATCTCTTAACCGTGTGCATAATGGCAGATGGTTCGTTGTTGGCGTGGGCAAGCAAACCATATCAAGTTGCATCGTTCACCTTAGCTACTTTCTTCGGTCATAAATAGTTTTCGTTTTACACATAAATGCAGTTAAATTTTTAAAACTTTGACAGTTAATATATTTTTAAATATTTAAATTGGATATACGAAAATCATATGTGTATATTTGTCTCGAAAAATACTTTCATAGTATTATAATTTTATTGAGTTTTATAAATATATTATAATAGAAATTAGTGGTTAAAACTGTGTTTTGTAGACCGTGTCAATGTCCGAAACGACAACTATTTGTGACCGGAGGGAGTAGATTAGAACCAGAATTAAAACGGGGCAAAAAAAATAAGCAGAAAAAAAAAGAAATGGACCCATACTGTTGCTGAAGTGAGCCAGCGAATAGATAGCCAACCCATGAACAACTCGTGATCGAAAATTAATTAATTCGCTCGAAGCATTAAATACCAATGCACAGATATATCGAGGGTGAAGGATTTTTTTAAAAACTTCTGCGATTATTTTTTTAAGAGTATAAGACAAATATATATACTCAATATATACTACACTCACACTCATGTGCATACATACGCGTGCGTCATCTACACACATTTAAAAATTATCGTAGGCACTCAATACCTTTGTGGTGCGTGGCTACATGATTTTTTACTAAACGCATACGTACACGGGTATTCCCAAAATTGGTAGATACCAGGCTTAAACTCTGGTAGATACGCTAGCTTTCGGTAAGCTTCTACATTTATGCTATGCAATTAAAGTGGTAAATTGCATATATAATCACGTTTTACATGCATTACTTTCGTATATAAATCGTTTTGAGTAAGTTTTGATCGGAAGCACATCTCAGACATTTGGGCTACAATGTTTTTGCGCCATTCGTTCAACACCATTTGTTGATTTTTATCATTCTATCGAAAATGATAATGGCACGTTCAAGTGGTGGAACTAAAAACATTTCAATAGAGGTGTATATTTTACATATACAAACTCTATAGTACAATTGTTTTGTTACAACACATATATTCGAAATTTACTAAAAGTATAGTACAGATAGTTCTAAAGTCTCATAAATCAAAAACTACAAAAATCAGAACCAATTCAACCAACAAATTTGACCTATCGAAAAGATAACCCTACAACATTTTTCAAAATTTTATTTTGGAGCATTTTAAAACACACAAGCAAAGTTTGCAATATCATTGATAATCAAGCGAATATCATGATTATCGAACATATCGAGCCGGTTTGATATCTAAAATTGCTCGGTAAACCAGTGGAATTCAAATATAAATTCAAGAAAAATAGAAAAATATATCAAAATATGTTGAATTTTTTTTTGTGAGATCCTGATGCAATGATAATGATACTGTAAAATTTTTAGATGATTATCAAGTTTGTGTATTTTTTTTAAATTCTGATAGTGCTACTGCCTTTTTATATATTGTTCTGTTTTTTATTTTCTAGGGGCACTAAATGAAGCCTAATTGAAAGATCGAAAAAGGCGACTAGAGGGGTGAATAGAGCCAAATAAAATTTTCGAATAAATTCTCCCTAGAATTCAATCCACCAAAAGACCGTAAAGAGAGAATCAACCATCGATCGCAATTTCAAAACAGAGGCTCACCGCTTAAGATAGGGTGAACAGAAAACCGCACCGGTCGGGTAGCTCGCCTGGATGAACGATCGCGAATCGGTCGTTAGTAATCGGTCGGATGAATGAGACTCCGACCAAGTGGTCGGATGAACAGACTCTCGACCGGAAGTGGTCGGTGAATGTAACTCCCGACCGAAGTGGTCGGATGAACAATGTTCGGTGAACAAGACTCGACCGGATGAACAAGACTCGATCGCGGAGGTCGGTTAAACAAGACTCGATCGCAGAGGTCGGATGAACAAGATTCGGGTGAATAGTGTTCTAAGAACAAGATTCGACCGACAAAAGACGCCCGACCTACGAGAGGCTGATGAACAAGACTCGGGTGAATAGTGTTCGGATGAACAAGGTTCCCGACCGATGAACAAAGACGCCCGACCTACATAGGTCGGATGAACAAAGACTCGGTGAATAGTGTTCCCGACCGATGAACAGACGCCCGACCTACGAGGCCTGATGAACAAGACTCGGGTGAACAAAGGTTCGGATGAATAGTGCTCCCGACCAATGAACAATACGCCCAACCTACGGAGGTCTGATGAACAAAGACCGGGTCGGATGAACAAGAAAATCAGCACGATCTTAAAAATGTAAATCGATGTAACTTTTGATCTACCGATCCAAAACAAAGAAAATTGGTGTGCACCTCCTAAGGATGTCAGAACCTATTTCAATCATCAATCGAAGGAATTGATACCAAGGTTCCGTCCTTTCGCTTAAACAAATGCAACACCAAAAACAGAGTCACAAACACAGATTCACTCCTAACTTGTCAGTGGGAGTTGATGGTCGAATATCCTTGGATAACTCTCCACAAATCACAGCAAGTAAGTACACGAAGAAACAACCTTCAAACAAATAGAAACACTATCTCAAAACTAGTCACGTAAATTGGTTTCTTGCAAAACCAATAGAAGAGGTTGTAGATTGCCTAGATGATTGGGATATGATCTATAGAAGATTCATCCAAAGAATCTTTCATCCTGGCAACAAGAACCGTAAGCCAATCGAACTAAAGAACGCAAGTCACACGCTTACGCACTTCAAGAACACATGATTTACAAACTTGCAACAAGAACGCAAGGATTGCCTAGATGATTGAAAGCACCAATCTAGAGAAGAGTTCATCAATCATGAATTTCAACAAAGACTCGAAGCATGTAGAAGGAGATGAGGCAAATCCAAATTACGTAAAGAAAATTGCAAGTAAGTAAATGCGAATTTAGATAATGAAATTTAAGTGCGTAATGTAAATACATAAGAGAAATGAAACAAGAATATAAGTGAAGAACATTTCATTTCGAAAGGAGGTTTACAAAGCCTCACAACAAAGTGGGCAAAGCTCAAATGAGCAAAGAAAAACCTCGAACCTTCGAGAGGGAAGGTCGCCTACCCTCTATTTATAGTGACTGGGATCAATTCCCACCCTTGGATATCTTGCTTCAATCCTAAGCCAACATCCAAGAGCCGTGGATTTGATCCTTACACCGTCACTCAACAACTCTCAACTACTCACGAGACTTTCCTCACCGCCACCACGCCCCAGGAGACACCCTCCCTGCCTAGTAGCAGCTAGAACACCTACCACCCTTGGATGAGCCTCTAAACCCTAGAGCACTCCATCAAGGGTCGAGATTTTACCCACTCACACACTATGCATGGGTGACCCAAACCCAACAACACAACGGGTTTTGCACTGTTCAAAGCATACCAACTTGACTCGCTACTTTCTCTTCCCGACCATGATCCAACGGTCCTCCTCGATCGAGCAGCTCCAAGTTAGCATCTCATCCATTCCTTTGTCTTCTTGGCTTGCAGCCTACTCCTCGGCCTCGCCATCTTTGGCGACACCCCGATCATCCGGACTCACTTCTCCAAATTAGTCCCGATCCCCTTCGCCACCATGACCTAGCTCCAAAGTCCCGCAACCATCATAGACAAGGAAACCACATCACATAGCAATGTCCAACAACACATATCCATCTCAACAGAAAGATATACACTTCACTAGCCAAAGAAACCCCCGACCACACATGGTCCGACCAATCGGTCTCCATCCCGACCACGACTGACCACGGTCTCCATCCCGACCACTCGAGGTCCGACCACCGGTCTTCGCCCCGACCACTCTGGTCCGACCATCGGTCTTCTTCCCGACCACTCGGTCCGACCACCGGTCTTCTTCCCGACCACTCGAGGTCCGACCATCGGTCTTCGTCCCGACCACTCGGGTCGACCACTGGTCTCCGTCCCGACCACTGGCCTGGACGACCGTTTCCAACCACCACACTCGCACTACACTGGTCGTATAACCGGTCTCCGACCAACCAAAGACGACCACTCTGGTCGTATAACCGTCTCCGACCAACCAAAGACCTGACCACTCGGATCAAACTCAAATTCAAGCACAACAGGCTAAACCACAGTCAATTACTCATCACCATCAGGGATAAACCTCCACATGGTCTTTCACTAATATTTCTTAAAATTTTTGTGTGAGTTCCAGAGGTAATTATAATGATTCTATAAAATTTTAGATGATAATTAGACCTTTGTATTTTTTAAAAAATTCTAACAATGCTACTGTCTTTATATATGCTCTTCTATTTGTGATTTTCTAGGGGCAATAAATGAAGTTTAATATTTCTTAAAATTTTAATACATGATCCTTGGGAACTCTTTATAGTACCATTAAAATTTAAGATTATGATCAAGCTTGTACGTTTTTATAAAAATCTGATAGTCTCTGTTCTTTTTCATTAATTGTTGTTTTTATTTTACAGAAGCACTAAATGAATTCAAAAATTATTGAAATTTCTCTGGGGTGTTTTTTAGATTAATTGAGTTTTTGAATTTTTTATAATTTTTTCAAAAAAAATCAATGTTTCTTTGGTGCGTTGAAAATAAAAAAATAGAAAAAAAAAATTAGTCAGAAATCGGTAAAATCGCTCGATTTTCGAATGGCTTTGCATCGTCGAGTTCAAAAATTTAAAATTTAAACTTCTATTTCTCTACCGATTTTTTACTGATTTTCAAAAATAAAAAAGCGTTACAATCGTGATATGAATATATGATATTGTAAACGCTGCTAACGAGGCTTGATATGATAAAAAAAAAAAAAAATGCATCCTCGCGTTCACGGTCCAACATTGCTCCAGTTGGAAGGAAACCAGGGCGTATACGTGCTGGCACCTTGAAGAATGTGAAATAAACAACTGGAGGCAGCCGTGATCGACAAGGGGAAAAGAGGCCGCACCGAATACATCAAGGCGGCATCCGTCGCTGTCATCCACCACCCAATCCTGTTGGTACTCCTTCCCCTCCCCAATGACCTAAAAATCACGTGTTCTTCGTGCCCAACACCACGACGTCGCCGTCACCCGCTAAAAAACTCGAGAATGGATGCCCCTCTCTCTGCTTCGCTCGTCGTTCCCATTCCCACCCACCTCCTATAAAAACAAGCTCCCCGCGACCGCCAAGTACCACAGAAATCAACCAGCAAACCACACCGCAGCAAGAAGCGAAGAGGAGAAGCGCGACACGGTCAAAGCGGTAGTACATATGGCCATGGCGGCTGCGGAGGGCAAGAGCCGGAGGTTCGCGGTGGCGTGCGGAGTGCTCAGCCAGTACGTCAAGGCGGAGCAGAAGATGTCGACCGCGGCGGCCGCTCCCCCCTTGCGCGCGGCGCCGGCGACGACGCTGAGCCTGATGCCCGGCGCGGACGTCGTCCAAGAGCAGCCCGGCGCGGCGGGGGAGGAGGGGGCGGCGCCGCTGACCATCTTCTACGGCGGGAGGGTGGTGGTGTTCGACGACTTCCCGGCGGACAAGGCAGCCGAGGTAATGCGCCTGGCGTCGCGAGCCGGCGCTGAGTGGGCGGCGGCCCCGGCCCAGCGAGACGGCGCCGAGCTCGCGGACCTGCCCATCGCGAGGAAGGCGTCGCTGCAGCGGTTCTTCGCCAAGCGCAAGGACCGGCTCGGCGCGGTGGCGCCCTACGCCCGGCCAACGCAGGCGACCAAGGGCACGGAGGAGAAGCCGTCGTCTTGGTTCGGATTGGGGAGCTTGGACGACGCACGCGGCAACCTCCTCACCATCGCGCTGTGATTTGGGAGGGGGCTCGCAAAGAGCGAGAGGATTTGCTCTTACTGGCCGGCGTTGTACAATTTTAATGTGTTCTTGTAAAATTCGATAGAGAGATCGAAAAATTTATGCCTTTTTGTTTGTCAAATTTTTTCCCCTCTGTGCAAATCATGACTGGTTCTGTGGTTCGTAAGTTGATTTGGAAGAAAAGAATACAAACAACTTGCCTCAACAATTTCTCTCTGACTTGACCTAACGGTATTATTTGGGATAGACAAGAATCCCTCGCAAAGAGAAGAAACAATAATCAAACTCCAATATGAAGCTTCGATTTCAGCAGTTTATGGAAGAGAGAATGAGAACGTGCTGGTCTAAAAGGGAAGCGGCCCGTGTACGCGTCAGTACTCACGAAGCAAACAAAATAAAGCTTCGTCTTGATTTGTCGACGACGCGATGTCGAGCGGTGCCGTGCGTGCCTGGCTCGATCGATTGCCTGACACGCCTCGGAACAGTCGCCTCCACGGTGCCGGAGGAGCCAGTTCTTCTACTTAAAAGTTCTTTTGTATATAAATAAAAAGGAATTCCACCACGCTTAATCTGCACGAGCTAGTGCTCTTTCAAGTTGCAATGTGTACGATCTCGGTTCCATCGTTCAGGGGATGGGTTATACTTTGATACTTCTTTTTATACGCAGTAGTTTTCAGATCAGTTCAAAGTTTTATGAGATATGATACGAATGTGCACAATCTCAAAACGAAGAAGATAAATCCCATAAAAAGAATCAAAATAACGATGTTGAAGTAACCACAACGAAAGAGAAAGATTTGACGAAGCCGATCGCAAATTCTTTAAGCATAACCCCAAAAGAGTATAAGGGATCGTTGCTCTCTCATAACCTCTCGAACCTTTTAGTACCCTTGAATCCTTACCCTATACTATAATCTAATGCTAAATAATAGCGTAGCCTTTAATCCTCTCGTGCGCTTTTGCTCTAGATGAGTTGGCTTATAACTTCTTAGTTGTTTGGGTTCTCCATGACCTCTCCCTAAATTTATATAACCTCCCTGTTCTCCTCCAAAGCAAATAGTAATCCAACTCCTACTAGGATTAAGAATCCTAATTCTATTAGAATTCAATTAACACACATTTTCAAATCCTAAAAGGCTATATATGAGTCATCATAGTGCCCTCACCACTAAGGCTTATGCACATCACTGCATTGTACATGTTGGTATACGGGCTTGACCTCCCGAATCCTCTACTTGAGACCCCTTTCTTTACGTAGTTTGTTTAACCACACCATCTATTCATATAGCCCTCCATATCATAGGTTTGTACTGCCTCAGAACTCCACCTTCTCGATGGTACTGCATGGTTGATCCCGCCACATCTTCCTTCTTCCAACAGCTCGCATCTTCGACTTTACGTCTGATAGATTTTGCAACCGTCTTTACAGTTCCGCACATAACTGCAGTTGAGATCTGATTATCTATCGTTGACGACACGGTTTCCTTCTCCTGATTAGGATTTTTTTCAATTGCCCTTCCTTTAGGTTTACCAATAAATCAGTATCCTCCATTGCTCCAGATACTTTTCATGATCACCTGCCCTTTGCAAGTAATTCGTATGACTCCACCTCAAAGTGATACCTCACAACCTTCGAGTTCAAGTGACCTTACAGATATTAGATTCTTCTTTATGCCGGGAACATACTGAACTCTCGTCAATGTGCGATGTGCTCTATCATACATCTCCAATGTAATTGTTCCCACCTCAGTAATTATATACTCCTTGCAATCAGGTAAGTGAATAGTTCCATGCGTCCGGGCGTAGAGATCTTTCGTCAAGCATCTCCCTTGCTGAACATATATGGAAACAACAATCTGAATCTGATATCCATCCATGAGAAGTACTTGGTTAACTAATGACAAATTCGTCCAAATCATCTTTTGCTACCGGTATTGAATATGCACCCTTCATTTGCTTCAAACTTGAATAATCCTTTATTATATGACCTTTCTTGTCACATTGATAACATATACTTGTGCTCTTACTCTTGCCCTTCTTCTTCTTGCAACTCTTACTTTTGCCTGCAACACCTACTGTTGTCAATGCTTGATCAATCAAGGATGAAGATGTGAATGGCTTTTTCAAGAACTCTGCATCCAATAGATATACAACTGACTCGTTGAAGTTGAGAGTGTTTTTCTCGATGAGAATATTCATCACCAATTGCTCCCATAATGGTGGTAGAGATGATGTCAGTATAACGACTTTATCGTTCTCCTCAATTTTATCATCCACACTAATCAGATGTGTGATAAACTTGTTGAAAACATTGAGATAGTCAACGAATGTGTACCTTCCTCCATATGTAACCTGTATAGTTGACGCTTTAGTACCCATCGGTTTCTCAGCGACTTTTATATATAATTCTTCTAAGCCCTTCCATAATTTCTTCAGTGAATTCTCTTTAATCACTGAGTATTTTATCTCATCAGAGAGACATAGACTGATTGTACTGACAGCCTTCTGCTCCACCACCTTCCAATCTTCAGCGGACGTCTTTTCTAGGTTGTCCCCTTCAAGAGCAGCGATTAACTTTTGCTGAACAAAGATATCCATCACCACACATTACCACACGCTGAAATTTCCTCTGCCATCAAATTTCTCTACTTGATTCCATATCGTCGACATCAATCTTGATTTTATACCACCTAATACTTTACTAACCTTCTCACAAATCTGATTAATCCGCCCTTAGCTCTGATACCACTTGTTATACTCTAATACCCCTTTTTATGCGCAGCAGCCCTCAGATCGGTTTAGTGTTTTGTGAGATACAGCATGAGCGTGCACGACATTAAAAACAAAGAAGATGAATCCCTAAAGAGAACCAAAATAACGACGTTGAAGCAACCGCAACGAGAGAGCGATTTGGTGAAGCCGACTATAAATTCTTTAAGCATAACCTCAAAAGAGTACAAGGGATTGTTGCTCTCTCATAACCTCTTAAACCTTTTAGGACCCTCGGATCCTTGCACTGTATAAAATCTAAGTGCTAAAGAATAACCTAGCCTCTAATCCTCTCGTGCGCTTTTTGCTTGGATGAGTTGGCTTGTGACTTCTTGTTTGATTGAATTCTCCATGACCTCTCTCTAGTTCTCCTCTAAAACAAATAGAAATCCCTCTCCTGTTGGAAATCCTAATCTTATTAAGATTTATTTAGCACATCTTTCAAAATCCTAAAAGGATATATATGAGTCATCTTATTTAACACGGTGATTGATGCTTCGGATCAGTAATACCCCTAATGCACGATCACAAAGTCAAAATTGGATCTAGCCTGCCGACCAGACAAAGAAAGAAGTTTTTAAAAACCATGATTATCCCAAAAACGTCAAACCAGGCCGGTATTTTAAAACGCGGAGGCTGCATAGCCCAGTAATGCTGAGCAAATCTCGCTGCAAGTCTGCAGAGCGAAAAAATCAGAAAAGGTTTTCCGTGGACAAGAAGCACTGGATTTAGACATTTCAGCAGGGTGTAAGCACGAGAAGGTCAAATCGATGCATCCTTAAACCATATAAAATTCTGCGGACAACTTACCATTGGAGAAGAACCATGCAGCAGCCCAGACACCCGGTGTTGACAACTTGACATACATGAATATCTCGACGGCAAAGGAGATGAGACAGATGACCGCAAAGTCAAAAAAGGAGAGTGAGAAAATGAGCAAGTCAATTCGCACAAGCATGCCATGACATGATTTGTTTTTTGAAACCAATGCCATGTCATGACATGGACGGTTCCTTCCAAGTTCCAATTTGTTTCCCCGCAAGAAATGCGTGGCCTCTTCGCCATATAGGAATCTGAATCGCGCGGTGACGTCTCCGTTAGACCAAGTCGGAGACAACGCAGCACAGGGCGGCAGGAGAAGCTAGTACTCGATCGCTGGCCACAGCAAGAAATTAGAAATCAGTGATACAAAACGAAGACTTTTAAGGGACGAACTAACACGCCCGGTATACGATGGGAGTTTTTTCATCGAATGCTTCTCTTCATCATCAGATTTGACTTAAAAAGTTCGATTTTAACTTTTTGATATGGCGCAATAAAAATTGGTAAGACAGAACAATTATTTATTAAGTCTGTAAAAAATCCTACATCCAGTATAAATATACTGTTTTATAACACTACAACATTATCTTTCAGAGCACAACAAATACATTATCGGTGTAACAAATCCCCCACTCGATACAACAAAGTATGGATTTCTCAGTGAAAAAAGAGGTATCCCATTATACCTACTGCAAATAGCAGTAACAGTACAGTGTAAAAAAATTAAAAACCCAACCACAACAACAACGAAAACGAACTGCAACACTTCTCAACATACGAAACTCACCTGGAAATATTCTGCACAGTAATTCATTGAAAATTTGGAACGGTTAGCTAAAGTAGGTTTCGTACCAAGAAAGATATGCAATTTATCCTCACTTTCTGAAACATTTATCTACAGGTTTCCTGATATTGGTGCTAGCGTTATCTGTTTCATGTTTGGTTGGGTTCAAATGGCAATAAAAGATGGTCAAATATGATTATCGTGATCTTCGTTATACTGGTAGTATATAATGTGTAGTAGAAATCAGATCTAACCGTTGATTTATTAAATGCATTTTCACTATTCTACTACCAGATGAAGTATAAATAAATACTAGCTAATCTGTTTCATTGGACAAAAAGAATGAACGGTTCATATTAAATTTAATGCATCGTAAAAGAGCTCTACATTTAATGGTAAGGGAGGGAGCAAATATTATACTATGTATATGAAAAACGGTGAATCCCCTTGCCCTGTTACAGTTTAGTGGGGAAAAGCAATCCAAATTAAACTAAACATCCAAGGCAACACCTCCACCTTTTGAGTTTCCACAAGTGTCCCTCTACCAAATATTTTGTTGTTTTGCTCAAATTTCCTTCAGTTCCTTTGACAAGTTCCAAACCATAAACATGGTCACATTATCCAACCCAGTTTTCTATGCTTGCAACAATGTTCCATCATCTTAAGCAAAGAATTGTGTGTGTTGGAATCATATGCAATGCATTAACAAGTAGCCACAGTAAGTTGACAGCAAAGGGCCATCTGATTCTCTCCTCTCTCTCATGCTGGTGAGCCCAACCACAGTAAGTCGATCTCCGGTGGGGCATTCTGCTGTGCAATGTGTTTGTGTTGGGTCCCAGTGATCCCAGAGATCCGCGTCGACATGCTGGTCTCATGGTTGGGCGCCTTGTTGTGGTCTGTCTCTACGTCGACAGCCATTGGGGCCACCTTAGTGCTCCATCGCCTCCACGCCTTGCTCTCGGACGAGAAGATGTGGAGATCATACCTTCGGGGAGCAGGCCTGGCCTGCGAAACAGAGATGACCACGATGTAGTCGTCATCGTCGTTTTTCTATTTATTCTTTAGTTTATATGAACAAGCTAGATTACAAACCAACTTAACAAACTAACCAACTAAATCTTATCTTTCAGAACTAACTTATCAAACAAACTAAATCTTATCTCTTAACTCTGCCAAGATTATATTTAACATTTTCTCTCCTAATCTTGACACGACTCTTACTCATTGAGGCAATTGATCTCAACTAAGATTCACATGACAGACTTACTTTGAATGACAAATACATCTTCTCAACGTCCCGGATTCAACTTCGACGGACTCGACTTTGGACGGAGAACGCATGTTCTCAACGTCCCGGACTCAACTTAGCACACGCAACAGCTTCCTTTTGATCTTCTAGTACAGTATGATCTTTGCTGATGCGCACGACATCTCTGAAAGAACTTGCACACGTTTATCCTGTGAACACAACTCGCACAAAAACTCACCTGATCACACTATATCTTATGGACACAATAAACATGAGAATGTATAGCTTTTTTTTCTTCCTCTGTTAAATGCACTGTTGCTGAAACTGCTGGCCCTGGAAGCATGCCCCCCGTTTTTTTTCTTCAGACAATTTTTGCAGCCACACGCTTTGTTGCTCTTCTCATCGCCACGTTCGTCCTTGCCGTTGCACCAGCTTCTCACACGTGTGTGTCCATCTTCAAGGAGCTCGTCCACATCCTGTTCTTCCACACGCATGAGCTGCACAGCCTTGGAGTCGCTCTCACCCGGGCATGTCCGGCGAGCACGAGCCCCGGGCCCCGCATGCCGTTCCTCAGCTCTTCTGATGCCGTCTTCAAGAGTCTCCTTCTCCCGAGGGCAACATCTTAATCTAAAATCTTATATTCTAATGCCAATTGTTAGAACTACTAGAAATTTTACCGACGTTACTAACGTAGCTTCCCTCGTTTTTCTGTTTATTCATTGGTTTATATAATCAAGCTAAATGACAAACTAACTCAACAAAATTACCAACTAAATCTTATCTTCTTAAACAAACTAAATATTATCTCTTAACCGATACATGTCAAAATTATATTTAACATCCGTCGTCATCGCCGCAAGGTGTGATGCCGTCTTGTTCGAAGTTATAAGGCTCCTATAAGAAATTTTACGATATATTATACTGGTAGTATATAGTGGCAGTAGAAATCAAATCTAGTCATTGATTTATTAAGGATATTTCTATTACTTTACTACCAGAGAAATTATAAATATATTCTAGCTAATCTGATCTATTAGATCAAAAAGAATAAACGGATCATATTAAACTTAGTATACCATAGAAGAGCTCTCAAAGATATCACGTAGATAGGGTTGCAGGATAAGGTGTGAGACGGTTTCCTGAGGCCTGCCCGGTAAACGAAGTAATCTTCGAACAGCTCACGGTTGGCGCTGCATTTGAAGGTGATGCACACGTCGACGAGGGCATCCGCCGCGCTTATTAGCTTTTAACTAGGATTACGACGACATCGAGCATGATAACTCATAAACATAAGTATTTTTTGATAGTGCAACATAACTAGCATGTTTTTCTATTTTCTTATTCATGTTCAAAACAGGGTATAAGCATCATATTATATCTCTTCTACGGTACACTAAATTCAATATGGACCGTTCATTCTTTTCGATCCAATAGATCAGATTAGCTAGTATTTATTTATACTTCCTTTGGTAATAGAGCAATATAAATACTCTTAATAAATCAATAGCTAGATCTGATTTCTACTACTTATTATATATTACCAGTATAATACACCTTAAAAATTTTCTCATATCATATAGGTTTAATGCCCTCTGACAAATACACGTACTCGGACTTCAAGTTAGACACAAATAGTATTTTGGAAGATCTGAACCATCGCTTCTTGGTCAAACAGTCGATCTACAACTATTAAAGTTGCTATCGTTGCTATGACTGTGTTGGATCTCTTTGCTCGAGGAGATCGGTTCCAAGCTGGACTCGAAATGTGTTTGGTTCAAAGGCAAAGGCTGGATGTGATGATTCCATCCGTACTGTTGTTTGGTTGGATGGATGAGTGGACGAGGGTAGTCAACTCTCTAAAATATTTCTTGTAGATACTGGATGAGTCTATCTCATAAAATTGCTTGGATAAGCTCATCCAACTTTTACCCCACTCATCTCAACCCTCCAAATTTGAACTCTCGTTCCATCTACCATCCAACTCTCATCCCTCCAACCAAACAAAAATTTAGCTCAATATATCTATCATTTATCTCTTCAACCAAATATGAACTTAGATGACTTCATCCTTACTAGGATAGATAGTTTTATCCTATCTACCCTTTGCTCTTGAATCAAGTAGGCATGTCTATTTGCCATGGGCTTGAATTGATTTAGGCATGAGCGGAACTCATCGGGTGCCGGGTGCCGGAATGCCGGGTATGCACGGATACCCCAAAAATTATGAAAGCCAACCAAGTGACCAATCTGTCAAAACGTAGGTGGCCAGACTCAGGCCCTGTTTGGTAGAGCTCCGAATTTTGGCTCCACCTCAGATCTGAATCTTGTAAGCTGAAATAAAAAAATTAACTTTATATTTTTAGTCTAAAATTAAATAAATGACTTACCTAAACACTCTTAATATACCTATAGATCCAGCTTCGCGAATCTGTGAAGCTATAAATACCTAGCTCTATCAGATCCATAAATCTGATGGATCCATAAATCTGATGGAGTTGGAGCCGTACCAAACACGCTCTCAAAATCTCCCAGTCACCACCAGGCGTTCACACTCCAGAACAGCTCCTTGTTCCTCCCTCTCGATTCGCGAGCCCTAATCGAATCGCGGGAGTGGGAGTGAGAGCTTGGGCGGCGGGAGGTGCAGCAGCGGCAGCGCGGGCCGTTGGCCCGGGTGCGCGGCGCGCGGCAGCGGCACTACAGCCGGGCCGGGCCACGTCTCCTCCGCTGTCACCTGGCGCGCCCTCCTCACCTTCTTCGCCGCACGAGGGCTGCCCATCGGCGTCGACGCCGACGCGCCCGTCGCCGCCCATGGTAGGCCCGCACCGTCGACCCCACGCCTAGGTACGCCGCTCTTCTTTGGTTACGCACCGTACTCAGTGCTACCGTGTTCTTGAAGTACGGCGAGTTCTTGATTGATGCTACTACTATAGAGCAACAGGGCTGGACGACTGTATCTCTGCATCGTGACATTTAGTTTGCCAATTTGCGGTCGTCGAAGCTACATTTGCGATTAATGCTTGTGAAATTTTGTGCTTTGTGTGGGAAGCCTGCCAATCGGGTTGGTCTCTGATTCTCTGAAGTATAGCCCTTTTAACTAGTAGCATTGAAGAATTGTTCAAAGTCGATGCTCCATGGTTGATTTTTGAGTCGGTTTCAATGGTCATAGACAACAGTGACAACCGGTGTGAGCAATTTGGAGAGGTGTTTAGATTTAGAATGATTTGCGGAATTAATTACCACCATTCACCAAAGGGTATTAAGGTATTGAACTGCCTTGGTATTGGCATGCTTAAGTACTAGAAAGTAGACACTCTTGGCTTTTGTTCCTAAGTTCATCCCTTGTTGGAGTTTTTCAGTGATGACAGAGAGATATCTTATATAGGCTTGTTGCATTATGTGGTACTACATTGTTACCAAAATTTCTATGTGTCACTTATAATTGTTGAGCTTTTAATTGGAAGGGCAAATTACAACTAGGTTTGAACAAATTTGTGTGTAAACATTTGAGCGGACTACAAAGTCGAAAAGATCTGTGCCATTCTTCATTATTGTTCAACATCCTCAGGGAACCATTGCAAAGCAATTCTTTGACATATAATGCTACTTGTCAATGTCTAAGTTTGATTCCTTATCCATATTTCACGATCATATGAATCATTATCTTATCGGCTTAATGCTATAAAAATGCCATTATGTCATATATTACGCTGGAAGAAGCTGATTTCAAATACTTTCACAGAATTTTAATCTGAATATGCAAATTATATTTCTTTAGATCCTACAGTTCTTCTGTGTTCAAAGCGAAAATCTGGATTGGAAGCCGAAAAATATTCCAGCTTCAAATGTGCACACCCATTAGAAATTTTCTAGGTATTCAGGTATTTCTAAATTTACCCAAAAGGTACCTAATAAGGTAATGAGATAGATTTCGAACCAGCAACACAGGCTAAATGACCTCTCCTTCACTCCCTCCACCTCTCTGGCTCTCCCAACCTCCTTCGCCACCTCCTCTCTTCGCTGATAAGCAGGGCATTAGCTTCGCAGCTCCCCCGCTTCCTCATCTGGCTGCCTTCGTATCATCGTATTACTCTTGTTTGGGTCGTTAGCTTCGTACCAGAGCAAGAGGAAGCGTGTGCACACGCTCGAGGTGGCCACGGAGCGGTGGAAGGTGGTCTCCAAGGTGCTCATCGTTGTCGACGTGTTCAAGAAGGAAGGGGAGGAGGAGCACATCACCTCGCTCAAGGGCTTCGAGATCCTGCGCTCGCAGCTCGGGCTGAGCAAGCCACACAAGGTGGCCCACTTCATGCGCCACTCGCCGTAGCTCTTCGATGTCTGCCACGACTGCTGTGGAGTCATGTGGGCAGGCCTCTCGCCGCAGGCAGAGGCGCTCTTCGAGGAGGAGGTGCTTCTGCTTTAGGAGCACTCACCCACGGCTGCCGGCACTTGCTAATCGACAAGATTGCGCATTTTCGGCCTGACATGGGGCGTCCTTATGATTTCCAGACATGGTGGGTGCATATGTTCCCTAGCAGTTCAGGGTGGTCAGATTGGAGGACAACAACTACTTGGAGCTTGTTTCTTGGAACCCAAAATGGGCAATCATTGAGCACGAGAAGGTGGCAGCGTTGGCCGGTGGTGCCAGTGCCGGTCCACCATGAGAGCTCTCCCTTCCATTCCCAATGAAATTCCTTATTACAAATTCCGAGGAAAAGTACATCATTACGTGAAAACAGGCAATATCGAGCAGTTTCAGAAGACAACCTGCCTATCCCCTTATGCGGAGGCAACAGGATTGAATCCTGGCTCACAGCCTCACAGGAGTTCGACGAGGGCAATCGCAGTGATGCACGAGATACCGAGCTTCACATTGGAGAAGAGGCTGGTGACCAACCACCTCACACGTTTCCGTCGTGAGTTTGTGACGCCACATAAGCTGATGAGGTTGCTCCTGAAGAAGCAAGCATTATGGTATCTTTTATGTGTCTGGGAGGGGGAAGCGGCTGAGGTGTTCTCGACGGAGGCGTATGATGGGACAGAGTTGATAGAAAAGTGTCCATTGATTCGGTGCAAGGATAAGGTCCTCCAGCATACTGGCTATAGAGGAAAGATGAAGAATCTTGGAGATTTGATGAGTCGTCCGCCAGTGACATCCAATTAATGGCTTAATATTAAGAACAGTTTTGTGTTTTTGGTTCCTCAAAAATCAAGCTCACATTGTGATCATTACTTTGAAGGTAGGGCTATGCTTGGTTTCTGGCCTGATGCATACCTGCATATTTTCCCCTCGCTCATGCCCTACTTGGAGTCCGATATATTACCCCAAGCTTAAACAAAGACTGCAACATACTGGATGTCAGGCTTGCGTACTGCTAAAATCATGTTTCTGTTTTGTTGTCTGATGCAGATCAGCTGACTCTGACTTTTTTTTCTTTAGAAAAGAGTAATGTGACAAGTTTGCACCAACACACCATGTACTGAAGTCATGAAGTTACCCCAGCAATCTTGGAATAGTCATAGCTTTCTCTGATTTCAGCAATCCAGGAGATGATGGACTGAAAATTCAGATATGTACATAACTACTTCTTTGTGTCACTGGCAATTTCTAAACAAAGTCTTGACACATAAGCAATGTGTGTTGTACGAACAGGACAACTCATTTACAAGAATGAAATCCTTGAATGACCTACAGTTATTTGCTTACATTTCAAAAGACCTATAAGGCTATAGGGAATGTCATAACAAAAAATCTATACAGGAGAAAACTTCGGGTTAGAGACCATACTCTCATATACATTTATCTTGATGGTGTCACGATTAGACTTGCAAAAGGGTGCTGAAGCAGCTAAATAGCTGATGTCGCATTCTTCATCTTGGTCCAGTTCTTCAACCCATTGTTGAACTTGAACTTAAATTCCCATGAAGGGGTGGAGAAGAAACAAAGTGTACATAATTTTCTTGCTAAAGAGCTTTTGCGGATATTGTTCCTGAAGAAATGCTTCTAAGCTTCGGTAGGTCTATGTTGTGGGTGCTATAGTTTCGTCGTAGGGTGGATTGTTAAATATGGTGACTCATATCCTACTTTTTAAGATTTGAAAAGGTGTGCTAGATGAATCTAATAGGATTATGATTTTTAATCATAATAGGAGTATGATTCATATTTGATTTGAAGGAGAACTAGAGAGGCTATATAAAACTAGGAGGTGGTCATGGAGAATTCAAGCAACCAAGAAGCCATAAGCCAACTCATCCAAAACAAGAAGCGCACGAGAGGATTAGAGGCTAGATTATTCTTTAGCACAATATTCTCGTATAGGGTAAGGATCCAAAGGTTCAAGAGGTTGTGACAAAGCAACAATCCTTTGTACTTTTTTAAAGTGCTTACAGAATTTATAGTCAGCTTCACCAAATATTTTCACTCTCGTCGTGGTTTCTTCAACGTCGTTATTTTGGTTCTCTCTAAGAGATTCATCTGCTTCGTTCTTGAGATTGTGCACGTTAGTGCTTTATCTCACAAAACTATGTTCAATTCGGGGGCTGCCGCACATAAGAAGGGGTATTAGAGTGTAACAAGTAGTATTAGAGTCAAGACTAGATTAATTAGATTTGTGAGAAGATCGATTAAGCGTCAGGTGGCAAAAATTTAAGATCGATGTGGATGATGTAGAGTCAGGTAGAGAAATTTTACGGCGAAGGATATTTCAGCGTGTGGCAATGTGCGGTGAAGTATGTTCTTGTCCAGTAAGAGTTAATCACTGCTCTTGAAGGGGACAAACCAGAAAAGACGTCCGAAGAAGACTGGAAGGTGATGAAGCGGAAGGCTGTCAGTACAATCCATCTGTCTCTGATGAGGTAAAGTACTCGGTGATCAAGAAGAATTCATTGAAGAAATTATGGAAGGACTTAGAAAAATTATATACGGTGAAGTCGCTGACAAACCGATAGGTGCTGAAGAGACAACTGTACAGTTTATACATAGAGGAAGGTACACAATTCATTGACTATCTCAATGTCTTCAACAAGTTTATCACGTATCTGATTAGTGTGCATAAGAAAATTGAGGAGAATGATAAAGTCGTCATACTAGTATCATCTCTACCACCATCATGGGAGCAATTCGTGATGAATACTCTTATCGAGAAAAACACTTAACTTCATCGAATCAGTTCTATATCTATTAGAGGTAGAGTTCTTGAAAAAATCATCGAATCTTCATTCTCGGTGATCAAGCGTTGGCTTCAGTAGGTGTTGTAGGAAAAAAATGATCTACGGGAAGAAGGGCAAAAGCAAGGGCACGCATATGAGAAAGGTCATCTAATAAAGGATTGTCCGAATTTAAAGCAAATGAAGGGTGCATACTCAATGACAATAGCAAAAGAGGATTAAGACGTACTTTTCGTCAGTCAATCACGTACTCATGGATGGATATTATTTAGGTTGTTGCTTTCACGTATGTTCGGCGAGGGAGATATTTAACGAAGGATCTCTACGCTCGGTGTGTGTACTATTCACTTGGCTGATTGCAAGGAGTATACGATTACCGATGTGTAAATAGTTGCATGGAGATGTATGATAGCATACATCGCACATTGACGAGAGTTCGTTGTGTTCCCGACTTAAAAAAATCTAATATCTATGAGGTCGCTTAAATTCATAGGTTGTGAGTTATCACTTCGAGGTGGAGTTATACGAGTTGCTTGCAAAGAGTAGGTGATCATAAAAAGTATCTGGAATAATGAAGGATACCAACTGATGGGTAAACCTAAAGAAAGGGTAACAAATAGGAGGTTTGATAAAAATCCTGATTAAGAAAAGGAAACCGTGTTATCAACGATAGGTAATCAGATCTCAACTGCAGTTATGTGCAAATTGTAAAGACGGATGTAAAATCTAGTAGCCGCAAAGGCAAAGGTGCGAGCTGTTGAAAGAAGGAAGACGTGGTGGGACCAACCACAAAGTAACATTGAGCAGGTGTAGCTTGGAGGCGGTACAAATCTATGGAATAGAGGGTTATAGGAACAGAAGATGTGGTTAACCAAATTATACAAAGAAAGTTCTATTAGGTGGAGGGTTCGGATGGCCAAACCTAAACAACAACACACACATTGTGGTGGTGTGCATGAGCCCCTGTGGTAGGGGCACTCCCAAAGATGGGAAGAAAAACAAAAAAAATGCGGATCCGACTTGGAGTGAGTTCTTTGAGGAGTACGATGATTTTAATGGCATAGAGTAGGTAGAGATTATTAAATACGACGTCTCATATCTAACCTCTTTGTACTTGGAAAGGTGTGCTAGATGAATCCTAATAGGATTATGATTCCTATTTGCTTTGGAGGGATTGGTTACGGAGAACCCAAGTAACCAAGAAGCCATAAGACAACTCATCTAAAGTAAGAGATGCACGAGAGAATTACAGGTTAGGTTATTCTTTAATACTAGATTTTTGTATAGGACAATGATCCAAATGTTCGAGAAGTTGTGAGAGAGCAACAAATCCTTGTAGTCTTTTGAGGTTGTGTTTAAATAATTTGTGGTTAGCTTCGCCCTCATCATGTTGCTTCAACGGCGTTATTTTGATTCTCTTTACGAGATTTATTTGCTTCGTTCTTGAGACCGTGTATGCTCGTGTCTTATCTCACAAAACCCTGATTTGATTCGGGGAATGTTGCGCATAAAGAGTATCATAGTGTAACAGAGTGGATGTGCTTTATTAAGTGCACAACGTGTTGTTGGTTTTGCTACAGTCTGTAAACTATTAGATGCGCTTCTGGAGTTATTTGGCCCCCAATGTTTTGGTTTATAAGGTCCAAGGTCTACACTATAGAGGGACTCTACTGTCTACTCCATCACAAGGAAAAAAAATTAAGAAAAGGAAAACACTATACATAATGAAATTATTTTCACACTACTGGTGTACACTTAAAGCAATCTGGCTAAAATAATGGGTATATGGAGTTATGTTATTACCTGGCATATTTCTTTTTGTCCTTTTCTTAAAATGATTTCTTTTTGTCTTAACATTATAATACACTGGCCAGACAATTCTTGGACGGCTTTAAAAGTGGTATTAGGTAACTGTACTGGTCATCTCTTGCCCAAGCATGCCGGTTAAGTTCCTGAAGGTACAATTTGGTGCTTCATGTAGCAGAAAGAAAATACACTTGGGCACCTTTAGGTGACAAAATTAAGCGACACAAACACTACTCATTTGCTTCATCTAGTACTAGAGGGAGTAAAAACTGCTGTAGAGTATCTATTCTTCTTATTTCTGCTGATAATTTACAATATTACCATTGAAACTTTCCTTCTTCACAAAGAGTTCTTCACTTGAGCACTCACTGACCAGTCCATGGAGAGACCCACCACCTGTGCTGCAAACATGCTCACATGGCGATCAGAGGCACCGCTTAATGCAACCACATGGGGGGCACAGCCTCTCATTTGTGTCCTGGATGGTTGCTACCATGAATGTTCTTGCTGCACTCAATATATATCTACTATCCTGCCAACCAGCCATATGCGATGCTCATTTGAATGAAGCCATGTTCCTTATTTAAGACTTCACACGGCTACGCGTTATGAAGAACCTAACGATTGCTGAATTGCAGGTTTATCAGATTGACCAGCGCAATATCGTCGGCACAGTCCGGATGTTCTCTAGATTTCATGGGTTTATGGGCTACGGCCTGTAGCCGCTCGAAGGAATGATCGTCTCTTCCTCCATGATTAATTCTTGGAACAAGGAAGAGGTCCAGTATCATTCCCCAATCAAATGCATCATAATTTTAGTTTTTTTTCTTAAACTTTGCATTAAGGTACAAAGAAATTACAACGTAGCCGATACAAGACGATTACATCGACAGTGGACTGAAGGGAACTCCTATGGTGCGGTTCGTAAGGATCTGTTAGCGTCAGAATTTGAGCATGATCAATTTGTCAAGCTAAAGATAAAAAAGGTATTTCTAGCCAATATCTGTTAAAAAAGAAAATATTAAATTAAAGATAGAATTATGATTGATATTGATTTAAAGATGGAATTTTATCTCTACAAAGGCCGATACGGATCGCAGTCAGCGACACATCACATTGGAGAAGGATACGATCGGCCGATGCACTATAAAAGGGGAATCAAGGGCGAGCAAAAGAACACAATCCAACCAATCAAACAACTCGCATCTCCTTTTTATTTACTTTCCTGTCAACTAGGAGTAGCTTTGTAATTTAGAATCTCCCTTGTAATCCGATTCTAGTTAATAAAGTCGCATATTGCTGATTGTTGATAATCTTTGATTAAGCTAATCAAGTTTGATTTTTTCCTGATCTTGTTGCACATCGTCTTTTTCGGGAAAATCTACCTTTATCAACCATCTAATCAGCCGTCACAAACTGTTTAGACCTATTGTTACCTTTGATTTAATCGGTTTTACATAGCTGTTTAGATCTTTACCGATTATCACATTAGATCGGCTTTGAGTGTATTTTTTCGCCTATCTTTCTGATTGCAGGATCAAATCGGCTGGTACGTCACGAACCAACTTGAACCCGATGTTCTCGTATGTTTGAGCCGATCAACCATTTGTCATATTTTTTGTTGCAACAGATCGCTTACACAAAACTCTAGGCTGTAATTCTCGCAAAAAAAGATTGCAACCACGACGCTCCTGCCTGCTGCCAATATCTAGCCTCATCCATTACCGACGACACAACATCTTGCAGGTCTCTAAAGCGGTCTTCAAAACTCTAGCATTCCTCTCCTTCCAGATCGTCCATATAATGAGGATCACAACCGAGTCCCAACCTTTCCACCTTGTTTTTTCAATTAGCTTACGAGCAGACAACCAATTTTAGATTTTTAAAACTTAAAAACAACCAACTAAAAAAATAGTTTTTTTTTTGGTCAAGGCATCTTCATGCTTACGCTTTGTAATTTGCTTAGACATCAAGTATTGTAGCTGATCTCCTGCAAACCGTGGATATGAACTGGATCATGCCCTTATGGCGTTCTTTTGGACCATCGTCGAGTCGAAATTCCTCTCAGTTGAGGCTGTTGCGGGCAGTACCAATTATGGCGTACTGTATGAGCTTGCGCCATGTCAATTGAATGGGGCCGGAAGTAGTTGCAGGACACTGCCAGAAATCTAATCAAAAAATTAATTTGTTCTCATCACTCTATATGTTCCATAAGCAAGTAGTGGTAGTAGACTAGTAGTATATCTGCATCGGACTAGAAAAAAACCATTCGGCTGACTCCCTTTTGGTGCCATTAAATCGTCGTCGTCCTCCTGATCGTGACCGGAATTTCTTCCGGATTGTGATATGTACCCGAAAACGAAATACAGATTCTGAGAAAGGAAATCGAGTTTCCAAGTGATTTTTAAGTCGAACTCCCAACTACACAAATGTAACATAATTAAATGTTTCCACCAGTAAGAGTAGTTAATCCTTGCAGACCGGGGTCAAGCTGTTGCTTTTGCTTTGAATAAGTTGACCCAGTCAGATTGTCAAACACCCATATCTGTATGTAATAACACTGACTGTAATGTGCATATGGCTGTCAGTGTTTGCATGCTAGATGCTGCACTTCGAACTATGAGTTTCTTACAAAGTGATAACACAAAATCAGTTAGTTATCAGCTTCCTTCGGAATTTGTCAGAAAGTTCGTCATTGCTCACCGAAGAGTGAAGAGGCAAAGGCGCCCCCAGTAATTAAATATATAATAATGGACGGAAAGTAGCCAATGAAATCACTGGGACTGTGTTTTCCAATCAGTCGAGTATCATTGGCGAGGGTGGTTTAATTGCGGTTGAAGCGAGTGGTGATTCGACGCGCTCTGAAGCTAATTAAGCCGATCTAAATTACTCACTCTGTTGATAAATATAAGGTCTATAGTTTGAATGTTCTTATTGAAAAATATAAGACGTGCATGTAGATTTAATAAGCCTTTCCACTTATACCCCTATTTATTCTCTCTCAACCATGTGCATTTATTCATTATCTCTCATCTTCCAAAACAATTAAGAGAGATATGTAAGTCATTTTCTCTCACGCCTTTCTCAATTTCATCACAACCTTAATCCTTGTGCAAAGTCAAAATACGTCTTATATTTATCAACGGAGGGAGTATAAGCTAAGCCACAACCAACTCGCTGTAAATCGTTTTCGCGACCCTGTTCTTCAACAAATAATCTAAAACTCACTACAAGTCATCGATCGATCCAATTGGTTGGCACAATGCAGGGAAAAAAAGAAGTGCTTTCTCTGGAAAATTTATCCGAATGGCTTCATGCTAAATCAGCCTGCCGCCTCATGCAGATGAATGCGATCCTTGTAGTTGCTTCATGGAAATTCGCTGCTTACAGGGCTCTCGTCGAATGCGTGCACGATTAATTTACTCAAAGAGATGATTAACGAGCTGAGTTCTGAATAACTCCGCATACGAAAACTCTAATGAAGATGTGTGCTGGCTGGAATGGCCTGAAGGCTCAACCGGTTTTTCTGACAGTAGTGCTGCTGCTGTTGCTGCTACGGTGCTAGCTAATAAAGAGGCCCTCCATGAAATCTGATCAGCCTCTTCCTTCTGCCACCATTCAATCAATCGATAAGATCCAGCTAGCTAGCCAGAATGCCAGATCCAATTCATTTCACCTCGTAGTATCCATGCATGCAATTGCAAGCAGCATGCACCCCAAGCGCGCACCTCCAGCTATCCATAATCTCCATACAAATTACTACTAGTAACACGAGATTTTGCAGTGACAGATTAAACTGATTTCCATGCACATCAGCTGTATGACTTGCAACAAGTGTGTCTGTGGCACAGCAAAGTACTTAGGGCGTGTTTGGTACGGCTCCAGTTCCACCAGATTCATGGATCTGATGGAGCTGAGTATTTATAGCTCTACAGATCCGCGAAGCTGGATCTGTCGCGGATCTGTGAGTATATTAAAAGTGTTTAGGTAGGTCATTTTATTTAATTTTAGACTAAAAATATAAACTTAATTCTATTTATTTTAGCCTACAAGATTCAGATCTAAGGTGAAACTAAAATCTGGGATTTTACCAAACAAGATCTTAGTGAGAAAACAAACAAACTGCTCCTGCATCTTGCACTTTTTCTTTCTGAAAGCATTGGCATTGCACATGTTGTTGTCAGTTATAACACAGAGCTAGCCTGATCATCCAGTCTATACTCCAGGACGACATGTCAGCCTCACAGCTGCAAAGATGCATGCATCCATGAATGCATGAACACCAAGCCAATACTCCATATTGTACTCCACCATGACCATACCTCTCCCAACCTTGCTGCTCCCCCTAATGGCATTAACTGCCACCCACCTGCCCACCCACCATCTCCTCCCCAATCCAGCAACTCCTCCTTATATCTAACACTGAGCCCTTTCACGCCCTTTCACTGCCATTGCTCAAGACTGATTGTTCCTACCATTTACTCCACTAGCTAGCTAGATAGAGGCAGATCGAGGGAGAGGCCGGCCATGGCGAGGGAGCAGGCGCTGCTCTCGACGGAGATCGTGAACCGCGGCGTGGAGCCGTCGGGCCCGGACGCCGGGTCGCCGACCTTCTCGGTGCGCGTGAGGCGCCGGCTGCCGGACTTCCTGCAGTCGGTGAACCTCAAGTACGTGCGGCTGGGGTACCACTACCTCATCAGCCACGGCGTGTACCTGGCCACCATCCCCGTCATCGTGCTCGTCTGCGGCGCCGAGGTCGGCAGCCTCAGCCGCGACGAGCTGTGGCGCAAGGTCTCGGGCGAGGCCACCTACGACCTCGCCACCGTGCTCGCCTTCCTCGCTGTCCTCGCCTTCACCATCTCCGTCTACATCATGTCAAGGCCCAGGCCCGTCTACCTCATCGACTTCGCATGCTACAAACCAGCCGACGAGTTCAAGGTACGTACATACATATATATATACGTATACTTAGGTGTAGATCAGTATTTGCATGCAAGCATATACTGGTATACACATGTATGTGTAGGTATACTTCGTCCTGCTTGTGTAGGTATAGGCGTATAGCACAAATGAAATTATGCTCACTACTTAAGAAACTTGCTTTACATACAAACATGACACATGGCTATGATGTCCATTCGGCCTTCACTTATTTCTTGCTTTGCCCTCAAAAGAATTTTATAACTGAGGTCTCGTTTGAGTGGTTTATTTCTGGTCAGGATCTACGTGGATGGATCGAGTAAAATCCACAGAGATCTTGATTTATCTACAGAGATCTCGATCAGGAATGAACCTTCCAAATAAGGCCTAAAAAGTTTTATATCTTTCTTGTTTGTACTAGTAGTCTCGCAACAAAAAAGGATCGCATTTCATATGTAAAAAAGTAAGATTGGACAAATGTTTTGATTTATATGTGTTCTTTAATTTGTGGGCGGTTCTCTTAATGTCGACATAATTGTTAAACCCCGTTTGAAACATGAGAATTTTGCGTGAGACATAATAAATCAAATCCTCTGGAATTCCTTCACTAATCTAGCTATCTTCCCACTCTGTACAAAAGCCTCTCAGATATTGATAAATCATTTATCGTAGATCCACATGCCCTTCTAGGCCTGTTGGATCTGGTCCATCTGAGTCTCAATCTAACGGCCCACTTGAGAGTTTACAGCTATACCTTACTCCTCTGTTCACAAATATATGTCGTTTGAACATGACACGATCCTTAGAACATAACTTTGATCATTAATTTATATTATAATATATTTATAAAACTCAATACATTATAATATTATGAAAGTTCATTTCGAGACAAATCTATACATACGATTTGCACATATAAAATCTAAAATTTTAAAATATATCTATAGTTAAAGTTTTAAAGGTTTGATTGTGTGCATCTCAAAGCGACATGTATCTACGACTACAGAGAGTATAACTAGAGTACTGGTTAGGTTTGCACAATTGCACTATGACCCTGTTTGGTAGAATTCTAGATCTCAGCTCCACTTTAGATCTGGAGCTTGTAGGCTAAAATAAAGTGAATTAAGTTTATATTTTTAGTTTAAAATGTAAACAAGATGACTCATCTAAACACTCTTAATGTACACACAGCTTCAGCTCTATAAAGTTTTGGAGTTAAGAATATTCTGCTTCACCAACTCCACGGATTTTAGTAGAGCTGGAGTTGTGCTAAACACCCTATATGCTTTCTCTGTTACTGCAGTAGTATTAATGTTTTAGGGTTGTATAAGTCAGCATGTTGTAAGATGAGTGATTTTTTTAAAAGTATAAGTCCAATTTTATATCCATTTGATCAACGTCCAATCATATATGCGGCACATCAATCAAACGGTCACAAAATTGTAAGACTTAAGAAAAGATGTTGCCAACTTACAAACAGCAAAAAACCATATTATGTTTTTACTTTGAGTAGAGTCCTACAAATGATAAGCGCCTTGTTGGGCCCAGTCCTTCGAAATGAATGGGAAGGCCAGAAGTTATGAGGAGCAGGTAGAACGGTTTCGGTTGGGGTCGGTCACTCATCAGTCGATCGGTCATCAAATACGGTTGGGCGATTGGGCACGCACAACCAGTGAACCATGATAAAAGTTCGTATCAAAGCACAACTATCTGTCACTGCCGTCTACTGTACATCGATCAGTATACAGTGCTAGTCTAAGTTTGTACTATGTATTTTCTTTTAGTACATAGATTAATGAAATATTGAAAATGACTATACTATCTCTAATTATTAGTCTCTCTGTTCAGAAACATATGGGTTTAAAAAATATAAAGCTCATAGGTAGATTTAATAATACTTTTCGTACTATACCTTTATTTATTCTATCTTAACTATATGTATTTATTCGTTACCATCCATACAAAGTGCATTATATCTTATTTTCCAAGGTAATTAAGTGTGGTGCTTAGGTCATTTTCTTTCGTACCTTTCTCAATTTCACCTTAATGTTAATTCTTGTGCAAAGTCAAAATACGCTTTATATTTTTGAATGGAGGGAGTATCTCTAAGCACTATATTCAATACATACATGTAGAGAATATCAAATAATCTAGATATTTATTAGGAGTATAGAGGGATATCACACTAATTTGCATTATAACATGAATACATCCTATATTTATGGATATGGCCAATCAAAAAGGAATTGTCTTCCAAATCCAGTCACATTTTGAGCTATAGGATTTGCATTCAATGGCTACTATATTTTACTCACCCCTCACCTCTAAAAAAAATACAAAAACACAAATAAAAAAACTAACATAGAGAAAAATAAAGTAAATCTAGGTGAATCCCTACAAAAAAAAATCTAACCTAGAAAAAATAAAGTAAACCGAGGTGCAGAGTGATACTAAAATTGTACATTACTTAGCATTGCAATTTTAGCCTTAGCCTTGTGCAATTTAGGTGACTATGAGATAAAAAATTTCAACCAATCGAGAATTAGCAAACATGTTCAAAAAATACATCCTATCAACTTGGACGGAGGTATCGTAGCATTATAAATATCGGCTGCCTTTAACGGAGTAGTATCACGAAACAATACACACTAGGTAGTGTAGCGCGCTATGTCGCGTCGTGCGAAATTTGGTCCGAGGTTCTTTTTGCAAAAAAAAGTAGGAGGACCTCAGTGTAATTTCTATTTTCTCGAGGGTTTTTCTTTCAAAAATGGGCTGGCTAGAACCGTTAGCGAATTTGTGAAATTACGAGGTAATTTTTGTAAAAAACGGTGGAGACGAATCCTTGGAACTATAGGTCTTTTTGCAAAATAAAAAACGGTGGAAGTTGGATAAATATAATCGAATGAATTAGCTAGCTGTAGAACAACTAATCTGTTCTTGATGCCATTTCACTCAAACAACAGTTACTAGTTCTTTGTAACAATCAATATTTGCTGCATGCATTACAAATTTACAATCTGAACGGGCTAATAATTAGCTACTGATGTGATGTGGTGCAGGTCTCGAAGGCGGAGTTCATCGATCTGGCGCGCAAGTCCGGCAAGTTCGACGAGGACAGCCTGGCGTTCCAGTCGCGGCTGCTGGCCAAGTCCGGCATCGGCGACGAGTCCTACATGCCGCGCTGCGTCTTCGAGCCGGGCACCAACTGCGCCACCATGAAGGAGGGCCGCGCCGAGGCGTCCGCCGCCATGTTCGCCGCGCTGGACGAGCTCTTCGATAAGTGCCGCGTCCGCCCCAAGGACGTCGGCGTGCTCGTCGTCAACTGCAGCCTCTTCAACCCCACCCCCTCCCTCTCCGCCATGATCGTCAACCACTACAAGATGCGCGGCAACATCCTCAGCTACAACCTCGGCGGCATGGGCTGCAGCGCGGGGGTCATCGCGCTCGACCTCGCCCGCGACATGCTCCAGGCCAGCGGCACCGGCCTCGCCGTCGTCGTCAGTACCGAGGCCGTCTCCTTCACCTGGTACGCCGGGAAGCGCCGCTCCATGCTCATCCCCAACGCCTTCTTCCGCGCCGGCTGCGGCGCCGTTCTGCTCTCCAACCGCCGCCGCGACTTCCACCGCGCCAAGTACCAGCTCGAGCACATCGTGCGGACGCACAAGGGCGCCGACAACCGCAGCTTCCGTTCCGTGTACCAGGAGGAGGACGAGCAGCGGATCAAGGGCCTGTCGATCAGCCGCGACCTCGTGGAGGTCGGCGGCCACGCGCTCAAGACCAACATCACCACCCTGGGCCCCCTCGTGCTCCCCTTCTCGGAGCAGCTCCTCTTCTTCGCCGGCGTGCTCTTCCGCCACCTGTTCCCGTCCAAGACCTCCACCCCGCCGCCAGCGACAGCCAATGGGGACGCCTCGGCGGCCGCGCCCTACATCCCGGACTTCAAGCGCGCGTTCGAGCACTTCTGCATGCACGCGGCGAGCCGCGACGTGCTGGAGCACCTGCAGCGCAACCTGGGCCTCCGGGACGGCGACCTCGAGGCGTCCCGCGCAGCGCTGCACCGCTTCGGCAACACTTCGAGCAGCAGCATCTGGTACGAGCTGGCTTATCTGGAGGCCAAGGGCCGCGTCCGCCGCGGCGACCGCGTCTGGCAGCTCGCCTTCGGCTCAGGGTTCAAGTGCAACAGCGCCGTGTGGCGCGCCGTCCGCCGCGTGCGCCGCCCCGCGCGTAGCCCCTGGCTGGACTGCGTCGACCAGTACCCCGCACGCATGGATGCCTAAGCAGGCAAGCGACCGAGATATATCGTCGCGTCGCACGCAAGGGTAAGTGCAGTGCAGGCTAATGAATGATTCGTACTAGCACGTCATATATAAGACGTGACGCACGTAACTGCATACGCATGCATGCAGTGTCACTGGTTAAGGTTCGAGCTTGGTTAATTTGTGTTGGTGTTGTGGCAACTAAGGAGTTGTAGACTACCATAATGTGCAAGGACGACATGTGTGCGCGATCTGTCGAAATGTGGTGTTATGTGAACTTTATGTATGTGCAACTAACTTTATTATTGTTCAACATGTTTAAAGATGGTCTTTCACAATATCGATATCGCGACAATCGACCAGTAGAAATAGAAGAGTTTGGAAATCAAACTTTTTAAAGAAAAAAATAAAAAAAATTAATTTTCACCGATAATCACTCGATATACCTCGATAATCGATCCAAATTTTGTGAGCAATTTTGTGAACTTTTGTTCTTCGGCGGTCGATTTTCATTCGATATTCAGCAATTATCGTGGTATTTACGTTGCATAAATTTTTGCAATTTTTTTAATTTAACTGGTTTACCGACCGATATTATATACCGTACCGACTCGATATGGTCGATAGTGTTGCTATGGTGGACTCGTATTGTACGTAAAATCGGCGAAGTCGTACGGTGCATTTGGATGCCACAAAGGCTATGTGATATACAACATTTTTGGCAAAAGAAAAAAAAAACTATGACAACATAAGACTAGCAACCAAACAGACCCCATGTCCCTGAGAAACACCACTCTTTCGGTTCTGGCTCTCCTTCAACGTCTGAAATTTACTCAATGCAACGTCCAGCCATCGGCGGAGTCACTCCAGATCAAACCTCGAGTTGGCCCAAAGGTTAATGGGTTTTTATAAATTTTTAAGAGAATTTGCATGAACTTTTTTGGCCAGGTCTGCCCGAGGCTTGGCTTCGACCCTGCGTCCAGCTATCCAACTATTAAGTATGTGTTCCATTAAACAGATTAGAGCTGCAAGATCACACCGCCGTCAATTTTATTTCTGCCTTTAAAACTTCCTTGTCGCCGCTGCTGCTCTTTCTCGTTGTCGGCATACCCCTTTGAAGCCTCTTGAAGGTTTTTTTTCCCGTATATTGGCCTTTGACATCGGCGAATTGTGTCCGCAAAACAAGTGATAGAGTAAGCAACCACTATATAATCGTTCATATTTTAATATTTACTAACTTTCAAAAGAAAGTCACAAAATGCTAGGGTGAAAATGGATTGGATACAAACGGATATTGCTCTTCTCGTATTCTAACCCATATTTTTTTCGGATTCGAAAATGGATACGGATACAGGACGGATATATGATGGATTCGGACTGAAAACGTATAAAGATATACGGATAATTCACACATATATAGAGTAATATATGTTAAATTAAAATCATACGAGTATATGACCATAGTAACGAGTTATATGTCCATCAAACTCAATAGACGTCGTCAAAAGAATATACTACTTGAGGATCAATAAAACTAACTAATTGTTAATATAAATAAGCTGCCATGGTAAAAATATGATGAAAATAGGTTGGATCTTGCTGATATCCGAATAGAAAAAATTCAAATATCCGGATCCCATACCGTATTTACCGGATATTGGATGCTCCGAATCCGACCCTAAATTACGATTGAAGTATCCAGATCTAGTTTCGAATCCGATTAGACAATCAAATCCGATCCGAATCGGATCCGGTCCAGAATCGGGCCTACTCGTTTTCACCCCAGATAAAATGACATCTCTTTTTTTAAACCAATAGTCACATGTTGGCCCACCCCACTATACGAGAAGTATTTGCATGTTGGCCCAGCCCACCACAACTCCATCGCCACCAAGTGCTGCCCACAAACCCCAACGTTCGATCCCCATTTTGTCTCCCGTCCAGACCAAAGCAGAAGCGCCGCCACAACGCCCTCCTCCTCGCAGCGCGTCGCCGGCCGCCCGCGTGCGTGCCTCTCCCCTCCGCCACCTCCTCGGCGTCCTCCTCCGTCGTCCTCCTCGGCTCCACGTCCTTCCGCGTCGGCCCGCCTGCGGCCTGCTCCGACGTTGGGACCGCATACTGCTCCTCTTCCTTCTTCCCCAGTTCCCCTGGCGACGGGCGGCGGCGATTGGCTTCCCCGTTTGTCTCAGATTCTCGCTCCGCACACACCTCTAGGTCTCCTTACACCGAAGTACGCTTGCCACCTCGAAGCGGAGGAATTCTTCTCCCGTAGGCGTCGTCGTCATTCCCCTCCTCCGCTGTACTGGACTGGCGTGGAATGGAGATCCATCCGGACTTGGATTGATTTCTTCTTTTGTTGGTAAGGGAACCCTGGCTTGCTTGGATTGTTGTTCTAAGAGTGAGTTTTATCGTGGGGGATGTTTTCTTTGCTGTGAGCAATCTCATCCGAATCTTTCTTTGTGGGATGGATACTCCAATCCATACAGTTTGTTGCGGATTTGTTTGCTGCGTGGTGTAGTACTAATAGCAATTTAGTTTCCATAATTTTTGGGGGTTCAACTGAACCCTCATGCCCCACGTTAGGTCCGCCCCTGAGTTTGAGGACGAGGGGGACATTGGTGTTCGTACCGGCGAAGGTGAAGGTGATGAAAGAGTCGACGAGCCTACCAGGTGAAGAAATAAAAACTATATTTTGTATTGAACATTTTAGCGTCAAGATTTTGATCTATGCAACGGATTTTGACATGAGCACTAACTCGAAAAGAGGTGCCAAAAAATTACGCAAACAGCTACAATATAATTGCAAAGCTAGATATATATAGAGTTGCAGCTAGGCAATGTCACTGGAGGGCCGGGAGGGCAGTAAAAGTTTAACATTTGTACAGCTAAAGCTTGTCTCTGTAAGCATAGGAGCCATTCGGATAATAAGTATTGTAAATGTAGTCGTGGTCCATTTAGCCGTTCTATGGGGGCCTTTTGTAGTTGTGGTAATGGGACCTGCATTCAAATAGATTAATAGAGTAGCTGATCACCTGATCGTTATATAGTGTCTTTCCTCCCTCTGAAGGGGTGTGTAAACAATAAAATTCTCAATGGGTGTCCTATGCATATGGTAGCACGTTAATTGAGTTGCTATTTGTCTAGCATACTACCTCGTGATGTACGATAGCAAAGTTGTAGCATGTCAATGATTTTTGGAATATCAACAGCATGCAGTTAATGCAGTTTTTCTTTCTTTCTTCAGTCAAGGCCTCAATACTTCATGGCAGTGAGATAATTTCTAACTTCTATGTTATAGTTCAGGTGCCTACGCTGTGGCATCAGTGCAAATGCGACACCTCATATGCGTCGTGGGCCAGAGGGACGGAGGACTTTATGCAATGCATGTGGGATAGCATGGGCAAAGGTGGGCGCTAGTTGTTTTTCACCACTTATGTTGTATACTTATTTGTTTTCATCAGTGTTGGCTATAGCCTTTTTCAATCGATTTCTTTCCTGCTATGTTGGTTTACAGGTCCTATAATTACAATGCCTGTCAATAGACTCAACCAGATTGAAACATGTATAGTTTTTTTATGAATGATTTTATCATTGGTTTATGCTTTCTCCAGAGCAAAACTCTACTGTTCATGTGCACTCTGTTGCTTTTTATTTGATTAATGTTGGCTAATAAGGATCGGGGGAGCTTTCTATGTTCGCCTCAAATTCTCTGGGCTTGAATTGTGTGTTTAAAACTGAAATGTACTTATGACAGATTGTCTCTACCATTCATTCATAGTAGGGCAACATATTTTGTATTAATATGGCTTGGTGAGTGCCATGCATATTCAAAACTGTAAGAAATCTTTTTTTAATCTATACTCGAAACAAGCACAAAAAAGATTTATTATATTTTGAGGTCTACTTTTGTATAAGTTTTAGTTCTGTTTAATTCGGCATGCTATATTATGAGTCATTTGGATCTTCTACAAGCAGGGGAAAACGAGAAAAGTTGTTGATTCTGATGCCCCCATAGATGATGCCACAATTGCAAAAATGGTGCCGGAACTTGGCATGGAATTTGACAATGAAGATAAAGCATACGAGTTCTACAACAGGTATGCTGGACACATGGGCTTCAGTGTTCGTAAGAGTTCATCGGACAAATCAGCTGAAAACATCACAAGGTCAAGAACCTTTGTATGCTCGAGAGAAGGTTTCCGTAAGGACAAGAAAGGAGCTAAAGAAGTCAAAAGGCCACGGCCAGAAACAAGAATAGGGTGCCCTGCACGGATGACAATTAAGATTACATCAGATGGTAAATATCGTATTGCTGAATTTGTAGCAGATCATAACCATCAGCCAGCACCCCCATCAACCATGCACATGCTGAGATCCCAGAGGGTACTTACTGAGCTACAAACAACTGAAGCAGACTCCTCAGAAGATTCGACAACACCGTCAAGGTTTTCTAGTGGCTCTTTGGTGCGGCAGTCAGGAGCTTTTAGAAATGTCAATTTCCTCCCGGCAGATTACAGGAGTTCCCTTCGATCAAAGCGTATGAAAAATATGCAACCTGGTGATGCAGGAGCTGCTGTAAAGTACCTGCAGAGCATGCAGCTAAACAATCCTTCTTTCTTTTATGCTGTCCAGCTTGATGAGGATGACAAACTGACCAACATTTTCTGGGCTGATTCCAAATCTAGAATTGATTTCAGCTACTTTGGTGATGTTGTTTGTTTGGACACGACCTACAAGATAAATGCACATGGCAGGCCATTAACTCTCTTCCTTGGAGTGAATCACCACAAGCAAATTTCAATATTGGGTGCAGCTTTGCTTTATGATGAATCAATGGAGTCGTTCAAGTGGTTGTTTGACACGTTCAAGATTGCTACAGATGGAAAGCAGCCAAAAACAATCTTGACAGATCAATCAACGGCAGCAAGTGCTGCCATAACAGCAGCATGGCCAGGTACAGTTCATTGTCTTTGTCCATGGCAAGTGTACCAAAATGCTGTCAAACACCTTAATCACATCTTCCAAGGCTCTAAGACATTTGCAAGAGATTTCAGCAAATGTGTTTATGACTATGAGGAGGAAGAGAGCTTCTTGCTAGGATGGAGAACTATGCTAGAGAAGTATGATCTAAGAAACAATGAATGGCTTCACAAGTTATTTGAAGATCGAGATAAATGGGCTTCAGTCTACAATCGACATATATTCACTGCAGATATAAAAAGTTCATTGCAGTTGGAAAGTGTCAGTAATGTCTTGAAAAAGTACTTGAGTCCACAGTTTGATTTGATGTCTTTCTTCAGGCAATACGAAAGAGTGCTGGATGAGCATCGGTACACAGAGCTACAAGCCGATTTTCATGCAAGCCAAAGCTTCCCCAGAATACCTCCCTCGAAAATGCTGAGACAAGCTGCCAACATGTACACACCAGTGGTTTTTGAAATTTTTCACAGAGAGTTTGAGATGTTTGTGGATTCAGTGATTTACAGTTGTGGGGAGTCTGGAATTGTATCTGAGTATAGAGTAGCAGTAACAGATAAACCTGGGGAGCATTATGTTAGGTTTCAATCCAGTGACTTCTCTGCTGTTTGCAGTTGTAAAAAATTTGAATCAATGGGTATCCAGTGTTGCCATGTGTTGAAAGTCCTTGATTTCAGAAATATAAAGGAGTTGCCGCAAAAATATTTCATAGCTAGATGGAAGAAGGATGTCAAATCGGCAAATACAGGCAATCAAGAATTTTTTAATGATGGAATTTCGCAAACTCCAAGCTCTTCTTTAAATGTTCCAGTGCCATTTATAGGTCAACAACACGTGCAATCAAATAATCAGCCTAACCATGTAAGTTGATCAAGCACAACCTTTAACCAAGAAGTTCCTTCTAATTCGTTACTTCAAATTGAGGTTCATACACATGGCAATCACAGGATGCTTCTGTTTCTAACTTCCATCAGCACGCCCTTCATGGAGATGTGCAAGGAAATCAGGTATGGCACATCAGTTCTTACTTCTTGAGACAATTATTATTTGCCATGCTAGCAGATTGGAGAATGTTGTTCACGAAAGAGCATGACTGATAGGATCTGAGAATTATAACCACAAAAGTCTAACCATGGTTCTTCTGCATTTCATACTTTTGGTTATACAGAATATTAGTTTCTATACAAAGCCCCAATAATTGCAACAGTACATAATAACATCAACTACTCTCAAAATTATACAGAAGAATAGTTTTTTTCCCCGCACTTTTGACTTTTGGTTGTTCTACAGGGTTATGCCTCCTTAGCAGGGGTGCACCAGCAGCCGTTTATTGGAAGTTTTCACCTGAACCATGAAACAGGCTTTTAATGAAAAATGGGGATGGGGCTTTTTCCCTGTTGTTCTAAAAGCCATGAAACGGGCCGTTGATTTTTTTCCTTGTTTTCCTCGCCTTTTTTTTTTCATGAGATGGCTAACTTTCTTGTAAAATTATAATGCATGTCTTCGTAGTATCAGAAATGTACAAGCCAGGTGGCTATTAGGAAACTATGTGTAGACGCTGCTAGTTGAACCTTGGAATTATAATTATTATTTTACAGCCAGAAATTCGATTCATGTTGTTTTTCCTTTTAAAACGTTCGATTAGGTTTAGGACGGTCATAAAGAGGGTAGCTTAGTTGGTGAGAGGTGTGGATGTATATCCCTACTACGGAGTGAGTCCACTCTGGCTCGGACTTGGCTGCTTATTTCTTCCGAGGAATTGCTAATTTATCTTTTGACGGGGGCGTATTCTCCTTATGACAAGTGATAATAACTCTCTTTCAAAGGTTCTTTTCTTGTGATAAGTTGCATCATCTTCTTTCTCCTCTTTTTTCCTTTTCCTTCAAAGGCTCTTGTCATATGACAAGTGATATCACATCCTCCTTTTCTTCTCGCCCTCTCCTTATGATAAGTCTCCTCCATTCCCTCCCTCTCAGACTCAAAATAGTTTTTGTATTTTAAATTTTCCCCTCAAAATTTTAAAGTATTTCTTAACTACTTTTGGAAGTTTTTTAAGCGAACTTTTCGAACCGAAAGTTTGTTGAATGGAAACTTTTCGAATTGAAAGTTTGTTGTATAGAAACCTTTCGATCCAGATGTTTTTGAATTCAATGTTTTCAAAGTTGAAACTTTTCTAATTAATTTTTTTGAGTTGAAACTTTTCCATTTGAAATTTTTTGATTGAAATTTTTTCAAGTTGAATTTTAAATCGAAATTTTTTGAACCAAAAGTTTTTTGAATCAAAACTTTTCGAACCGAAAGCTTTTGATTGAAAGTTTTTTTGAGTTGAAATTATTCTATTTGAAACTTTCTGAGTTGAAACTTTCTAATTTGAAATTTTTCGATTTAAAACTTTTCGTGTTGATTCTTTAATATTTAAGTAGCGTCAATCTATCAAGCTTTAATATTTGTGTAATTTTAAACCGTGTTGTTTCCTTTCCGTTTGGAAGAAGCTTAGTACAAAGACGACCAAACTATTATGCAATCATGATTCAGCGGTTGAGCGGTGTACCACTATCTGAATCTCTACACGTCTGCGAAAACAAAATGAAAAGAAAAACACAACGACCTGACCAACAAAACCCCATTTTCAAGGATAGACAGCAAATAATTGCACTGCTGCTTTCCAGATCGCTGTGTTGCACACTTCAACAACGCTTATGTTGCACAGGACGAAGTAGAGAACGAGAAATGAGACTAGTAAAATGGGAAGAAAAGGACGGGTTGTTCTTAGGCTAGGGATAATCTTGGGCGGTTTTCTTGGTCTGTCGTGAGCGCCCCTGACGAATTGGATGATCGCTGCTCATAGGCCATTAAATCCTGTTGCAGCCGATAGAGAAGGTGATCTCCGTGGTAAGTTGTCATACTTCCAACCGTGTCACATTCATTAATTCATTGGTGTCGACAGCTTTGATCACATCAAGAACAATTTCTATCCAGACTCCACACGTTTACTGTTGAATCCACAGCACAAGATACACAAACACTACATCCAAACTGATGCCTGGAGCCTACGAAGCTTCTACCTCCATTTGTCGAAGTTATCGTGCTTATCTATGTATACTTCGGATTTGGTACGCATACAGCGACGCAAAAAGTATGAAATATTTTCTCTGTGCAGAGACGAATTAACCAATACAGAGCAGAATATACGTTCACAAAACGCAGAGGGGTGATCAAATCAAGTATCAAACACAATTTGCACTCAATGTCATAGTTGCTTAATACGGCACAATGATCCCATCTCAAACACAAGTAATCAAATTACAACACTAAGATTCCATTATAAAATCAGAAATACTAACCAACGGTATACTATTCCACTCAAAATCGACGGTATAGCTCCCTACCGTTTGATCATTTCATTATATACAACACACCCTCCCATCGTGTCTCTCTCACCACCCACCCCGTGTCCAATCTCTTTTCATCCTCTCTGCCAACCATGGAGGTGAGCTAGGTGGCATCAGGCTTGGGGGCAGCCAGCTCCAGCTCACTGAGGTGGGCGGCAATGGGGATGATCAGATTCGACGCGGCGGGGCTGGGAGGCGAGCGGATCCGACGTGGCTTTGCAAGGCGATGTCAGGGGCGACCCCAGCTCCGGTTTCGGGGGGCGGTCTGATCCAGTTTGCAGCTAGGCTGGGAGGCAAACAAACACGGCATGGTGAGGCTGGGCGGCTTCGGGAATGGTCGGATCTAGCGGGGCAGCTTTTGTCCGCACAATCGCAAATCTAATGAGCTCACATCCAACCACGTCAACTGGCTACGAGCCCAACATCTAAGTTTGGTGATGGATGTGGTGACTCTGATCGTCATTTTTGTCACCGACGATAGGATCCAGTAGATCCGACGACGCTGACCTCGGATCCGATCGGATCTGACGGCGATACAACTTGGCGGCTCAGCGACACAGCGTGGAGCTTGGCTCAACACGGAGCTTAAGCACAGATTCGATGGCGGGTAGCATTGTTCAACTCTATGGCCGTGATGGTAGTCGGGGCCGAAATTGGAGAAGAGGTACATCGGCAGCAAACAGTGTCGGGCGGTTCTCAATGGCATTGTAGTGCTATCATAGTCAGGTGAGCTCACCAAAACTTGTTGAAATTTTTGTTGAAGCTTGCTGAAACTTATTGAAACATTTGGTTGAAATTGTTGAAACTTATTGGAACTCATCGGTTGAAACTTGGTCCATGCTCCCCCTTCGGCTCCTATACAATGCAACACCACCCTCCCCCTAGTCCTCACTCCACCATTGTTGCCACCACCTCCCTTCACCTCCTAATATTCTCTTGATCTTGTCGTCCCCGCCAACTTCCACTGCCACAACCCTCCGTAAGTTCAAGTTTCTTTGTGGTTTTGGTGATTGATTTTGGATTAATGTTTAATCACTATTTAATGACAAATCTAATCACTATGAGACTAACTCTTTTATTAAGTTTTATTTTTATTAGTCTCATTTGGATGAAAAATGGAAACCCCAAATGTATACATCGTACAACTCTATCATGTATATAGCATACTTTGGATTCAAGTTAGAAAGTGAACACCACCATAGTTTAAACCTCAATATGTTCATTTTGTGTCCAATTCCATATATACATGAATGCACACATTTAGGGGGAGTTCATACTTTCCTTGATGTTTCATAAGTATTGATCCCTTTCATATTGCCAAATAAATTAAGGATCATTACTTAGAAATAAATCATTGAGTATATAAAAACTTATGTAGTTGTAGTGTACTCATGGAAGAATAGGATAAACTCCAAAGCAATCTTAAATTGAATATGTGTATATTGATTCAAAGTTCAATTATTTATATGCACATATTTAATGGAGTTTACTCTATGTTTGATAGTCTCAATATTATTAATCCTTTTTCGCCACTCCATATAATTTGGATCATTACTTGAAAACCATCAAAATGAGTATATTAAACTTGTGTAGTTAATATATACTCATAATAATTTAAATTGTGTTCAGTTGTCGTCTAATCATAAGGCTCTTCATCATGTGTTGATGGTGTTCTTTATTGATTAAGAAAAAACAAAAAGTTCTTAAGTATATAAAGCATTAGTTGCATCAATATACTCAAGACAAATCAATATTTTTATTCAAATTGATTTGGGTTGTGGTCAATCATCAAGAAATAGATCGAAGGATCTTGGAGCATCTATTATGTGTTCATGGAGTTCGTTGATGATTTAGGCAACCGTGTTTGTTGGACTAACAATCTTCTATGAATTATGAAGTAGGTTGAGTCTAACGATGATGAAGATTTAGATGGTAGGCAACCGTGTTTGTTGGACTAACAATCTTCTATGAATTATGAAGTAGGTTGAGTCTAACGATGATGAAGATTTAGATGGTATCATGTGTTGATAGCCATCTAGTTGAGAATCGGGACAAAGAACGTCATTATGTGTTGATGAGCGTTAAGAAGAGATCCCGAAGTAAAGAGCAAAGGGGTTCATCATGTGTTGATAAACGAGACGAGATCTCGACTTGGAGAGAAGATGATGGTAATCATAAAAGCTCCAAGTGGATGTGCTAGAGGCAAAGGTATAACTAGCTAGGGCTAAGGATGTGTTCCTAGTCTTTTACCGATCTCAGTGTTTTGATAGGAGACCGGGTTGCTAGTTAGGTTGTGTTGACGTCAAAAACTTGAAGTAGGGTTTCTGACAGCAGCACACCAGACGAACACTTGGTTCAAGAGCGTGCCAGTCGATTTGACCTGGAACCGACAAGGTAAAAAATATAAAAATTCACTCAAAAGCCGATCGTAAAGATCAATCGGCTTAGACTCAATCAGCTTGAAGCCGATCAAGATCGAGGTAACAAGGTAAATCTAATTAGCCGATTAAGGCTAATCAGAAGATAAAGGTAGATCGATTCTGAAGAAGGCGATGCGCAACAAAATCAGAACAAATCAAACCTGGGGTGTAATTGACGAAGATCAACAATCGGCGATGCGCAACTTTATTGATCAAGATCGATTACAGAGACTAAATTACAAAAGCTACTCCTAGTCGACAGGAAGAAAGTAAAAGCTGGTTGATTGTATTGTGTTGTTGTTTTCGCAGCTTGCTCTGGTCCTTCTTTTATACCCTTCGGCCGATCGTGTCCGACTACAATACGTTTCAAATTTTGATCCGTATCGGCCTTATCTCGGACAGTTATTTCCTTAAAGATCTTGCCGTTACCAAAATATCTCCAAACCTTTCCATCCTGTCCGTTAATTCCGTATCTTTGACTTTATTGTCGATTTTGACCAGACTTGCCAAATTTTGGTGCAAACAGGTTGATGTACTATTAAGAGGGGTTGAGTCATTTAGCTTGAGTTTTATCATGTGTTGATGAACTAAATCCGGTTCGCTCTAGCTTACTCTCTTAAGTTGGCTTTTGCATGACACTCATATTTGCATGTGTTGCAAATAAAGGAAGCTCATATTTGCTTCTTAATTGATTTGGATTTTGCATGGAGCTAAGTTTTGGATGTGTTGCAAAAGAAGAAAAGTCATGAATTTAGTTTTAATGATTTTTATTTGCATGGAGCTAAGTATTTGCTTGTGTTGCAAATAGAGAAAGCTCATGCATTGGTTTCTTAGCTTGTGACTAGTAGAGTTATCAAATGTGTTTTTGTAAATTGCTAGAGATCATGTGTTGATTATCACAAAGCTAATCAAGTTTATTGCTTGGTGTTTGCAAATAAGTTTTGCAAAATATTGATATATATGCTTTTTATCTTGGAGCATGAAATAAGCTTTTACAAATGCATTTTGCAAAGTGTTGTGATCATGTGTTGATCATCTCTTCACTTAAAATTTGATCTTAGTTGGATTTATTTGCTTGGATTTGTTATTTGCAAATGTGTTTTGCAAATAAGCTGAAAGTTTATAGGATTGATCCTGGAGCATGTGTTGATATTTGCAAATGTATTTTGCAAAGTATTGGGATCATGTGTTGATCATTACATGGCTCAAGGGTTGACCTTATAGATTCTTGGTTATTTTTTTCAAATGTGTTTTGAAAATAAGTTGAAGTTTAATGCAATTCTTGGAGTATCACTACTACAGAAAACGTGATCACTGCCGGTTCTAAATCTTCATTACTGCTGGATATGGAACCGGTAGTGATTGGTCGACAGTGATAGTCGACTATCACTGTCGATTCTAGAACCGACAGTGATACCAATATCACTACCGGTTGTATGCGAACCGGCAGTGATACAGACGATTAGTAAATCCAAAAATCACTCGTTAAAATAAAAAAAATTATTTGCACCTAGAATACCCTGTATTTGCACGTTCGCAATTCACAAAGTCACACGATTTTCACGCGAAATACGCACGTGCGGTTACTAGGAGTCGAACCTTATTTGCACGTTCGCAATTCACAAAGTCACACGATTTTCACACGAAATACACACGTGCGGTTACTAGGAGTCGAACCTGTGACCTGCTGATCCGCGCGAACTCCCCTTACCATCTCAGGTAACATACACTTCTCAACTACTATATTATATATTTTCCTTTTATCCCTTTGTATCTGAAAGTTTCAACAATTATTTGGACATCTAAATGACTTCAAATAAAAAAGTTATCAACTAAAAAGTTGTAGATCTCATCGAGAGCTACAATTTTCATATAAATTTTGTCTCCATCCGACTCTATATGAAAAAGTTATGATTTTTCAAAAATATTATCACGGCACGTTCAGATTCCAAACCGGCAGTAATACTATTATCGTTGCCGGTTCATAAGCCAAACCGGCAGTGATACTTCCTTCATTATCACTATCGGTTCTTCTTAAGAACCGATAGTGATAATCTTATCACTGTCGATTTTTTTTAGACCCCGCAGTGATGAGTTACTATCATTGTCGGTTCTTCTTCGGTCGAGCATTTGTGCCAGTCTAGCTTATGAACCGACAGTGATAGTGCGATAGAACCGGCAGCGATAGGCCAGCAAGAAAGGGGTTTTTTGTAGTAGTATATGTGTTGAGGATTTGCAAATGTGTTTTGTAAATTGGTGTGATAATGTGTTGATCACCACATGGCTTCGAGAATTAACCTTTATTGGTTCTTGATTTAAAAAGGATGAAATCTATGTGAAATCATGTTGAAATCTATGCGAAATCATGTTTTCTTTGAAAAGTCTGCACTACCGCAATACTAGGGCCGGTACCGCCAGAGGTTGGCAGTACCGCTCACCTAAGGAACTTTGTCAACAAGATCGTCAACGCCGACAAGATGCAAATGATGAAGGACGTCAAGCAGGTGCGTCAGTGCCATGAGCAAGACGAAAATCACGCAAATTTCCTAGCTAGCTAAGTTGCTAAAAAGTCTCGTGCTTTTAGGAGACAATTGCCTAATTCTTTTCATTCCATGTTTGATGCAGATCAGCTTGTACATGGCGTTCCTTGATGCAGTTGCCGTCATAGGAGCATATCTTGGTGGGCACATTTTTCCCCTGAGTGGTTGATGACATGTTCTTGGGAGTTTCTTGAATCTATTTCTGACCCCCTAAGCATGCAGAGATCACGTGCTGGAGGATCATCGGCGAGAGGTCGGCGTTGCGAATGCGGTGGGAGTACCTGAAGGCGGTGTTGAGGCAGGAGATCGGGTTCTTCGACACCGAGGTGAGCACCGATTGAGGAAATATATTGTTGGTACGGATCCAGGAAGTCATGGGAGAGAAGGTAACGGGGCACACACCAATTGAGGAAATATATTGTTGGTACGGAACATAACTAACTAATTGTTCGATCTGCTGTATGTAAGTAAAGATGGTCGGCTTTGAGCATCATGTCTTCACCTTCATTTTCAGCTACGTGGTCGGCTCTGCCAAATCATGGAGGATTGCTCTCGCCGTCTTCGCCATCACGCCTGTCATGGTGTCCTGCGGCATCGCATACCAGGCCGTCTACGGTGGCCTTACCGCCAAGGAAGAGGTCAGCTGAGCCGATCACTCCTCGCCTCCATTCACACTTTCACAGCTAGCCACTCTTACTGATGAGTTGTGCACATGGATTGAAATCAATCTATTAACCTTTTGCTGTTCTTGAAAATTTGTGATTAACTAGGCATCATACCAACGCGCCGGAAACGTGGCCCAGCAGGCGATCAGCTCGATCCGCACGGTGATGTCCTTCGTGATGGAGGACCGGCTCGCCGACTGGTACGCGGAGTGGCTGGAAGTCGGCGCCGATCGGCATAAAGATGAGCTTCGCCAAGGGCGCCAGCATGGGGGTGATCTACCTGGTCACCTAGTCCCAGTGAGCACTGGCGCTGTGGTACGGCTCCAAGCTCGTCGCCAAGGGGGAGATCAAAGGTGGCGACGCCATCGCCTGCTTCTTCGGCGTGATGGTCGGAAGAAGGTACGCTCTATCAAGAACCTTTTGTTAAGGAACCTCGCTATCGAATAGTCCGAGGTTCCCGAACTGATCTAAATTGGAGAACAGAGAGAGATAGGTATATGGGAAGCGACGACAGAATTCTTTATTGATTTCTGAATACTTGTACATAGGGGACCCCTCCTCCTTATATAGTAGTCGCCTAGGGTTTTGGCTAAGGGACCATCGTGGGCTTTTCATTGGGCCACGTGGTTTCCCAACACTCCCCTTGGGCCCTTTGCCGCGAGATGCATATGCCTCATTAAAACTCCAGAAAAACCTAGTGGGAAAAATACTTGGAGAAAGAGTACATAGCATACGATTACTATGTTACACGAATTGCCTTGTTAAAACCTTATGCAAGAAAATTTCATGAAAAACTTGCTAAGGAAAAAGAGTACAATTCACCCAACTTCAATTGCTAATTCTTCGAGATGCATGTTAGGTATTCATAATTCATGTTCGAGATTCATGTGGGAGTATGTGAAATATCTCCCCCTAAAACATGCACTTCTCTAATCTCATCATTCCAATTCCTTTAATGCACCTTTCAAAGGTAGATGTTGGGAGTGATTTAGTAAACAAATATGCAAGATTTTCACATGACTTAGTATGCAATATTTTGATCTCTTTCATCTTATGCAATTCATGAGCATAGAAGAACTTGGGGTTGATATGCTTCGTGAGATTGCTCTTCACATAACCCATCTGTGCTTGGGCAACGCAAGCTGCATTGTCTTCGTAGATGATTGTGGGAGTTTGCTCAATGTTCAAACCACACGACTTCTGGATGTGGTGAACCATTCTTCGGAGCCATGCACATTCACGAGAGGCTTCATAGAAAGCAATGATTTTCGAGTGGTTTATCGACGTCGAGACAAGAGTCTGCTTAGACGACTTCCAAGAAATTGTTGTTCCTCCACATAGGAAAACATAGCCAGTTTGGGACTTGCCAGTATGCGGGTCTAATAAGTACCCATCATCGGCGTAGCCAACCAAATTCAATTCATTATTTCTTCTAAAGAACAAACCAAGATCTTTGCTTCCTTGGAGGTAACAGAAGATGTCCTTGATCCCTTTCCAATGCCTTTTGGTGGGTTACGCCTTTGTCACGGGCTAGCAAATTCACAATAACACAATGTCCGGCCTAGTGCTATTCGGAAGGTACATGAGCGCTCCAAGCGCACTCGGATATAGGAATTCTGCTCCCGAACTTCCTCCCTCTTCTCTAGGTGCAGTATGGGTCTAGGTGCGCTTGGAGTGACCTTGACCATTGGAGTCTTTGCGGGATATGCCTTTTCAAAGCCAAACCTTTCCAACACTTTCTGCGTGTAAGTTGATTGATGTACCAAGATTCCTCCTTGGACATGCTCAAGCTGCAAGCCTAAACAAAACTTGGTTTTACCCAAATCCTTCATTTCAAACTCAGACTTCAAGTATGAGCATACTTCTTTAATTTCTTCATCCGTCCCAATGATGTTCAAGTCATCTACATAGACGGAGATTATACATAATCCATTTGGAGATCGCTGTATAAACACACATGGACAATCTTCGCTGTTTGTGTAGCCTTTCTTGCAGAGAAAGCCACTCAAGTGATTGTACCACATTCTTCCTGACTGCTTTAGCCCATACAGTGATTTCTCCAATTTCACACTGTACAGGTTTCTATTTGCTCCGTCTTGGTTCGGGATAGGAATTCCTTACGTACTTTCATGTATATCTCGAATCCAAATTTCCATACAAATATCTTTGTGACAACATCCATTAGCTTCATTCTCAACTTCAAGTTGATGCCATTGAGATCAAATATCTAAAGGTAATTCCTCCCATGACCGGAGAATAGGTTTCTTCATAATCAACTCCGGGACGTTGAGTGAAACCTTGAGCTACAAGCCTTGCCTTGTACCTTACGACTTCATTGTTTTCATTCCTCTTAGAACAAAGACCCATTTATGACCTCTGGGGTTTATATGGGGAGGTGTGCGACATCTGAGCAAACACCTCTCTCTTGTTCGGAGAGACTAACTCTGCAGATGATTGCCTTTTTCCATTCTTCCCAATCTAGCCTTTTCTTGCACTCTGCGAGAGATGCGGGCTCGGGATCATGATCAATGATCGAGGCAATCTTCTTTGCAAGTATGCATCAACGTTGGTGTTGCTCTATTCGAGATTCTCTTGTTATTACAAAGTTTATGGCCATTTCTTCATGGGGTGCTTCATGCACTTCTACTTGCTCTTATTGCTTTTCTCTATCGCAGAGCAAGTTCCTTTAGCTTTCATCGCCTATGTGTGCGCACACATTATTTCCGTGCTTCTGTAGTGGAAGATTCAAGTGCGAATTGCCTTTCTGTTGGTTTCTTTCCAGTGCAGTCTCAACCGGTTCCCTTCTTTCCTTAGGGTATTTTCGTGATTGGTTGTGGTAAGTCCTCTGCTTGATTTTCTCGAGACGTTTCGGGTACTTTGGGTTTGAGAGCCATATTTCTGTTCTTTTTCTTTGAGGCCTCTGAACAGTGAGGATACCTTCTATTTTCTTTGGTATTTCCACCCTCTCTAGTGCATTCCTTGCGGGTACATGCGACTTAACCACGCCTTCCGATCACAAAATGATCGGCCAGTTCATTTGCTAAATTGCAAATCAATTATCTTCGGACTTCTTGATTTGCTTCATTAGTGCGGGGTCATGTGGGGATCGGTGGAATGCCATATGATTTCTCGGCCTTTTTCATCCAAAGGTTGATTTCCTCCCTAATGACGGAAAGCGGTCCTCGTCAAAGATGCAATCGAATCGGGTCAGATGCAAGTCTCGATCATGGGTTCGGATACGATTATGGATGCACTCTCATAACCAACGTATATCCCGGACTTTGGAGAGGGCCCATTGCAATCCATGAGGGGTGGTATAGGTACATATACCATACACCCAAATTTCTGAGATGGGAGATCTTGGGATGATCTCGTGCACAAGCCGCATAGGGAATGGATGTTGTAGGCGAAGGTGCAAATTGATAAGAGCTGCTGCGTGCGGATGCGTGTCCCCAACGGTGTTGGGCAAGTTACAACTCTGCAAAAGCGATGCGGCAATGAATTTAATCATCTTTATTAGTGCTTGACTAGCCCATTCTGCGTATGGATATGCGATGCAGTGCTCAATCGCTATCCTGTTGCCGTGCAATAATCATCAAATGCCTTTGAAGTAAATTCTTTGGCATTGTTCATTCTAATGGACTTCACGCGATGATCAGGGAAAGCATTCTTAATTCTTATGATCTGCGAGATCAGTTTTGCAAAAGTATGGTTTCTTGTTGATAATAAGCATACATGCGACCATTTTGAGGAAGCATCGATGAGCACCATAAAGTATCGAAACGGCCCTGACAGGGGCTGAATCGGTCCGCAAATATCCCTCTGGATGCGTTCCAGGAATGCAAGAATTTCACTTTGCACTTTCATGACAGAGGGTCTAGTTATTAATTTCCCGGTGGCACATGCAGCGCACACGAAATCTTCATGATTCGAGAAATTTTTAACATTAATGTCGTGACCTTGTGAGTTGTTAACTATATTTCTCATCATTCTAAGACTAGGATGGCCTAATCTACCATGCCATAAAGAAAATAACTCAGAGCTTCTAAAAACAGTCTTCAAGGAAGTATACACTTCAAGTGCATGAATATTCGTGTAGTACAACCCAGATTCATATGAGGGACATTTTTCTAATACCATTTTTCCACATACTGCGTGCTTCACAATGCACAAGTATTCTTTGCCATTTTCTTCATTGGTTTCTACGTGAAAACCATTGGCGCGGATGTCTTTGAAGTTTAAGAGAGTGCGCGTTGATTCAGGGTACAAAAGGGCTTCTTCAATTACCAAAGTTGTACCCATAGGCAATATAATAGTGGCTCTTCACGAGCCTATTACATATGAATAAACCTGCGATCGTAGTAATCTTTATAGCGTTCTTCGTGATCGACTGGAAGTATTTAGACTCTCTTAAGATGGTATTTGTTGTGCCACTATCAACAATGCATATCTCTTGCATATCTCTTCCATTTGGGCGCTACACGATTTCTAGATCAAAGAAATATAATTCCAATCAGATAAATGCAAAATAATTCAAATATTGCTTGCAAATTTGAAGAATACTGGAATAAAGAATAAATTGCATGTTTATTCATGGGAGAAGTATGCTCTTCTAGAGCTTACAATTCATTATTCAAAAGAAAATGCTAACAACCATAATATAAAAAAATGCATTAAACAGAATCTGTAAAATATGCATTAATTTCTGCTTCTATGTCATCGACAGAAGTTTTCTCTTCATTTGCCATAATATTAGCTGCAGCGTCGATGTTCAGGCTATTCTGTGAGGATGAGACAAGTGGTTTATCTTCATCCATGGCATCATTATCACCGATATTGGCGAAGTGCGCCTCTGCGGGAGCGTTTTCTTTTGCCTTCCTCTTAGTCTGATATGTGTTGATCACTTCCTTGGATTCTCGACATATCTTCGACCAGTGTCCCCAAGTGCCACACCTGAAGCACGTTTGGTTCTACTGTCCATACGGCTTAGCGTGCGCCTTTTCTTTGTCATCCTTTTTCACTGGAGCTTTGGACTTTCCTTTGGCCTGAGTCCTCTCTTTCCCACCCTACTTGCCATTCTTTTTGTTAATGGGCTTTCTCACCTTGTAGCTATTGGCATTGACTTCTGTGCCAGTGCCTCGTCTAGGTGGCTGCGAGACGTAGTTCTTGCGTAGAACATCGTCTTGCGATTCCGCAACTTGCATTACATCAATCAGTTCGCTATACTCCTTGTATGCGTCCTGATGATAGCTGCGTGCACTCTGGATAGCATTTGGGTGGAAGGTGGAGAGTTTTCCCATTCTTCTCCTCATCTGTGATCTTCTTGCCACATAAGGAGAGATTGATACAAATTCTGTGCAAGGCAGAATTGTACTTGGCCACTGTTTTAAAGTCTGCAAATCTCAGGCGCACCCAATCTTGCTGTGCTTGGGGCAAGATGGTGTACTTGAGCTTTTCGAACCGCTTCTGAAGTGCAGTCCAAAGCTCATGTGCACTCTCCTCAACCATGTATTCGTTCTTCAAAGTGGCTGAGAGGTGGTGCCTGAGAAAATGCAAGGCTTGATCGTTCTGCTCGGCAGTAGGTTTCGCGTCCTGCGAGGACCCTAGACCAATCGTTGCACGGAGCTTCTTGCCCCTAAGAACGATCTTCACGTCCGATGCCCAAGTGAGGTAGTTCTGACCGTGCAGGGCCAGTTCTTCAAACTCACGATTCACGATGCCGAACATCTGCATGTTTTCAAAAATTCCGATATTAGATTACTGCGTGTAATCTAATAGAAAATGGTTGCAAAAAGCATAAAGAACAGAATATAAATTGCTATATATTGCAAAATACAAAATAAAGCAATCGATTCAAAGTTCATAAAGAATATTCATAAAACAGAGAAATAAAGCTAGAAAAATTAAAAACAGAGCCAAATAAATCTTCTGGATTTTCGGCAATTTTTTCAAAATTTTCTGCAATTTTTCCCTTCTTTTTTCTCTCTTCTTTTCTTTTTCTTCTTCTTTTCTCATTTTTCGTTTTCTTTTCTTTTTTCTTTTGCCGGCCGAACGGCTTAAATGGGCCTTGCCCTGGCCCATGCTTGCGCTAGGGTTTCCCCGTAGCCACGCGCGCCCGCGCCGCATTCCCCACGCGCCAGCGCCGCCTCCATGCTTCTTCTTCCCCACGCGCTCGCGCCGATGGCATTCGAGGCGACGGCGGCACAATGAGGAGGCGGCGGCGTCGGCCGGCCGGGCGCCGCCGCCAGTGCGACACCGCCGGGCACCTCCTCGGGTGCCGTCGGGCGCCGGGCGCCGCCACATCTTCGTCGGGGCCGCGTGGGCGAGGCGGCGGGCGGCGTGGCGCGAGCGCGGGCGGGCACGGCAAGCCGGGCCGGCGAGGCTGCGGGACAGGCGGCGTCGTCGGCTGCCACGGACGCGGCGCCGCAGCGGCGGGCGGCCGGGCTGGGCGTTTGGCGGCGCGGTGCGAACGCGAAGCGAGCGGCGGCGCCGCTCGGCGATCTGCTTGCTGCGCGCGGCGATCTGCGCTGCGAGCGCGGTGCCGAGGCGCCGCACGAGGCGCGAGCAGGCGACAAGCGCGGCGGCTTCAAGCCGAGGCGGCGGCGCGGCGGCCGGCGGCGGCGATATGCGATGCCGGGTTCTGGCAGCCGTATGGTGGCCCGAACGGCGCGCCGGCGGCGGCGCGCTTGCTTGCGTGCGCGTCGGCGGAGGTGCCGTGCGGGTGCCGTGCACGGTGGCGGTGGCGCGACTCGGCCGAGGCCAGCGAGGGCGCGGCGAGCCGGGCCGGCGCTATGCGCGCGGTGGCGCGAACGAGCCGACGGCTGCGATGGCGACACGGCCGCAGCGCGGTGGCGCGCACAAGCCGACGACCTTTTTTTTTCTTCAATGTATGAACAGTACCAATGTGCCACAATCTTGATCTGCAAGATCAAAATACTGTAGCTTCGAGCTATCGTCGTGTAGCTTCATGCCACGAGATGAACGATATCGAATGCGTAGGATAGATGCATGCATAGAAAAAGAACCGATTAGATTCAATCGCTAATTCTCACCTTTTCAATCTAATCACCGATAGAGCTTCGTGCTGATAACGTGTTAAGGAACCTCGCTATCGAATAATCCGGGGTTCCTGAACAAATCTAAATTGGAGAACAGAGAGAGACACACAGGTATATGGGGAGCGACGACAGAATTATTTATTGATTTCTGAATACTTGTACATAGGGGGGACCCCCTCCTCCTTATATAGTAGTCGTCTAGGGCTTTGACTAAGAGACTATCGTGAACTTTTTATTGGACCACGTGGTTTCCCAACACCTTTCACGGCGCCAACGTGCTATCTGTTGTTGCAACAATACGTTCTTTTCGCTGATGCGTGGTGCCCTGGAAACGACCGTGCAGGGGCTTGGCGTTGTCGCTATCCTACTCGGTGCGGTTCACGCAGGGGACGGTGGCGGCGGGGCAGGTGTTCTAGATCATCGAACGGGTGCCGGAGATCGACGTGTACGGTGCCGGCGTGCGGGCGCTGTCCGCTGTGAGGGGGCGGTTGGAGTTCAAGGATGTGGAGTTCGCGTACCCGTCGCGGCCGGAGGCGATGGTCCTGCACAACCTCAACCTGACCATCCCGACGGCGAAGACGCTGGCGCTGGTGGGCGTCCGCGGCGGGGGCAAGTCCGCCATGTTCGCGCTCATCGAGAGGTTCTACGACCCAACGCGAGGTGGTGCACAACAGAACACAGCAAGTGTAACACGCGACACGCCGTGCGCCGCAGTTGCACGTACGATGGGGTGGTCCATGACAATCTTTTTGTGTCGTGTGGGTGTAGGATCGATCACGCTGGACGGGCAGGATCTGGTGTCGCTGAATCTCAAATGGCTGAGGTCGCAGATTAGCCTGGTTGGGCAGGATCCCATCCTCTTCTCCACCTCCATCATAGAGAACGTGATGATGGGGAAGGAAAACGCGACGTGGCAGGAGGCCAGCTCGGCCTGCAGCAAGGCCAAAACTCACACCTTCGTCCTGGGCCTCCCTGATGGCTACGGCACGCAGGTGAGCAACCAAATCCATGAGCTACAAATATCATAAATCATCTGTTAATGGGCTCTAATCTCTCTTATTTTTCCAATCTAATTTTACTTTCAAAAAACAAAATCAATCTATTTTGGGCCGACGACGTTTAGGTTGGGGACCGTGGGGCCCAGCTGTCAGGGGACAGAAGCAACGCATTGCACTTGCGTGCGCCATCATCCGCTACTAGAGTTGGGCATTGTGCTGGGCAGGCACGGGCTCATCGTGTTTTGTGTCTAAATCGTGTCGGTGCGGCGACCGTCGTGCCTGCCGTGCCGTGTCGGCCTGGCTCGCCTTCAATGAGCCCAAGCACGACCCCATTTGAGCTCTATGACTGCTTCGTGCAGCGTCGGTCCAAGCCTGGCCCATTTGCACTATTGCGATGAGAGGAAAAGAGCCAGATATGCATGGAGTTGAGGCAGTGGATACAGATATTATGGGAAGAAGAACTAAAATTTATTTATTCTTAAACTATTATAGAGAGCGAGAGGATGTGCTGAACACGGACGAAAAGAGGGGGCAATGGGCGAGAAAAAGAGTGAGAGAGACAGGCGAGAGAGATTGAGAGAGGGAGAGAGAGAGCTGAGAGAGATTGAGAGAAACGGGAGAGAGAGAGCTGAGAGAGATTGAGAGAAACGGGAGAGAGAGAGTAGCTTCTTGCATCGTCTCTCAATCTTTATCAGCTTTCTCTCCCCTCTTGCCGTCTCTCTTAGCTCTCTTTCTCGCATGTTTTTCTCAATCTCTCTCAATTCTCTCTCATGTCTTTCTCAATTTCTCTCAGCTCTCTCTCTCTCTCAATCCCATAATTAAAGGGTCGGACGATTTATCCTTCCATAATCTTCTGGAGCTTGAAGTTTACGGTGATGGCTAGTGCTCTAACATCGATGTAGTGGCACTGCATCCCCAAATTAACCATATCCTACCTCGTATTGTTGTGATACCTAGATTCTATTCTCTTGAAACTGATCGTCTCCTAAATTTGTCTATGTAATGAAATATACATATGTCCTCGCCCTGTGAATTACTCCCTCAGTCCATTTTTATAGAGCGCACTTTACTTTTGATTTTGTCCAATAATATTAGGCGCATGCTTCCAATGACCATATTAAATCTGATTGCACTCTTTCGTATGCATTGAATTACATTGTTTTTCTCGGTGATCCTCGATAATTGCTTGTTAACTTAAATTTAAAATATTAATTTAAATAGTAAATAAATAATTTATATATCAAATTACGTTAATTTTGAAATAATCTTGATAGTAAGTAAACTTCCCGTGGCCCTCCTCTTGGCGGAGCGCACTCAGCATAATTTATTAATGTAGTCAAGCGTTGGGAGTTGGGATTTGGGAGACCCCAACTCCACGCTGTTCTGGATATCTGGTTTGGTTTAGTTCATGAGGCGTTGGGCTGAGGCTCTGGTCCCAGTCTCCCAGAGACCCCAGTCACTACTCACCCCACCCCGGCCCCGCGCTGTGGGGCCGACGCCCCCTCACCCCTTGTCGTTCTTGATTCCTCTGCTCTCCACCCGTGGTCGCCTCCCCTATCCCCTCCCTGTGAACCCCCTCCCTCACCGCGAAGTCCCTTCCCTCCTCGTGAGCGGCAAGGTGGTGCGGGAGGTGAGCGACGGCTCGGCCGAGCGGTGCAACGGAGGAGCCGAGGCGGCAAGGCCTCGGCGGGGCGGGAGGTGAGCTACCGCAGGAGGCAGAGCGGCTGCGGGACGGCCACGGGAGGAGGGAGGCGGAGCGGCTGCACGGGAGGAAGGAGGAGGAGCGCCTCGTGGGACGGGAGGCGGAGCGGCCATGGGAGGAGGGAGGCAAGGCGGCGCGAGGGAGGCGGGCCAAGCTGCTTGGCGGTTGGGCGTGTGCCCGGCGTGCAAGGAGTCGCGGGAGGTGGCCACGCACGAGGTGGGCCAGACTGCTCGGCTTGGTGCGTGCCCTGCCGCATGTCGGCGTGCCGCCGTGCCGCCCGAAGACCTGTGCGGGCCGAGCCGGGCCACCCGTTGTGCCCGGTTAGCAGGACTGGCACGTAATGAGCAAACTTGCTGGGCTGGCACGGCCGGATCTGAATAGTTCTGTACTGGGCCTTGGGCCAGGCTAGGCGGGGCGTGCCTTATGCTGGCTCGAAATGGCCTGGGCCCAGATGCCCACCTACGGCGACCCGCGCGTCCTGCTGTTGGACGAGCCGACCAGCGCGCTGTCCGTCGACCGCATCTCCGTCAGCCGCACCGTCCTCGTCATCGTCCATCACCTTGCCACCGTCCGCAACTTCGACACAATCGCTGTCCTCGACCGCGGGGCCGTTGTCGAGTCCGGCCGCCACGCCGACCTCATGGCCCGGGGCGGCCCCTACTCCGCCCTGGTGAAGCTCGCCTCCCTCAGCAACAGATCCGACCCGTCCCAGCCCAGCAAGCCCGCTGCTGCTGGCGCAGCGGCGTACAACAGCTCCACCGACGAGTCGGGGTACGACGTGTCGGTGTCCAAGTCATGGTACGGCTTTCGCACGATGCAAGAAGAGGCGGAGAAGAAGGATGCGCACGACGGGAAGGACGCCAAGGTCAGGGTCTCCGATATATGGAAGCTGCAGTGGCGAGAAGGCCCGTTGCTGACCCTGGAGTTCCTGATGGGCATACACGCCGGCGCGGTGTTCTTGGTGTTCCCGCTGCTTCTTGGCCAGGCCGTCGAGGTGTACGTCGACGACGACAAGGCGAAGATGAAGCGGCAGGTGGGGTACCTGGCCATGGCCGTGGTTGATCTCGGCGTGGTCTGCATCATGACCATGACGGGGCAGCAGGGTCTGTGCGGCTGGGCGGGGGCCCGGCTCACCATGCGCGTCCGCGACCGCATCTTCCGCGCCATCATGCGGCAGAAGCCCGCGTGGTTCGACGAGGAGGACAACGCCATGGGTATCCTCGTGACGCGGCTCGCGCGGGACGCCATCGCGTTCCGGTCCATGTTTGGCGACCGGTACGCGGTTCTGCTGATGGCCGTGGGCTCGGCCGGCGTCGGCCTCGGCATATGCTTCGTGCTGGACTGGCGGCTCACGCTGGTGGCCACGGGCTGCACGCCGCTGACGCTCGGCGCGAACTGCCTCAACCTGCTCATCAACGTGGGGCTAGGTCCGACGACAGCGCGTATGCGCGGGCCAGCAGCGTCGCCGCCGGCGTCGTGTCGAACGTGCGCACCGTAGCGGCGCTCTGCGCACAGGACAGCATCGTCGGTACGTTCTACCGGGCGCTGGAGGGCCCCGCGGCCAAGGCCCGGCGGAGATCACAGCTCATGGGCCTCATCCTCGGACTCTCACAAGGCGCCACATACGGCGGCGCCTACACTACGACGCTCTGGGCCGGCGCCTACTTCATCAAGAACGGCGAGTCCACCTTCGGCGACGTGTCGAAGATCTTCCTCATCCTGGTCCTCAGCTCCTTCTCCGTTGGCCAACTGGCCGGACTCTCCCCCGACACGTCCGGCGCACCGGCGGCCATCGCCGGCATACTATCCATCCTGAAACGCCGGCCAGCAATCGACGATCACGGCACCAAGCGGCGCACCATAAAGGACGGGAGGCCCATCGACGTGGAGCTACGCGAAGTGACCTTCGCGTACCCGTCGCGCCCAGACGTGACGGTGCTGAACGACTTCTCGATGCGCGTTAAGGCCGGGAGCTCGGTGGCGGTGGTCGGCGCAAGCGGGAGAGGCAAGTCGACGGTGGTGTGGCTGGTGCAGCGGTTCTACGACCCCGTCGACGGGAAGGTGATGGTCGGCGGCGTGGACGTGCCGCGTGCGGGAGCTGGACCTCAAGTGGCTCAGGGGGGAGTGCGCGATGGTGGGCCAGGAGCTGGCCCTGTTCAGTGGGTCCATCAGAGATAACATCGAGTTTGGCAACCCAAAGGCCCAATGGGCCGAAATCGAGAAGGCTGCCAAGGAGGCCAACATCCACAAGTTCATCATTGGCCTCCCGCAAGGCTACGACAGCCAGGTCTACTAACAATTTCAATTTCAAGAAGGAGAATCATTTCTTAGGTCAACATTAAGCGTTCGTAAATTGCAATTATGTTTACGTGACGTAGTTCACTTGAATTGTTGAACCAACGTTTGTTTTGATCAGGTTGGAGAGAGCAATTTGGAGATTCTTGACGTGTCTTCTGTGACAAATTTTTATCAGGAACATAAATCTTTTCTTGACTATTATTCCATTATGCATGTCAATAGAATCTTTCAGAGATGTACCATGACCACCACATGAATAAAAATATGCAAAAGTATACGAATTAGATGGAATGTCCATGTTGACAATATATGAACTCCGGACACCTGACAATGATACAGCGGAATGGGGAGAAGAAAAATATGAGGGAGAAAGATTGTTGCAAATAAGATGAGAAATCTCGTTTGATGAGACGGGTGAGCTGCTGTTTTTGATGGCATTAGCTTAGCGGATTGATGTGGTCATGCCATCACCTTGAGATGGATTTGGTGAGCAAACTGGATGGTGGAACTTTTCTAATAACTGAGTGATTTTATTTTATTCATGGTAGTGGTGAGCATTATGTAGGTGGGAAAAAAGAAGAATAATATAGATCAGCTCAACAAATATCTTGCATAAGCGTGATGTCTCGTGCAGATTCTGACGTTCATTTGAAGTGGGGTTCGTCTTTTAGTGGTAGTAGTTAAGGTCCACAAGGATCAGAGGACTAATATTAAGCCATTTTAGCTACAAGGATATGGAGTACCAATTAACTATCATTAATATACCTTGGTAAATTATACAATTGGATATATTTCATGCTCTCTCTAGGTAGCAGCGGCAGAAGTGAGACGGAGTCTTAGCAAAACATTTCACATCTCAGCCCACAACAATTTCTTGTTCAGAATAAAAATAGGGAACAAACTGTTATCTTCTTTAGAAGTCGACATTTCGTCGTAGCACGATTGCTCGTTCAAGCTCTGAGCCTCTCGATTTTGTGAGGTCAGAGGCACAGATCCTCATATATTCATGAAACAATAAAGGATACATCCCCTTATTTTGGTGTCCAGTTTCTTCTTCTTTTTTAAACGATTTTTTTCTGTCTCAGCCTATGCTAGTATAGCAGTATAGTTTACAACTTCTGAGGTAGTATTCTGAAGGGGAATAGAAGAAACCTGTCTGGCTTGGCTAATCATATATGCTTGACGTAGTCGTTTATGGAGTAATCTCTTTCGATACTTCTCCTAAGCAACGACGGCATGATCAACAAATAATTTTTTTGAGCGGACGATCAACAAATCTGCCATCTCCACTTATTAGCGACAAGGAGCCCAAATTCCATTAAACAGTACTAGCTCCTACAATTAATACAACTGCTAGTGCTAGTTTATTTATTAAGGGCAAATGAGAGCAGTACTACTACTACCACCATTGTTGCAGAATTGGAGAAGCTTGCACGCTACCAGAAAACCTAAATTTTCGCATGAACTTCACCATAACATCCCCGTGGCCTCCACTAAAACCCAAAGCTGGACCAGATCAGCAAGGGAGGTTAGGATAGGAATCTTCAGAGTTTCCTCTTCCTCTCGAGGCCAAAGAAAAACTAAAAGGATCGGGACGGCAAGCGGACCCACGTAGAATTTGGCACGTTGCGAACATGGGAGGATGAACTGCGTATCCGCTATCCAGGCCGGTCGGTCAGGTCAACCTGTCTAGCGGTGGGCATTATTTCACCGAAACCGAAAAATCAAACCGAATCGAACTGAATTAATCAAAAAATTCGGTTTTTTCGGTGTTCAGTTTTTTTTTGCACAATTCAGTTTACAGTTTTCAGTTCGGTTCTCTTGTTCAAAAACTGAAAGAATAAAAAACCCGAATAAGAGCTCGCAGTCACAGATTAGGTTACACAACAAAATTCTCCATCCCCTAGGTCGAACTCGAATCACCCCCATTCCATTCGGCCATTCCCTGTCGGCGTCGCCTCCCTCCTCCCGAACTCCCTCCGGCTGGCGGATGCTCTGCGCACTGCGCTTCTTCGGCTGGCGAGGTAAAACTCCACCTAATAAATTTTTAGATCTGAGGTGATTGATGGATGGAATGGGTGGAACCGTAGAAGGTTGAGGTAATGAGGTTAATGGTTATTATGTGTTGATTAGTGGATCTTGCGTGCACGATAGACAGGCGAGCAGTGAGCTTGGTTCTGTAAGACATGGGCTCATCCTGACTCCTGAGAGTTCAAGGCTTCAAGTTGTTAGATAGCACATCAGCATTGCAGGTTAACTGTCACAGCATGTTTGTATCCTCCTTCACATATCACAAGTATGTCAATTAGATCGTTCATGGGGTTAGTAGCACTTCGTATTACAGGACACAACTTACATCATCAGCAACGAATATACAGAGAAACAAGTATCAACTCAATTAGATAGCTATGAAAAGGATTGGCTCCCTCCATTATGCTCCCAGATGGCTTTGGGTATAATGCTCATTGATTTTCATAAAACAAAAGGAATTTACTGTATATATGGTTCTTGATATGTTTTGTGTGGCACTGGTCGTTAGACTATGGTTAGTCTTGATCTTACCCAAATCATGAAATGATACCCCTCTTTGGTATTTAAGCATATTGGAGGAGCAACTGCTTGACCTCCTTTTGGTCTCTAGCCGAATGGAATCACATGCTTTGATCTCTCCTCCCCGTGTTCATGTATCCATTGCCGTGATATTGCAGCCAAGTTGCCTACCCCTAGCTATACATGCTCTAACCCTTCTGAGAAAATTCGGTTTATCGAAAACCGAATTAACTAAACCGAATTATTTCAGTTAATTCGGTTCGGTTTTTGCTTTTGAAACAAAAAGTTCGGTTTTCAATTTTTAAAAACCGAAATATTTTTATACCGAATAAATCAAACCGAACAAATCGAAAAAACCGAATGCCCACCCCTAAACCTGTCCAACAAGCGCGTGGGGCAAACAAAGAAGCCTTCGTATGTTTAGCCTCCATACACGTTTTTTTTTCATCTTGATTTCCTTTGGAACAATATTAAAATATATCCTTCTTCTCGACCGTGAAAGCACCAACAAGTGGCATGTGTCACATATTGTGCTCCTCTACCACAACAGATTGCTGGCATCACAGCGGCTTCGTTCACTGCGATAGCCCCCAACAAGCGCGTCAATTCGGCGGGCCCCACCTTCCTATCGAGCTCGAGTACTGCAGTAGGTACATTTCAAGTTTGGGCACCGCGGTACCTCTCAGGTACCGCGGAAACTCGTCTGTCGTGGTGGGTGCAATATCAACGACATGTTGCAGTAGGTAATACATGTCGGTGCTTCTGCGATTGGGAAATAAACTAGATTTATAATTTTATTTGAGAGAAAACCAAAGATTAAAAAAGACGTGCAAAGGGGCGGCAAATAGGTGAAAGAGGTACCGCGGAAACTTGTCTGTCGCGGTGGGTGCAATATCAACGACATATCGCAGTAGGTAATATATGTCGGTGCTTTTGCGATTGAGAAATAAGTTAGATTTATAATTTTATTTGAGAGAAAACCAAAGATTTGAAAAAAACAAACGTGTGAAGGGGCGGCAAATAGGTGAAAGCTTCACAGAGCAAACGCGGCGGCAACGAAGCAGATATGTGCGCGGATGAGTGTGTACACGGGAGAGTAGAGGCCAAACCGGACGGACGGTTGACGCTGCGGTTTGCGCAGCTAAAGCTGTGCGCAAGGCATGGCGTGGTGGTGGCGTCGACCCGCTGCGGGCCGACGGTTGCGACGCCGACGCGGCACCGGTTCCGCGCTCGACCGGGATCGGGACCTCCCTCCCACCCGTTGTATTCTTCTATCGTTCTACGCACTCGCTGATTAGTAAGTGATTCCCGGACCCTGTGAAGAGATGATCCAGAGAACGATGAACCTCGTACAAGATTTCGAGACCACAATTCGGAAGAAAATGAATGATACGCAGCACGTAAAAGCGTGCCATCGATAAGCTCAGGCCTTGTAGCAGTCGCATTACTCATGAGCCGAGCCCTTAAGTGTCACTAATATAGTGCCAGTGCTAACGCTACGACGGTAGTACATCTGCTTATCAATTAAATAAAAGATAAGTATGAATATAATATTTAATAATAAATAATCTTGTGATCACATTGTACGTACTACATATTTAGAAGGAGAGCGGACATTGTACGTACTACATATTTAGAAGGAGAGCGAATCAAACAAGAAAATAAACAGAAAGGATTTGCATGCAAGGAAACCATACTTGAATTGCCAAAACTGTATGTACTACATATTTGGAAGGAGAGCGAATCAAATAAGGAAATAAATAGGGAGGATCCGTATGCCCAAAGGTGTTGTCCTTGATCTCCTCCACGTCTCGCTCGCCAGATCGCCTCATGTGCGGCGTCGGCAACCTCCGCCGCCTCCGCTCGATTACAAAGTGCGCGTCCATCTCCGTGAGCCGATCGCGCGACGCAAGCCCTGGTGTAGTCGGCGCCGGGCGGAGTCGAGCGCCATGTGCGGCGATATGTCATCTGGAAAATTTGGACCAATAATGGCTTCCTAATTGTCATCCAAATATGAATGCTAACATATAGCACCATTTGTGCGTCCTGATTGAGGCTAATTATTATTAGAATATCTGTTACTTCCTATAGTGTATTTAGGAATAAGTCCTAAAATGAACTTATTCCTTATATTTATCACAAGATAATTGCATTTCATACACACATTCCTTATATAATATTTTTCGCTAAATAATATTATGGCGGCAGTACGTGAGTGCCTTGTATAGGATGTGGTGCACATGTATGAATGGAAGAAAATTAAGCGCGCGATTCATAGTACTGACTGGTATGGTAAATATTGAATCGAAATCAAAATGGTTTAGATTTGCAACATAAATTCCATATATATAGTTCAATTGAAATATATATGTGCTGGCTCTTCTGTTGTGGGCCACATGAATGAATGAGTTAGACACATTAAACAACAGCCATCGGATGTGGGTGAGTAAAACTGAGGAAAGATCTGAGACGTTCATTTTGATGAATGCAAGTTTCTGGGGACGTTTTGCTGGGTGCACGAACATTGGACCATCTCTAATGAGGTGCATTATTTAGGATGGGCGTATAAAAAATTACTTAGGTGCATTATAAAAGGGGTATAGATGTTAGGCTGCTCCACTCGAGCTTGACACGCACTGATACGACACATGGACCGAGTATGTACTGCTTACTTTCTGGTAAGCTGGGGCCGAGGGTTGCTCATCCCCACACGTCAGTGAGAGCTGGGAACGACGCCATCGTTTGGCCTCCTCTAGCACGAAACTGACATGCGGGCCAGGGGTGTCAGGGACAGTTACGGGCAGTTGGAAGCCCCTCGTTGCCTACCTCGTCTCCTTTTTATTCCGCCTTGGAGAGCCCCAACCGCCGCTTGGTGACTTCTCCCCTCCCCTTCTCCGCACGCCGCACCCAAAGGTACTATTCCTCTCTTCCTCCCATTCCTTTCCCACCGCCTGTTCGATGAAATGGTGCAACCACAGATGCTGCGGTTGTGTTGTTCAGTTGATGCCGTGCTTCTCCTCCAGTGACCAAGAAAACGTGTTCTTGTTCAAATTGATGTGTGTCTTTCTTGTTCAAGGAATTTGTAGGCTGTTTCTTGGTGGTTCTGTAATCTGTAGATGCTCTGGTTCTTGTTCCCGGTCCAAAGGGAAAGACTTATGTGGCTAGGGTAAGTTTGTTGAGTAGATTGTGGGTGTCTTTTTTTACTTCTCTAACTGTTTGCGTCCTTTTTTTTTTGTGGTGGTGGCGGTGTGTGGATAATCCTTTGGCAAGTAGTATTGCTCTCCTCAATACGGAGGCATAATCTGTTAGCCTGCAATTTTAATTTCGTGTTTTCCGGGGAATGGTTACTTATCGTCTTGGTAACCTCAAGGTCGTATGTGAGTTACTCTAGAATTTTTCGTGCTGTAAGTTGAGGAGTTGTATTCCTGATCTTGGAACTTTTAAGAACCAAAATGCTCATCCCGCCCAAGAATTGCCGTTTCTTCGCTTGTGAGGTCTCTCCTTTCCTGGTCTGTAAGTCAAGAAACCCATATAGGATGGCTTATTCCAAGAATTAATCGGGATTTTCGTTCCCAGTCCTCTTGTTAGGGGACTGAGACATGGGAATTGGGAAAGTAGGTGACTTTGGGTGTCCCATGTTCCTGGCTACGAAGCTAGGGCTTTGCAATAATTATTAGGTTGTGTTTTTAGTTGATGGGATTTACTCATCTTTGCTGGAAAGCTAAGAAACATTGTTAAGACTCCTTTTCTCTTTTCATAATACTTTCACTTATTCAGTAAGTCATTTCCTTCTGTACATTAGAAAGTATTTGATTAGGCTTTTTAACTTTTCTAGTTGGGTATGTTTCTGTTGTATGTGACTTTTGATGGCTGTGTGAAAGGAGATTGTTTGGTGTTGAGCAATGGTGGGGTTGGTATTTCTAATTGAATAATTGTGCTTCGCAGGCCTCCTTGTCATTTGGGCTGTGTGTGAGTGTTTTGTTTTTCTTGTCTTTTTGGCTGGTGTTTTGTCATTTTGCATTCATCTTCATACATGTGGCGAAATTTAGATTGCAAATGGTCAGGGCTTGGGATGCTGAATTTCATACTAATTGTTTGTCCATATGGTTTCTTTTTGCTATTCTGGAGCCATTTTGTTTGTTTGTTTTCATTAAAATTGTCAAGCTTGTGTTGTTAAGTAGAAGATTACTTTGATGGAGCTTACATCGATATTCTCTGAAACAATTCTTTGTTTGTATTGAGCTATGCAAGTCACCACCATAACGTCACTATTATTTCACAGCCCACTCTCGCTGTATTCAGTTATGTACCCATTGTATTGGCATATTGCAAACCATGATCAAGCCAACATTAATTGTTAAGTTGGGACCCATGCCTCTGGGGAAAATCTTTAGTAACTCGAACACTGTGTTGTTTGTACATTTTTAGTCGGGTTTACCAAGCTTATATTTGCAACTCAATCTGTTTATTGACCTGTGCTATACAGGCTCATTTAGTACAATTGGGGACTAAAATCGTTCTTAAGGATAAATTTGTTCTTTCACATTAATTAAATAATATGTCTTGCTTCTGCTGAACATTTCCCAGGAAAAAAAGAGTTGAAATTTTTTACCATAGTAGGACGTTGTCCTTATTTTCTTTTGAATTGCCAGAAGAATAATTCTTTGGTCTTTGGTCTTTGTATTGCTAGGTTGTTCTTTGTATGCGTTTTATTATCCAAATGCAGTGTGTAACATTTAACTTATCATTAACTTTTTTTTCCAGAAAAAAAGAATAAGCTGGCTTAAACAATATGGCATCTCTTACTCCAGGGATACTGTTAAAGGTTCTCAAAAATATAAACTCTGATGTGAAAGTATGTGGAGAATACCGGTCCATTCTTCTCCAAGTTATTAGTATAGTTCCTGCAATTACTGGTTCAGAACTTTGGCCAGACCATGGTTTCTTCATAAAAGTTTCAGATTCATCGCACTCGACATATGTTTCTTTATCAAAAGAGGGAGATGAGCTCATCTTATCAAACAAACTACAACTTGGCCAATTTATATATGTCGAAAAAGTTCAATCTAGTATCCCTGTTCCAGTTCTTGTTGGGGTCCGACCAGTTCCAGGAAGGAACCCTTGCATTGGGAACCCGAAGGAGTTGATGCAAATGTCAACTCCCTCTGGGGTTTTAGAAGCGCTGGATCATCAAAGGAAGACTACCAAGTCAGCTGAATTGTCTAGGAGTGAAAAGGAAAACTCTGAGAGGAAGGTAGTCATCAAAGAGCAGAAGGCCGTTGTTGCTTCCCGTTACATGCTTGGGATATCAAGCAACAATGGGAAAATTACCAATCTGAACTCCAGCATTGATAGTGACAAAACTAATGGAGGAAGTAGCATATGTGAAGCAAATCAAAAGTCGGTTGTTCCAAAAGTCAAACAAGAGCCAAAACAACAGGTATGCTTCAGCTCATAGGTTTAATTGAAGTAAGATGCTATTGACAACATAACTATGAACATTATATCCTGGATTTGAGGATCCTCATTCATCTTAGTAATGTAACCTGAATTATTCCATTTAATATGGGCCTTTCAGAGGTAGCAGAGATGCTTTTTTTGAAGCCAGTAGCAGAGATATACTAGTGTTTATTGTATGAGAGCTGATAATATGCGAGCTCTTCTAAATCCTAAATAAACAAAGATATGAAGTGAAGAAACGTCTCTAGGATGGTTAGTGATTACATTTGCTGCTAGTATTGCAGGAACGACCAAATACTACCTCTCCCAATGCTAAGTTAGTTTCTGCAAAGCAAGAAGTTAATAAGGACACACGCAAGAATAGTGGTGGCTCACCTGGTCAGAATGGTTCTGCTATAGTAAAGAAGCAAATGCCCAAGGATAGCAAAAAGGAATCTGCAACTGAAAAACGCTCACCTCCAAAGCTTTATAGGAGTTCGCCACCGACGCCAGCAAGGACATCACCACCAAAACTCAATCTGTCAGTAAAGCAGAATGGTGCCTCCAGTCCAGTTCCTTCTACGTCTAGTGTTAAAAGAAGAGTTACGGAAACAGTCCCCTGGGACTCCCTCCCGACAAGCCTAATTAAATCAGGAAAGGTATACTTTTATCATTTGTATATTGTAAGCATGGATTGAGTATGAGGTCCTCATGACTTGATATGTGTTGTGTACTTGAGTATACTTGGGCATGTATGAACTTCGAGCCATTACATTAAGCCATTCGTTTTATATGCTAAATAGTCTAGTTATTAGTTAAGCTTTGCTATTCGCTAAATTGTTCTAAATTATGTTGTGTGTTCATTTCTTTTGGGTGAATAGGCTGTTGTCAGGAGGAAGAATATTGCAATTATAGTGGCAGCTGAGGCTCAAAGGGAGGCTACTGCAGCTGCATCTCTTGTTAAAGGCCTCGGGTAAGTAGTTCTATGTTGACAGCTCATATATTTCTTATTAATAGCTATTTACTTCTTTTACTGACTGTAGCAGGAAGACAAGTTTCATAATTTATGGGGACTTTCTTCTATTCTCTTTTTAAGAAAGACCTATTCCAAATTGCAAATTCTTTTTACTGGGAACTGGAGCAGCAGTGGATCCCAGGATCTTGATTTCTTCTGATATGAAGTGTATGCTTTACTTTTGCTATTGAGTCTGAATAAGGAATCTAATTTCTGTCTGTTTTTTCAGAATATTTGATGAGATAAGGAAGTCTGCTGGGGAGGATCCGCATGCTACAGTTACCATGTTTTTTAAGCTAAACCGGCTTATCATTCAGCAAAAGATTGTTTGGAAAGATCACTTGCCGGAGTCTGGGAAAGAAACCTTACTAGAGAAGGAAAAATCGTCGAAGAAAGCTTCTGTATCTCCGAATAAAACTGTTGCAAGTAGTACAGCAAAGAACTCCGACGGTGCTTACACCAGTGAAAAGGTTGAATGGGCCAGAGAGGATGGTTTCAAGGAGATCTGCAGGTCGTGGATTACTCTCAAAAAAGAATCGCAGTCATGGTTCCTCGATTTCTTGGAAGATGCTCTTGAAACTGGATTCAAATTTGAGGGCCGAATTAAGAAGACTAGAGAACGAGCACGAGGACAGTCCAAGGGTGGAGACGGGCAAATCGCAGTCCGGTTGTCGCAACTCAAGGAGACAAGTAACTGGCTAGACGAGCTGCAGAGCGAAGTGGATAAATCTGCGGATGGTTTGGTTGAAACCATTGAGCGACTGAAGCAGAATGTGTACTCATGCCTACTTGGAACTGTCGAAACCGCGGCATCAGCTCTTGAAGGTAGAAGCGGTTATTGCTGAAAGCTTTGTCAGAGCGGGTTGTATTCTGTTGTGTAAGAGCACTGCAGGCATACAGGTATACAAACACACAAGATCCTGATGCGAAGGAGAGTGGAGACGAATCTAAGTTATTTTGATTGTACAACATAACGTAGGACTGCGGTGTAAATAGTCGGTTTGTTCGTTTAAGCTATGCATTAATTTATTCTTTTCCACGTTGCCTCATGTTGTGCGTGAAATGGCAACTTCTGTTCATCTTCACATGGTCAATACAAACTAATTAATGAATCTTTGCACTTCCATCAAGATGGCAATCTCTTTGGTCCCCTTGCATTTGCCGGCCTGCAGTCGCGCGGTGCAGAACATGGCAGCTCCCATGCTACGTGCCTACATGTATCGCGGAGTTGCAGTTTCCTTGTGTACGTGTTAGCGTGTATATGATGCATGCTTGATTTGCTTGCAAGCAGCAAGCCTTGGGTCATTGGGTGTGCTCACTTATATGTACACGTCACAGTTTACAAAGCGAGACAGCACGTATGCACAAGTGTACGCTAGACGAGGATTAGATACGTGCTACTCGCCTACTCGGTTGATTTCTATAAATTGCCCACACGTTTACAGCACCGTTGTGAAAAATGGCGACTCGATCGTTTAGTCGGGCGATTAACCGATTGTAATGGTTAAATCGTCATGAATAATATAATTATTTTTACTCACAAAGTATGACAAATTAATTTATAACATTGTATCATGGTGTTTATAGTATGTACCTTTTAGACGAAGTATAAACAATGAAATGTAAAATATGTTTTTATAGAGTGATAATTTACAAGAACTTTGGGTAAATTTATAATTAATTCTAAATATAAATAAATATATTAATAAGAATGCATAATCGTCCATTAAATTTTGATTAATTGGCCGTATCGCGATTAATCGCTTAGTGGAACCATATTCGTGCGTCGAGCACATACCTTTTTCACAACACTGGTTTCGATATTCAAAGTTTATAAACTTTGACCAACAATTAGTTCAACAATATATAGAATAGCTAGATTCGTATTTGCAAGCAAAAGTTTAACTTTGAAGATTATACCAAGTCAAATCATGTCTTATAAAAATCACCGTAGGGAGTATTCTTTTTGTTGTTCACTAGGTAAGTATACCTGATCGATCTGTTAAGGAGTTAAGTGGGCAATTAACTTTCAACTCTTAGAATGAGTATCTTTTGTGGATGGGTGTCTTAGACACCATCAGCTTCCACCGATTAACTTGTATAAATATGTATCACATGCGCAATGAAAAGTGATCTCCCATTCTTGAGTTCAATCTCTACTCTTCTTTCAACATGTTATTAGCACTGCTCTAATCCACGAGCACGACGGCTATTGAGCACGGGCAAATAGAGACTAGCGGCAGACGGGAGGATCACCGGCCACATCCCGGACATGGTAAGTCCAATGGCACGAATAACAACAATGTCTCAAACGTAATTACCTCCATCATGAACATAGAAACGGCGATCCTTTGCATCCTACCTCTACAACATCGCCGGCCGGAACGTCGCCATTGGCGTGCACGATATGATTGACGACGGCGAGGTCATGCTCGGCGTTATCTCGGCATGGTCGGTGGACCACCATTGGCCACAGCGACCGAGGGGGACATGGTGCTCCTCGGTACAGTGCAGGCCTTAGGGGCCGAGGTGCCCCACAGCGTGGTAGGTGTGACCGAGACCGCCACAGCAGCCACCTTAGTTCGCGCGCAAGAGACGTGTGTCGAGGCCGACGCGATGGCGGCCGGTGCGATAGCAGCGTGCTAGATAAGGCCAGGGAAGGCCTCCGCCAAACATCGTTGGCCACCCGGCTGCGGCGTGCCCCCATGCCCCTGCCTGGCAAGGTGGCGGTGCCACCAAACACGCCCAAGGAAACATACGATGGTGTGCTGGCAGCTCTCGACACCAAGGCGGCGGAGGCGCCAAGCATACTGGAGGGAGTGGCGGTGCCCCCCAACGCGCCCCAAGTGGCCGGATCCGGTGGTGGATCCGACGACGCGACCGGAGCACCCCTCAAGCAACGTCGAGGACTTCGATTGCGTGCAAAGGTAGATGGTGAGAGCGCAGCGGCCGACGAGCCTCTCATCGGCGTTGGGGTAGCAGCAGCCGACCCCAACAACCCAAGGCGAAGGCATGGTGCTAGGGTTGGAAACCCTAGCGCCGGATCTAAATGGGCCGGTCAACCTATTTAAGGGTCCCAGCAAATTTACAAAAGGACCTCTGGAGAAAATGTAAAACTACGAATAAATAGTCCTGTTATATAAAGTTTGCAATTTAGCCCTCTAAACTTAGGAAAATCATAAATTTTACCTTTCATAGTTAAATAAAAATTGTATTGTAGTACCTAAATTTTTGGGAAAATGCAATTATTATACATTGACCCTAGTGTACTGATTTACAACAATTTCATGCCATAATTTTACTTTGAGAAAGTAAATTCATTACAATTGCATGAAAACAAATTGTAGTACATGGCAAACATCTCCAAAAAGGAGTTTGCAGAGCTGGTCTTGGATGGTAGCAATTATCTGACTTGGGCGATGGATCTAAAGATAAATTTGATGGGTCGAGGTTTTGGTGCAACCATCACTGAACCTCAACAAAATGACCTGCAAAATTCACAATCCTCAAAATATGCAGCCTTGCATTTTATTCAGAATCACCTCCACTCAGACCTAAAAACTGAGTACTTGATGGAGGAAGATCCACTTAAATTGTGGAACTCCTTAAAATACAGATATGACCAACAGAGGTCGGTCATGTTACCAGAACCTCAACGAGAATGGTTACTTATACGTTTCAGGACTTCAAGTCCATGGCAGCGTATAATTCAGCAATACATAAGATAAATTCCAAACTAAAATTTTGTGACCACGGAGTTGGTAATGCCGAACTAATAGAAAAAAACATTGTGCACTTTCTATCCTTCTATGCATATATTTCAACACTAATATCGCCAAAAGATGTATACAAAGTATTCTGAGTTGATTTATACTCTACTTCAAGAAGAAAAACATGATGAAATTCTTATAAAAAATCATCATACTCGCCCTACGAAGGCAATGGTGTGCTTGAAGTACATGCTAATACTCAGGGGGCTAGCAGTAGCCTTGGGCGAAAGAGGCGCTATAAGAAAAAGGGAAAGTGACAATACAATGATATGTAGAAATTCAAAGTCAAAGGATATGGCAAGAAAAAATTCAAGAAGAATTTTTCTAAGAAAAAACCAGGCCTTTGCCATAAATGTGGCTGCAAAGGACATTATGCAAAAGAATGTCATACTGCTCAACATTTGATTGAGCTATATCAACAATCTATGGACGAAGGCAAGAGGTCAAAAGGGGACAGTGTTGAAGTTCACTTCACTTCACCAGCAAACAAAGATCTGGAAATGGGATTAGAGGATATTGCTCTGAATGCTGAGCACCATCAAATGGTCCAATTGAAGGAAGATGACTTCATGAAAACAAATGATATGTTGGTTGAATACACTTCCCAAGATCGGTTTGGAGACACCGTGTAGTCTCCTAGTTATCCCTTTATGTAAATAGTCAGTCATAATTGTTTTACATAATATTGTTGTATATTTTCAATTAACTAAGTTCTGTAGGAACATGGGCATTGTAATTGTATTGTATAAGCACATATTGTATTTGTAGACATATAATATATATATTGATATACTTGTTCTATATTTGAGTTAATAATCATTCTCTTTATTATAGAATTTGGTGGCACAATCCAATGGAGGACAAAATATGTCTTATTGATAGTGGTACCATAAATACAATATTAAGGGAAACAAAATATTTTCAGACTTTGACAAAGAAAAGTAGAAATATACGATAATCTGATTGTTGGGACTAAAAGAGCCATCATAGTTCTCCCTATGGGTACACAATTGATGATTGAAGGTGCTTATTATATTCTCAATCAAATCGTACCCTACTAAGTTTTAAAGATATCCGACTTAATGGTTTTCATGTCAAGCCCGTAACTACCAAGGAGCTCGATATCGCCATTTCAACCACGCCCCGGCGAGGAGGCTGTGGGGGCCATCTTCGAGGAGGAAAGGCCCACCGTAACCCGGCATCCGCATCGGTCCCTTCCCGACCGCCCGACAAACTAGGCGGCACGGGAAGCGATCCGTGAGACAAGTGGTCGCCACGGCCGATCGCCTCGCCAGCGCGCGCCTACCGTCGCCCCGACCACTTCGAGAAATTGATGGACGCCCATGCCCAACCATGGGTTCTCCGTCAAGCACAAGTACCGGACTGCGAAGTCTCGAGGCGCTATCTCTAGCGCCCCGCGCCGCGGCAAAGGAAAGAAGCTCGCCGCGCCCCGCTGAACGGCGGAGAAGAAGGCGACGACGAGTTCCCGAGCCCGACGGCCGCCTCATGATCTTCGGAGGACGGCTTGGCTACGCCGATAGCGCCGACTCAAGCTCGCTATCTGCGAGGTCCACACCGCCGCGCGGGCGTCCCCAATATCTTCGGTGGTGGAGTTCCCGATCACCTTTGATCGGACCGATCACCCCGATCGCGGCCCCACACCGGGAGGTACTACCGTGGTCACCCGTCGTCGGAACGGCGCCACCGAAGGTGCTGATGGACGGGCAACGCCTTAACATCCTCTACGCGAGACGCTCGACGCTATGGGGGTCCCGCGCTCAAGCCTCCGGCCAAGCAAGGCACCTTTCCATGGCGTCATCCCGGGCCAGCAAGCCCATCCGCCGGGCGGTCGACCGCCGTCACCTTCGGGGAGCCGGGAAACTTCCGCACCGAGACCCTCACCTTCGAGGTCGTGGATTTCCCCGGCGCCTACCACGCCATCCTGGGGAGGCCATGCTACGCCAAGTTCATGGCGATCCCCAGCTACGCCTACCTCAAGATGAAGATGCCCGACCGCATGGAGTCATTACCGCGGCATCGTCTTTCCACTTTGCCTTCAATCTGCGAAAGCGCCAAGAATGCGAAGCTCGCCTCGGCGGTCGTTGCCTCTGCGAACTCAACAAGCTCGGGAGGAAGCCGCGAGTCCGCCCCTCGAATCCAAGAAATCAGGCGGGATCCTTCAACCGCCGAGGACACGAAGGAGGTCACGGCCGATCCCCGTGATCCGACCAAGACCGCGGGTTTCGGAGCCACGCCCCGCCAAATAGGAAGCGCGCTCGCCGACTTCCTCCGCACTAACAAAGATGTCTTCGCATGGAGGTCCTCCGACATGCCGGGCATTCCAAAGGAGGTCGCCGAGCACTCCTTGAGCGTCCGACTGTGCTCAAAGCCGGCCGCTTAACGCCCGCGCGCTCGCTCGACGAGGAAAGGCGCAGGTTATAGGAGGAGATCGCCAAACTCTTGGCGGCAGGGTTCAATAAAGAGGTGCGCCACCCGAGTGGCTAGCCAACCTCAGACTTGTAAAAGAAGAACGGGCAATGGAGAATGTGTGCTGACTATACGAAGTCTCAACAAAGCATGCCCCAAGGACCCATTCCCTTACCTCGCATCGACTAAGTCATCGACTCCACCGGGTGCGAGTCTCTTTCCTTCGGATGCCTACCGGGGCTACCACCGATTGGCGCTAAAGGAGTCCGACCACCGCGACTTCCTTCATCACTCCGCTCGGCTGCTCGCTATGTCACAATGCCCTTCGCCTGAAGAACGCGCGCTACATACCAACGATGTATGCAAACGCGCTTCAATGACCGTGATCGGCCGCAACGTTGAGGCGTATGTCGACGATATTGTCGTAAAGACCGGGAAGGCGGACGACCTTATCCCCGACCTAGAAGAGACTTTCGCTGAACCTTCGACGGTTTCGCATAAAGCTCAACCTGCAGAAGTGCGTCTCGGGTCCCCAAAGGAAAGCTCTTAGGCTTCATCGCTACGAGCGAGGCATCGAGGCCAATCAGAGAAGATCTCGCGATCGCAAGGATGGGCCCGGCCAAGAACCTCAAAGGGGTCCAGAGGTCGACGGATGCACGCGGTTTTGAGCCGCTTGTGTCTCCGCCTCGAACGCGAATGCCGCTTCAGTGCCGCCAAGAACCGACCGCTTCGCTTGGACACCGAGGCTCGGGAGGCCCTCACCCGCTTGAAGGCCTTCCTTTCCTCGCCTCGATCTGGTCGCCCCGGACGGTGAACGCCGCTCCTCTACATCGCCGCCACTACTCAAGTCGTCGCGCCCCTCGTGGTGGAGCGAGCGGAAGAAGGCCGTGAGCTCAAGGTACAACGGCGGTTTACTTCATCAATGAGGTACTTTCCGAGTCCAAGACTACGGTACCCACAATCAGAAGTTACTCACGCGGTGCTCATCGCAAAGAGGAAACTTCGCTCACTACTTCGATCAAGACGCCATCACCGTGGTGACCACGCCCCACTAGGCGAGATCATCCACAATCGCGATGCCTCGTGAAGGATAGCCAAATGGGCGCTCAGCTTAGCGGCCATGGCATAATATACGCCCCTCGGACGGCGATCGTCGCAGCTCGCCGACCGCCGCCGAGTGGACCAAGCCTGCACCACCAAAGGGTCGAAGACCCGTCATCGACAATGTACTTCGACGGGTCTTACACCAAGAATGGCGCGGCGCGGAGTCGCCATCATCTCCCACTCGAACAAAGCTTCAATACGCCATTAGGTTGCTCGACGCGACCAACAACATTGCCGAGCACGAGGCTCGTCAACGGTCTCCGGATCGCCTTTGCCGACCTCGGTGCCCGCCGCTTACGCCCACGGGACTCCAAGCTTGTCGTCGACCAAGTCATGAAGGCTGCGGAGCCCCGAGACGCCCGCATGACCGCGTCTTGTCGAGAAGCACGCCGGCTCGAGGAGCCGTTCAAGGGTTTCGAGCTTCACCATAGCTACCGACGCTTACAATGGCGAGGCCGATCACCGCCAATCTTGCCTCCAGCAGAGCCCGCCCCGCCGGGATCTTCGCCTCGACCTCCTGCGGCATCGTCCACCGACTCGGCGGTCAAGGCCACCCGACCAATCCAAAGACTACGCTGTCGAGCGTGACTTGGCCGGATCGCCCGTGGTGCTAGCACTTGAGTCCGATCGAGGAGGCCCTACATCGACCGCTTGGCGGGCGGGTCACTTCCCCAGGCACCGAGGCCCGGCCGCCTCGCCCGTGGCAAAATCCTTCGTCTGATCGCCCCAGACCTCTACAAAGGAGTCCTCCGGGGTCCTCCAAAATGTATCTTGACCACCAAGGAAAACAAATTACCGGACGACATACACAGTAGTCCAAGGTCACCACGCAGCACCCCGATCTCTTGTGGGAAAGGCCTTTCGACAAGGTTTCACTGGCCAACCAGTGTCGGGCGAGCATATCGTGCGACCGCTAAGGATGCCCTCGGCTCCTAGGCGCCATCATGAAGGGCCTTTGTGGCCTCTTCAAATCCTTGGCGGATCACCACCGCCTCCGACCGCCTAATGCCTGTGGCCTCTGGCTAGGCGCAGCTCAAGGCGCAGCCGATCGCACTCTCCATTGCACCACCACGATCGTCGGATGACTGCAGAGCTCGACTGACGACGGCGAGCCCGCAAGTCTTTGCAAAATGTGGACACCCGTTAGTCGCACGGAAGAACTATCAAAAATGTGCAACGAATCGTAACTTTTGGTGACCTACCCGGGCGATCGGGCCGACTCCCGACCATCATATCCAGCGCCCTGGTGGAAGACTTCAGAGCAAGGGCCAGACCTTCACGGATCTGCCCTATCTCGGCTTCGTCGGCCCAGCGCCTTTTGCCGGGAAGGGTGGCCCACTCGCTCTCCTCGCCTCACCCATGATGCCCGACCCGAATTACACCCGGCGCGCCTCGCGCCCGCCGCCTCGGGCGGGGACGCCACCCGCCCAAAGCACTATGGGCAAGGTGACGAGGTCAACCTTCAATCCCTCGGCGACCAGCTTTGAGGGGCATCGGTCGCACCTCCTCGACGAGGGTCGGGCACTCGCCGCCGGCCCGCCACGACCGGGCGCGATCACCGCGACGCTTATTGTCGTGTAGTCTCCTAGTTATCCCTTTATGTAAATAGTCAGTCATAATTGTTTTACATAATATTGTTGTATATTTTCAATTAACTAAGTTCTGTAGGAACATGGGCATTGTAATTGTATTGTATAAGCACATATTGTATTTGTAGACATATAATATATATATTGATATACTTGTTCTATATTTGAGTTAATAATCATTCTCTTTATTATAGAATTTGGTGGCACAATCCAATGGAGGACAAAATATGTCTTATTGATAGTGGTACCATAAATACAATATTAAGGGAAACAAAATATTTTCAGACTTTGACAAAGAAAAGTAGAAATATACGATAATCTGATTGTTGGGACTAAAAGAGCCATCATAGTTCTCCCTATGGGTACACAATTGATGATTGAAGGTGCTTATTATATTCTCAATCAAATCGTACCCTACTAAGTTTTAAAGATATCCGACTTAATGGTTTTCATGTGGAAACTATTATGAGGGAGACGATGAATATATTTTCCTCACTAAAGTTGATGGATACAAAAAACAAGTGGTTGAAAAACTTCCTTCATATTCATCCGGATTGTACTACACGTACATCAAACCTAAACTACATGTTGCATTCAAAACAATTTTTTAAAATCTTAACAAATTTAAGATTTGGCATGATCGCCTAGGTCATCCTGGTATAGGGATGATGAGAAAAATTGTAAACTGTTTTGTTGGTCATAATATTAAAACTTCAAATTTTTTTTGAAATTAGAGGATTTCATATGTACTACTTGTGCTAAAGGGAAATTGAATTTTGAGGCCATCATACCTCAAAGTAAAAAATGAGTTGCTCAATTTTCTAGATAGAATTCAGGGCAACATTTGTAGACCTATTCAGCGCTTAAGTGAACCGTTTAGATAATTTATGATTTTAATAGATGCTTCTACAAGATAATCCCATGTGTGTTTATTAAGCGTACGGAACCATGCCTTTGCTAGATTAATGGCCCAAATAATTAAGTTAAGAGCCAATTTTCCTAAAAATATGATCAAATCTATTAGATTGGATAATGCCGCTGAGTTCTCCTCAAGGGCATTTAATGACTATTGTATAGCTCTGGGCATTAATGTAGAATATTCTGTGCCATATGTCCACACACAAAATAGCCTAGCAGAATCTTTAATAAAGAGTGTCAAACTGATTGCTATAACTCTTTTACAAAATTGTAGGTTGCCAACAAGTTGTTGAGGCCATGCGGTCTTGCACGCCGCAGAACTAATCCAAATAAGACTAACTGCATATCATACGGTCTCCTCGTTGCAATTAGTACGTGAAAATGAACCAAGTATTTTTCATCTACAAAAATTCGGTTGCGCAGTATATGTACCAATTTCACCACCACAACGTACATCAATGGGTCCTCATAGGAAATTGGGGATCTATGTGGGGCATAATTCTCCATCAATAATAAAATACCTTGAGCCATTAACAGGGGATATGTTTACAGCTCGGTACGCTGATTGTATTTTTAATGCAGATAATTTCACAGCATAAGGGGGAGATAAGTACCATAAAGAATGCTGAAAAATATATTGGAATGGCACTGACATTTAGTCCTTAGATCCGCATACGAAAGAATCTGAACTGGAGGCTCAAAGAATAATAAATTTACAACAAATTGCAAATAATCTGCCAGATGCATTTACTGATTACAAGAGTGTTACAAAATCATATATACCCATAGTCAATGTACCAGAAAGAGTGGAGGTACCTCAGAAAGTTACTCTTGCCCCTAATGAGAAGAAGAGGGGAGAATTTCGGATAAAAAGGACTTAGTTCCGCGGAGACATCCGCAAAAACGGAATTCTTATAAAGGTAAAGGTGCAGTACTTGAATCAGTAAAAGAAACTCAACATGAGGTTAAGGACCATCGAAGGAATGGTAAACCTAACATCAAAATACACACAAATTTAGATGCTAGGACATTGGAACCCCTAGACTACGTTGTTATGGGAAATCACAAGGAATTAGAGGATGTAAATGAAGAAATTTTCACGAATTATGTCAATTCGGGATAATTATATAAAAGAGATACTACAATTTTCGACATACATTTTACCTCAAAGATTGCTGAGAGCCTTCAACTAGTCTAGAACCAAAGACCATGGCAGAGCTTAGATTGGGTCAAATGAAAGGAAGCAATTGAAGCAAAATTGCTCTCGCTTAATAAAAGGGAGGTACTTGGTCTAGTAACACCAACTCCTCCTAAAGTGTTTCCTGTGGGAAATAAATGGGTTTTTGTTCGGAAAAAGAAATGAAAACAATGAAGAGGTAAGATACAAAGCGAGGTTTGTAGTCCAAGGGTTCACGCAGAGACCCGACATCAATTATGATGAGACATACTCTCCGGTTATGAATGGAATAACATTCCGATATCTAATATCTCTAGCAGCTAATATGAAAATATCAATGCAGTTAAGGGATGTAGTGACCGCATATTTGTATGTATCATTAGATTCGGATATTTATATAAAAGTCCCAAAAGCGGTTAAAATTCCGAATCCTAATGCAAATCACAACATGTATATCGTCAAGTTGAAAAGTCTCTATATGGATTAAAGCAGTCGGGAAGGATGTGGTACAATCGACTAAGTGAGTTTCTTTTAAAGAAATGATACTCCAATAATGATGATTGTCCATGTGTATTTATAAAGAAATCCCAAAGTGGATTATGTATCATCTCAGTATATTTCGATGATTTAAATATTATCGGAACCACAAGGGACATAGAAAAGGCAAGTAACCATCTTGTGACGGAGTTTGAGATGAAAGATTTGGGTAAGACCAAATTTTGCTTAGGCTTACAACTTGAACATGTTCTTAAAGGAACATTTATGCACCAGTTTGCATATATCCAGAAAATATTGGAGAAATTCAATATAGATAAATCGTATCCAACAAAAACACCTATGGTCATGAGATCCCTTGACATGGATAAAGAGCCATTTAGACCTAGGGAAGAGGATGAAGAGATATTGGGATCGGAAGTTCCATATCTTAGTGCAATCGGTGCACTAATGTATCTTGCAAATTGTACAAGGTCTGACATTGCATTTGCAGTCAATCTATTGGCTAGATACAGCGTACCACCAATACAAAGGCATTTGGCTGGTGTTAAACAAGTCCTCAGGTACCTTAATGGTACAAAAGATCTTGGTTTGATCTTTCAAAGAAATCAAGATATGACTTTAATTAGATACACAGATGTCGGCTATCTGTCTGATCCCCACAATGCCAAGTCATAGACTGGATTTGTTTTCCTTTATGGTGGTACGGTTATTTCATAGAAGTCTTGTAAATAGACTTTAATAGCCACTTTCACTAATCATTATGAAATAATTGCTTTATATGAAGCATCACGTGAATATGTATGGCTTCGCAGGATGATTAACCACATACAAAGGTCACGTGGTATTAATCCATTGGAATCTCCTACTATTATCTATGAAGATAATGCTGCCTGTGTTGCTCAGATGGAAACAGGCTATATAAAGAGTAATATAACAAAACATATTGCTCCTAAGCTATTTTATCCTCATGAACTTCAAAAGAGTACTGAGATAATGTCTTGCAAACGGAGTCATGTGACAATCTAGCTGATTTATTCACTAAGTCTTTACCGATGTCCTCGTTTCAAAGATGTGTCCAGGGGATCGATATGAGACAGCTTCGTGAGTTGCAAGGTTCAGGGGGGAGTTAACCCTTGAACTAGAACATGTTACACTCTTTTTCTTTATGAGTTTTACATAAATGGTTTCTCATAAAAGGTTTTTAATTAGGCAATATTAAATGTGAACTTACGCCATAAAGTTTCTCTTTATATTTTTTCTATTGGGTTTTAAAGGAGTTTTAGATGGCATATAATTATGAGAACTAATTTCTCCTCATATTTTTTTATAGGGTTTTTGGAGGAGTTTATTGAAGCACATGAAGGCTGTGTTATTCGCCCAAGGGGGAGTGTTAAGGAGTTAAGTGGGCAATTAACTTCCAACTCTTAGAATGGGTGTCTTTTGTGGATGAGTGTCTTTTAGACACCATCAACTTTCACCTATTAGCTTGTATAAATATGTATCACATGTGCAATGAAAAGTGGTCTCTTATTTTTTAGTTCAATCTCTACTCTACTTTCAACACGATCGATGTTTATGTGGGTCTACGTGCCTTAGTGACGTTCTTGAGATGCCCTAGAGCTGCTTTCCAGGACTTTGTTGGAGCCATCTGCCGCCACGAGGAGTTGGCCGCCAAGGGCCAACCGCTTACGCCAGCAACACGGCCGTGTAGCCTCAAATGTACGTGGCCCGCCTGATGTGATGGTGGCAAAATTTGAGCCTCAAAGCTGGGGTGGGTGCATGGAGGGGCAGGGCAGGTAGCACAGTGCGGCTAACCATGTGGAATTGATCACTTTTCTATCCTCCTTCCTCTCCCTTTTTTTTTAAAAAAATTAGCTCCCTTCCGAATAAAATTGTAAATCTAGCCCCCCTCTCCCATCGCAGAAGGCACGGTAAGCGACACATGTTTCCTGCCACGCCCGGGGAGCACGGAATCCAGCATAGTAGCGCTAAGGGAACACGACAGTGGGCGGTGAGCGCGGGAGCAGCGCTGCCATGCTCGGGAGTGCGAGAGGAGCCAGCGCAGCCGCAGTTAGCGAGCGTGTTAGGGGAGGTGCCACGGCCGGCGATCACGGGAGGTGCTTCCGCGGTAGAGGAGCGCGAAAGGTGCCTACCGTGGTGAAGAGGGGTGCAGGCGTTCCACTCAGTGCACGTCGCACAGACAGTCTGACTCCTATCGAGCAACCGCTTCTTGTCTTGGGCGCTAGTGGCCACACAGTTGGGGGTCCTTCCATGTCCAATCTGAGGGTGGGTGCTTGTAGCCTTGCAGGTGCCACACGTGCCGAGGCACCGATCGGCCGGGTCGGCAAAGCTTGAGGCTTTTGAGCTCCTTCAACTTGACTCTCTCTAGTTAGATTTGAACTTGGCTCGAGCTTCAAATGAGTTAATCTTACGAGGTTTAACAAGCTGAGCTTAAATAGCTTATTAGGGCCAAGTAAATTTACTATGTGGTGTGGATCTCTTGTTGAATATTGTTGTATGTTAACTCTTATCGAGCTTGAATTGTTAACTGTTATCGAGCTTACTCGAGCTGAGCTCGAGCCTACTCAAATTTGGATCGAGCTGAGTCTAGATCCTAACTCTGATCCCAACTTAAAATCTCTAGAACTCGACTCGAGTTTTGGAACTTGACCACCTTGAAAGACCACAAGCTTATTCGAAGTTAGGTTGTTTACATACTTAGGGGCTGTTTGGTTCATAGTCAAATTTTGCCATACATCAAGTTAGGCAGGCTTGACCGTAGGCATGCATGTAGAATAATTCGGAAGCTTTATTAGTGTTTTTTCCTTCATTGTTGTGCTATATAGCACTTGATGTAAGCGAAATTTGCCCTAAGCTTAATGGTAACTAGATGCACAACAGGCCCGCATGTTGCTGCAGGCGAAAAGAATTGTCAAGATAGATAGAGATTTTAACAGAGAATAGAAAGTGTTGTAGCGCTTTAGTTTTGGCACCGTACAAATTTTCAAAAAATTACAAATTTAGGAGCTCAACTAAAACAGTGAAGTTGCTTTAAATACATTAGTAGCATTGTCATATTTTTTAAAAATCGTAAAAGTTTGATCATGATTTGAAATTTTTACAATAGTGTAGGCATGCTCTCACTACCCTTCTCAAAAAATTTCAATAATTTGCAAATTTAGTATCTCAGTTAAATCAGTGAAGTCACTCTAAATGCATTAACAACATTGTTAGATTTTTTAAAAAATCGTACAACTTTGATCATGATCTAATTTTTTATGGTAGGTTAGGTATGTTCTGATGACCCTTGTCAAATTTTTTTAAAAATTAACAATACGATTTAATAGCTCATTTAAATCAACAAAGTTAATATATTGCTTTAAATGTATTAGTAGTATTGCCATAATTTTTTAAAATCGTATAAGTTTGATCATTGTCTGAATTTTTTTGGTAGGTTAGGCATACTCTGAAGATCCTTTTAAAAAAGTTTTAAAAATTTAAAATATGATCTAATAGCTTAATTAAATCAACGAAATTGATGCAAAAAAATCCAAAAAATTAAAAAAAAATCACCTTAAACAAGTTTGATCATTGTCTGAATTTTTTTTGGTAGGTTAGGCATACTCTGAAGATCCTTTTTAAAAAGTTTTAAAAATTTAAAATATGATCTAATAGCTGAATTAAATCAACGAAATTGATACAAAAAAATTAAAAAAAATCACCTTCAACAGGATTTAAACTCGCAACCTCACGCATACGCTACAAGCCCTTAGCCATCCAAGTCAAGTGCCCGTCATAAAGCCTCATGCGCAATAAATTTACGAGCCTTGTACGTGACGTAGAAGTGACCGCGCGAATGGACACCAACACACGATCCTGCGGCTGCAAAGCTTGGAGGATTGTAGAAACTACAGGGACCGAGGGCCCCGTAGCAAGTGACGGGGCGGCTGCTGGCGTACTTCCCAACGATTATATGGTAATAATATAGATTTGTCGAGAATTAACGAGTGCGTGCACGCAAGATGGTGTGCTTGCGTATATCTGTACGTACTTAATTATAATTAACTTGTCTAAGTACTGTCACAGTCCAAGAATCAAATAGCTAGCTCGATGCATATGCATGGTTTGTTTACACCAGTTAATCTATGCATGGTCGACGGGAAATAACATGCCAAATTGCTAGCTAACACAAGGTATAATCAATGTACGTTCCTTTCTTGAAATTTGATGGTCAATTTGAATTTCAACAAGCTCGCCACCCTGTCTAGTACTCCTTTGAATTAGGGTCTTTTGTTTTGCTGTGGATTCTCAAAGCTGATTCTAGATTATGGTTGTAGAGAAACTGATTCTGGATTTTAGGATGACATTTGGTAGGTAATTATTTGGAACTTTTATTGGTATTCTCATATTTGTATTTCTCAGAATCTACAGAACATATATGAAGTGAATTGTGAATTTTAGTGTAATATGAGTGGACTGAATTATAAGAATCGATTTTTAGAATCGACTGTTTATTTTTCGTTTAGCTTTTAGAACTGGAATCTAAAATCAACATATCCTCTCGATACCCTTACTTTTCCCACCTACGTAGTACTTTGTTTTTTTAATGTACAACAAGGCGCTAAGTACCGTCTGTCTGTCGCTCTCTCCCTCCACGAATAGACCGTGCGATTTTATGAAGAAAATCTGTGCTACTTTCACATTTGGAACGGTTGCTTTCTCTTTTCTGAGAATAATCATTTGCCTTCTTCTATTCTATCATATCAAGTAGTCAAAGAGTTAGTACAGTAAAATAAACTAAATCATTTCCCTGGCATTTCTGAGAGCTTTGTTAATCTTACGTACATCTGAAACTCCACTTGTGTTACTACGCGCCTTCCATTCTACTCAACTTAATTACTTTAATTTGCAGGTTCGTGTATACGTACCGAACTATATATACAATTTACCACTATGTAAAATATATATAGTATCGTTGATTGATCCGCCTAATACATTTTCAGATGTGTACAGTGCGCATCTAACTCATTTCTTAGGAAAGTTCCATGCAGAGTGGTTCGAACTTCGTGGTAAATGTATGGAATAATCAGGAGCTTGCGAAGCTAGCTGTGGTATTTGTACAATTGTGAATGTTATCACTATACTTAGGCCCTATTTGGCAGAGCTTCAGATTCCAGCTCCACCTCAGAGCTGGAGTTTGTAGGTTAAAATAAAGTGAATTAAGTTTATATTTTTAGTCTAAAATGTAAATAAGATGATCCACATAAACACTCTTAATGTACTCACAGCTCCAGCTCCATAAATTTCTAGAGCTAGGAATACCCTGCTCCACCAACTCCACGGATTTTGGTGGAGCTGAAGCTATCCCAAACACCCCTTAATTGGTAATATTAATTAGGTCCACGTAGAGGTCAAAAGATCTCCAATATGATCAAGGTCTTCTAGGAAAGTTCAGATGCAAAATACACTTGTTATTGGTAGCTGATCAACCTAATTCTCTTGATTTTCTTCTGCCGGGTGCTTGTTCAAGGTCAGCCCTACCTAACTAGTCTTGGTTTCTCGAGTTCATAAGCGCACATACATACACATTGTGTGCTCCAGTTGATCAATACAGTGATCTAATTAATAGAGTTGGTTTGGTTACTCGATCTGTTGTACATAATCAAGGAGGTTATATAAAATTGGTGTTGCATGCCAGGGACATATATAGCTTTCATAGTCTGAAAAGGTGTGAAAAGGTAATAATTTTTATCCCCCAGGGAAGCCGGAAAAAAAACTTTAAAACAGAGCTCTTTCACATAATACTAAATTCAATAGGAATTATTTGTTCTTTTCGATCCAATATATATATATATATATATATATATATATATATATGAAAATGATTCCATACTCCTGGGTGTACGTACTCCCACCTCTAGTATACCGTTTAAATGATGTTGTTATACCTCTTTATCCTTTTGAGTATACTCTAATACTGATTATAAGATAATCCAAAGTGAATTCCATGAAAAATTTCATTAAAGTCCACCATTTTATAGCATAATTTGTTTATATATTCGTTTTACATATGGAAAAGGGTATGTAGCAAAAAAAATAAAGTGCTCTGATGATTTTTTTTCAACCATGTCGCATTGGAGTATATTAGAATTATTATTGAGTATCTTGAAAGTGATAAAGGTGTATAAAGCATTCATTTAAGTGGTATATTACATGTGGGAGTATGTACTCCTGGGAGTACGGAAAAGGCTTCCTATATATATATATATATTCTTTGGTAGTAGAGTAGTCGGAATACCATCAATAAATCAACAGTTAGATATAATTTCTATTGCCCATCATATATTACTACTATAATACATTAGGAAATTTCTCTTAAAATAAGCGAAGTCCTACACTGATATAGAGTATCTAGCATCTCTAACAGTAGTAGGATAAACATCATACCGCCTCCTTTTAAAAATATATGGCGTTTTAGAAAATGTGTAGTCAATTTTTTTTTTCTAAATCTAACCGTAAATATATGAAATATCTTTGGGGTTGGTAATGAGAAAATAGTATCATTATATTTGTCGGTCAAAGTATTTTACAATACAATAATTTGTAATCTTTTATTGACATATAAATATAAAAAGTAACGGTCGAAGCTATGTGTTTGAAATTGTATCCATGTCTAAACTTGAATGGAGGGATTATTATACAATATCACTACTGAATGCTTTATAGTGTAATATTGCAGGGTGACAGCAAGCAGCATCACTACAATACTAGTTACTAGTTAGATTTCTACAGTACATTAGTACGTGTAGTTTTGCAGGCTAACTGAAAGAGTATCACCGTCGTTCTACTCGGATTTAGTTCTCTCTCACACTATATATATATATATATATATATATATATATATATATATATATATATATATATATATATATATATATATATATAGGAAGCCGAAATGGGGGCACCATGGTGTCTAGGCACCATGATTTTAAATGCGTAAATTCAAACCATATTCGAGTATAATTTTCAGAAATTTCAGTTTTAGGGTATATACCCATCTATAACAATTCAAATGAAACACATACCTTTGAAAAAATATACTCGAATTCAAAAATTTTGAACGAGTTTGGATCACATGTTTTGCTGATTTATATATATAATCAGCACATACCTACAACCAAACTATCATCAAAAAGGGAAACTATAGTTTGAATTTCAGTTCAAACTTGTTTGAACTAGTTAGTAAATTGGTTAAACTCATCATCCTAAAAATTTCAAAAAAAATCGCATGAAAATACATAGGAAAAATATCCTTTTTAGATCATGGTGCCCAGGCACCATGGTGTCCCAAGTAATTATACTATATATATATATATATGAAGCCGAAATGGGGTACCATGGTGCTCGGGCACCATGATTTCAAATGCGCGAATTCAAGCCATATTCGAGTATATTTTTCAAAAATTTCAGTTTTAGGGCATATACCCATCTATAACAATTCAAATAAAACACATACCTTTGAAAAAGCATACTCAAATTCAAAGATTTTGAACAAGTTTGTATCACATGCTTTGATGATTTATATATAAAATCAGCACATACCTACAACCAAACTATCATCAAAAAGAAAAACTCTAGTTTGAATTTCAGTTCAAACTTGTTTGAACTAGTTAGTAAACTGGTTAAACTCAGCATCATAGAAATTTCAAAAAGTATCGCATGAAAATATGTAAGAAAAATACCTGTTTTGGATCATGGAGCCTGGGCACCATGATGTCCCAGGTAATTATACTATATATATATATTACAATTACTTGGGGGCACAATTGGAGCCTTGGCACCATGATCTAAAATGGATATTTCCCCTATGTATTTTCATGCGATTTTTTTTGAAATTTTAGGATGTTGAGTTTAACCAGTTTACTAACTAGTTCAAACAAGTTTGAACTGAAATTCAAACTAGAGTTTCCTTTTTTGATAATAATTTGATTATAGGCATGTGTTGATTTTATATATAAATCAGCAAAGTATGTGATCTAAATTCGTTCAAATATTTGAATTCGAGTATATTTTTTCAAATATATGTGTGATAAGGATTAAAATCCTGTCTTTCATTTAGGCTCTCTAGAATAATTCGTGACTACACGTTGATAATGAGCCTGAGAAATATAAGGCCCATAATACACTGAAACAAAGCCCATTCCTATCCAAACGGTTAGATATCCGACTAGTTCAGTTAAAGATGGTTAAATCCTAGCTTCACATTGATCGTCTCCAACCAATGAAATGGTCGCCCCGACCAACAAACTAGTCGAGGACAAGCGGTTTTTCCCGCACACATCTCTGTGCGGACAGTTATCTAACAGGTACACGTAACCACCCGGAAGTTATCACCAGGAAAGGCACTCTTTGGCGAGAAGGCGTCTCCTGGTTACACGACACCTCTTCTGGAAGTCAACTGCTGCCTCTTCATCAAGCATAAATAGGGGGCCAATCCCAGCTGTTGAGGACATCTGAATCTCGATCTTGTAATCGCAATCAGAATCTTGTAACCTGTGATTAGCATTCTGCAACCACTTAGTTCATCCTGTAACTCATGTATTCTTTCACAGCCGCTTGGCTAATAAAGAAGCATTCCCCATTGTATCTATTTTGATATCTAGGGGCCCACAATTTATATTTTCCGTAATTTCGCGTAAGGGACCTAAGGTCTTGGACATCGATAATGTGTTTCATTTAAATTGCTATATATATATATATATGTGTAATACCATGCATGCCTAATTTTTACCAATCCTAACTAAATTCCTAAAACCTTGTATGTAGAGGCCCACGCCAGAAATTAAAACAACTAATATTACACCGGCAAGGTTAACTGGTCAGTAGTGAATTAATTTAATTGTGATCATATAACGCGACAGGCCATGACACAAACCAAAGGACAAGGATGGTCTATCTCACATCAGGAGGGAACAAGGAAGACATAACCATAGGCATGCAACCAAATTTGCCCAAGCATGAGTTACACCCTTCCTTTTCTCCGGTCCAAAGTTTCGTTCAAGTTCTCTCCCGATCGAGATCAAGAAGAAGATGCACGCCCTTGAACGGGACAAGGTCATCGCTCCCGTGTCATGAATCCATGCTCAAAAGAAAACTAGTAAAAATATATGACTAGGCCCCGATCCGTCCAAAACGACACGGCTATTTTACTACCTGATCGAGTGTGTATATATATATATATATATATATATATATATATATAGTATAATTACCTAGAGCACCATGGTGCCTAGGCACCATGATCTAAAAAGGATATTTTCTCTATGTATTTTCATGTGAAATTTTTTGAAAATTTTAGGATATTGAGTTTAACAGTTTACTAACTAGTTCAAACAAATTTGAATTGAAATTCAAACTAGAGTTTTTCTTTTTTATGATAGTTTGGTTGTAGGTATGTGCTGATTTTATATATAAATCAGCAAAGCATGTGATCCAAACTCGTTCAAAATCTTTGAATTCGAGTATATTTTTTCAAAGGTATGTGTTTCATTTGAATTGTTATTGATGGGTATATACCCTAAAACCGAAATTTTTAAAAAATATACTCGAATATGGTTTGAATTCGCGCATTTGAAATCATGGTGCCTAGACACCATGGTACCCTATTTCGCCTTCCTATATATATATATATAGAGAGAGAGAGAGAGAGGGAGGGGGGGAGAGGAAGCTGAAATAGGGCACCATGGTGCCTGGGCACCATGGTTTCAAATGCACGAATTCAAGCCCTATTTGAGTATAATTTTCAAAAAATTTAGTTTTAGGGTATATACCCATCTATAACAATTCAAATGAAACACATACCTTTGAAAAAATATACTCGAATTCAAAGATTTTGAACGAGTTTGGATCACATGCTCTGCTGATTTATATATAAAATCAGCACATACCTACAACCAAACTATCATCAAAAAGGGAAACTATAGCTTGAATTTCAATTCAAACAAGTTTGAACTAGTTAGTAAACTGATTAAACTCAGTATCCTAAAAATTTCAAAAAAAATCACATGAAAATGCATATGAAAAATATCTTTTTTAGATCATGGTGCCTTGACACCATAGTGTCCCAAGTAATTATAATATATATATATATATATATATATATATATATATATATATATATATATATATATATATATATATATATATATATATATAAATGAATGGGCACCATGGAGCCTAGGCTCCATGATTTCAAATGCGCGGATCCAAGCCGAATTCGGGTATATTTTTGAAACATTTTAGTTTTAGGGTATATACCCATCTATAACAATTAAAATGAAATACATACCTTTGAAAAAATATACTCGAATTCAAGGATTTTAAACGAATTTAGATTGCATGATTTGTTGATTTATATATATAATCAGCACATACCTACAAACAAACTATCGTCAAAAAAGGAAACTCAAGTTTAAATTTCAGTTCAAACTTGTTTGAACTAGTTAATAAACTATTTAAACTCAACATCTTAAAATTTTCAAAAAATTAAACATAAAATACATAGGAGAATATACCCATTTTGTATCATGGAGCCTAGGCTCCATAGTGCTCCAAGTAATTATACTATATATGTATATACACATATATATATACATATATATATATATAGTATAATTACCTAGGACACCATGGTGCCTGGGCACCATGATCTAAAAAGAATATTTTTCCTATGTATTTTCATGCAAATTTTTTTGAAATTTTTAGGATGCTGAGTCTAACCAGTTTACTAACTAGTTCAAACAAGTTTGAACTGAAATTCAAACTATAGTTTCCCTTTTTGATGATAGTTTGGTTGTAGGTATATGCTGATTTTATATATAAATCAGCAAAGCATGTGATCTAAACTCATTCAAAATCTTTGAATTCGAGTATATTTTTTCAAAGGTATGTGTTTCATTTGAATTGTTATAGATGGATATATACCCTAAAACTGAATTTTTTGAAAATTATACTCGAATATGACTTGAATTTGCGTATTTGAAATCATGGTGCCCAGGCACCATGGTGCCCCATTCCGGCTTATATATATATATATATATATATATATATATATATATATATATAACTTTGTTTTGTTGAGCATCAAATTAACCTGGAAAATGAGATGTAACATGCTAATATTACAGAGTCAATGCATGCATGGGTCTAGCCTCCAGTAGTACGTACACCCCCCTTGATCGGGTGATTGATATATATCTTGGCATGCAGTCATGCATGCCACCTGGTTTTTTATGGCATTTTTTCTCTTGCAATGTTTCCCTCCATTTTCTATGACACACAGAGGAAGCTCACATGCTAACCCTCGTTAGTTTCCTATAAATACAAGCACGCAGCCTCCCTTCGAATCGCACACCCATAAACTCATCAACACCCACACTTACCTTCAAAAAAGAATCTACACATCACCTCACCTCGCGCACAGCTCAAACACTATCCCACATTTCGTCCGACCGATCATGGCGCAAGAACGGTGCACGAGGGAGGTCGTGCCGCCGGTGTCGAGGGTGGCGATCATCGGCGGCGGGATCAGCGGCCTGGCCGCGGCGAAGCAGATGGCGGGCCACGACCCGGTGGTGTTCGAGGCGACGCCGTCCATCGGCGGGGTGTGGAAGCACTGCGTGTTCCGCTCCACGCGGCTGCAGACGCCGCGCCCCGACTACGAGTTCTCCGACTACTCGTGGCGCAACCGCGACGACCCCACGTTCCCGACGCACGAGGAGATCATCGAGTACCTTGAGGGCTACGCCGACAGGTTCGACCTGTGGCGGTACATCATGTTCGGCGCCAAGGTGGTCGGCGTCAAGTTCCTCGGTGGCTCGGACGCCGGGTTCACCGAGCTGTGGAGCGGCACCGGCAACCCGCTCCAGGGCAAACCGATGTGGGAGGTCGGCGTCGCCACCGGCGACTCGGACACCGTTCAGGTACTGTACATGTGCCGGCTGCATGCTTTGACAATCGTGCTGTGTCAACATATATACCTCTTTCTCACGTACGTATTCTGATTTCGTCCGATCGATACGATTTGCATGTGCAGTGGTACAAGTTCGAGTTCATCGTGATGTGCACGGGGAAATACGGCGACGTTCCGCGGATGCCGGTGTTCCCTCCGGGCAAGGGGCCGGAGGTGTTCAAGGGGAAGGTCATGCATTCCTTGGACTACTGCAAGCTCAGTGAGCAGGAGACCGTGGAGCTGATGCGAGGCAAGAAGGTTGTGGTGGTTGGGTACAAGAAGAGTTCTATTGACCTAGCATTGGAATGCGCCTGGGCAAACCAAGGTAAAAAACATGGGAGGTGCTTCCATGCATCAATATTTGAAAGTTATATAAATATTAAAATATGAATGAGGAATATAGATAGTGATTACTTAACTACTTGTTTACTTTAAGATTTATGCAATATATATTAGGAGGAGGATGCATAGAAGCATTACTCAAAAAGCATGCATGTTATGAGTAGAAAGACAGCACTCATGTATTGCTATTCTGAATTAATTTACAAAATCTATTCTTGGTTACATCTAGGAACCATGCATGTAATTTACGCGCATTTACCAGCAAATCATAGAAAAAGAATATGCCAAGCAAGTTCACACAAAACTAACTCAATAGGGATTATTTGTTGTGGAAGCATCCAATCATTTGGTGAACTGGGATAGAGTTAGGGCCTGTTTGGTAGAGCTTTAGATCCTAGCTTCATCTGAGATCTGAAACTTGTAGACTAAAATAAAGTGAATTAAGTTTATATTTTTGATCTAAAATGTAAAGAAGATGATCCATCTAAACACTTTAATGTACTTACAGCTCCAGCTCCACGGATCTGATGAAGCTAAGAATACCTAGCTCCACCAGATCCACAGATCTGATGGAACTGAAGTCCTATCAAACACACCCTTAATATCACGCCTATACCTTATTTGGTGACATGTACGATGCAACAGGTACATATGGCTAACGATCGAATTCGGAGACCCGGATCTTAGTCCTGATACTCTGTCCCAGAAAAGGTCATGCTTGTCAAGATCCGTCGTACACTCCATCTAGACAGTGCAGCTAACTAGCTAGCCTCTTGCATTTTACGAGTTCAAAGTACACTAAACACAATACGTACGCATACTTCGACTTTTCAAGCTCCGGGAATAAGTTACACATAAATACATAATAGAGACACACCACTTTATATTCTTCTTTCTGAAACTCCCGCATCGCTCCATCGTTTTGACTGCATACTCGACTATATCAAAATGTCTGCTGACTGGGTGGCAGCAACGTACGTTGCAACAAAAACTATCTGTCATTCTCAACAACCTTCCAAGCTTGATTATTCGCAGCTGCTGACTGGGTAATTAAGCTGCCATTGTACCCTAGCCAGCTCTATAACGATCGAACTCTCCACTGAGTATACATTTCAACTGTTCCTTAAAATATATATACTTGTACGTAGTACCTACTACACTAGCAATCGGTGCTAGTACCGAATAGTTTGACATTTGACTTGGCCGGAGACTTGATTTAGAACGATTACGATTTGAGATTGACTCGATCGATCGATCGATTAACCGGTCTCCTTTTCTGGTTTCATGCATGCAGGTGAGGGAGGCCAGCCGTGCACGATGCTGGTGAGGACCCTGCATTGGGTGGTGCCGTCCTACTCCATCTGGGGATTGCCCTTCTTCCTCTTCTACTCCACCCGCTTCTCCCAGTTCCTTTACGAGAGGCCCGACCAGGGGATCCTCAGGTCGCTCCTGTGCCGCCTCATGAGCCCACTGGTATGACACGTGTACCTCGCATTCATATGTACGTGCGTGTGCAACACAGCACATCGACGTATGCGTGTATGGATCGATATGATGCCGCATAAAAATGTAGATGCATGTGAACGTATATATATAGATCGGAATTGGACATGCACGAGTGCGTACGTGTGCATGCTCGAGACCTTGTAAGTTTTGACCATATATTACCCTAGCTTGTCAGCATCACGAATGCATGCACGAACCACAACTTTACTAATTTTTTTAGGCATGAGTTAATTTATCTTGTTGCTTTTTTTGTTTGTTTGTGAGCAGAGGGCGGGCGTGTCCAAGTTCATCGAGTCGTATCTGTCATGGAAGCTCCCGCTGGGCAAGTACGGGCTCAAGCCGGAGCACCCGTTCGTGGAGGACTACGCGAGCTGCCAGATGGCCATCCTGCCGGACGGCTTCTTCGAGATGGCCGACCGGGACCTGATCCGCTTCAGGAGGGCCTCGGGTTGGTGCTTCTCCGAGAAGGGCGTCGTCCTCGAGGACGGCACCGAGGTGGAGGCCGACCTCGTCTTCCTCGCCACCGGCTTCGAGGGCAAGGACAAGCTCCGCGCCGTCCTGCCCGACCCCTTCCGCGGCCTCGTCGTCAACAAGTCCAGCATGATGCCTCTCTACCGGTACGTGCGTACGTGCATGCCCAGCATGCAGCAGCTTCATGCTAATTAACATCATAACAGGCATGCATGCATGCATGCAGCGTGTTTTAACATGGTGAATCAATCAAATGCAGTGGCACGATCCACCCGCTGATCCCAAACATGGCGTTCGTGGGGTACGTGGAGAGCGTGTCGAACCTGCACACGTCGGAGCTGCGGTGCCGGTGGCTGGCGGGGCTGCTCGGCGGGCGGTTCGGGCTGCCGAGCGTGGAGGCGATGGTGGGGCACGTCGACGGCGAGGCGGAGGTGATGCGCCGCACCACGCGCTTCTACCGCCGCCACTGCATCTCCACCTACAGCATCCACGACAGCGACGGCATGTGCGCCGACCTGGGCTCCAGGGTGCACCGCAAGGCCAACTGGCTCGCCGAGTTCTTCGCGCCCTACAACAACCAGGACTACAAGGAAGAATGATACGGAGCCCGACGTCGTTCCATCCATCCATCCTATACGTTGACGTACCCGTACGCATACGCCGACGAGAACGTATACGGTACAATTCATCCCTTGTGTCAAAACTCAAAAGATACGTTGATTGCTATACCTATACCTATACCTATACTTGTACGTAGCGTCTTTTAGGTATACCTTTACCTATATATATATACTTGTACGTAGCGTTATAAGATTCGTTATTATTTATTTATACTAGAATGCAATCAAGTCGTTAAGGATGACTAATAATCAAGGACTAGGTCATGTGAACCGAGGAAGCGTTCGGTAAGGACTCGAGAGTCGAGACCTCGGGGTCTCGTCTCGCCCGCGACCGCGAGAGGAATTGAAGAACAGGACCATGTCGAGTAGTTAGGTCCGTGTGTACTTCTTGTACGAAAGGGTGATACTGTATAATTCGTAATTCTTTCTGTGTCAGTTTAACTAATGGATTTATTATAAGTATGCAACAAATTTGTTCATGTAATATTTTCTATCTCCAGTACCGTTGACTTTCTGTGTGATTGAGCGCTGGATCCGTCTCTATTTCAGTTCTCTTTGTAGTACTAATTTTTGCACTACAACACGTTCGAGATTCGTTGGCGTTTAATTTAACTTTACCCCTGTTCTACATGGCAGAAACATTACGCAATCGATCGAACTCCTTGCCTCTGCCTCCGTTATTGTGTGCATTGTAGTATGACTGTTTTCTTTATTTCTCTTATACAAGTGGTGGTCCCATGGTCCTAGTTGCCAACTCGCCATTGACATACACTGAAACTGACGTAACTAAATAAACCAAGAATTGCTAGGAGGGCCGTCGCATCACTTTAATATCTTGAAAGTGATATAGTGGTTTGACTGATTGCAGATACAAGAGCTTCAAGTGCAATTTCACTGTGTTTTTACTCTTACTGTTTTTTTTTTCTTACCTCTCACTAAATGATTGACAGTTAAGTATGAATGTTCAATACGTTTGCCAACTTGTTATGATATTATTGGTATTGGTCTTATTTTAAAAAAATTGGTACAGTGACTAATTTATTTTTAGAAGCTTATATATACTGACACAACATTGTTCTATCCTGTTGAGCCCTACAAGAAACAAAAAAACAAAAGTACATATGACTATGCGGCCAGCTATATTAAAGCATAAATGAATGATAGATGATAATTACTTACCCCTTCGCTTGTTTCAAGATTTGTGCAACTTACATTGGGAGAGAAAGCATTGAAGCACTGCTCAATAATTTATGGTATTTTCAAAAGTCAAATCAATTGCTTCAAAAAATTGTACCTAAAATTTAATCAAACCAAGTCAAGACAGTCAAATTATTCGATACAAGTACTACCAACTAAGTAACACCACCTACGTACTTCAATTAGTTGCTGGCTATATTCTAGCTAGCTCTCCCTGTCTGAGTTATTGCATCATCCAAAGTCAGATGTTAAGTAGTAGTAATTGACTAGATTGATGTATGTAGTTCATCGGCAGGTTTCATGAATGTACTATACGACTTTTGATAGAGGCAGATCAATCGAGCAGGGTTTTTTTTTCGATCGATTGATTAATGAAAAAAAAATGAAAGACGCATCAATAGTTAGCAAGTCGCTCGTGCATGTTGGGGGTCACCGGCCGGTCAAACCCGTGGGTTTCACATAGCATGGTTTTGACCGTCAAACTACTTGTAGCCATCGGATATAATCGTTGATTAGACAGTAAGTTTCGGCCTCCGAAAGGGGCAGCTATCATCCACAAACCCGTGCAAATGCATCGAACGATCAGCTGACTATAGATTTAGGGTGTGTTTGGTTATTTGTACCGAGTGGTACATGTATGAGATGATTTAAGAAAAAAATTATCCATGTGTTTGGTTTTTAAATGTAATCATCCCGTACTGAATAGTGGGATACAAATTTGAGGAATATTTTTTATAGATGCTGAACCATTCTATTCACCCAAAACAATGCAACCAAATGGTACATAACCGTCCTATTTCATTCAACCTCATCCCACTAACAAAACACCCTTATAGATTATGTATTTGGACGAAGTATGAACTTTTACTTTGAAAAGCAATTAATACATCTTTAGTTTTACTGGATGGTGTAATCAATACACCCACTAATTGACACTACCCTTAGTGATCGTTCTATATATACGTACGTGCATGTAGATGCTTTTGTTTGTTAGGAAGTGTCGGCGTTTCGAGCACCGGCAAGTAAATTTGTAAGTCTAAGGGGCCGCGCGTTCCACTCCCTGAATGGTTAGACTCAGAAGTCCAAGATGTATACTGATTCGGGCCGAAGGTCCCTACTCCAGTTCGTGTGGTGGCGTTGTATTCCCTTCAGTACAGATGACTGCACAAAGTTTACAAGCGAGAGTGCTAATGGCTTAGCGAGATGGGTTCGATCGCGATTGCCCCTCCTACGAGGGTTCCTGCCTCCTTTTATACGAAAGGAAGGGGCAGGTTACATCGAGAATTGGGAGAGGACGAGATGACCTACACTAGGAGCTTCGGTCGCCGTTCTGCGACTAATCATCGCCCGTCTTGCCCATGCCGAGTCGGTAGCTTAGTTGGTCGTATGGTTAGGTATTTCCTGAAACGGCGTACACGCCTCTGCGAACCTTACGAGTGTTGGCGTTCTGCGCTGACGTGGGTGTTGCCTCGGGAGAGGCGTATCTTCGTCTCAGATATGACCGCCGATGGGATCGGGGCATGACTTCGATCATCATTAAACCTTCTTGGGAAGGAGCCACCGCCCTTGTATAGTCACTTGATTGACCCGTTCGTCAGGTACGTGGTCGCTGGGTGGTAGAGGCTTTGACACGCTGCCCTTGGCGGGGTTGTCTTGGCACGATCGGTCAGGGATCCCGACCCGCCGCGGGGTCGGGAGCCCCGCTGGTCGGAGCCGGGGTCCTGTCTCGCGCGGGAGTCGGAGCCCCGCTTGTCGGAGATACTTCCCTCGATCGGTCGGGAAGGGATGTCTCGTGTGGTCTTGCAGGTGCTTCGGTCGGTAGTGGGCTGGGAGCGAACTGTTGGGCTTGAGCTGTGCTTGAGGCCGCCGGCTCATCGCTTTGGGCCGTTGGGGTACCCCTGTTATAAGTATTCGTTAGGAAGTAAGCATGCATCTCTAGCTACTAGCACTAAAGTGACAGCTGACAACGAAATGTTAAATGTATCTATTTGTCAAAGTTTAGAAATCGATAATAAACTTATATTTTTGGGTACCTTCGGGTTAGTAAAGTCAAATACAAAATCAGAGACGCACGATATAGACAACCCTCTAGCGGAGTAACACCCTACTTCCTGTGTGGATCATATATGTATATAGTGTATGGAATACATAGTAATGTGCCTAGCCCTAGTTAAAAGGAAGATTGAACTTAGACCAAGACTAAGCTAGGGTTGGAGGTTAACGAAGCACGGGTCACCGACTCCTGGTTGCTCTGCGTAAAAGCTTTAAAAAGTCTTCTCTTATTCTGGTCTGGAAGTCCTGCCCTGAGGACATCTACCCCTGGCCTTATATAGTCGAGGTAGTCTTGCTCCAAGTCGAGTTATAGTCAGTTCGGAGTACCGGATCGTAGCCGATGAGGAGTCCATCGACGCGTGATCTTCGCAGCATATCCAAACTTTCCTGGATACTAGACGTACTCGAATCAGTTTTCTCGTAACGGGAAAGCGATCAAGTCTTTCCTAGTGCAGAAATATTCTCTCCGGATATATCTTATCCCGTAGGATCAAGCCCGTAATATCCGGAGTTTCTATATACTGTTAGAACATATCCTTCGCGGACAAATACCCCATGTTTACATATTCAACACTGTTTCTTCACAAGGGTGAACATTTGCATTTGATCTAAGGTTGCAGGAGAAAGTGATAATTATAGCGTCTCTTCAAATAGTCCGAGTAGTTTTTTTCCTTAAAAGGGAAAACAACTAGTCTATATTAATATAAAAAGCGCTTTTTAAAAGGAAAACAACTACTCAAACAGTTGTCGTGTTTTATACATTGGTTTTCAAAACACAGTTTTAACCTTTACTTTCTATTATAATATATTTATAAAACATAATAAAATTATAATATTATGAAAATGCTATTTGAGATAAATCTACACATATATACGATTTTCATGAATCCAATTTAAATATTTAAAAAGATATTGAAAACTAAAGTTTTGAAAGTTTGACTACGTCTATATCCAAAATAACAACTATTTGTAACTAAAAAGAGGGAGCAGTCTATATCTATATTAATACTAAGACTAACACTATAATATAAAAAAGAACAAGTTTCAAAAGGTCCACGTTCACATTTGTTCACACCTATCTTAACACATTTCATCTCAGCCATATGTTTGTTTGATCATGTGGTTCCTTGTTAGCCTTCTTATGTTGATTTCACTCCAATCCTTAATTACATTCATTATTTCAATAATGACAATTAACGAGCTATCTAGTATGGTGTCTCATATCAGTCTTTATAGATTTGAATAGGTGTGTTAAAAAGAGTTCTAAATAAATTCTAATAGGATAAGGATTCATACTTTCTTTCTAAGTAGGTTTTCTACTTAACTTTAAAGGAGGACTAAGAAGGTTATATAAACTCATGAGGTGATCATGTAGAACCTAAGTAACCAAGAAACTACAAATCAAATCATCCAAAGCAATAGGCGTATGAGAGAATTAAAGGCTAAGTTATTCTTTAGCATTAGACTCTTGTATAGGGTAAGGATATAAGGATTCTAAGGTTTGAGAGGGTTGTGAGAGAGCGACAATCCATTGTACTCTTTTGATGTTATGCTTAAAGAATTTGTTGTCGATTTCGTCAAATTTTCTTTTTCGTCGTGGTTACTCCAATATTGTTATTTTTGTTCTCTCTACAAGATTCATCTTCTTCGTTCTTGAGACCGTGCTCGCTTGCCCCGTCGCGCCTGCCGCACGCTCGTGCGCACCCGTGCTGTCACGCCGCCCTTGCATCGACGAGACCGGAGGGGGAAGCAGAGTCCAGAGGGGGCGGTAGGGGAGGTAGTCAGAGGGGGAGAGGGACGTGCCGATGGGGTGTTCGAGGATCCGTATATCTCCAACTCATTTCCTCTCGTCGTAATAGTTTAAATCTAGACCAATACGAGACGGTTTAGACATACGATCCAATAGACCCGTACCATGACAGCCCAGCCCGACACGACGTCCACCTCTATCCTCGCCCACTGAGTCGTCCAGTCGTCCTGCCTTTCTCTCCGCGTCGTGCCTCGATGTCAATCTTTCTGCACCCTCCACTAGCGCGCATACTGTCATCAATTCATCATCGTGTGCACCTCGTACGAGCCGTCCCCTCCTACTCCTCCGTCGCTCTCCGTCTCGGACATGAGTGCGCACACTCCATCTCTGATCCCCTCCGGTGCTCGCTGCCCCTGCATCCCAAAGCGGGCGCGACAACCTTTCTAGCCAGGAGGCGTGGGCATGGAGGCGGAATTAACCCTGGCCATGAAGTCTTGGCGACGGCGGATCTAGGTCTCACTCCATGTTTTGCTGTGAACTGCAACGTGCGGATTCCTTAAGCTTTCCTTAGATGTATCAAATTTTTTTTTGAAGATTTCCTGTTTGTATGTTTCAAGAAATTTTCAAACAGGTACAAATAGGATATCTTAAGGCAATAGTTGTCAGTTTCTCTATTAGTTGAACAGTAACAACTAATGGAGAAACGGTAGCAGATAAGCGTAATAATCGTGAAACACCTTTTTACCTAAGTACATGTTGCTTGTTAATTTCTCAAGAAGGTGCGCTTGACACTCGTGAACGTGATTTTTGTTTGACTCATTATATTCACCATGCGTACCATTTAACTGCTTTTATCTAGTGCACCAAAAAAAACTAATCTCGGGTAGATCAATGAACTTTAATTTAATTCCACGATTGTTTTCAATCCACCAAAAATAAATCTAGCTAGGTCGATGGTGTGTAAGTTTCCCGTATATTTTCTCTCATTCCATTTTAGAACCCGTCGTTATTTTCGCCCCTGAGATATATGCCAATCGAACATCATTTTTTTTCTCTCAACAAAAAATAGAACTTATTAGCTACCCATAAGACAGTAATTAATCTTTACGAATGGCGACCTAGGATCAAATTAATCCCCCTATTCATTTCTCTGAGTACCTGAACAGCTGAACAGGATTACAGGAATGGAGTGATAAGGCCAAATGGAAGCATGGAACAATTCAGAACTGCGTCCGTCAAGATCCAACACGCGAACGAAAGAATGGTTTCTCTTTTTCAGAACTTGAATCAACCATCCATATCCGAGGCCTTTCAACCCTAATGACTAGACAATTATGCACGAGAATATATGCGCGAGACGTACGGTCCTCTTCTTTGGGTTTGATTCCGTCCGACCAAACCACCACTACACGGGTAGGCACCGTACGAATGCCCGGCCGGTCCAAGAGTTTAATTCCACTCCGACAGCGTCATGCCGTGCGCATTAACTGGCGTATGCATCTCCAACTGTATACGGTGCACCTCTGTTTTGCCTTCGAATGCGTATACCGGCACGTGCCTAATCGAAGTACGCAAAATTCAGCGTGCCCAAACCCCAATGGCACGCCTGCAGTATAGTTCTGATTCTGACCTCGGCGGACTTTAGCTATCTATTACTATGTACACGTCAGTTTTATCTTATATAGAAGAGTAAGAAAAAAGGAGAGATAAGAGAACCGGCTCCTATTTAGTAACTAGTATTGTACGAAAAAATATGCACTATCGTCGGTTAAAAACCGGTGTTGGAGTTGACACAAGCGACTGTTAGTGTTGAAGTTAGTGTTTTGTCATAGCCAAAAAGATGAAGTTAGTGTTGAATACCCAAATTAAATGTTTTAGTATTTCTCTAGAGACAACTTTTAGAGATAGTTATTGTATAAGTTTGTTTTACTGTTTACTCTACATGATATGGATGAGAGATAAAGTAAATAGTACTAGATTTTATTATTATTATTACTTTAAGGGAACATCTAAACCGTGGACGTCTCGCATGGCCCTTGCATGATGTGCACTGCGAGCAGCAGGAAGCAGCAACCAACTTCTATTTTGTACCGCGAATATCCAATAGGTAAGTAATCATCATCATACATATATTATGTCGCCTAGAATCCCCGGCCTCTCAGACGCTCCACGCCCATTTTTTTCCGAAAAAAACCCTTGGGTTCGGTCGAATCGCGCGGAGATCTCCCGGAGCTCCACGCGCGTGAACAGCCAAAGGCTGGTGCGGCCGGAACTTTCCGTAGAGACCCTTACAGTTTCACCGAATTGGTTCCGCATCTGAGAGCATCTCCAAAAGACCTCCTATCTGGCTCCCTTTCGCAAATTTTACCGATTCGACGATCAGACAAACTCCAACAGCCTCGCTACCTTCTTTCCAAAACCTAGCGAGCGGAGAGAGGCTCGCTACATCTAGCGAGTCTCTCTCGCCGCTATCCGAGCGAAGCGCAACGCGCGACGGCGTTTTAGCGACCGTAGGGACACGGAGTTCTTCACCCATGGCGAGCTTCTCCCCTCGCATAGCCTCTCGCAAGCGCTCGTGTCCTCGCTGCTACGCCTCCCACAAAGCTTCTTCGCTGGCGCTCGGCTCGGCGCTTGCCTCTCCCCTCCCAAAAGCCTCTTGCAAGCGCTCGGCTCGTCGGTTGCTTCTCCTCCCGCAAAGCATCCTCGTCTCCCATCCAAGCTCCATTGCCTCTCCCTTTCTTCCTCCGTCGAGAAGCCCTTGCTGCGCTGATCCCTTTGTCAAGATCAACGTCATGTATTCTCTTCTCCTCTCGCGCGGATCCCTTTTCTCGAGCAAGCTTGCAAGTATGATTTATCTTTTGTTTCCTCTTCGCAGTTGTTTGTCTCCCTATTGAGCGGCGGATCCCAACCTCCCAAATTTCACCGGTGGTTCCCAACCCCACGAGACCGACAGGCGGTGGATCTGGTACTACTCCTGGCGTTTGAGTGGAGATCCGGTAACATTCATGTTTTTTAGGTGAGTTTAATTGCATGTGGTTAGTCACTCGGTCTATTCTGTGTGTGAGAAGGTCAGTAGCAATTGAAATGTAATGCTATGTTCATACTACTTTTGAACAGTTTTACAAGAGCTTGCTTGCCTTGATCTATGCAATGTATTTTCTGCTGATGCACTATCGTATGGTATTCATTTGTAGAGACTATGGAGGCTTTGCATATGTTATTTATCTGTGCATTGTTTTTGTGCTGTGATGCTGAAATTATGTTAGACTTGTGATGTCTGTTATGATTTTGTGCGTAGTGTGATTACTCATTGGAGAGATTGCATCTTGATGCATATATAGCTATGTTATACAAAGATTAGGATGCTCATCTGTTAGTATAACACAATTGCTGATATTTGGATTGCGTTTCTTGACGCCTTCAGTTCTTTCACCAACCAAAATTGGCTAGTTTCCTGCGAATCCCTGACAGATTGCTGAATTACCGTCAGCCCTGCTGCCTGTTGTTGAATCTACAGAAGGTCTGGAGCTATCAAAATTTGACCTTGCATCAGTACAATCAAGCTCACCTCTTTCTTTGTCATTTACTGATGATGGAACAACATTAAGATCTGGGTCAACTTCGAACCCACCAGATAATCATCAGCAGATGGATCCTGAATTGCATGATCCCCACGATCCTTGCCTTCTCCCAATGCTGTAGGATCTACATCATGAGCTTTCTTTTGATTTTTCACATTGTCTGTAGATGGGGTGCCATCATCCTCTAAATCATCATTCGCCGCACCAAGCTCTGCAGGGTCAAACTGCTCTTTCCTTGGTCTCTTCCATTTCTTCGTAGTTGATGTGCCATCATCCGCAAAATCTTCCTCCTCTCTACCCCTGTGCAGATATGTCCACAATTTTGTGTCATTATCATACAGTACACAAGGATCACGCTCATAATGCAAGCGATCAAGAGCGCCGCTAACAACTTGATTTATAGCAGCCTCTTTATTTGATTCTTCATGGTTTAGGTACTGTGAATCTTTGAGAAGTGTGCAGACATCAGCTCTTGTTCCAGTTCTTGCAGGCAACCTAGACAGCATTGCTCTTGGAGTACTTCTGGCCAATCCTATCATACTGACTACTGGACTTACCTTTAATCTTCCCCTGTGATATCTTGCCTCTAGGATCAGACCCAAAACGCTCATCATCAATCTGCTGCTTGATACTTTTTGTCATCCAATTAGTAAACAATTGTTAATGAAGTTACATTTTTGGAGTAGTACACTTTCCACGTTTATTGGCCTAGTGTGCACCGGTGGAAAGAAATGGGGGTCGATAGCTCCAGCATATCCTTGAATTCGTTGATCCAATGTGGGTGTCATAGCTTCTGATACTTTTCCATTGAAATTCCTGCACTAAATTCTGATAGGATGTTCAGGCACTTATCTGCACTTAATTCTCATACTTTTCCTGTGAAATACCTGCAGGTGTTGAAACCTCTGCCTCTGAAGTTAAGCTATTTGTGGAGTTATCGAATTCTGCCAAGAACACTGCCCCAACACCTTAGTTCATCCAGGTTAGTGCCGAGGTGCTAAATAACTTCCATTCTATTGCTTCCACAATTTTAGTGCTCACTGGTGCCATCAACCAAAAGATCTTGAATATTTGAAGTCTCACTTTATGATATAGTTCAAGACTAAGCCCTTCTTTTACGCAAATGTTTGTCATTGCTACTTAATGTAATGATTCTCATATTGTAATATAGTTTTCGTTATGCAGATGTCCGATGAGCACTCACTGTAATTTTATGAAAAAGATGTATGTGAAGAGGACCCCTGAAATTAACAAAGCAGTACACATATACTCTAGTGCTCTGAAAGCTTCCCTAACAATTATTTCTTTACCTTATTAGTCAGTACGATGCTACCTGGTACTCCCTTGGAATATCTGTGAATTAATTACAATAGCAATTTAAGTTTAGTGTGGGTCGTTTGTTGTAGGAAACTGCATTTGCAATGTAGTAGTCACTGAAACACTTCTCCAGAGATAAATGTGTTGATGATTTGCTGTCTTTTGACAAGCAAAACTGGTGAGCTCAGGGACTTACCATTTTCAGGAGCTCAGAGCCTTACCATTTTCAGTCCTTGGGACCATCTCTGATGCACACACAAACTCACAGATACACTCCATGAACATGCATTACTCTCATATATTTGAGATCCTGAACTCGGTGCTAGCCAATACATTGAGAGGAGCTAGCAAATGCTTTACTGGAACCGATGCTCTACTTAAGGGAACAGAACATGGGCTTGGTATTTTATACACTTGCTTGATTTATCATTGTGCACCGCTTAAATCTGAATTCATGCTAGCAAATGCTTTCTCGAACCGTGATTTACTTACATTAATTCGAGTGCTAGCAAATGTTAAATCCTGAATTTAGTGCTAGCAAATGCTTTACTGGAACCATGATTTACTACATTAATTCGGTGCTAGCAAATGTTAAATCTGAATTGATGCTAGCAAATGATTTACTGCATTAATTTATAGTGTGATATGTTCACTTTGCGCTTTGAGGTGCTAGTTCTTGGGGTGTTCTTGGGCTCCAGATTGCTTACGACGGTATGATGCACATTCGCTAAGCTTGGATTTACATTTGGTTTACATTTAATTCCCTTATTGGTTGTTAAGCGAAATTTAAATGGGGTGTTCTTGAGGCTCTGTTAGGTTTGATGGTAGATTGATCGAAATTTACATGCATGGACCAAATATGTTTCCACACTGTACATACACTTTTCTTGCTATTTGGTTATAGTATCATAAGTTCCCTCATTCTTTATCTAGTTAATTCTACATGTACTTAGTTTACTATTTACTTGAATATAGATGGATAAAGATTCAAAGAAAGTCAGTGAAGTGCATGCTTGGACAATTAATCGCATAGAGGAAATCGCAAGTGATATTAAGAATATAGTGTACGACAATTTTTCTCCTTGCTCAAGCGAAAGTGCGAATGAACTCAACCGACTCTTACTTGCGATCGAACATACTGCTCGTCGCCTTGATGAACTTGCCGTACAATCAGAAGACTTGGTGCGAACAGACCGTGTCGATTCACCTGAAGAAGAAGAAGACACTTTGTCCAGCATAGACTCGCAGTTGTGCCCATACGACTACGAGACCGATGATTCGGGTAAACGCGATGACTATCAATTTAGAGAGGACGAAAGTATCGAGTCTAGTGACTGAGTTATTTGTGTTCTTGTATTATGTACATTAAGACATTATGCACTTTTAAGACCTACGAGTTCATTTCTGTTGACATGTGTCTTGCTTATTACATGTGTTGCTACGCATATTTGCTTCATGAAGTATTGATGTCTACAGCTTGTGCAATATGGATGACTTCTATGCTCGTCTGTTGAGTGAGGGGGGAAGTGAAATACCTTGGGATGAAAGCCCAATTGGGGAGCAACCTTCTCAAGGTGATCACTCCAGTCCCCAGCCGAGAGCTCACAATAAAAGGTCCAAAAACTTTTCGGAGAATGAAGACAATATGTTGGTGTCGGCATGGCTGAATGTTAGTTTGGATCCAGTGCAAGGGACCCAACAAACTCGTGCCACATATTGGAGTAGAATACATGATTACTTCCATGAGAACAAAAATTTCTTTTCGGAGCGTAGTCAGAATTCACTTATGCACCGATGGTCATCTATTCAAGAACATGTGAACAAGTTTTGTGGATGCTATGACCGCATTGTGCGTAGAAGACAAAGCGGGATAACAGAGCAGGATAAGGTTGGTCCATATCCCTTTTTTATTTTAGCTTCATATGTGTGTCCATGTTAATAAAGTACCTGTGCTTCTGCAGATTGTCCATGCTAAAGCTTTGTACCAAGAAGAAGAAGGGCGATTATTTACATACTTGCATTGCTGGAATGTATTACAACACCATCCAAAGTGGATCGGTCATTTATCTCGAAAAAAGCGAAGACATCATCTACTGCTTCTCCGGGTAGTTCCAGTCTTGTTAGCTCTAATGCAAGCCATTTTCATGAAGATGCTCCTCTCGCAGGTGATGTGCTCGTAAGGCCACCGGTAGGAAGGCCGAGAAAGAGAGGTTACGCTGTGGTAAAGCTTCATTGAGAGTGGTGTAACAAGTTCACTCTACATCAAGCAATTGGAAAACTTTAGGAAAGAGGCGAAAGAAATGGAGATTATGAAAGAGCGTAAGAAGGAAGAGCGGTGCGAACGAGCATTTGCGCGAGAACAGAGAGGATTGCTCAAGAGAAGGAAAAGATTGAGATAAGAAAAATGAGTTTGAATTGAAGAGAATGATGGAAGAAGAGAGAATTATGAGCGTCGACACTAGTCGCTTGAGTGGGCCACAACAACAATACTACTGTCCTTGCAAAATGATATCATCGTCAAGATGTAATAGGTCCGATTGAGCTCTACTTATGATGTATGAACTAATTTGTTGTAAACTTTTGTGCTACTAAACCATGTTATGCTACAATATATGTATGCATTATTTGATTTAAATTTCTCGCATTCAAATATAGCCATTCTTTCTCTGCAATACTTCAATTAGAATACAGCGAGTGTAGAAGAAATCTCTTTATTGAAGTACATCATAGTTGAAGTGCATAAACTAGTACATTATAGTTGAAGTGCGTAAACGATAAACTAGCGCTGACTACATCCCTCCATAATGGTGCCATAAGTGCTCGACTAGATCTTCCCGAAGCCGAGAGTGAGCTTTTCTATTTCTGATAGATTGATGAGTTTGAATGAACTCAGAAAGTTCAGGTATTTGTTCATGCGAGACTGCAACATTTTCTCCCATTGCTTCGTAATTGTAGTCAACTGGGTCTCCATCCCGCTCATCTTCAATTATCATATTATGCATGATGATACATGCCGTCATGATATCTCAAGTGTTTCTTGATACCAAAACGAGTGGTCCACGAACAATTGCAAAACGAGCTTGTAAAACTCCAAATGCTCGCTCCACATCCTTCCTAGTCGCTTCTTGAGCTTCCGCAAAATGTTTTTCTTATTCCTTGGGGAGCTGGTATTATCTTGACAAATGTTGCCCATGAAGGGTATATGCCATCTGCAAGATAGTATCCCATTGTATAGTTGTGACCGCTCACGGTATAATTCTTTCGACGCTTGCCCTTCACTAACTTAGCAAAGAGAGGGATCGATGAAGAACATTAATATCATTATGAGACCACGTAAACCAAAAAAGCATGCCATATCCAAAGATCTTGTGATGCAACGGCTTCTGAATGATTGTTGGCTCGTGAACATGACCAAGATACATGCCTTGCCATGTCAGCAGGCAATTTTTCCACTTCGATGCTTGCAATCTATGCTCCTAGCATTCCCGAAAACCTCTATCCTCACCAATTGTAAGTAATCTGGCAAGATCATTCTCATTTGGAGATCTCAAATACTCATCTCCAAAGATTTCAATAATAGCTTTCACAAACCTTCTCGGGCTCTCTACAAAGAGACTTTCTCCAATTCGCACATAATCATCAATAGCATCGGCCGCTACGCAGTAAGCTAGCATCCGAAATGTCTGCGGTTATCTTTTGCAAAGAAGATAACCTAAGAATTCCAAAGACAATTCCTCTTACGAACGAAATAATTATCATGCGTTTGTACAGCATGTAATATGCGAAGAAATAAAGGAAGATTCATTCGAAACCTATGTCGAAAAGAAGGTTGAGCCATAGACATTAGGATCAATATAATATGCGAAGAAATAAAGAATGAATAATTCTAAACTCGCTAGAAAGAAGGTCGGGCCATATATAGGAGGATCGACAAAATAGTCCCGAGCAGTCTAGCATGTCTTTCCCGTCTATTGCGATGAACGACTTGATGGCGAGAGTAGAACCGCCATGGCGTGGAAGATTGACACCTGATCTTCCATATGTGTTAGATATCCCGTTGTAAGAAGAAATACGTATTCATTATTCTTCTCGGACTCCTCATCGTCCCGAGAGACATTGTGAGACTAAGTTTCACGACTCATTGAGATATTGTAGGTAATGAACAACAAGAAACGTGCAAGACTTCAAACCGCAAATGGGTATGTATTTATAGACAATAATAAAGTAGCCGTTAAGATTATCGTTAGAATATAGCCGTTAAGGTGGCGTTTAATATAGCCGTTGCGATGACCAGTTAGACATGACTCACTCCGTACAATAATTTTACTAATGATCATTACAATATGACCGTTCTGAAAATTCAAATTTAAAATTCCACGCTCAAATATAACCGCTTACAATGTGGTCGTCAAAATAAATTTCAATTTTTATATTCCTGTATTCAAATATAGCCGCTTGAATTTACCGGTAAAAAAAACGGTTGTTGTTATGACGGTTATATGGAATATGATTAGAATATGGGAGAGAGAAAATAGAGAGTGTGATATGGAGAGTGCTGTTGGAGAAGGAGGAGATATGGAGAGGTATTTTTTTTAGAGAATTCTCTAAATCTAGCTTTTGGAGAGTGAGTTTTGGAGAGCCCTCTTGGAGATGCTCTGAGAACCTCGGTCCGTCCGATCCCGTCCGCGCGCGCCCTCCACGCCCGGGGCGCGACGAAACCCTAGCTCAAGCCTCGAGCTAGCCTCCAGCCCCGCGCGCCCCCTTCCTCGCCCCCGATCTCGCATGGCCTCTCCCTTGCCTCCGCTCGCTCTCCCTCGCCCTTGCCGCCGCGCATTCCTTCGCCGTCGCCCCCGCCCTCCCACGAGCTCCGCTCGCACCTCCGTTCCCTCCAGCTCGCGTCGTTCCGCCCAATCGCCGAGCGTCCGCGCGTGCTGTCCGCCTGACCGTCCGTCTTGTGCTTCGGTGCCCATCCGCCTCACCGCATGTCCCAATCGCCGGCCCGTACAGCGTCGTGGAATTGGGGCTCGCGGAGCCCTCGAGGCCGCGCATCCCCCTGGCCGCATAACGGGTGGCTCCTGGATTATGGCCTCGTGGAGGAGGAGATCCAGGGGCCGGACTTCATCTTGTTTGAAGCCTCCCAGCAGCCTCTGCTCTTGGTGGGTTTTCAGGTACTTGCCTGGGAGCACAAGGCCTCTCCGACTCTGATTGATCGATATGATCGATCGCTTCTTGGATTTTTTTTCCCTCTTGTTCACTCTCCCTTTTTTGTCGAGTTCGAACCAATCTACGGAAATGATGCTGTCTCTCTGGTCATCTGATTAATCCAGAGACCCACGGCGTAGGCGTGCAGATCTCACATAAGGTTTGCCCATTATTTTACTAACTATAAGTGTCCACTTCCGCAACTATTTTATTCATGGTTATGTGCTTAGCAGCATCTTGTCATCTATTCATGCATACACTTCATACTAATGTGAGATAGAGTTCTTAGCAGATGCCGCTCAAGGTTACTTTTTGGAGTATTCATTTATGCGTGCAAATTTATATTTGCAGATAAACACTTGCGATTCATTCTATTGCGATCAATTCGAGCCAACCTCACCAACCAAGACAAAAATTTGGACAGAGAATTGGCCAGGATGGTAATGCTTTTGGTATACTTCTATTAGTAACCAATTACACTTAGTACTTCTCATGCTGTTGTTTATAACACAATATGGAGCAAATGTTGTACATTATTTTTCTTTATTATTGTCAAAGAGAAGTTAAATGATCTGCTACTGCTTGTTTCTTTCGTTTCTTGTTTAGGTTCCATATTTTTGGTGAAAGTAATCCCCACAGACATCCTGGAGATTTTGCGTTTGCTGTTGCACCGTTTTTTGAGAAAGGTGGCAGTGTTCAGAATTATTATGTAGTATTGCCTTTGCGCAATTCATATTCTAACTTCACAAAGAATTGCACATCTCAAATTCTAACTTGACTAAGGCATCCAGATGTTTGCACTGTTAATTACAGTCAAGCATATGGAATCATATTTAATCGGTATGAGTAGCTGATGACAAATTCATTTTATCGAAACATGATCAAGTTTTTGTTATCCTTTTGAAGTACCATGGTGGAACAAACTTTGGTTGCTGCACTGGAGGGCCGTTCATTACAACTAGCTATGACTATGATGCACCAATTGACGAATACGGTTTGGCTCTATTGCTATTATTGATCCCATCAATAATCTTAAACCTGGAACCATCTTAATATTTTTATTTAATCTGAAATTCAGGCTTTAGGACACTTCCGAAATGGCCGCATCCGAGGGAGCTTCACAAATCTATAAAATTGTGCGAGCATAATCTACTTTATGGCAACTCAACGTTTCTTTCTCTAGGGCCTCATCAAGAGGTAAGCTTTATTGTCTTCTTTAGTTTCTTGGGGTATTGGGGTTATAACTTGGACTAGGGCCTCATCAAGAGGTAAGCTTTATTGTCTTCTTTAGTTTCTTGGGGTATTGGGGTTATAGCTTGGACCGAACGCTCTTATCATTCTAAATATGCCTGATATGCTTACCTACCTTACAAGCTCTAGGCCCTTTTCAATGTAAAAATAACTAAAACCGATCTCTGTTGTAAACAGCACCTTATATGTACCTGATAGATACTGATTTATTAGATCGCTGTGAAACGACCTCGACCTGTGTTACTCGGCGTATCACCATTCTTTTTTTTTTTAAAACACATCTTCATCCCACTGTTGAATTAATCTTTCTTCTGTTAAGATACGAAATTAGTAGTGTCAGTTTTTGCTTGCAGACTGATATTTACAATGATCATTCAGGAGGTTGTGTAGCTTTCCTGGCTAATGTTGATTCAGAAAAGGACAAAGTTGTCGCTTTCCAGAACAGGCAATATGATCTTCCTGCTTGGTCAGTTAACATCCTACCTGACTGCAAGAATGTGGTGTTCAGCACTGCAAAGGTTTTCGATTTCCTGTTTAACGGTTTTCAGAATGGAAAAAAATTAGCCTTGTCAATGAAATTGAAATGGGTACACCCTTGTCAGGGAAAGAAACAAAGAATAACAGAAGAATTGAAAAGGCGCAAAAAATATATAGCCAACATCAGATTATGCGATACTTAATCCAAGTTAATTGAGAAACACTATATTTGACATATTTCTTATATTTTACACATACTTTACTATGGTTCCTGATGATTGGTCATCTTTAGGTGCAGTCTCAAACTTTGATCGTGGACATGGTCCCAGAAACTTTGCAAGCATCAAAACCCGATAAGTGGAGTATTTTTAGAAAATTGAGATTTGGGGTAAAAGTGACTTGGCCCAAATGGATTTATAGACGATATTAATACAACAAAAGATTCTACTGACTACCTATGGTGTACAGCAAGGTCAGTCTACTGCAAGCTGTTTCATACATGCTTATTGTATAGTGAATGAATATGCAGGTATCAACCACAGAGGGGAGGCCTTAGTATTATTAATGCTTTAAATTGATTTTGCTCTGCACCATTCTGTGCACTTCCAGTTTGTTATGTGACCTAAGTTTTTTCTTATGGAATTTGCAGTTTTAATGTAGATGGAAGTTACTCCGCAAGTGGGAACCATCCAGCTCTTAATTTGCTTATATGTCTGTTTTGTGCCCTTTACTTTATGCTAAGAAATTACCAGGTAATGCAATACCTTTTAGTAGATGTTTGCTGGAATGTTTCAGCAGTTCCAACAACTACCTCAGACCATACGGCGCGGGGAGGCGCGCTATCCATCCTAGTTATTATCAACCGCCTAGGCCACAGCGTTGACCTCTACGCCGTCTTGCAAAACGCCGCGATTTTGCCGCTTCGGACGGGCCGTTTTGCGAGTTCTCGACGCGTCTCGGCACCATGCGATGCAACGTCCGCGCGGCCCATCCCTTTGCGGTTCCGAGCGCTGCCCCCCTCCCTCCAGTCCAGTGCCGCCGCCACAGCAACCGTGGTCGGTCGCATCAGCCGGCCCGCCGCGAGACGCGCGTTGCATGGGACATGGGCGCTCTTGCGCCGACTCGGACTGGGCCTGGAGCCCAGGCTTTGCCTGCCGGTCTGGGTGATTACAACAGCGGAGAACAGCGACAGCAGTGACTCGTTTATAGTTATCCTTTCCTCGAAAGCGGAAGTGGAACCGTGCAGGGTTCAAAATCTTATGTTGCTTAAAATCTCGTCTATGACCAGAAAACAAAATCTCAGTGAGATTTAAAAATTTCGGATAAATCTTGAACGAAATAAAAAAACAAAAATTCAAATCCTGTTTTTTTTTCCTACCGAGAAAACCGAAATTTCGGCCGGTTTTGCGGAGATCTCGGTAAAATTGCACCGAACAAAAAGTGAAACAACCGACGTCGAAATTTTTTTAATTTTTTTTATAGGTTCTAGACATATCAGTGATGTTCCTATAAAATTTCAGATGATTATCAGATCTGAGGAATTTGTAAAAATTCAAACATTGCTACTGTCTTGATAAAACACTGACCGATAAGTTTGAACCAAATGAAAAATGAAACAAACCACATTAGAAAATTTTGAAATTTTTTGTACATGGTTGTGATGCATAACTAATATTCTCATAAAATTTTCAGATAATGATAAAGCTTCATAAATTTTTAAAAATTCGGACAGTGCTATTGTGCTGATAAAAGCTTTATCGGTAAACTTTAACCAAATGAAAAATGGTACAAACCATGCTAGAAAATTTTAAAATTTTTTGTGGATGGTCCTGATTTATCATCAATGTTTATATAAAATTTTCATCTGATGATCAAGCTTCAAGAAGTTCCAAAAATTCTAAGAGTGTTACGTCCTGTAAAAGCCTAACGACCAATACATAGATTTGCTTTAGCAACCAAAAAATGTTTAAATTTTTTGAAAATTTTGCATAAGGGTTATAAGGAAATTCTTAAGATCTTATAAAATTTTTGAATCATAATCACACTCCAGTGAATTTATAAAATTCTTACAAGTACAGTGTACCATTTATGTTGTTTCTGTTTTTGATTTTTGAAATATAATAAATAAAATACATACATAGATTTGATTGAGCAAACAAAAAACGTTGAATTTTTTTTAAAAATTACATAATGGTACTGAGTCAATTATTAAGCTCTCATAAAAATTTTGGAATTTGATCACACACGAGAAAATTTATAAAATTCTGATAATGTTACTGTCTCAATTATGTTCATTAAGTTTTTTATTTTTTAAAGATAACAAATGAAGTTCAATTATTTTGAAAAATTTTCTGTACGATCCTACGCTTCTTAGGATGGTAACATAAATTTTTTAGATCAATATAAATCACGTTAAATTTTATAAAAATCTAACAATGTTTCTAAAGTTTTTAAAAATGTCTCAAATATTCGATTTTTCAACAAATTTTCATAGAAGATGACTTTCTTAAGGGTTATTGATCAATTTCTGGTCAAATATGGTGGTTAAACATCAAATTCGAGTCAAAAATGGCAAGATCTCGCCGAGATTTTTCGAGATTATTGTAGCAATTTAAATTTTTTAAAAAAATTTCATTTTGACCTGTATTTCAAATCTCGTTCACGTCCGAAAACCGAGATCTCGCAAAATCTCGGCGAGATCTCGCAAAATCTCGGCAAGATCTTGCAAAATCTTATCGAGATTTTGAACTTTGTAACTGTTGGGAAACCCTAATGGCCCATGAAGGCCCATACTGGTCCCTTAAGCCTAAACCCTAGGAGAGCGCTATAAAAGGAGGAGGGGGGTCCCCCCTATGTACAAGAAATCATTAGCAATAAAGAATTTCCGCTGTTGCTCTCCCTAAACACGTGTCTCTCTCTCATTCTGTTCTCCAATTCAGATCTGTTCGGGAACCCCGGACTATTCGATAGCGAGGTTCCTTAACACGTTATCAGCACGAAGCTCTACCACCGGAGATCAGAATTGAAAGGTGAGAAAGGTGGGATTTCGGCGATTGAATCTAAACGCTTGTCGTTTCTAAGCATGCATCTATCCTACGTATCTTGTATTATATTCGTCACGTGGCACGAAGCTACATGGCGATCGCTCGGCTATTCTAAGACGGTTACGCTTTTTTTCATCCAGAAAAGAAGAAGAAGAAGAAGAAAAAACGCCGTCGTTGCCTCGGCTTGCGCGCCCGAAAGACGCCGCCGTTACCACCGGTGCCGTCGGCCCATTGCCGACGGCCGCTTTGGCCTCCGTCGTCTTGCCCTCGGCATCGCCGCCGTCGGCCCGGCCGATATCACGCCGGCGCCTCGATCGCCGCCATCGGCCGACCGGTCTGCTGCCGCGCGCCCGGCCTCCGACCTCAGCCGCTTCCACGCCGCGCCGGAGCACCGCCGCACCTCGCCTCCGGCGTTGTCGCGCTACCTCGACTTCGCTGGGCTCGAGCCGTCGCGATGTGCGGCACCGCCATCGTCGTCGCGACTCGTGCCAAGACCGCCTTCGCTCGCCACGGCTCGGCCGAAGACGGGTCACGGGCTTGAAGCCTCGCCGTCGCGCATTGCTTCCTCGGTTCGCGCGACTTGGCACGGCCGCCGCAGCCACGCCAGATTCGGCGTCGCCCCAAAGACGGTCGCCATCACGCGGCTGAAGCGCCTAGGCCCCGCCGCCGCTTCGCCTCGCCCGGCCGACTGCCGCCCGCCATGGCACTCGCCCTCGCCACCGGCCAGCCGCCGCGCCATGCGGCTCGATCGCTTCGGTCGCCGAAGCATCATCACCGCCGCGATGTCGCCGAGGCGCTGGCCACTTCGCTGCAACCGCCAGCCGCTTCGGCCGCGCGCGCCTCGCTTGCAATTGCTTCGCCGCCTCGACCTCCGAGCGGCAGCGTTGCCCGACCTTGCGCAACGGCCGTCGGCTCCCGATCGCCCGGCGCGTTGCCGCCACGCCCGCCACGTCGTCGACGCCGCCTTGGTCGCCCGCCGCCACGCCACACGACGGCTCGGCCACGGCCCCGCAAGAAGCGCCGCCACATCCATCGCCGACACCGGCTCGCCGCGCCCGCCCGACCGCTTCCACCGCCTCGCCGCCGGCGCAAGACTTCGCTTGGCTCGCGCTTGCCGTCGTCGCGCCCTTTACCGGTTGCGTCATCGCCGCGCCCGAGGAAGGCGAGCGGGCGAATGGAGCGAAGAAGAGAAGTGGAGGCACGAGCAAGAAAAAAAAGGGGGGGAAGAAATGAAGAGGCAGCGGCGGCGGCGGCTAGGGGAAACCCTAGCGCGCGTGCAGTTGGGCCGGGAACAGGGCAAAGCCCAGCGGGCCTCTCGGCGGAAAGAAAGAAAAGAAAGAAAAAAAGGAAAAATTGCTAGAAAATTTCTGGAAAAATAGCAGAAAATTTCGAAAAATTGCCAGAAATTCCAGAAAATTTTCTGGCTCTGTTTTTAATTTTTCTAGCTTTATTTTTCTCTGTCTTATGAATGTTCTTTATGAATTTTGAATTCATTGCTTTATTTTGTATATTGCAATGCATAGCAATTTATTTTCTGTACCTTATGCTTATTGCAACCATATTCTATCGGATTACGCAGAATCTAAACCGAATTTTGAAATCATGCGGATGTCCGCATTGTGAATCGTGAGTTTGAAGAACTGCCCCGCACGATCGTAACTACCTCACTTGGGCATCGGACGTAAAGATTGTTCTTGGGGCAAGAAGCTCCGCTCACGATTGGTCTAGGGTCCTCGCAGACGCAAAACTCATCACGAGTAGAACGATCAAGCTCGCATTTTCTCGTGCACCACCTCTCACCACTCAAGAATGAATATATGGTGAAGAGAGTGCATTGAGCTTGACTTGAGCGGTTCAAAAGCTCAAGTACACCATCTTGCCCTGCACCTTCGAGCGATGGCGAGTACAATTACGCCTTGCAGAATTTGTACCAATCTCACTCTATGTGGCAAGAAGATCACCGATGAAGAGAAGATTGAGAAAACTCTCTACCTTCCACCCTAATGCTATCCAGTGCACGCACTATCGTCGACGCATACAAGGAGTATAGCGGAACTATGTCTCGCACACCACCGACGAGGCACCGCACGTTCAATAGAAAGAAGGGCAAGCGGGGTGGAAAAGAGACCCGTGCCAAAGGAAAGTCCAAAGCCCTGTGAAGAGGATGACAAAGAAAAGACGACGCCAAGCCGTATGGACAGCGAGAACGACGTGCTTCAAGTGTGGCATCAAGGAAGCGATCAACGATATCAGGCTAAGAAGAAGGCAAAGGAAAACGCCCCCGCAGAGGCGCACTTCGCCAACATCGGTAATGATGATGCCATGGATGTAGATACCCCACTTGCCTCATCCTCACAGAATAGCCTGGACATCGATGCTGCAGCCATTATTATGGCAAATGAAGAGAAAACTTCTGCCGATGACATAGAAGCAGAAATTAATGCATATTTTACAGATTCTGTTTAATGTTTTTTTAGATTATAGTTGTTAGCATTTTCTTTGAAGAATGAATTGTAAGCTCTAGAAGAGCATACTTCTTTCATGAATAAATACGCAATTTTTTCTTTATTCCAGTATTCTTCAAATTTGCAAGTAATATTTGGATTGTTTTTGCCTCTGTCTGATTAGAATTATATTTCTTGCATCTAGAAATCGTATAGCGCCCAAATGGAAGAGATATGCATTGTTGATAGTGGCACAACAAATACCATCTTAAGAGAGTCTAAGTATTTCCAGTCGATCACGCAGAACGCTGGAAAGATTACTACGATCGCAGAAGCGACTCATATGTAATCGGCTCAGAAGAGCCACTATTATATTGCCTATGGGTACAACTTTGGTAATTGAAGAAGCCCTTTGTACCTCGAATCAACACGAACTCTCTTAAGCTTTAAAGACATCCGCGCCAATGGTTTTCACGTAGAAACCAATGAAGAAAATGGCAAAGAATGCTTGTGCATTGTGAAGCACGCGTATGTGGAAAATGGTATTAGAAAAATGTCCTCATATGAATCTGGGTTGTACTACACGAATATTCATGCACCAAGTGTATACTTCCTTGAAGACTATTTTTAGAAGCTCTGAGTTATTTTCCTTATGGCATGGTAGATTAGGTCATCCTGGTCTTAGAATGATGAGGAATATAGTGAACAACTCACAAGGTCATGGCATTAATGTTAAAAATTTCCCGAATCATGATGATTTTTGTGCCTGCATGTGCCACCGGAAATTAATAACTAGACCTCTATCATGAAAGTGCAAAGTGAAATCCTCGCATTCCCGAACGCATCCAGGGGATATTTGCGGTCCGATTCACCTCTGTCGTGGCCGTTTCGATACTTTATGGTGCTCATCGATGCTTCCTCGAAATGGTCGCATGTATGCTTGTTGTCAACAAGAAACCATGCTTTTGCAAAGTCGATCTCGCAGATCATAAGAATTAAGAATGCTTTCCGATCATCGCGTGAAGTCCATTAGAATGGACAATGCCGAGAATTTACTTCAAAGGCATTTGATGATTATTGCACAAAGAACGGGATAGCGATTGAGCACTCGCATCGCACGTCCATACGCAGAATGGACTAGCGTAAGCACTAATAAAGAGGATTAAATTCATTGCCGGACCGCTTTTGCAGAGTTGTAACTTGCCCAACACTTGTTGGGGACACGCAGTCCTGCACGCAGCAACGACTTATCAATTTCGAACCATCGGCCTACAACATCCATTCTCCTATGCACTTGTGCACGGGATCATCCCAAGATCTCCCATCTTAGAAAATTTGGGTGTATGGTATATGTACCTATACCACCCCCTCAGCGGACTGCAATGGGCCCTCTCCGCAAGTCTGGGATATACGTTGGTTATGAGAGTGCATCCATAATCAAGTATTTGGAACCCATGATCGAGACTTGCATACACCCGATTCACGATTGCATCTTTGACGAGGATCGTTTCCGTCATTAGGGAGGAAATCAACCTTTGGATGAAAATGCCGGAAATCATATGGCATTCCACCGATCCCCGCACATGACCCCGCACTAATGAAGCAAATCAGAAGTCCAAAAGATAATTGATTTGCGAATTTAGCAAATGAACCGCTGATCATTTTGTGATCTCAAGGCGTGGTTAAGTCGCATTTACCCGCAAGGAATGCACCGAGAGGGTGGAAATACCAAAGAAAATAGAAGGTATCCTCAACCTGCTCAGAGGCCTCAAAGAAAAAGAGCAGAAATCTGCTCCTCAAACCCAAAGTACCCGGAGACGTCTGAGAAAACCGGCGAGAGGACTTACCACAACCAATCACGAAAATGCCCCAAGGAAAGAAGGGGAGCAGTTGAGACTGCACTGGAAAGAAGCCAACAGAAAGGCAATTCCGGACTTGAATCTTCCATCAAGGAAGCCACGGAATAATGTGTGCGCACACATAGGCGATGAAAGCTAATGGAACTTGCTCTGCGATAGGGAATAGCAGAAGAGCAAGTAGAAGTGCATGAAGCACCCCATGAAGAAATGGTCATAAACTTTGTAATAACAGAGAATCCTGAATAGAGCAACGACCAACGTTGATGCATACTTGCAAAGAAGATTGCCTTGATTATTGATCATGATCCGAGCTCGCATCTCTCGCAGAGTGCAAGAAAAGGCTAGATTGGGAAGAATGGAAAAGGCAATCACTTCAGAGTTAGTCTCTCGAACAAGAGAGAGGTGTTTGGGCCGTATGCCACACCTCCCCATATAAACCCCGTAGGTCACAAATGGGTCTTTGTTCTAAGAGGAATGAAAACAACGGTTGTAAGGTACAAAGCAAGGCTTGTAGCTCAAGGTTTCACTCAACGCCCCGGAGTTGATTACGAAGAAACCTATTCTCCACCATGGGAGGAATTACCTTTAGATATTTGATCTCAATGGCGATCAACTTGAAGTTGAGAATGAAGCTAATGGATGTTGTCACAAAGATATTTGTATGAGAACTTGGATTCGAGATATACATGAAAGTACCTAAGGAATTCCTATCCCAACCAAGACGGAGCAAATAGAAACCTGCATGTGTGAAATTGAAGAAATCATCGTATGGGTCAAGCAATCGAAAGAATGTGGTACAATCGCTGAGTGACTTTCTCTGCAAAAAGGCTACACAAACAATAAGATTGTCCATGTGTGTTTATACAATGATCCCGAATGGATTCTGTATAATCTCCGTCTATGTAGATGACTTGAACATCATTGGGATGGATGAAGAAATTGAAGAAGCATGCTCATACTTGAAGTTTGAGTTTGAAATGAAGGATTTGGGTAAAACCAAGTTTTGTTTAGGCTTGCAGCTTGAACATGTCCAAGGAGGGATCTTGGTACACCAATCAACCTACACGCAGAAAGTGTTGGAAAGATTTGGATTTGAAAAAGCATATCCTGCAAAGACTCCAATGGCTCAAGGTCACTCCAAGCGCACCTAGACCCATACTGCACCTAGAGAAGAGGGGAGGAAGTCCCGAGAGCGAATTCCCATATCTAAGTGCAATTGGGCGCTCATGTACCTTGCAAATAGCACCAGCCGGACATTGCGTTACTGTGAATTTGCTAGCTCGATGCAGGCGTAACCCACCAAAAGGCATTGGAAAGGGATCAAGGATATCTTCCGTTACCTCCAAGGAAGCAAAGACCTCGATGTTTCTTTAGAAGAAATAATGAATTGAATTTGGTTGGCTATGCCGATGTTTGGGTATTTATCAGACCCGCATACTGGCAAGTCCCAAACTGGCTATGTTTTCCTATGTGGAGGAACAACAATTTCTTGGAAGTCGTCTAGGCGGACTCTTGTCTCGACGCCGACAAACCACTCGAAATCATCGCTTTGTATGAAGCATCTCGTGAATGTGCATGGCTCAGAAGAATGGTTCACCACATCCAGAAGTCATGTGGTTTGAACATTGAGCAAACTCCCACGATAATTTATGAAGATAATGCAGCTTGTGTTGCCCAAGCACAAATGGGTTATGTGAAGAGCAATCTCATGAAGCATATCAACCCCAAGTTCTTCTATGCTCACGAATTGCATAAGATGAACGAGATCAAGATATTGCATACTAAGTCATGTGAAAATCTTGCAGATTTGTTCACTAAATCACTCCCAGCATCTACCTTTGAAAGGTGCGTGAAAGGAATTGGGATGATGAGACTTAGAGAAGTGCATATTTCAGGGGGAGATATTTCACATACTCCCACATGAATCTCGAGCATGAATTATGAATACCCAACATAAATCTGGAAGATTAACAATTGAAGTTGGGAGAATTGTACTCTTTTTCCTTAGTGAGTTTTTCATGAAGTTTTCTTGTATAAGGTTTTAACGAGGCAATTCGTGCAACATAGTAAGCGTATGCTATGTACTCTTTCTCCAAGTATTTTTCCACTGGGTTTTTCTGGAGTTTTAATGAGGCATATGCATCTCGCGGCAAAGGGCCCAAGGGGGAGTGTTGGGAAACCCTAATGGCCCATGAAGGCCTATACTGGTCCCTTAAGCCTAAACCCTAGGAGAGCGTTATAAAAGGAGGAGGGGGGTCCCCCTATGTACAAGAAATCATTAGCAATAAAGAATTTCCGCTGTTGCTCTCCCTAAACACGTGTCTCTCTCTCATTCTGTTCTCCAATTCAGATCTATTCGAAAACCCCGACTATTCGATAGCGAGGTTCCTTAACAATAACCATGCCTCCCTCTCCCTCGCTAGCGTTTGTTTCTTCTGGACTTCAGGTAACGAAATCCTACATGCAACTGATGGCGTCCTGACAGATGACAGCCACAGAGCCAGGCTACGCTACGAGTGTAGCGGAGAGGACTCCACTAGTTTTACTTACCGGTGAACAAAGGAAATTCAACCTGATCCAAGGATTCAAATTTTGTTTTCAGATAAAATATCGCCCTAGACTGGAATCCGAATCTTTGCCGAAATTCAAATATTCCGGATAAATCTCGTTCAAAATTCAAAAACAAAAATTCAAATCCGGTTCGTTTTATACCGACAAAAATGAAATTTCGGACGAAATTTTTGAAATTTCGGTATATTTGCATCGGTTGAAAAGTGGGTCAAACAACGACGAAAATTTTTGAAATTGTTGTTGGAGGTTCCTGACACGTCAGTGATGTTCCCATAACAATTTCAGATGATTATCACATTTGTGGAATTTTTAAAAAATCAAACATTGCTACTGTCCAGATAAAACGCTGACCGAGAAGTTTGAACCGAATGAAAAATGGTACAACCCACGTTATAAAATTTTGAAATTTTTTATGAATGGTTATGATCCATCATTAATGTTCTCATAAAATTTTCAGATGATGATCAAGCTTTATGAATTTTTAAAAATTTGTACAGTGCAACTGAAGACTGACCGACAAATTTCAACTGCATGAAAAATGGTTCAAACCATGTTAAAACATTTTGAAAATTTTATGGATAGTCTTGATGCATCACTAATATTACCATAAAATTTTCAAATGATGATCAAACATTAAAAAATTTATAAAATTCCGAAAATCTTACTACCTTATTTATGCTAATTCTGTTTTTTATTTTTAAAAGATAACAAATGAAGTTAAAATATTTTATAAAATTTCATGTTTGATCCTAGACTTCTTGAGAAAGTACCATAAATTTTCATAGCATTATAAATCATATTAAATTTTATAAAATTCCAACAGTGTTTCTGACAAAATTTTAAAATATCTCAAAAAATAAATTTTTCGAGAAATTATCGTCAAAGATCACTTTCTTATGGGTTGTTGATGTAATTGAAGTCAAATCCGGCCATAAAAAACCAAAATCTGGATTTTTTTATAAATTTTGCGAAAAAATTAAATTACTGTAGCATTTCAAAACAAAATTCCCCGGCAGGTAGTTTAGATCTCGGGGGGCCTAAAATCCAAAATTTCGGCGAAAATTCGGCGAAATTTGGATCCCTGACCTGATCTAGGTCCTGTTTAGAGGTTTGAAGACAATTTTAGCTTCTAAAAAGCTTGTAAACCCCTCAAACAGCTTAACTTTTAACCGATTTTTAACATAAGCCAAAAGTTATATATAACTAACAAATGATAAAAGCTGAAAGCTGGGCTGAACCTGCTTTTACAGTTTATTACTGATAAAAATTAGCTATTTATTAAACGATCTCTTATAAAAAATTACAACCGTTTTTCATCTCAAAAAGCCAAAGATTAATTTTTCAGAAAATTTACAACTCACCTGAATAGACCTATAGTGTGCCGCTCTTCTTCAGTTCTTCTCATCTATATCTGTTTAATGCAACACGAGAGGCATACATCAGTCACTTTTATTCCATGGGAACGGAAGCCTGAATCCCGATCAAGTCATCCCTGCTGCTGTCCGTCCGTCTGCTTGAGATTTATGTGCGGAATGCGACGCGGTATTGGCCCTGATTACAGCAGCGTTCTTCGAGCATTCGTCACAGTAACTGCATACCTGCTGGTGTCTCTCTCGTAGATATATTCTGAGGATCTCTTGATGATATTTCTGGGAGAAGTAACACCAGACATACTAGCACAGCCGTCATTCATTTCGATTACGGCCTCGTTAGAAAATCTTCTGACAGTTCCTCGCAAAAAGACGAAGAACTGAAGAAGAAAGAAAATCTTCATGCAGTTACTACGGCATTTTAACTCCTGTAAATATGTAATACAATCACAATCAGGGACAGACTCCAGTATCTATGTTGTATCCCTGCTTCCTCATTATTCTGTGAATTTACTTGATTTTTGTTTCCTTTTTGATGTTGTTTTTGTTCTAATTTAATATTAAATTATGCTAGCTTATTTTCTTTATTAGTTATCCTAAAACTCTTAAATAGCACATCCTTCAATTATTTGATAAATACCTATGGACATAATTAATATCTATAGCGTATTTATAAAGCTAGCTACTTGAATATAGAAAAAACATGGCACTAACTCAAGAAAGATGTGGTGTAGATATAAAGGTATGCAAGATTGCAAGTGTCTTGTCATCGGTTGTTTATCGATCTTTACATTTAGTGTGATATAATTCATAAGATTTTAACTGAATTAATTTATTCGGGTTAGTACTAGATCTTCGCCGACCACTAATTTAATCCATAAGCCCTTTTTTTTTTCAAGATCCGCCGCCGCTGAGTGCAGTGGTTAGCAGTTAGCACTCACGTTATAACTGCCATAGCCTCAATTTCTGGCGAGCTGACTTTTGGAACGTGCATATGCTTCTGTCTCAGGCTTGTAGCTAGCTAGTTTATGTTTAACTATTAATAATTCTGGAGCATCTTAACGAAAAGAAACTTACTTTAATTCAGCACAAGTGGGCACGAACTCATCACGTTGACCACCACGATCGAGCTGCTGGCCCCTCGGACGCCTTTCTGATTGGTCCAGCTGATCCATGCCAAGTCAGCATTCTCCCGCGAACTCGGCCGTTTGATGGGTTGTCCCTTGTCCGAAGCTAAAGAATGCGCGTCGTCGTTGCGTCCTGTAAGTAGTAACTGGAGGAATATAATTATTCTGTGGAACGGATTGTTTACCTGACCTAGTAGGTAGTAGCTAATGGATGTTTCAGACACAAGCTTAATTAGGTTAACACAACACGGCGGGGAATTAGTCTAATCACATGCCAAACTTGCTAATTACCTGGGCTAAACGAATGGCACGTCACAGACATGCAGTTCCGTCCAAGAAAAGGCCAGGTCCGCTATGGAATTGGCTTCCTGATTGAGATAGATTATGGAAAAACTAATTTTGGATTCTTGGAGAATAGGGTGAGTGATAGCTTCTGATTTTTATATATAAATTATGTTTCTATTGTGAGAATGGATTTTGAGAAGTTTCTTTCACAATTAAAAGCATAATTTGTACATAAAATCAAAAACTATCACCCACTCAATTCTACTCAAATTCAGAATTAGCTTTTTCATTATCTGTCCTAAAAAGACGTAAATATATAAAGCACGCGTTAAGCCAGCGATGGAATGGCATCACATCGATCGATCTTTGTCACGCCAGTTTGGACGCAGCCGGCCGCTGGATGTGCGTTGTATTTAGATATTTCCCACGTGCAGGTATCACGTATGTAACTTTAATTTACTCTAATCTAATCTAACCTAATGATAAGACAGTAACAACTGTTCGCTTACCGGTTACGCTTGGCTGCTCTATTCATTGCATACGGATGAGCCAAAAGAATGTCCACTTTCGTAATGTGGCACAACCGCACGTGTCTACTTGGCTACTTGCTTACCTACTTCTAACAATTGTTGTGAAAAAGGGTACGTGTTTGACACACGGATATGATATCACTAAACGATTAATTATAATACAATCGATTAATTAGAATTTAACGGATGATTATGTATTCGTATTAATATATTTATTTACATTTAGAATTAATTAGAAATATTTTAGTTATCCAAAGTTATCGTAAATTATCACTCTACAAAACATATTTTACATTTCATTGTTTATACTTCATCCAAAAGGTACATAATATGAACACTATGACACAATAGTATAAACTAATATATTGTACTTAATAGATAAAATTAAGCTATTTTCATGATTAAACGGAAAAAGAATGATTAATCGGAAAACGGTCGATTAATCGGATTATGCGGTCAATTAATTGTTCGACTACGTTAATTGCACTTCGATTAAACTATTTGTGATGGTTTAGTCACCGTCACCGATTAATCGGCCAACTAATCGGTTGAGTCGGCCATTTTTTCACAACAGTGCTTCTAATCATAATTAAGGACTTCGAGATTTAATCACATGATGAAGTAATTGATGATTTAGAGTTTCTACCATCTTTAGAAGATACGTAGCACCTAATCACTTTAAACTATTTTACCTCTAGTTACTTTCATCCTTCAAACTTTTAGCTTCACGTATTTTTTGGTACCGTAGAAAGTGCCTTGATGTCTAGTTTTACTTTTCATGTGGTGTCAGCTCTAGCAAATCATTGCAATTTTGATACCAAATTTTGGCACGCATTGTTACGGCCAATTAATTTTGGGCATCGACTAAAAAACCCCGTAGTTCTTAATTTTGGGCACGCGTTATGATTTGCCATTACATGAACGCAAAGCCGCACCGATGTCTACACGGCTTCTTCGGCATACCGTATGTAGTTTGCAGAAAGTACCTATAAATCCTTTCATACTACAATGTGGTCAGTGTGGGGATCAGCGCGCTGTAAAGTTTTCTTTTGGCTGGCGCTCCAAGACCGGCTTTGGACTGCACAGTGCTTGCAATGACTGGCGTGGTCGAACCATTATTTCTGTCAGATGTGCTGTCGAAACCTAAAAACTGTCTATCATCTTTTCGTAGATTGCCCTCGGGCTCGATACTAGTGGGCTGCAGTTGTCCGGTGGACCCGATCGCCGTCCCTACTTCTGGACCGGTGGGAACCGGCCATCGACCTAGAACAATGGAGCTTGCACTAGATGAACCAGCATGACAGATTTCAAAAAGGCATCAAAACCTTGATTGTTCTCACATGTTGGCAATGGTGAAGAGAGCGAAATAACAGTATTTCGAAACATATGCAAAACCAGCGATAACATTCTCCAGTCCATCAAGGATGAGGCTGCAAACTAGATCACTGCAGGAGCAAAGGATCTGAAAAAACTCGTCCAACGGCATAATTAATTTTTCCCAACTCTCTCCTCTCTTTTCTTTTCTTCTCTCTCTTATGTAACCTCTTCCCGGTGGTGCAGCCCGTTGCACCTTTACACTCTTAACTAGCTATCGTACGTAAATAAATACGTACCGTCGAACCGCCAGGCCCAGCTGGGTGGCTCGTACTCGAAGAAGGCAACGCGGTCGTCGTGGTCGCGGCCGTGAAGGTCGAGCTTCCGGGCAGTGCGGTGCAGCACCTCGCGCTGCGCGAAGGCGAGGTTCCACACGGCCAGCTCGGTGCCCGTCATGACGGCGTCGGTGGGGTCAACGTCAATCTTAGAGAACAGCATCTCCATACGCCGCGTGACATTGAATTGCACGGTGTCGTTGATGTAGTCCTCGTCGGCGTTGACATCAGTGTCCGCAAAGTCCTCGGGGACGGGGGCCGCCTCCATGCCCGGCGCCTGCAGCCCCGCGGCGGCTAGGCGTCCCCACTCGCGGTCGTCGCGGCGGCGCTCGAGGTCCGCGATGATGCGATGGAGACTGAGTTTTCTTTTATCAGTTTCCTAAATCCGTTTTTTCTGGAAACATGGATGCATTCAGTTTTTTTTCTTTGCATGTGAGAAGCACGTGGGAGATGGAGAACGGACCACTATCAACTTCTAATTAGAAGTAGTAGAGATTCCTTCTCTATCTAATATAATCTTAGCTTGTCTGTCTTTCAAAAAAAAGGTACGAATTAATTAACGATATTTATCATATGAATTACACACAACGTGCTCTGTTTCCTACCAAAAAAATTGTAAACATCCTGTGTCGTGGGCTCGTCGCTCGCAAATGCACCCTTCATCTAATCATCTCCATGGATCATGGATGTATTGATGCGGCATTAGTAAAATATTAAACATTACTCCTATATATAATGCGGGTTCAGCCAACCTGTGTTGACTTGACCATGCAAGCCGAAAGGGACGCAAGCATTAAATTGGCGCAAGTGACACTGACAGATGGACGCATGTGTGACGTTCTGCAGGTTGTTGAGCTGCAATCGCTCACAGGCACCGTAGAGATTGATTTTGTTTGGTTAAATTTAAATCGTACTGCATGGGTTAAGTGGTGAGCGCGCAAGAAATGTAAGTCGTGGTTTAAAACAGAATTCTAAATAGCTAATTATAGCTATAGCTTTTTTTTTATCGTAAACGTGAAACCACAGGCTAATTAATGTTCCACTATATCAGCTACTAGCTCTATAACTAGCAATAATTCCGCTATTTGACGTAGTTTGTAGATAGCAATAGTTCCGCTATTCTACATAAATATTCATAGACTAAAATATTAGGTATATTTTGAAATCCAACATTACTAAAAGCCTCAAACACATCTTTTATAAGTCTGAACTATGAGAAAATCTAGTATCCAACATTCATATTTCTTAGTAATTAAGTACTTATTGTCAAGAACATTATGATATAGTTATCATTCATGATCTTTTAGATATGTATTAGTATGTTAATTCTGGACTTAACTCATATTCTTATTATAAAAAATATTAGTACTATGTTTTTATGATTTATTTGGAGGTGACTTATATTATATACATATTTAATTAAAAAATACTAAAAACGTGGTGAAGGATAGTTTTCGCGATAGCTACTGCAGTGTTTTTTTAGGACTTTACCGTCAAGCCGTGAAGATTGTGATTTAAAACATTGATATAAACTTAATCCTGTCCAGTGTGCTCTTCATTTCAAAAGTATGGCTACTAATTTTGGAGTGCTTATCTAGATGGAGCATGTGAACAACTAAAAGGTTGATTGTATATTATTTGCCATCCATTGGATCTAAATCTGAAAGTTTAAAATTTAAGCGCTATTTAGCAAGAAACACACTCAAACACTCGGAAAGACACCCATGTATGTATGTATGTATGTTTCAGATTTGGTACTACTCTATTTGGTGAGTGGTACATTTTGATATGATTTGCAGTCAAGCGATCTTCTCCGTTAGATTTCATTGTGCATTGTACATACTACAGTGATTATTCAGCTAAACTTTCCTGTGTACTGTACAAGTAACCGATTGATGACGCATTTCTGTAGCATCACTCAATAATGCACCCGTCTTAGAGGCTTGCAACAATAAAAGTCTATGCAGTACTCCATCACGGACAGTGGATTGAAAGATCGAGTAACCAAAGGATCCTATACCAAAATACGTATGTAGTATATATGAACGGTTTTCTTTATGAAATATCTTTAAGGAATGTACTAGTACACGGTGTGAGCCAGATCATCGATCTATCACGCATTGAATTTTTTCACCATAATCTACGATGCAAATCTGAACAAGAGAGACTCTTAACAGCCGCTTTGAGAAATGTTTCCCGTTTTTTTTTTTTCGGAAGTAGTCTGGCGCACGTGTGTTTGTGGAAATAGCTCCACGGGCCAGCGTGAAGGGACGGGGAGGTGACATGTGTCTCTTCCTATGGGTGTGTATGAAACTACCCAAAAAAATAACCAATATGACAGAAATCATAAACCGAATAGTAATGCACTTAATTAAAACAGAAACCCAAAAGCGATCACATTTCCATTCATTAACAAAAATATCATACATAAATTATACACCGGGATTAAATACAATAGTAATTACAACAAAAGAAATACAAAATCTTACTAAGGACCTACAATCTAATCTCCAAAGATCTGTGGCTTCAATCACCTAAAACAGTTAGTAGCAAAATGCATATATATGTATAAGCAAATAAAAGATTGAGATTTGTTGCCGTTAGATCCATATGTAAATATATCACGCTTATTGAGATACAAGATCGTCTGGTGTCAATTGGCACCTCTTCCTATATTAGGTTTTATCATCCAGCATTAAATCAACTTAACATTTATCGAGTAACCATAGCATTGTATAAATAGTGTACAAATATCCTATAGTAAAAAGGGTAAAAGTCTCCATGACAAAGAGTAAAAGATCATTGTTTTAGGGGATAAGAACCAGCTCCAGCCGAATACCCCTCCAGTAAAAGCCATTTTCTCCAAAGCCACCAGAGAACAACCAAGCTAAGCAAGAAAGCCACATTTTCCTTCCTCCATACACCACCACAACCGAAGGCCAAGCCAAGAAGCCAAGTTCCACGAGCAAGCAGGTTAAGAGGAGGCCAGGAGCAGCTGGAGCAGCCAAGCTCATTCTCAAGGCCTAAGGCCAGAAGCAAGGTACTAGAAGCGCCCAGCCAGGAATTCCACCAGCAGCAACCAGAGAGCAAAAGGAACACCGCATCCCATCGCCATCACAACCCATCCCTATCTCAATCTCAACCTCACCAGGTATGCCACCGTTGCCGTACATTCAAGATTTAGATTAATCGTAGAAATAGAGTTCATATAGGAAGAATACTGGTAACTAAGGTTTTAGCGAGTGTGTGCGCTAGAGGTTGTGTCGTGTGTACCCGACGACCTCCTTATACTCCCCGGCGTACGAGAGATCACTGAGTGTCGTCACAGTGCCATCCATCAATAGCAAATCCACCCATGTTTGTCATTAACCCATACAACAAACCCCACATATAAAATCATCTAACATCGCATAATAAAAAGCAATAAGGAATCAGTAAATACAATGGGGAAGATAGGGAGGTGGCAACCGTAGGCAGAGAGGACGAGGCTGGCTATCATCCATCACCAGCCACCAAGGGTAGAACAAGGGGAGGACAGTGCGAGGCTAAGTTAAGAGAGGGCAGCGTTGGGGTCGAGCGGGGCCCGGAATGAGGTAGCTAGGGGCCAGCACAGTCGAGGAGGTGAGGCCAGAAGGCCTAGCAGCCACGGGCGGAGGCCGGTAACCTTAGGCGTCGGGGCCGAGCGGGTCGAGGGCATGCTGATGGGAGAAGGCAGCCAGTGGTTGAGGGAGTGAGATCTAGGAGAGGGGAGGAGCAGGCCGAGGCGAAGCCGGAGGGGGACAGCCGGCCAGGCAGCGGCAGCCCAGGCGACCAGGCACGGGTGTAGGCCAGGCGTGGGTGGCGCAAGGGGGAGGTGCAGGAGCTGGCAGAGATCGGTGGGTCTGTTTGGCAGTGAGGCCGAAGGCGACGGGTGCCAGGCATCCAGCTACAGGAGCCAGGTGACGAGCAGGCGGCTGAGTGGCGTGAGACGCCAAGCCGAGCTGGATTGGGCGAGGGAGACCCAGGGGAAGCCAGCCCAAGGTAGGGGGCGACGACCAGGGGAGCGATGCCGACGCGGGATCATCGGAGGGGTGGCAGCCAAGAGTCGGCAGGAGAGCCAAAAGAGAGGGAGATGAGCTAGAGAAGAGTCTGGGAATGGATAAGAACGGTTGAATGGAAGAAAAGAAAGAAAGAAGAAAAGGAAAAGGAAGAAAAAAGAAAGAAAGAAGGAAGAAGAAAAAGAAAAAAATGGAAAATGGGAGAAGAGAGAAGAGAAAAATAATAAAGTGACAATAATAATAATAACTAGAGAAATGGTAATAATGCCAGGATATAATACTGATCTTAGCAAATTTAATAAAAATCAGAAGTGGGATGAATATGATCGGATAAATAACTAAAGAAACTGATAAAATTAGCGACTGTCATAATGATTAAAAATAGGAAGGAAATACCTATATGAAATGAAATCATGATCTAAAATTTTAATAAGTAACACATATTAAAATACACCAATTTAAATACGGCAAGTCAAAATATCCTAAAATAAAATACACTCAGTTAAAATATGTCGAATTCAAATACTTCAAATTAAAATACACAGTATACATGTATTAATTTAACACAAGTCAGAGAAGGTTGGACACCCTAAAATATATAATAAATCAACAACCGTTTGAAGTATAGTTTTTCATAATTTCAGGAAATAAATTCAATCCGTCAGGCAATCACCTCCGGCCACATGTGAGGACGATTACTTTTATCAAAATTCAGGCAAGTTTCATTGATCATCTAATTTTTAATCAAATGTATTTGGTTATATGTGCTAGCACCGATGCAATGGAAAATTCTTTTAAGAAAACCCTAAAATTGGATGTGGATGGAAAGTTGATTTGATGATGAAATGGTGATATATATATATATATATATATATATATATATATATATATATATATATATATATATATATATATATATATATATATATATATATATATATATATATATATATGAAGGTATGAAGGGAGTACCATCGATGTGCATTGAAGTTAGGGTACAAGTTAGGAGTTCCGCTGATGTGCATTGAAGTCGGGGAACAGTTAGCATGCGATGTGCCGCCAATGTGCATTGAAGTCGGGGTACCATTAAGGTTAGGAGTTCCGTCGATGTGCATTGAAGTCAGGATACATTTAGGAGTGCCGCCGATGTGCATTGAAGTTGGGGCACCATTAAAATTAGGGGTACCGCCGATGTGCATTGAAATCGGGGTACCATTAGAATTAGAAGTTCGGCCGATGTGCATTGAAGTCGGGGAACAGTTGAAATTAGTTGTACCGTCGATGTGCATTGAAATCGGAGTACCATTAAATTAGAGATACCACCGATGTGTATTGAAGTCAGGGTCAGTGGGTATGGTATATACCAGGAATGATAGTAGCATGTTTGATAATTAAAAACTGAAAACGCAGATTTTCATAATTAAAATCCTATTTTATAAAAAAGGATTTGAGGGAGGACTCATGATATGGTTTTGGTTAAAAAAACTCATATAATGCATTTTTTTATTATTGCTTGCTTAGTACTTTTGTACTTACTCTTATTTAACTCCTCCTTTGCTTAGAAAATTACTCCGGTGGTCAAGCGACTGGTTTGGACATAGATCCCAAGGGTACCTACGAGGCATGTGGTGAGGGTCACCTATAGAATCATATAAACAAGGATGTAACCTACTAGGAGGGTTAGGATGTTGGGTAAATTGTACACCGTTTTTGTTGGGCCTTAGATGATTAGTACTTTTGAATTATATTTTTGTTGTATTTGGATTTTATGTATAATTAATGTACTGGACTTGTAGCCTCAATGGCAATGGAATGTAATAAGTTTTCATTTCAATCTCTAATTATTATTTCTGTTGCAACACTCTGAACACGGTGTATTAACTGATAAAACGTCGGGCACGTTCAATGTTTTGATTAGTTAGTACGACAAGATTCGTATAATTATCTCAGAATAATAGCGGTATTATTGTCGTTATCTTGGGTTAATTATACGGATCGCCATAGTGTAGCACGAAAACAGACAAACGACAAGATAGCCTCTGCGATCGTGGGTCCCGACGGCTGAAGCACGCTTTCGCACCGTCGGGGCCCAGCTGCACTCCTTTCTTGCCACGGCTTCCCAAAGGTGTGGCGCCTCGTCTGCCGCACTGCTTTGCTTGCTTCGTCTTCTGGCCTTTGCTTGTTTCTTCTTCTACCCTTCGCATTGAGTGAGTATTTCTCCGTTCTAATGTCTACTAGGCTCTGGGCCTCGGGAAGCCAGCACTGCGCGCGAAGCCAGCCTGCACCACAGAGGGGTTTCGCCCTCCCCTATCGCGACAGGAGAAGGCTCGCCGACATGCCGTGCTCCTCGCTCCAGCCGCGTTGCCACCTTCCTTCCGCTGATGCATGACGCGGTAGGGGGCAGGGATGAAAACGGTCCAAAAACACTTAAATCATTTTTATTTTCATATTTTTCCTCGAAAACGATACCGGAATCGATAACTACGGAAACGGAAACGGCATCGGTAATTCGGAAATATCGGAAACGAAAATTCGATACAAAATATATATCGGTAACGATCGGAATCCGAAAAAGATATCGGTAACATCGTAACGACATGTACCACCAATTGACTTCAAAAAATTCACACAAATCGTACATCAACATATAGAGGCGGAGCCAGCGGGGGGGGGGGGGCTTGGTGGGGATCCAGCCCCCCTGGCCCACCACGAAACCCTGTGCCCATAGAACGACGCAATGCAAATGATGATCTGTAGATTTTATTTGTCAAATCTTATTTTTTTATCTGTTCAAATTTGTAATTGTCAGGCTATAATGGCTAAAGGCAAACAACATGCATTAACCTTAATCACCAAGAAACTACCTCCGGAGACGGCGAAGTTCTTCCCTTGTGCGAAGTTCTTCCTTCCTCCGGAGACGGCGCACTTCGGCACTTGTGCTCTTCTTCCTTCCTCCGGAGATGGCGGAGACGGTGCACTTGTGCTCTTCTTCCTTCCTCCGGAGGCGGCGCCGGCGCTGTGGATGGCCGACGAGGGGAACCGCAAGGTGGATGGCGGCGCCGCGTTGGGGATCGTCGGTCGAGCGCCGGGCTGCCGCCCGGCCGGGCGAGGCGCGGAGCGCGGAGCCGCGCGGAGGGCGCGATGGCGGCGTGGAGGCGGGCGTGGGCGGCGCGGAGGGGTGGAGGCGCGGATGGCGGACGGGCGGAGCCGCGGATGGCGCGGAGGGGCGGAGGGCGGCGTGGAGGAGGCTAGTGTGCTGCGCGTGCGCAGAGGGGCCTCAGAAGGCAAACCAATACTCATCTCGATTTTCAAATATGGGCCGTGGGCTTTAGGGTTTGTGTATGTGGGCTTGAACCGGTGTATTTGTGATTTGTGGGCTGAAATAATTCCGGTAATTACCGACGGAATTTACCGATTTTTTTCGGAAACCGAAGGAGACGATCGGAACTGGTCAAAACCGTTACCGTTTCTGACAAAAATTACCGATTTCGATTCCGAACATTACAGACTACACGTTCGGTTGAAAAATTCCGAAAACGGTTTCCGAAATTCCGGGAATTACCGATACCGTTTTCACCCCTAGTAAAGGGCTCATGGGGGCTATATCTGCAAATACAGGAGCATGAGAGCTACATTTAAAAAAAAGGGCAGCACGCGGGCTAGATACATGAATCAGTTAGCCATAAATCAGCGCCTTTCTCGTCAGGTTGGACCACCAATGGAACTCACGCAGTCACGCATGATCAAATAATTAAGGTCATGATTTTGAGGATTTTTTTTCAAAATAATACTATTTTTATTCTATTTTACAAAAATAATATACCGATTTTTTTACAAAACTACCCACTTGTCGCCATTTCAAACGGCGACAGAGAGTCTGTCGCCATTTCAAAAGGTGACAGACAGCCTGTCGTCGTTTCAGATAGGGACAGGCTCTCTGTCGCCATTTCAAATAGCGACAAAGATCAACCGTCACCTCTGTCGCCAATTTAAATAGCGACAGTTTGTCTGTCGCCATTTGAAACGGCGACAGACTCTCTGTCGCCGTTTGAACTGGCGACAGACAGCGCCTATATAAAGCCGCGTGCGGCCTGCGCCCCACTTGAGCCAGCCACCAAGCGCACAGAAAAAAAACAGAGAGGAGGAGAAGGAGAAGGAGAAGGAGAAGGAGAAGGAGGAGAAAGGGAGAGAAGGAGAAGGAGGAGAGGAGAAAGGGAGAGGGAGAGAAGGAGATCTGCATTTCGTTAGGTACTAATTTTTTTGTAAGTATTTAAATGTTAAATATGTAATATAGTAATCAGATTAAATAGAGTAATAATAGTTATTTAGCTAGATGACTTAGTTAGGAATGAGTACCTGATGCATGTAAGGATAGATGTTTAGTTAGATGAATTAGTTAGGAATTTATAGTTATGTCGGTATGGACAGATGTTTAGTTATATGACTTAGTTAGTAATTAATAATTCGTTCGGTACGGATTAAAATGTCGTAGAGGACTTGTATGTTCTCTGATCGTAATAATAGTTATTTGATTAGAATTTGTGGATAAATTTTCGATGTAGGGATGACCTAGAGGTAGGGATTAAAATTTCGATTGTAATAATAGTTTTTTTTATTAGAGATTTTGGATAAATTTTCGACGAACTGGAAAATGTAGAATCCAAATTCGGTTATTTGTGTACTGAGAAATCGGAGATGTCATGTAGAGCTGGCTGGCTAAAATTGTCAGGACCGAAAAATAACTTAATCTATAGAGGTTCCTGACACATTAGTTTAGTCATGTTCTCATAGAGATTTGAAATGATTACGAAATCTGAAGAATTTGTAAGAATTGAAATATTGCAACTCTACTGATTAAACGCTGGCCGGCAAGTATGGACCGAAAGAAAAATGAATTAAACTACGTTCTTAGAATTCAAATTTGTGATCATTATTAGTCATACAATGTAGCATTGTGCAAATGTTAAGAGTTCGATGAATTTGCATGACAGGTATGGATGATAGAGTGAAATTTAAAATATATTATGGAGAAGGAGTTCCGCAAATGGGTGTTGAAGGGGTAAATCTAAGTCATTTCGCAAGTGTAGAGGCTAGCCTGTCACGCGCAGGGGAGCGTTCATGGGCTACGGTTATGAGATGGTTGTACCATATGTTCTCTTTGGACCGTGAATTGCATGATCTGAAGTTACACGGAGTAGTTTGCCGGATAATAGATTGCACGTACTGGGAGTTAATGGAAATGAGAGGGCCGAAATCTTGGAGTTCGTACGTAAGAATTGCAATTGAGAAAGGATGGCCATTAGTGTTATTGGCACAAGCATTTGAGAATGTCAATACCGGGCATGCGACACAACAAGAGGTTGTTGATGAAGAACTAGAGGAAGTTGGGGAGAGCAGTAGAAGTAGAGAAGGTTTAGTAGAGCAGGATATAGGTTCGGGTCAGTACGAAGTGCAAGGTGAGAGAGCTGATGTTGCAATGGGAGAGGTTCAAGAAGCAATGGGTATGGCAGACGAGGGCGAAAACATTGAATCAGTGGTCGAAGCGATGGACAAAGAGAATGAGGACTATGAGGCTTTAAGTAATGATGAAGCCGTTGAAGATCTATTCCCTGCAGAGTGGGATGAGTATCCGTTCGACAGGCTGGTGGTGAACGATGACGAACAGTTCCCTTCGCATTATGATCAGAATGAGATGAGACAAGGTGCAATTTACAAGAATAAGAGTGAGGTTCAAGAAGCAGTAATAGCATGGGCAGTGTCGTTGCGCAGAACCTTCAAGGTTGTAAAGTCCGATCAGCGGGTGTATGATGCCAGATGCCAGACGGAGGGTTGCCCGTGGCGTGTCCATGCGTACCAGCCTAAATAGGACACCATTTGGAAGTGTTCTATAGTCGTCCCACATACATGTGTACTAACGGAGTCTGCACAGTCACATCGGAACATATCATCAGGCTTTATTGCCAATGCAATGTATGGAGAGATTGTAGGCAACCTAGATTTAGAGCCACGGGCCATCGTACTCGCAATACAACAGAGGTTCCAGTATACAATAAGCTACGCGAAGGCATGGAGAGCAAAGCAGAGGGCATTGGAAACACGGTTCGGCACGTACGAAGACTCCTACCAGAATTTGCCAGGTTTGCTTCAGGTGATAAAGGACAGAAATCCTGGAACTTATGTGGACATTTGTGAGCATCCTTCGCAGCGCTTCTCTGGGAAGATGGTTTTGAAGCGGGCATTCTTCGCTTTAGGTGCATGCATCAATGCGTTTAGGCATTGTCGTCCTTTGTTATGTGTGGATGGGACATTTTTGACTGGTAAATACAAAGGGCAGATATTGACTGCCATAGGAGTGGATGGCAATAATCAAGTTCTCCCCGTAGCGCTCGCATTCGTGGAGGGTGAAAACACAGATAGCTGGCATTGGTTCCTACGGAATGTCAAAGCCGACGTCGTTCATCAGCGGCCTGGAGTGTGTATCATACACGATCTGCATACCGGGCTTTTGAGGGCAATTATTCAGTTGCAACAAGGTGTGGATGAGACTCATCTATAGCCTGATTTGCGTAGTAGGTGGTGCAAGCGCCATATGGGTGCCAACTTTTACAAGTAGTTCATAAACAAGGAGCTAACAAAGCTTTTCAAGAGGCTCTACGACCAGAACCAGCAGAGAAAGTTTGATGTACTCTGGAAGAAATTGGATGAGCTGACATCGAGGCACACAGCTGAGGCAACGAAGAGGGCAGCCCCGGCCACACGGGAGGCCCAGTCGCGCTGGAGGAGTTACCCACTGACCCTCCTCACCTGGTTCGAAGGAATGGGAGGGCTCTGAAATGCTTCTCCGAATGGATAGAGCATGAGCCTAAGGAGAAATGGGCTCTGTTTTACGACACCGATGGTGCGAGGTATGGGGTCATGACAACAAACCTTGCGGAGGTTTACAACTGGGTGATGCGAGGGTTGAGACCCCTTCCCTTGGTTGGTATAGTTGAGGGTGTTCTTCATGGCATCACAAAGTACTTCGTTGATCGCCATGCAAGGGCGGTCACGCGCATGAACGATCCTGCTATGAAGTACTCATAGATGATTTCTGCATACATGGAGGACAAAGGCAAGAAGGGGGAGATGCATGCAGCAACGAAGATGGGTACGAGGGAGCTCCGTTTCGAGGTGAGGTGCAAGGAGAAAGCCGGTTGTGGGACGAACCGGCGAAAAGTTGCTCACGAATGCATCATACACAGGCAAACTTGTGTCTGCACCTGCAATAAGCCTCGTTTATTACACAGGCCATGCTCCCATGTTATGGCTGCCTGCTCGACGATTCATATGGATCCAGGTATATTCATATCTCAATTCTTTAGTAAGGAAGCTGTGGCTGCAACTTGAAGCACGGAAATGTACGGTTTTCGAGTGGTGGGTTTATTCACCGGGCACTGTGCGACGGGTGTCGTCGCGTGTCCGACTCGTCCACTCTTGCCGGATGCCCTTTGCTACTACAGCTGTGGTCGTTCGAGAGGTTCCAGATCGGATGACCATAGATAGACCTGTCAGCTTACGGCCCAGCCTTCTACAGGGTTCCCGGGGACGAGGTTGATCGTCCGACGATGGGGGCATTGTGGTGTCGCCGACCTGTCAGTACTATCTATCGTAGCCGTATGTTGTTTTTTAATTCTCCACGTGCTGTACTAACGTTAATCGCTGTTGTTTTCTTTTGCAGCCGTGGTTCACCCCAGTTACGACGCACGCTTCGTACCCTCAGTACGTAGCGATGTTGGACCAGCTCACGGACGACCGCGCCATATGGCGCCCCTACATTCCTGAGCTTGTCCAGGCACGTGCGCCGCTTGGCCTGTCGCTGCAGTGCACTACTGACGCGGCGTACTGGTTGACGCGGCGTACTGGTTGACACGACGTCACTTGGTGTTTGACGTGTTCGTCGAGCCGTACGCCGCCCACCGCGTCTTGAGGTAGTTTGGTCTACGGCAGGCGTTCCCAGTACCCACAGGCGACATCGTTCCAGCAGCCGTGCACTCGTTCGTGTTTCTACATTTTTTCCCTTCTATTTGTACTTACGATCTCGGTGGCTTGTGAATTAATGTTGCGCTTTCGTTTTTGCAGGTACACACGCAAAGGCTTCGTCGGCACGCAGAGCTGGGCAGCACGCATGGTAGCTCATGCGCAGCAGTGGGCACTGGCTCTTGTGGATGTGATCGACGAGACTGCCCCCTATGACCACGGCACGTACGACGCATATATCGAGTGGTACAGATTCGAGTTGTTTGTGTCGTGGAGTCACCTCCCAGGCATGATCCGACCACTTCTGACACGTACCCCACCCAACCAAACCCTGCTTTCCATCGCGCGGTTCGTACTCCTTCCATTTGTCATTCAATGTAACGTCTTGAAAATTATGCCAACTAACTAGCCTCTTTTCGTTTTCGCAGAGCGACCTTGCCAGGGAGGCACACGAGGCGACGTCGGCGTTAATACAGGCGGTCGGTGCCACCCATATGATAGGGGTCACAGCGAACGGCCTTCGAGGGGCGCTGCGCCATATTCAGGACTTGACTCACCGTGTTGTACACCTGACGTCGTGTAGGCGGCCCAGGGCGGACGGCGTGGTATGATCCTCCTCGTTAAATGTGTTGTACGAGGTCGACACAGCGCACCCGACCGCCCGCCGTCGGACCGCACTGGGCTCCACTGTCACCGGACCGGCGTCTGTCCGATGACCGCAGTACATCGGTGGTCTCTTTTTCATATATTTTGTTGTTCATATAACGTGTCGTTCTAACTTAAAAGTTTGTCAATAGCGGCCGATCCTCGCCTCGACCAGAGTCACGAGCACCTCGAGGACTACTGATTTTCGGGCGAGGACTTGACTTTCGTGGATCCTTATCGCCGATCCGCGGTGTGGTACTTGGTTCGTCGCGGCTCGCAGATCGGCCCCGGCCCATCTCAGCCGACATAGGACGCCTTCGCTACTCCGCCAGCCCCGGTCCGACCTCCTAGGAGTACTCGTGGGTAGGCCCCTGACCAACTCACATATCCGTCTGGATATGTGCAAATGTCGTGGAGGCCCAGGACCACACGAGGTGTTGCACCGCGCAGGGGCCCTAGCTAGTTTGTTTCTTTTACACATGATGTACCGTGAACAATATCATCTTTTACTTCCTTAGCTCATGTAATATCACATATGTTAGTTTTATTTATGAAGTTTTGTGCTATATATAATCTTTTACTTTCGTGGCACTATTTGTAAATACGCTACCAGTACCTTTGTCACGTCGATAGGACAACACACACGTAGCTACTTTGTCAGTGCGATGCGACAACACGCTGTTGGCAGCTATCCCAGCTAGCTTTTTTCTTTCATATATTTTGTAATGAACACAAAATGATGCTTTATTTCCTCATATTACGTCAAATTCAGCTGTGGAATTTTGTTTTCATAAGTTATGTTTTATTACGGTATGATCACTATAGCTTTCCATGGATTCCGTAAAATAATAGGTTTACATGACAAATTATGGAGTAATAGCCCTGAAACACCCTTCGACATATGTATAACCTTGCAGCAGCTTTTCACGCGTGATTAGACAACTCACGGGCGCAATGCTTTCAAACTTTTCAGGCCGATTTGACCACACGCTGACAGACCTCTACTGTTTCGCACACAGGCTTTGTCACACATGTAGGCACAGTTCAAAGTGACCACTCACTGCCTACTTTTGTTCGTGCTGACAGGTCGTGTGGCTTTTCTCAGATGGTGACAAGTCGTGCAGCCTTCCGCAGAAGGTGACAGGTGGTGCAACTTTGATAATGGGTGACACGTCGTGCAGCTGTTCATAGAGGGTGCCAGGACGTTAAATTGGACAAGTGCTGTAGTCGTGCGGAGTAACCCCTCACCACCACTATAAAACCGGCCTAGGGGTACACATCCAACACCGCCAAACAAGCAATACACGCTAGCTGAATCTACACAAATTAGGGCACAATGTCGTTCTACCGTCGCCTCTTCAGCAAGCAGAAGTCATCCCGCCCCGAATACCCGGATACCAGTAGCGCGGACGCCCCTGTTCTGCCGGAGTTGCCCAGACCCAAATGTGACTGCAACCTTCCGGTGAAGATGATGCAATCTACCCACGGAGAGACGGCCGCCCGCGCTCACTACTGTTGTGCCCGCCCTACCGGGTAAACCTACTTGTATCCATAAAATACAGGCTAACAGTACCATTTCATGCATCGTTCTTTCTTTTCTCAGCATAAGGACCAGTGTTGCTTCTTCCAATGGATCGACGGGCCGGAACAGCGTGACTTCGAATTTATGTACAACTGCCATGACTCCTACCCCGCTTCGCCCGAGAACTTCACTCGGTGAGAGAGGCCGCCAGGATATGTCCCCACTCTAGATCGACTAGAGCTCAGGGCCGGTGGGCAAGGGCCAACCAACGGGTGAGTTTCATGTGACATACTCATGTTTCACCCACAAAGTAGTAATTCTAAACCAGTTCATCGTGATACAGAGTTCAAAAGAAAATTGCAAAATTGCTGAGTCAAAGGAGAAACCTCCTCAAGGCACACCCGAAATGCCCGACTTTTGCGAACACGGCCTTCAGGCAGTGGTAGATACCTGCCACGATGAACTAGCGGACCGAAGATTCTACCGGTGCCCCTTGGCCGAGGATGAATGGTGCGGTTACTTCAATTGGGTGGACCCGGAGACATACCACTCACATCTCAAACTTCCTGTATGGGATATCTGGGGGGAGCAACCCTCTCTGTGGTGCTACTACCGCCCAGAAAAGCCAGACCCCGAGTACGCCTACGGTGTTATTCAACGGCCAAAGCGGGCATACCTCATTGACTGCAGGGCATGCTTCCGATTGTACAACGATAAGTTCAACACACACCTCCTGCACCATACAGTGGAGTGCGAGCCGAAACAGAACAGACGTCTCGGCAAGTGTCCGCCAACGGCCAACACACTAGAGGTGCAAAAGGGTACCTCCTCTCGAAGAGGAAGGGACAAGGGGAAGCAGCCGGCCGAGGTCCGCACCACGCAACAAATCCTTGACGCGTTACGCAGACCATCCGGGAACCCGGGTGGTATTATCATAGGGGACGCCGGGAATTGGGATGACATGCCTATGTGGGAGGGCAGAAATCCACATCAAAAAGACCAAAAAATTCTGTCTTATACACCCGAGACGTACGACATAGGGCACCCATTCGGCGATAGCTGGGAGCACTGCGGATCCTCATGGAGTTCTTTCATAGTAGGGATTGAGCTGTGCCCGAATACAAATCTCAAGATTTACACGGGTCAGGTAATATGCAAAAATATGGGACATCATTCTGGCTGTACCTAGATAGGCGGAACGATCATCTGTTCCACCATGACAACCAGTGCTTTCGTTAGTTAGTTCGGCAAGCAATTTCGTCACTGTTGTAATGCCCTTGCAATATAATCTATCTATTGCTTATTTTATCATCTGAACTTTCGATGTATGTGCCCTTATATATATGTTCAACAAATAATTTAAGTGCTTCGTGGGAACTATTTATAACATGTGTTGTTGTCGACTATAATTCTTAGGGTTGTTGCACTAGTGAAAATTAGATGCAAACCAAGGTGTAAATTAAATATTTTCCCAGAATATGGTAGTGCACATATCAAAGAGCAAATCTGGTCTACTCTTTCTAAAAATTATATTTAAACAATAAATTTTACGGGCTGCCGAAAAGGCTAAAAAATCACTCTCCCTGATCTCAGATTCGCACTCTCTTTGATCTCCCTCTCCCTTTTATTCAACAATACACCGAACTAGAATGACGAACAAAGAAATTTGATTTTTTTCCTGAAAAAATTTACTCACAATTACCACATTAATTTCGTAAAACATCGCAACAACTAATACTGACTTTTTATTAACTGCAGCTCATAATTTACATACATTTTTCCATTGATATCAAATATATTTTTTGCAATTCGAATAAAAAAATGGGCAAAACCTCTCTGTCGCCATTTCAAACGGCGACAGAGAGCCTATCCCTATCTGAAATGGCGACAGAATGTCTGTCGCCATTTCAAATGGCGACTGACTCTCTGTCGCCGTTTGAAATGGCAACAAGTGGGTAGTTTTGTAAAAAAAAATCGGCATATTATTTTTTGTAAAATAGAATAAAATTAGTATTATTTAAAAAAAATCGATTTTGAGTGTACCATTTCAACGTATCCAGGCTGAAATAGTAGTTTACGCTTATTACCAACACCGTGAATTCGTGATTAATTAGCTAAACCATTCCTTTTTAACTAGTAGTACTTGTTTTGTCACAAATAATTATCATTTTAAACAAAGGTGCATTTAAACTTTTAAAACTTTGACTGTGAATATCTTATTAAATATTTAAATTGGATACATAAAAATCACATATATAGATTTGTTTCAAAGAGTATTTTCATAATCTTATAATTTTATTAGATTTTATAAATATATTATAATAAAAATTAGTGATCAAAACTATATTTTAGTGAAGGACCATGTGGAGGTCCATCCATGTTTGTGATGAGTATTTGACTTTATTTGAGCAAGGTGTGCTCAAGTTTGAGTTTGATTTGGATTGTTTTTCGAGCTAGAGCAATTTGAGTTACTGGTTGGAGACCAGTCGTCCGACCCTGAGTGGTCGGGTCGTCCGACCTGAGTGGTCGGGGCTTTGGATGTGTTGCGATCCGTCGTCCAGGCCCGAGTGGTCGGGTCGTCCGACCCGAGAGGTCAGGCTTTGGTGGTCGGAGACCGGTCGTCTGACCCGAGTGGTTAGGTCTTTGGTTGGTCGAGGCGGTTGTCCGACCCGCAGAGGTGCAGGTGTGGTGGTCGGAGACCGATCGTCGACCCAGTGGTCAGTCTCTCGCCGGTCGGAGACCGGTCGTCCGACCTCGAGTGGTCGGAATGGAGACTAGTGGTCGGACCTCGAGTGGTCGGGATGGAGACCGATGGTCGGACCATGGTTGGTCGGGATGGAGACCGATGATCGGACCATGGTTGGTCGGGATGGAGACCGATGGTCGGACCACGTGTGGTCGGGGTTATCTTGGTCGGCGTAGTGTATATCTGTCTGCTTGAGATGGATATGTGTTGTTGGACATTGCTATGTGATGTGGTTTCCTTGTCTATGATGGTTGCGGACTTTGGAGCTAGGTCATGGTGAGGCGAAGAGGATCAGGACTAGGTTGGGAGAGCTGAGGTCCGGATGATCAAGGTGTCGCCAAAGATGACTGAGGCCAGGAAGTAGCTGCAAGCCGAGAAGACAAAGGAATGGATGAGATGCTAACTTGGAGTTGCTCTGATCAAGGAGGACCGTTGGATCGCGGTCAGGAAGATAGAGTAGCGGGTCAAGTTAGTGTGAGTTGAAAAGCGTGCAAAACCCGTTGTGTTGTTGGGTTTGGGTGAGCCCATGCATAGCTGTGTGAGTGGGTAAAATCTCACCCTTGATGGAGTGCTCTAGGGTTTAGAGGCTCATCCAAGGGTGGTACGTGTTCCAAGCCTGCTACTAGACAGGGAGAGGGGTGTCTCCCTGGGGGTGTGGTGAGCAGGTGAGGAAAGTGTACGTGAGTAGTTTAGAGTTGTTGAGAGTGACAGTGTAAGGATCAAATCCTGGCTCTTGGATGTTGGCTTAGGATTGAAGCGGGACATCCAAAGGTGGGAATTGATCCTAGGTTACTATAAATAGAGGGGTAGGGGAAGCCTCCCCTCTTTGAAGGTTCTGAGGTTTTGCTTTGCTCATTTGAGCTTTGCCCACTTTGTTGTGAGGCTTTGTAAACCTCCTTCCGAAATGAAATGTTCTTCATTTATATTCTTGTTTCATTTCTCTTACGTATTTACATTACGCACTTGAATTACATTATCTAAATTCGCATTTACCTACTTGCGATTTACTTTACGTAATTTGGATTTGCCTCATCTCCTTCTACATGCTATTGAGTCTTTCTTTGAAATTCATGATTGATGAACTCTTCTCCGGATTCGGTGCTTTCAATCATCTAGGCAATCCTTGTGTTCTTGTTGCAAGTTGTAAATCTGTGTTCTTAAAGTGCGTAAACGTGTGACTTGCGTTCTTTAGTCTTGATTGGCTTCGGTTCTTGTTGCCAAGGATGAAAGATTGCTTTGGATGAATCTTCTATAGATCATATCCCAATCATCTAGGCAATCTACAACCTCTTCTATTCGGTTTGCAAGAAACCAATTTACGTGCCTAGTTTTGAGATAGTGTTTCTATTTGTTTGAAGGGTTGTTTCTTCGTGTTCTTACTTGCTATGATTTGTGGAGAGTCATCCAAGGATTTCGACCATCAACTCCCACCAACAAGTTAGGGTGAAGTCTGTGTTCGTGACTCTTTTTGGTGTTGCATTTGTTAAACCGAAAAGGACGGAACCTTGGTATTAATTCCTTCGATTGTTGATTGAAATAGGTTCTGACATCCTTTGGGAGGTGCACACCAATTTTCACTGCTTTTGGATCACCGATCAAAAGTTACATCGATTTGTTTTTGAGATCGTCCCGATTTTTCTGCTCACCCAACACTATTTACCCGAGTCTCGTTCATCCGACCTCGTGGCGGGGTACTTGTTCATGCTGTCGGGGGTACTGCTTCACCTAAACACTATTCACCCGAGTATCGTTCATCCGACCACTTGGTCGGGAGTCTTGCTTCATCCGACCGATCTTTGGTCGGGGTCTGCTCACACAAACACTATTCATTCCGAGTCTCGCTCATCCGACTTACGTAGGTCGAAGTACTGCTCATCCGACCAAAATACCCGACCAAAGCAGCTTTTTTCTCGTCTTTTGGTGGTTTGAATTTTAGGGGGAGAGTTTATTCGAAAATTTTATTTGGCTCCTATTCACCCTCTCTAGTCGCCTTTTTCGATCTTTCATTTAGAGATCATGTCGATATTCAAAACAAGATTTTTTTTAAATAATACATTTTTTAATGCAAATTGCAAAAGTATACCACGAAATATTTTTTTGCAGAAATATACCCCTGTCGCCCGTTGGTTGGGCGACAGGGGCTACTCGCCCTACCAAAAAGCGACAAGTGGCGAAGTCGCCCTCCCCAAGTGCGACAAGGATGAAATCGATGCACGGTTGGGCGACAGGGGAGCGGGCGGCCTCCTGTCGCCCAACCGGAGGGCGACTTGTGCCAAAAAAAAGAGGCGCGCGGCGAGAGAAGAGAAACGGCAGAGAAAAAAGAGGGTGAGGGTGAAGAGAGAAAAAGAAAGAGAAGGGAAGAAGAGAAGAAAAGAAGGGGAAGAAGAGCGGCGACTGCGCATGTAATTTTTTTACGCTCTATTTTATGTAGTTTAGGGTTAGGATTAGGGTTAGGTTAGTACTAATTAGTTTCACGGTTTTTTTTAGGAAGGTTAGGGTTAGATGTAAATATTTTCGCGGTTTAATTTGTGTAGTGTTTAGGGTTAGGGTTAGATGTAATTAGTTTCACGGTTTATTTTGTTTAGGGTTAGATGTAGTTAAATGTAATGTTCATATTTTTAGTAATTTAGTGTTTAGGGTAAAGATGGCCCATGAACAAACACCGGTTCAAAACATGAGTAATTATCTACGTAAAATATACGATTATTTGCGTTGTACATACAGTCAGTTACTCTAGTTATTTTCGCGGTTTATTTTGTGTAGTGTTTAGGGTTAGATCTAGTTAAATGTAGTATTTATTTTGTTTATTGTTTAGGGTTAGATCTAGTTAAATGTAGTGTTTATTTTGTTTAGTGTTTAGGGTGGCGGCTTTAGCCGCATCCGATTTGTTTAGTTGTGTAGCAAGAAATCATGGTAGTGTTTAGCAACAAAATGTAGTTCAATCTAGTTATTTTTTTAGTAATTTAGTCGGTTTGTGGAAACGCATGTACATAGTTGTTTTTACGAATAATAATATGTTGTTACGGTTTTTACAGATAGATGTCGACAGATATGTTTTTTTACATATAGAAGTGCACGTATATATATTGTTAGGGCTATAGATATTTTTTAGAAATACAAGTGCAGTGATGAATATTTTTAGTAATGTAGATATTTTTCGCAAGTGCAGATATACATACGTATAGTTTATAGTACTTTTTATGAAGAGTAATTAATTCGTGTGGTAATGAATAGGTTCGCAGATATGTCAGAACGAGTTCCATTTAGAATCTTTTACGGAGAAGGGATTGTCATGTATGGTTCGGAGGGTGCGGATCTGAGTAACTTTCAGTATGTAGATAGAAGTTTAAGTAGGGTCGAAGAGCGGACATTTGCTTCTGTGTTGAATTGGTTGTATTATACGTTTCGGATGGAACAAGAGAAGTGGCAGCTGAAGTTATCTTGCCTTTGCACCATGCGAGATGATCCTGTTTATTGGGAGTTGGTTGAGCTGAAAGGAACTGCATCTTGGAGGTCATATGTGAGGGGGGCTGGGCAACGTGGATGGTGTCGGGTGCTTTTGGTGCAAGCGTATGGAAGGGCTATTGCACTGCAGCAGCAGCTGGATGCCGGTGAGCGTAGTGAGGCTCAAAATGAGTTCACTTATGGTGACACTGAAATTGGGGAGTCTAGCCAGGAGCAGCATGTTCAGGGTTGCAATGAGGATATCGTCTACCAGAGTGGTGAGCAAGTTGAGATTGGGGAGGATGAGGGAAACATTGGGCAAGATGCACGGGGGCAAGTAGACGAAGGTGAGGAAATTGAGGAAGTAATAGCACAGATGGAAGAGGAAGACCTTGAATATGAACAAGTAGAAGTGGAAGACGGCGATGATTCGGATGAGGAAGATGAAGATGTTGAGCCACTTGTGCCAGCAGATTGGAGCACACATCAATTTAATAACTGGTTGTGAATGAAGGCAATGATACACCTTGGCAGTATAGCGACAATGAGGTGAGACCTAACAAACATGTACCCACAAAAGAGGCGGTGCAGGATGCTATCAAAGGTTGGGCCTTATCACTAAGAAGAACTTTCGTGGTTAAGAAGTCCACCGCAACTCGCTACGACGTGGTGTGCGAGATGCGAGGTGCCCTGGAGAGTGCACGCGTACAAGCCCAAATGGGGCACCCATCGCTATGTTCAAGGTTGAACAACATAGTTGTATGATGAGGAAACCACAGTGGCTCACAGAACTGTCTTCCGGTATATCGCGAGTGTCATGTACCGGAGATAGTTGAGAACACAATTTTGAGCCCGTGCTATTATCCGAGTAATTGAGAACAGATTTCAATACACAATTAGCTACGGAAGGCATGGCGGGCGAAGTAGAAGGCCTTGGAAATGAGATTTAGGAAATTTGAAGACTCGTACCATAATCGCCCGCCCGCTCGATTGCATTCGGGAAGAAATCTCGGTACTTTTATGATTATCGGGTCGTCCGTCAAGGAAGTGGCGAACAAGAGTCATCTGAAGAGAGTTTTCTTCGCATTCGAGCATGCATTAGGGCGTTCTATCACCGCTCGTCCATTGTTGTGTGTGGGCGGCACATTCTGACAAAAATACAAAGGACAAATAATGACAGCTGTGGGCGTCGACGTGAACAACCAGATTTTGCATGTTGCCTTCGCCTTTGTGGAAAGCGAGAACTATGAGAGTTGGCTGTGGTTCCTGCGGAACTTGAAGATCGGGTGGTGAAGACTCGCCAACATGTGTGCATCTTGCATGCGAGCATCTTTGATGCGCTTAGTGCCATCGACAGCTTGCAAGCAGGGAAGAGGAGCCATTTCCCTGGACTGACTTGCAGAGCCGATGGTGCATGAGGCATTTGGGCGCGAACTTCTATAAGCAGTTCAAGAACAAGAAATTGATGAACATGTTCAAGAGGCTATGTAAGCAGAACCAAGATAGCAAGTTCCGTACTCTTTGGAAGAATCTTGATGAGCTAACAAAAAACACAAAGAGACTACTAGCGATGTAACACGGGAGCGTGCGAGCCTTTATTCCCTCCGCAACAGAAGATGAGGCGACGAGTCGTCGTCGCGCAAAGGGCCGATCAAATGTTTCTCGGACTGGATAAAGCACGAGCCCAAAGAGAAGTGATCATTGTTACATAACACACATGGTGCTAGATACGGTGTCATGACGACCAACTTGGCGGAGGTGTACAACTGGGTAATGAGAGGGATGAGGTGTCTCCGTTGGTAGGAATTGTCGAGGAGTGCGGGGTACAACCAAGTATTTTGTGGATAGGCATAAAGTCTTTGAAGTAGTAATGAGAGATGAGAATGCCTTGTACTCAAGCATGATAAGTAAATACATGGATGAGAAGAGTAATAAGGCGGGCAAGCATAGAGCTATCAAAGTAGGTTTACGAACACTGCGCTTCGAGGTGATATGCAGAGATAAAGGACGGCGGGGAACAAACCAGAAGGTTATCACCCAAGAGTGCATCTTGCAGGCTGAATGTCAATGCTCGTGTAACAAGCCCCTCCTGTTGCACAGGCCATGTTCTCATGTGATAGCTGTATGTGCATTATTTGGAATGCGATCCGGTACATATCTATCTAAATATTTTACAAAGGATAAGGTGATGGCAACCTGGGGCGAGGAGCTGTATGGTTATGGTGTTGTCGGTTCTTTCACCACAACCCCTGGTGTCGATGAAAGGTTCTGGGTCCTTGACTTTGATGCAAGATCATACAAAGGAGGTCGTCGCAAAACCAGGCGTATCAGGAATGATATGGATGAGTCCGAAACTGGTAAGCGCGTGAAGAAATGTTCGTTGTGCAAGCGAACAGGTCACACGTTCAAGAACTGCCAGCCACATAACGAAGAGGACGAAGGAGGAGATGGCAACCCGACGGCGGGGGAAGGATCGTCATCTGCAAGGCGTGGTGGACGACGTCGTCGAACTACCAGAGAAGCTGTTTGAACTATTAGATGTTATATGTCAAATTAATATTTTGTTTATGTAATGTGCGTTGCGATCTGTTTTAATATAATTTGATGATGTAATGTGCATTGTAATCTGTTCTAATATATTTTGCTAATGTAGTGTGCGTTGTAATCTGTTTGATTAGAGTTTGTGGACGCTTGTGTATTTATTTGTACGCATTTGGTTCGATGTATTGTTCTGATGCTTGTGTATTTATTTGTACGCATTTGGTTCGATGTATTGTTCTCATGTTTGTGTATTTATTTGTACGCATTTGGTTCGATGTATTGTTCTGATGCTTGTGTATTTATTTGTATATAACTTTCCTTTTTGTAATTTGCAGGTATGGCTCACCAGGTTGTGGATGAAGACTGGCCCTTTGAGTTGTTGGACCCAGTCGTTGACGGTCGTCACCGTGCACACTTCGCCACCGCTTCACCAGAGGAGGGACATGACCCTCAGGAGCTGGGCATGCTACGACCGAGGCCACCGCGGGAGCTCTGGACCCTCGATCCACGTTGGATCCCCAGGTAACGTATTTATCTTTTAATTTCAAAATATTCCCGATGCAGTATCATAATCTGTTTTAATTAACTAGTGCGGTGCTCATATTAATTTAATATTTCTGTTTCGTAGGTCGCGAGCAGCAGGATTGCCGCCAGCACACGGATGGTGGAGGCGCACGCAGTGCGCAGGGAGGGACACGAGCCACCGGTTCACGCTTGTGAGTCCCTTCACCGCTCGGTGGATCGGTGGAGACCGAGACGACACCTTCCACTTACCGCCGGAGAGATGGCGATCACTTTAGAGGACGCCTCCTACCTCCTCGGTCTCCCGATCGTTGGTGACCTGTGGTGCCGCAGACGCCGACCACCGTGGCGGAATGAGGTACTTACGCGGTTCCATGGTGTGCTACCGCCTCGCTGCGTCGAGTCTTCACCAAAGACCCATGGTCCCACACACGTGGCTTCGACGGTTCGTGGTAAGCAACTAACCATTCAAACTTAACCGCATATATATATTGGCTAAACTAACAAGAAAACTTAAATTTACAGACGAAGCACATCGTTGAGCCTGCGAACGAGCAGAGGGTGAGCCGCCACCTTGAGGCGTACCTGCTCTGGTTGTTTGGCTGGTGCATGTTCACGAGCTCCTACGGAGATAGCGTGGACAAGCACTTCGTCCAGTTCGCGAGGGCGATCGTGGACGCACCCCTTGACGCCGCGTCCGCAGATACTCACGGGGTCGGCGGTCCTCTGCGCGACGTACCGTGGGCTCTGCGACGGCTGTGGGCAGATCGTCGACGGGTCGATCATCACCGGGTGTCCACTGCTTCTGCAGCTTTGGGCATACGAGAGGTTCCAGATCGGGTGCCCCAGGATCGACACGAGTCCTCTTCTACGCGATGGTGACGACGATGTCGATGCGCCGACTATGGGCACCATCTGGTTCTACCGACGGGTAAGATATTGCAAACCACGGTTGTGAAACCTACGCTTTAACATTTCTCAGTACTAATTGTAATGTTGATTTTTTTGTCGTCACTGCAGCCTAGGTGGGCACACGGCACGAGGCGGCTTAGCTACCCGCAGTTCGTCGCTGCCTTCGACCACCTCACCGAGGACCGCGTACGCTGGACGCCGTACACAACGGGAGACGTCGGGCTCGTGTCTTTGGTGGATTGTCCACCCTATGCACACGCGACGCGGCGATCTTGGCGTACACGTCGGTTCCTCGTGTTCGACGTCCCGGTCGAGGGCTACGCCGCCCATCGAGTGATGAGGCGATTCGGTCTCTGACGAGAGTTCCGGTCCCAGTCGGCCGCGCAGTCCCACACGGCGTCCACACTTAAGTTCCCTACATCGATATTCTCTAATATGTACGGTGTAATGACATGTAGTAATGCTATATTTTTGCTTATCCGTAGGCAGACTAGGAGGGGCGGGAATGGGGGCACCCCATGGCACGTACGTATGGCGCCATGGGTTGAGGAGTGGGGAGGAGCCTTGGACGACGTCCATGCCGAGGATGCGCCAGACGACCCGCAGACGCACGTGGGTACCAGCGGTGGTACACTTCGCACCGTGTGCGTTTGGTGCGTGTCGACCGGATCCTCCTAGACACATCCCGGTGAGGACACGTATCCCGCCATACGGACTCGGTTCTGCATGGTGCGGTAAGTTCTGTCTAATGTACGACGTATTTTCGTATTGTATTTTCCAGATTAATGTGTTAGGTTAATTCGTAATGTATTTTTCAGACTGATGTGCTAGCCCGGTACTACGAGGAGTCCGGAGCTTCTGTCTCGTCGTCTCGTGGGATAGACGTGACCGGGAGGACGTGACCTCCTTCTTCGCGAGGTTCGTGGAGAGCGCCAGACGCACCCTCGAGTTGGCGGGTTGCGCGACGCCTCGTGATGTGGCTGACGGCCCTCGCGGCGTGCCGCTGCGCGAGGAGGAGTGCTCCAGGTACTTCTTCACACCCCACGTCCTCCCGTCCCACCGTCACGCCGACTTACGCGACAGGGCGAGCTGCTGGACACGCTGGTCTAGCCCCTCACGTCGGAGGTAAGCCCTTCGTCACACTTCGTATTTTTTCTAATTATTTCTTGAATGTTACCAACAATTCTTCACTTCTTACAGGCTCACAGGCACGATGGTTCTCCTCTGCAGCTTCACCTGCCCCTGACGACTACGAGGGGCAGTTTGATGATGTAGCCCATGCGGATTTTGACCTCGACGATGGTGACGTGTCGAGATACTTCGTTGGTCCGGATGTGCCTGGATCATCGCAGTTGCAGGGAGCACCACCACCGACGCAGCCTTCTCAGTCGGTGTACGCTACACCTCCGGCTAGACCACAGAGGGCCCACCACCCACCGGTGCAGTTGACGTACTCGCACGGGCAGGTTCGCAAGAGGCCTGCCCAGCCGCGAGGAGGTGCCCAGAAACGGGGGCGCCAGTAGTTTGTATTTGGCTTATGTATTTTGGCTTATGTATTTGGTTATTACGTTGTGACGTACTTTGCATCTTATGTATTTATTTGTATACGATATATTTTCCTTATGTTAGTAACCCGTACTTTTGGTTATGAACTATTGTTATTCTTTATTACAAGAGCCCCGCTTTCAAGCATGGCGGCATCTTGTCGTCTGTGACTTTTCAGAGCGAATAGCCTCATGCATCGACTTTGGCGACCTTGTCGAGCCGATGGGATAGGTCACATGCATCGAGTTTGGCGACCTTGTCGGGCCGATGGGACAGTCACATGCATCGGCTTTGGCGACTTTGTCGGGCCGATGGGACAGTCACATGCATCGTTTGGCGGCTTTGTCGGGCCGATGGGACAGTCACATGCATCGCCTTTGGCGACCTTGTCGGGCCGATGGGACAGTTACATGCATCGCTTTGGCGGCCTTGTCGGGCCGATGGGACAGTCACATGCATCGGCCCCTCAAGACCACTATAAAAGCGGCCGAGAGGTAGACATCCAACACCGCCAAACAAGCAATACACGCCACCGAATCTTCACAAATTAGGGCACGATGTCGTTTCTACCGTCGCCTCTTGACAAGCGAAATTCATCCCGCCCGAGTACCCGGATACTAGTAGCGTTGACACCCCGATTCTCGCCGGTTGCCCGACCCAATTGCGATCGCAACCTTCCAAATAAGATGATGCAATCTACCCACGGAGAGACGGCCGCCGCTTCGCTCTCAAGTGCCCGCTCTTCGGGTAGACTGCTGTGTCCATACAATACTGAGTAACATTACCATTTCATGCATCGTTCTTTCTTTTCTCAAAGACAACGACGGTGTTGCTTCTTCCAATGGATCGATGGGTCGAACGACGTGACTACTTAATTTGTCCACAATCGCCACGACGCCAACCCGCTTCGCCGAGAACTTCAACCGGTGGGAGAGGCCGCGGGATACGCCCCGTTCTAGAGCGACCAGAGTTCGGGGCGGTGGGCAAGAGGCCAACCAATCGGTGAGTTTCATGCGACGAACTCATGCTTCACTCACAAAGTAGTAATTCTAAACCGATTCGTCACATACAAGAGTTCAAAAGAAAATTGTGAAATTGCTCGAGTCAAAGGAGAAACCTCCTCGGGGCCACCCAAAGCCCGACTTTTGCGAACACGGCCTTGAGCGATGGTTGATACTGCCACGATGAACTAGCGGACGGAGATTCTACCGGTGCCCTTGGCCGAGGATGAATGGTGCGGCTACTTCAACTGGTAGACCCGTAGACGTACCACCCACATCTCAAACTTCCCAGACGGATAATCGGGAGCAACCCTCCCGTGGTGCTACTACCGCCGTAAAAGCGGACCCGAGTACGCCTACGGTGTTATTCAACGACCACAATGGGCATACTGTATTGACTGCAGGCACGCTTCCGGTTGTACAAGGACAAGCCCAACACACACCTCCTGCACCATATAGTGGAGTGCGAGCGAAACAGAGCAGGCGGTCTCTCGGCAAATCTCCGCCAACACCAACGCAACAGAGGCGCAAGAGGGTACCTCCTCTCGAAGAGGAAGGGACAAGGGGAAGCAGCCGGCCGAGGTCCGCACCACGCAACAAGTCCTTGACGTGTTACGCAGACCATCCGGGAACCCGGGTGGTATAAACATAGGGGACGCCGGGAATCGGTATGACAAAAAAATTATGTCTTACACACCCGAGACGTACGGCATAGGCCACCCAATCGGCGACACCTGGGAGCACTGCGGATCCCCTTGGAGTTCTTTCATAGTGGGGATTGAGCAGTGTCCGAGGACAAATCGCAAAATTTACACGAGTCAGGTAATATGCAGAAAATGTAGGACATCATTCTGGCTGTACTCAGATAGGCGGAACGATCATCTGTTCCACCATGACAAACACTGCTTTCGTTAGTTAGTTAGTTAGTTCGTCAAGCAATTTCGTCACTGCTGTAATGCCCTTGTAATATAATCTAGTCTATTGCTTTTTTTACCATCTGAACTTTCGGTGCATCTGCCCTCATGTATGTTCAACAAATAGTTTAACACATGATTACAAATCAAAGTTTAATAACGCGATTTAAGGACATGTATCAAAGATCAAATGTGGTGCAATCGCTTATAAAAATACCGTTTAGACATGACATTTTACTGCCACCTAAAAGGTCAAAAACATGACTCGAGTTGTTGCCGACTATATTACTTAGGGTTGTTGCACTAGTGGAAATTAGATGCAAAGCAAGTCAGAATTACATATTTCTCCATAATATGGAAGTGCATGTATCAAAGATCAAATGTGGTCCACTGCTCGTAAAAATACAGCTTTAGACATGACATTTTACTGGGCGCTAAAAGGCTAAAAACATTGCCGACTATATTACTTAGGGTTGTTGCACTAGTGGAAATTAGATGCAAAGCAAGTCAGAAGTTACATATTTCTCCATAATATGGAAGTGCATGTATCAAAGATCAAATGTGTTCCACTGTTCGTAAAAATACAGTTTAGACATGACATTTTACTGGCGCCAAAAGGCTAAAAACATTGCCGACTATATTACTTAGGGTTGTTGCACTAGTGGAAATTAGATGCAAAGCAAGCTGTAAATTACATATTTCTCCATAATATGGAAGTGCATGTATCAAAGATCAAATGTGGTCCACTATTCGTAAAAATACAGTTTAGACATGACATTTTACGGGTCGTCGAAAAGGCTAAAAAACATTGCCGACTATATTACTTAGGGTTGTTGCACTAGTGGAAATTAGGTGCAAAACAAGCTGTAAATTACATATTTCTCCATAATATGGAAGTGTATGTATTAAATATCAAATGTAGTCCACTGTTCGTAAAAATACCGTTTAGACATGACATTGTACGGGCCGTCGAAAAAGCTAAAAACCATGCACTCTACTTGTTCAAGGGAATTTTGAAAATTATTTCAATCCTAAATCTGTTTATCCAAAAAATTTATTCTTTAAGTCTCTCAGATTTTTTTCCTAAAATTTGTAAATTTTCTGGCCAAGTCGCCCTGCAATTGGGCGATTTATTCATGTCACCCTACCATTGGGCGACTAGTGACGTGTCGCCATTCCATTGGGCGACTAGTGACGTGTCGCCCTACCATTGGACGACATTTTTTGTGAGTCAACATGTCGCCCTACCATAGGGCGACAAGGGTATATTTTTGTAATTTTTTTTTCATGGTATATTTCTGCAATTTGAATTATAAAATATATTATTTAAAAAAAATTCTTCAAAGCAACAGCTATTTGTTATGTTACCGGAGTAGCGCACTTTGACTTCTCTACTGTATCTTCGGATAAATACAGTATTGCAGTGGTACTACCAGCAAGAGTTATGCAGCACGACAAGCAACTGCTTTATGCATTTATTACTAGAAGTAGAATTACAGTATCAGCCCTGCAATCTAGTCTTTTCGACCTGCAGGCTGTAATTACTAATTACCAGACATCAAACTATCAAAGTAACCAGAGTTGTTCTCCTGGTGTCTTGTTTCTGGAAACCAACCTGACAGAAAGTAGCTCCAAACTAAGCTGATGAAGTAGTATGTTAGATTGGATAGGTTAGGTCATGATCGTTCGATTGAGCCAACGAACAGTTCGGATCGTCTACTAGAGCGTTACTATAGTGTCTTGCTAAAATGAAAAATCGGTACAGTATTTTGAATAGTGTTTTCAGACGATCTGGACTATTGATTTTTGATCTAACGGTCTACGTACAACTGATTAGGCTGCACTGGGTCTCAATTCATGTCAGATCTCATATGCATGGCTTGTTCCCTAGATAATACTGTACTGTTTTCTTTAGTACAATACTTCTATATTTTTTGGTTTGGTAAAGTCAAAGCTACAGGGCACACTCACATACCAATCTTTGTTTGTGTATCCTAATATATTTGCAAATTTTAGACAAACACTAACACTAGTAGAATGTACAAACACTATATGAACTTATCAAGAATACTGCAATTACCAAGTCTCAAAGAGAAGAAGGGGCATTAATTAAAATTACAAAAGAAAAATGTACTACTAGTATAATTGTGGACCTGTTATTACCAGAGCTACCTACCAAAAGGGTCATACAGGAGGGTGTCGTTTGTGTTTGGCATGGATGCCTTTCAGGCTGCTGCTATCAGTAACCAATCTGCTACATGGCCATGCTCATGGCCACTTATTCCCCTCCAAATCCATGTGGAAAAAGGACAGTCACACACCTAACCCCCAAGGTCTTACTCCACAGTGCTGAGTGCTCTCACAGATGCAACAAACTGCCCAAAAAGGAGGTCAAAAGATACTGTAGATTCAATTCAAGGGGAGGAGGAAAAAAAGAGCAGAAGAGGCGTCAAAAAGGCTCTCACAAACGCATGCACGAGATTAGCAGCTCGTGCCTCCGATGTGTGCAGGATGTTCTGCATGCAACACCTGTCTATAATCCAGCGGAGAGGAGGGTGAAAGTAATTAACCACGTAAAAAAGTTGGCTTAGATCATACACAGCGATGTTGATGTTCTAATATGCGATAAGTACTATGCTGAAGGTCTACTTATCATGGGTCCTCCACTGAATGGATAATATTTTGATCCAGATCGAAAGCTTTGCATGAACAGTGGTTCCCTAATTAATTTGGTAGACTATTCTAGATATTTGTTTTCTAGGGAGTCTAAGGAAAATGTTAGTGTTTTCTTACTAAATAGCACTCAAATTTTAAGCTTTCAGATCTAGATCCAATTGAAGAAATCAATTTGTCTTCTATCCTCCCATTTAAGTACTATTTTATCACGGAGTACTCAATTTTCTAGGTATTAGATGATGAACATTATTCTTTTCAGCACTACCTTTTTACATCAATTATATACTAGTTTAACACAAATTACATTATGTAAAAATGACTAGTTTTACGCCAATTAAATTATGTAAAAATGATGTGACAATTTTGTAAAAAAGAACATTATTTTATTCTGCATGGCCATTTTTACATCAATTATATACTAGTTTTACATTAATTAATTTATGTAAAAAATAATACGACAATTTGTAAAAAAAAAAGAAGAAGAACAAAACAAGCTATAAGGAACGCAACAAACAAAGACGTAGATCACAAAGTTAAATATTGACAAAATCAAAATGATAAAGCACAACGTAAATCACAAAGCAATATCTAATAGACAAAAAAAACTTGAGTGCTCATGAACCAAAAAACACCAATATCTATAGAATAAAATTAAGTGCACATAAAAAAACACTCATGTGCCATTTAGCAATTTCCTTGTGTTTCTTGAACACACATGCAATTTTGAAGCTGATTGATGAAATGATTTTCAGTGGTCCTGGAGAGGAATAGACCAGTGATGCTATGGACTCCACACATCTAAAGGAAACAAGACTTCATTTCTAATTTAAGTAGTCGGATGATCGATTGTAAATTGTATTGACAATGAAAACTTACATAATATTATCACTCTTCCTAGTGATGAAATATTACAATATATACTTTAACTAAGAAAAATCACACAGTACAGTTCCATTGTATTTTGGCCAGTTGATTATGTGTACATCCTAGTGAATTGAGCGTAGCTCAGCTGGTAGCATTACTACGGTGCAACCCTCCCATCTGTGTACGCGTTCAGCAGGACAGCGTGTTCTGCGCTGTGAAAGACGTAGAGCCTCTAATTATTTTGTTTAGTGTGTGTAGAGGAGTGTATGCGTGTGTATGAGAGTGTGGTATACGCTGATTGTGTGCGTCCGTTTGTACCTAATTTTTTTCTCTGTTTTAGTTGGTGTAATTAATGATTTGTCCCGTATGTCTCACTAATATGTGGCATCAGGGCTTGTATGTCTCACTGACATGTGGTCCTAGAACCCGCATATCAGTGATATATTATGTGACAAGTCATCAATAGTACAAGTAAATGAGAGCAAACCATCCCTTTTCAAAAAAAATTATGAGTACATCCTGTCTCTCTCACCTTAGTGATGCAACTTTCCGTAGGAAAATAAGCTGGAGTGACCTTAAATTCTTACTCCTTTTTCCTCCCTACCTATCAGAAAAATCGCACCGTGCTTGGGTGCTTGCTCTCCATGACTCTCTGAATATTGCATTAAGAATTCCATATGGGATGTTTGCACTAGGACCTAACCGTTCCTTTGGCTCCGGTAGTTGACATTCAGGCTAAGCATTCGCTCATTGATATTCGTGATAAAAAAACAAATGCCTAAGGTTTTTTGCTTCAGAATTTTCTTTGAGAAAGTTGTTTCAGAATTTTTTTATTTCCCCTTAATGAATCACATCTGCTTGCTTGAATAGGAACTTACAAAAACTAATGTTTTTCTAAATTGCCCTTCATTGGAGCTAATACTATATTGATAAGACTTTTATCATCTTTAGGGTACCAAAATTTACTAGAGATAATACACTGTGTTAAAAAAGTTGACATACTAACTATGCTTCACTGTTACTTCGTCGTACTCCAAAGTCCAGAAGAGGCCATCATTGGAGCTAATACTATATTGATAAGACTTTTATCATCTTTAGGGTACCAAAATTTACTAGAGATAATACACTGTGTTAAAAAAGTTGACATACTGACTATGCTTCACTGTTACTTCGTCGTACTCCAAAGTCCAGAAGAGGCCATTCACCGGTTTCCTCTTGGGCAAAACAAAACCAAATCTCGTCTCTACTTCTTCTTTTTAAGTATAAAGCCAACTAAGAAGATACTGTTTTGCTGTAATGATTACTCCTATTTGCGCCGTGTCTTGCTCTCGCCTCTTTTCTCTTGCGTGGTGTTTTTGTGGACGACGGCGTCGTCGCCAGCTTCCTGTGGCTCTCGGCTCCCCCCTCCCCTCCCTCGCGTTCCCTCAGAAAAATCATCCTATTTCACCCCGGAAATTTAGTCTGCTCCTATTATGATCCATCTCTCCCGCGGGGGCGGCCAAAGCTCGCGCTGTTTGCATGAAATTGTCCTCTTTCACTGCACCCGGAATCTCGTTTTCTTGCTGCCAAGCTGCTGATTTTGCGTCGGTTTCTTCCCATTTTCGGGGTACTGAACCTTGTGAAGATCCAAAGGTGCGGCCTTTCTGGAGGTTTCTCGGTGTTGGGGGTGTGATTGGATCGATTTCGATCCGTTTGTTGCCGTCTTGGGGGTCGCTGGTCCATTCTTAATCCGAAAGGTGAGAGCTTTGGTTGGATTCTTTCCCTGGAGCATTTGTGTGCGCTAGCAAGATGCTCTACTTGAAGCAGCCGACCAGGAGCTGAGCTGCACAGAGGGTTTGGTTTTCCTGAATTTATTGGTTTGGATTCGCGGCGCTCTTGAGTTTGTTCGTTGATCTGATCCGATGGAGGCTATGACGGGCGGCAAGTTCCTTCAGAAGTTTCGGCTCTACGAGACCAGATCGGTAGGCATCTTTTGCCAATTTTGCTTGCTAAGTCGCTTGATTTGGCCTGGTTTGAGCGGGATTGTAGGTTCCTTAAACATGGAGATCTGTCAGTAAACCACCTGTGTTTGACTTTTTTGCAATGTGTGTGTGTTTGTTTGTTTATGATTGATTGGATTCTTGAGTGATTAATGCTTGCGCTGTGTGAGGGATCTCTTTTATGATTGGTTCGGTTGAATTTTGTTTATAGGAAAGGGTAATAGGCTGCAAAAAGGTGAGGAAAGATCCTTCTTTTTGTTTCTTTTGCAGGGAAGGGAAGAGAGTAAAAAAAAAAGGTTATTCCTTTTTGCTACTCTATTTCCCTGCAGTTGTTTCAGGAAGATAAAATATTTCCTGGATGATCGTGTTTAATGGTGCTGTACAGTTGTGTTGTTTGGCTTCTATCTAATGTACAATTATCGTCTGCTTTGCTATTGTCATGCTAATGCCAAAATACAAGGTTCCAGGCTTTCGGCTGACGTTATGTATATGCATAATGATTCTCAAAATTGGAAGATAATTAGCTTTATAGCACAGAATTTAATATTTCACTATTGGTTGGTACAATAGATAATAGGGGCTGTTTAATTGTTGATCCTTATGCCAATTGTTGATCCTTATGCACTGTTTCTGATTTACTGAAAATGATATTTGATGTCAAAATTTCTTTTACATTTTCTTGTTACGTTTTCGTTAATATGCACGTGCTTTTTTGGTGTAGAAATTTTATCTTATTGGGAGAGACAAGAGCAGGACTCTCTGGAGGGTGCTAAAGATTGACCGGTTGGAGTCTACTGAGCTGGGCATCGAGGAAGATCCCGCTAATTATACGGAGAATGAATGCCAAGAACTGCTTTGGCGGATTCATGAGGGGAATAGGTTGACTGGTGGGCTGAAATTTGTCATAAAATGCTACGGAATAGTTGGTAATTCAACATGAACTGAACTGAGATTCCCAGTGTATGAATCACAACTTTGTAGAAGTTCAAATTATAACATTTGCTTCATCTTTGCTTCCTCAGGTTTTATAAAGTTTCTTGGTCCCTATTACATGGTTCTAATAACCAGGAGAAGGAAAGTCGGCACAATATGCGGCCATGATATTTATTCTATCGGCAAGAGTGAAATGATCGCAATTCCAAGCCCTATAGTTTGGCCCAGCGTGGCTTATTCTAGGGATGAGAACAGGTCTTTTGTTTTTTCAGCATGTAAATATTGTGTATTATCTGTTGTAATTCCATCGCTGGTTCTTAGCGATATCAAAATCGCTAGCTTGCTTTCTTTTGTATTTGGACATATTATAGTTTTGTTATTCATTTATCTTGTTATAGGTCCCTTTCTTTTCCGATTATTTCAGTTAATTATGTTGCTACATTGTGATGAGAGTGAGAATGTGCATTATTGGCAATGATGTATATTATTTTCGTTACTTGCACTGTTTTATGACAGTTATCATAATTTCAGATAAGTTCTTCATGTATTCATGTTTGTAGTTGAACATGGGCAATTCCATTTGGTCCAATTGTACAGTGAGATAGTAACTTTTGTTTTGTGTATGCATTTAACATCACTTTGCCTATAGCTATAAGTACAAAATTTGCTTGTTGACAACAATATGCATCCACCTGATATGGTCAGTACATCATGGCAATTCTTGCAGCTCTGAGCTTAGTGTATGGTGTTCATATGGTCAGAGGTACATAGAAATGTTTCAAATTTCTTTGCTTCATTTGTATTCTACTTATTAACGGTGTAATCTACTACAAATTTATTCATGCAAGTATTTTTCCCGTTTTCATTATCGGCAGATATTTATGTTTTTATCCCTCATTTTTGTAGATATAAACGGTTGCTTTGCTCGGTCGATCTGTCGAAGGACTTCTTCTTTAGCTACTCCTACAACATCATGCGCAGCCTTCAGAAGAACATAACCGACAAGAATAATGGGCAGGTTGTTTATGAAACAATGTTTGTATGGAATGAGTTTCTGACACGAGCAATTCGGAACCATCTCAAGAATACCAATTGGACAGTTGCCTTAATCCATGGATTTTTTAAACAGGTATATTCTTTTGCAACGTACCAAGTCTTTTGGCACTGCATTTTTATTTGATTCCTCGTCATTTCTGATTAATGAGTTTATGCATATCACCAGTATCATCTATTCATCATCGAAAACCACAAGTAGGGCTGCAGTGGTTCTAACTCAATGCCATCCAGCTAACATATGTGTTTTACTCCACGTTTCATGACCTGACACGTAGTGAAATCTTGAAATAAAGGGTTTGCAAAGGCATGGCTTTGTATAACCTGCTGGCATTTTTCAGTTTGAGCCGCTTGAGACTTTCCTGAGTCGAAACATTTCCTCGTAAGCCTCAGCAGACTGTTAATGCTTTTTTTCAGTTATTTTTTTATCCATCGTTAGTGTGTTGCTGGTACATAGTAATATTGTACAGTCTTAACATCGTAATGCTTAGAATTTAGATATGAAACTGCATTGCTATTTATACCTATTTAAAATGTTTGTTAGCTAGTAAGCATTGAGCACCGTCCCTTGATCCTAGTGCAAATCCTGTGAATTACACTGTATAATTGACATTTTTTATGTAATTTTTTTTTGGCGAGACTAATCACATCCACAGTTAATTAAGATCTTTGTGTACGTTTCGCTAACTTCTTTGGCCACCATGATTGTAAATCGCCGATAAGAACTAAGAACTTGTTGCATTCGGTTTACTTTTTTTTTAATGCTAGTAGTGTGTTTCATCCATTCAAGTACCATATGAAGACAAACTAATAGACATGTTTTGGTGCATTCAGTCGAAGCTGTCCGTATCTGGGAAAGATTTCTGGTTGACACTTATAGCTAGGCGCTCGCGTCATTTTGCTGGAACCAGGTTTGTATCACAAGCCCTTGGGTTTAACAGCCTAATTTGGATAAAAAGTAAATCTTATACTGATCTGGCAGCATCTATTTCTTTTATCATTTTGAAATATAGATTCTTGAAACGAGGTGTTAATGAAAAGGGTAGGGTTGCCAATGATGTTGAGACTGAACAGATTGTTTTTAAAGACACGCCTGATGAAACCCCACGTCAGATAGCTTCTGTTGTACAACATAGAGGATCGATACCTCTTGTCTGGTTTCAGGAAACTTCAAGACTTAATATTAGGCCAGATATCATATGTAAGTTCTGGACTGTTAGCCTTTCGTGAATTTGTCAATCTGTAAACTGTCTTTGATGCCCCAACCACCCTTCTACCTGCAGTAAAACCGGATGTGGACTACAAGGCAACCCGCCTTCATTTTGAGAACCTTGCACTTAGATATGGGAACCCGATAATCATCTTAAACTTAATCAAGGTGAGCGTGTGTAACATAAATATGGTTTGTGCTTTGACATGAATGATGTGAATTAATTTCCATTTATATCACTACAGACTTACATATATATCAATTTAATTGTCAACTTGATATCCTTTTGCTATTTTTTATCAATCTGAAATTCCGACTATCCCTTTTGTATCATGTGTATATTTATCAGACTCGTGAGAAGAAGCCTCGTGAATCCTTGCTCCGTGCGGAATTTGCAAAGGCTATCCATTACATAAATAAGGGGTTATCAGATGACAAACGTCTGAAGTTTTTACACATGGATCTGAGTAAGCTTTCTCGAAGGTAATCCATGGTATTTAAAGAGAAGCTTCTAGCCAAGCTTGCCCCTGCCATTCAAGTTGGTTATGTTGTAAAGTACCTACGGTGTTAAGTTCGACATGCTATTTGCAGGAAAGGCACCGACGTGCTTGCACTGTTGAACAAGGTAGCATCAGATGTGTTGGACCTAACCGACTTCCTCCATTGTGGGACAACATCATCATCAAAACCTGAGGATGCCTCAAGGTAACTTTCAGACTTAGGAACTATTCTGAAGTTTTCTAAGAATACCTTCCCTTAAGAATCCATAAGTTCTACATAGTAAACACAGGAAATTACTCCCTCCAATCCAAAAAATCATGTCATTTTTATACAAACTTTTCTAAATCTGACCATATATCTTTATAAATATATGGATTGGCCACAAGAAAACTATCCAGGTCATCTGTCATAAAATGTTCTTTTATGACATATGATTCTGTTGCATGTCTGGATTGGTCAAAGTTGTATCTTGGAGATCACGCAAAGTAAAAAAAATGTCAATTTGTGGACGAGGGAGTAGCTGCTCTGATCTGGTCTTATTCTTATGAATTCAATAGCTGTATTAATGGCCATATTTTACATGTTTTACAGTGGGCAAGGAGCTGTTGCCAAGCCATGTGACGTCAAAAGTAACGAGGATCAAGATTTCTGCACAACTAAGATGGTACCTCTTTTACTACAAAAGGGTGTCCTCAGGACAAACTGCATAGACTGTTTGGACCGCACAAATGTCGCACAATTTGCGTATGGCTTAGCTGCTTTAGGGCGTCAACTTCATGTGCTGCGGCTTGTCGAAGCACCTAAAATTGAATTGCATGCTCCTTTGGCCAATGATCTGATGGATTTTTATGAAAGGATGGGTGATATGTTAGCTATTCAATATGGTGGTTCTGCTGCTCACAACAAGGTAAGTGTCTTGTTATGAGTACTCTGATATGGTCCTTCTGCTACTCACAGAAACTCTTGATGTGAGTACTCTGAAAGATGTGTACAACTGTTTTAATTTGTTCTTTACCCTATTTCAGTATTTTAAATTTTCCTTTCATCATCCTTTATTCCTTTCCCTTTTCCTATTATTTGAGACATTTCTCCCCATCTCCCTATTATTCTATCAATGTAGCTACATGTTTTAAGTCAAAAATACACATTAAGGCAACTTGTAACCAGAAAATATATTCAGAAAGTTTGTTATTTTCGAAGTACAATTGCTAGCTACTACCTCTGGTTCATAATACTTGTCATTTTAGCCAAGATCGCACATACTAAGGCAACTTCTACCAAAACATGACACATTTTCTCTCACAGATCTCCAATGATATATGAACTTCTCCTAAATTATTTGGTACATGTAGCTTTGCCTTTTGGAAAGAAGTGAAGAAATGGAGGTTGTTATTAGTGTGGGGACATCTATAGGTACCCAAGCATATTAACTATTTAGTGTATTTTATGAATTATGTAGAAAATGTAAACAAGTATTTGCAGAATATTTTTTGACTAAATAACATGCGTTTTGGACTGATCGTAGTAGGTTGTCATTTATGGCCTCTGTCATATCTGTAGTTGCTAATTCTGAATTTGTTTCTTTCAAAACGATTTGAATCTTCTTGATAGGCAGTGAAGTCAATAGTAATTAACGCATATTATTTTGAAGTCCAAACTGTTTTTTTAATTATCAGTCTAAGTTCTCCATATTATTTGCATATGCCACAGATCTTCTGTGAGCAAAGAGGCCAATGGAAGGCAGCAACCCAATCCCAGGAGTTCCTTCGGACCCTTCAACGTTACTACAATAATGCCTACATGGATCCTGAGAAGCAGGATGCTATAAATGTGTAAGCTTCTTCACGTCTGTAAAATATCATTCTGTACAAATGACAACTAATGGAAAATGTCGATATTGGTCTTGTACCACAAAAAGGTTTATCTGTCTTTAAAAAATTACAGGTTCCTGGGTCATTTCCAACCTCAACAAGGCAAACCTGCACTGTGGAAGTTGGACTCGGATCAGCATTACAACATTGGAAGGCAAGGAACTTTAATTGCAGAATCCGGAAGGTACTGAAGTCAACTCTTTCCATTAAGAAATTGTTCTTGAAAAACTGGTCTCCAATGTTCAGTACAACTTAGCTTTTATTTAGATATTCTACGTAACCTGAATCAGATGGAATATCAAAGTAAAACTGATCACTGTGTTCTCACATCTCAGTCCATGTAATACTTGCAAAAGGTGTCACCGTTTCATTTTGCTCTAGCTGCGAAAATAGTATTACTTGTTTCATGAAAATGGTCTTGACTGAATAAGGGAATGTATTAATCAAGGAGTACTAGAACTTGTTTTGGAACTGCAAATTCCTAGGACTGTGAGAGCTTAGAGCAACAAAAATTAGATGTTTGTTACCTGTTCCACTCATTACAGAAAACTTAGGTTTTGATGGTCCAACTGAGTATAAATGCCAGGTGATCTTTTGATAGAATATGATATGTTGATTAGTTTTACCTTGGTGTTAATTGCTTACATAACGATCACTTACTCAAGCCGTCTAGACTCAATCAGTGGTTCTGTAGATTCTACTTTGTTATATTGGTTCCTCAAACTGTTCAGTTTCCATGTCTAGTTTAGTAATTGACAAATGTCATATCAGCAGGTCATTCATAAAGAGGTCGCTGTCAGATGGTAATATCCTATGCGAAAACACTGCACCTTTATCTGACTGTAAAGTCAGAGAAAACAACATTGCAAGCTCAGAATTGCTCCCAATGCAACAGCTGGATGACATTCAAGAGCCTTCTGATTCTGCACCAGAGATCACCATGTGTGAACCTAACCCATGCTTCAGGTGCGTTAATCCTTTTTTGAAATTGGCCGTTGCAAAATTTCAGCTTGTCCATGAATGTAATATGAGCTAACTGTATCTTTTGATGTTCAGCACAAACTATAGCACAATGCATGCAAGACACTCCATTTCGGAAGAGCGGCAGAATTATTTGAAAAGATTAGGTTACCCGGAGTTGCATTCTTCTAATTTTCTCGATCTTGATTTGTTGTCATCTTCAGGAAATTCTTGTGACGAGGAAATATTTGAGAGGTAACATATACTGCGATTAATTTGCATATCCTGACGCATTCGTTACATTCTCATCCCCTTGACACTGGTGTTTCAAACTCTCATTTACAGGTCGTCGCTCATCAATTCACCTATGGATACTGTCAGTGTTGAATCAGCTACGTCATATAGTGAACAAGGGCACAATGACGAGGTCAGCTTGTTTTTTAACTTCTCCCTAAGAAAAGCTTATTTTGGTCAACATGGCAACGAGGTTTTATGATATATATGCCTCTCAACTTACTGTAACATTGGATTTCCGTCGATCCAACTTTTATATTTTCCAGATTTAATCTAGTGCTGCATTCTTATGTTCAGGTGTCCTCTCACATGTGTATTCATCAATATTGGAACTTTTTTCTCCTCGTTAACAGGGAAGGGATGACACCGATCTGTCACGCTCGAGCAGCCAACTCTCAGACGTTCGCGACTATTCTGACCGCTTTGCTCAATGGGTGGCTAATGGAGGCATGCTTTGCTACTAGTGGTAAAATTTTGCCCTGGTGATATCTGTGTAAAATTTTTGCCGCGACAGTAAGTTTGACAGCTAGAGCAAGCTCATCTGCATGCACAGGATGCGAAATGGAAAAGATGATGACATTCTATGGAAGAAGCATCGGCACGGGTGATCAGCGGAACGCTTGAACGTGATATTCCGAGGAATGAAAGCACGCTGGCTCGGTTCGGCTGGGTACAGGATTCAATTGCTATGGTGAAGAATTTACCATAGTGCAGACAATAAATAGGCGAAATATATCTCATCTGATTCTTTCCAAGGGTTAGAACATCTCTAATTCTCCTTAGAAAAAAGTATGGAAAAAATCTCGCGAAAAAAGAAAAGAAAAAGAAAAACACTTCTCTTGTAAATATGAGTACAAAGTATACATGCTTGCTACTCACATCGGTTTTGGACGGCTCTAGTTTCCCTTTTTCTCGTTTCAATCTCTAGTGTGCTCTGCTCTCCAGTCGTCTCGTTCTGTCATATGCATGGCGTCTGCCAGTTACCACTTGCTATAGCACGGATCTTTCGCAGTCGAGCAGCCAACTCGGACATTCGCGACTATTCTGACCGCTCTGCTCAACGGGTGGCTAACGGAGGCATGCTTTGCTACAAGTGCTAAGAATTTTGCCTCGACAAAAAAGCTTCACAGCTAGAGGCTAGTGCAAAGGGAAATCTCGAGGGCAAGGCGCATGAGCCCATCTTCATGCAAAAAGATGGCAGCCATGGTAGAAGCATCCTCACCGGCACGGTTGATCAACTTCGAGACCTTAAACGTGATCTTCCCAGGAGGAACGAATGGAAGCATGCTTGTTGGCTCTCAAGGTTGCGGGTACAGGTCTCAATTTCTATGGTGAAGAATTGGCCGTAGTGTAGACAATAAATAGACGAAATATATCTGATTCTTTCCAAGGGTTAGCCCAGTTAAGTCAATTCATCTCTGTTCTTACAAAGATAGCAAAAATAATCTCGCAAAAAAGAAGAAAAGAAAGTAGAGGAAAACATTGCTCCTATAAATATGGATAGTCTTGCAAAATAGTGTGCCTCCGAATAATCACATACGCATGCAGGACATATAAGCGTTAATTAAGGGAGCGTCCACTAAAACTAAAATACCCTAAAATCTAAAACAATTGCATATATAATTCCTATAAGGTCAACCGGCAACATGCACATACATACATGTGTGTGTGCAGACAATTGAATTGTATAAAAATGATCCTACAAATAACATATATATGTCTGTATAGATCCATCTGTAAAAGGTCTTTTCAAGTGAGAAGGGAAGATGGAATTTACGGTACAACCTACCGTACTATCACCAACTTACGTCAGAGTAATCAACCACAGATAATTCGAACATGGCATGCATATGATCATACTCTTGCCATACATACATATCATGGTGGACCAACCTATAACTATGTGATACACTCAGGGGCGGAGTCAACCTAGATCTAAGCCTCGGGCTGCACCACAGGTTATTGGGCAAAGCTATGATTTTTCATAAATCTTTAAACAAATTTACATAAGGTTTTTTTACCAGACCTGGCTCCGCCCCTGTATGCACTTGGGAGGCAATGTACATACCATACTCGATGCTGACCTGAATTATTTAATGGCTATATGCCATGGTGTAGCAACCTACATCATGCACTTGGAGGCAATGCTTTTCACGACCACATCGCAAACAAATCCCATAATCCCGTACGATGCCTTTGCCACCGAGGCCGAAAGAGCATAACTCCTAGCGGTGGCGAAGCCAGCCAGGATAAAAATGAAGATTGGACTCAAAGGACCAAGGATCTTATGATCCTATCATCATCAATGCTACGCAAAGTTCACTTCTCCACTATTGCAAAGCTATGAACAAATTACGACTAAATTATTATACAATATCGAGTCATCAATAAGGGTATCTAAGACTGTATATGCAAAAGAAGTAAAGAGATCTGTAGAATATATACCGCGACTATCGGCTGGCAGCCGCCAAATTAAGATACCCAAATCCCCGTCAAATAGGCCAATCGGGCCAATCCACAGGTCATAGCTCAGCATGACGTGGTGCAGCGCCGTGCTACCCCGGCTCCATCCGATGCTCCCCCTCCCTGGGTCATCGTGCCGCCTTGCTGCCTCGTTCGTTCGGTCCTCACTCCTCCAGTCCTCCCCCTCCTATTAACAACACCAGCAGAGCAGAGAGGAACAACAAGTGAAGGATATTTAATCACGCAATGGATTGTGATCGGTGAATTTGCCTTCTTGCTTACTTCTAGTCGAGTCGACGATGGCTCGATGGCAGTGGTGCTTGTCGGATCTGGCAGCCAAAGCCCAATAAGCTCAACGATCCTCTGGCACCCGGTAAGACTCAGACGGTGATCTCCGACGGTCACGCATGGGGAAATAGCATATGTGGCACCCGGTAAGACTCAGACGGTGATCTTCTACGTTGCATGCAATTGCCCAAGGTTTGGCGAGCTCTTTTACACCACACTAATTCAATATGGATAGACCGTTCTTTTCGATTCAATATAACAGATTAGGTAGTATTTATTTATATTTTTTCGATATTACAGTGTTAAAAATACTCTTAACAAATCAACGCATTGTAAAATTCTCTCGACGGACCGTGGGTCAGGAGTCAGGACTCGGACCGAATGGCCCACAGAAACCAGCAAATGCACGACCAGTGAGACCTGGGCAGCGCAGAAAACAGCATGTGTTTGATGGAGTAGACTGACTGAAATTCAACATGCGTTAATCTCTCTGGCAACGGTACCGCTTTTATCTATCGTGAAACAATCCAATCCAGGTCAAAGAGAAACACGCGAAGGACACAATGCAACAAAGGTAACATGAAGACCCGAAGGGCACAATGCAACAATGGTAACATCCAGAGTACCTCAACAGAAGCAACAGAAATGACATGGGAGTCATGGAGAATACATGGACAGATGTTCTGGGATTCTAGAGAGCACACGTCACATGAGCGACATAACGTTGCAGAGCTGAAGACCACTTTGATAGAATGGGAAAATAACGATACATTCATATCAGATTTGCTAAAAGCCATCACATTGCACCGAACCATCTATTATAAGCACCACATAAAAGGGCCAACGAGTTGAAAGCTAACGTATACCACACATCTTCCCGAGCCCTCCCTCATAGCAATGTTGAAAATAGAGACAAAACAACTTAAGCCAAAAAATCATAAAACAGAGGTGTTCGTAGCATAGCTATAGAAGATCGCATCTGATTTTAGATACTCATTCATGTCTCAGAAAATATTTAACTTAAGCTGCAGAAGACATCTCGAAGTGACAGCCTAATCTACTCCCAGCCTTGAGCAGCGGGTTGCGCTGCTGGGTCCCAGCCAGTTGGTGGCACCACTGGAGGAACGGCACCTTCCACAGCTGCAGGTGCTCCTGCTTGATCCCACCCATCAGCAGCAGCAACTGGAGCTGCCACCAAAAACATAGGAACAAAGAAAAATATGATCAATTAAAATTACAAAAACAATATGACAGGTGATTGATTAACTACCTGTAAAGCAAATTGTGGAAATATCAGATACCTCAGAAACAGTGCAAAAACAGTGTTAGGTACAATCAGCGTTGTGGTTCTCATTTGAATACTCAAATGGGATTTTTATACATATATATGTATCGCTATAACAATACAAATCCAGTGGTATTCCCACTTTTACAAGATAATGAGCGTTCATCAAAAGATGGAAAAAAACAATACAAACCTTGAGCAGCACCCCATTCGGCACCAGTAGCAGCCGGTGGCGCAACCACTCCAGAGGTCCACTGGTCGGCAGGCCATTGATCAGCTGCTTGGTAATCAGTGATGGCAGCAAACTCTGTGGCCCCAGCAGCTTCCTCCTCCTGCTCCTTGGCTTCCTCAGGGTCTCGGTAGAAAAACAGATCAACCTACAAACAACATACTCATTGTATAAGCATGCGAAGGATACAGAACAATCTCCACACAACGCGCTTGCAACATGATTTTGGAAGGTCTAATAAGCTCGCATACCATGACTTCCCACTTGTGCCCAGGGAGGATAGTGCCCCTCATCTGAAGAACCATCCTAGCCAAGAGCCAGAACAGGCAGCCAATGCTGTTCCTCCCTTTGTTGTTGGCCGGGATGCCGATATCGACATACCGCATGGGGGAGTCAGTGTCGCAGAAGGCAATGGTCGGGATGTTCCCCAGAGCGGACTCCTTGATTGGCTGCGCACAATCCACAAGAACACAGTCAGCAACATTGCAACACCTAAGGCGAAAGGGTACTACTCAGGCATGACAATCCATTCACCTGGTGGTCAGTCCTTGGGTCGGTGAGGATGAGCAGGCGGGGCTCGCTGAAGGAGGTCTGGAGCTGGTTGGTGAAGGTGCCAGGGGTATGCCTCCCGGCGATGGCGTGCGCGCCGGTGTACTGCGCGAACTTGAGGACGGCGCGCTGGCCGTAGGGGCGGGCGGACTGGACAATGATGTCCTGCGGGTTCTCGATGGCCACGATGACCCTCGCAGCGAGCTTGAGCTTCTCCCATGTATTGCCAAGATTGATGATGTAGATTCCTACGAATCACAGCAACGGAAGGACATATCACATATCCATATTCAACCGTTCCTATCAAAGAACCGAAGCATTATTATTTGCCACAAGTTGCAAGGCAACTACGCTGCTAAGTTAACACACACCAACGCAGATCGCCTCTAACTAGTACTGTACAAAGTTGCCATAACGTGCCTCATGCCGTGATAATTCTAGCGTTCAACGGCAAATTTGGATACCTAGACACTGGACACAGCAAGAACACGAAGAACATGTCTGCATGGAGGAGGCAAGCACCACGATACAAGTATACGAGTACGCGACCCATCCCATCCGTGTTGGAATCTCCGTGGCAAGAAGGCATGAGTATGGACGTACCGTCGATGCGGCGCTTGAAGACGTAGCGCTCCATCTGGAAGTCGCAGTTCTTGGTGCCCAGGTGGACGTCGGCGGCGAGCATCATCTGTATGTCCTGCTCCCGCTGCGACAGCGCCCGCGCGGCGCCTCCGCCTCCAGCCGGTGCCGCCATGGTGGAGGATGATGCGAGTGTTTGGGTGGTGCCACCAAGGGGAGGAGAGAACGCGAGAGCTCGGTGTCTGGGAGAGGCGGCGCGAAGGGGAAGGAGCCAAGGAGGGGATGGGGCCGTCTTATCTGCGGCGCCTCAAAACCCTAATCGGCTTTTGTAGCGAGGTAGCAATGCTCCTTGGGCCATTGTACAGCATGGGCCGGCCCAAATGGATCCCTTTCTCCTTTTCTTTCCAGATAAATTTGTTTTATTTTTCTCCAGACGAATTTTGGCAGTTTATATTGTCAGCATTCTTTGACGAGAATCATGATCATGACACTCGAAGAAAACGCATATCTGACGAGGCACGGTTAGACTAACCTTTTATCTTGGGGATTGATGAGACCATGGCCATGAAATGATTTTGGATGAAAAATGTCAACGCAACAGCAGAGGGCCTGCATACGAATCCTCCTCCCGCTTGCACTCACCAGGCATCATCAATTACTTGGCAGTGAGGGGATAGTCTGGACTCCGGCAACTGGAATACAAATATTTGTGCCGATCCCGAATACATAGGTGATGTGCAAAATTTTGCTGTCATAAAATTACTCAAGACAGTTGTAACATCTCGACAGGAATGCATAGAAAACATAACTTGGCAATATATTACGCTAGGGTAGGCACTATTAGTTGACAATACTTATTTAGCTAAAGACAGGCGCACCCAGATACTCCCAAAACCTCAAAATGTGGTATGCCATAGAAGAGAAAAATACAAGTGCCCAGAGTAGCTTCACTTGCTCCAGTTCTATAATCAGTAGGTCTGGAGGAAACGATGACCACACAACTGCTCAATGTCAATTCGATCATGGTCGCTGAATCAGCTCAGGACAGGGAATATGCGGGTTATGTGCTCGAACGGAACAGTGTCAGCTGTGTTCTTTTTTAGCTCTGGGTGATTGAACTCATTGCGCGGAAGGACAATCAGTTGAGAACGTCCACCCTTCTCAATTACCCAACCTGAGTTTGCAACATGATACTCCAGAAACTTGTCCAATGCAAGACCTTCAATGTTGATGGCCTGAAAACAAAAGTGGTGGGCTGTAACATCAACAAGAAACCATCCATGTGTAATGCAAACAATGACCCCTATAGGATAATCAGCACGATTTGGATGACGATGATTTTTTTGGCATAAACAATATTCACAGCTATTATCTAATACGGCGCTTAAATTATCACAATCATCCAAAATGTGTAAGAACAAGCTCATACGAAAGCATATGCAGCCTGGAGGACTCCCATAATTAATTTAAAAGGATACTTATTTTACCTCTGCGAGAACAGGCCTAGGAACTTTCTGGTATGTCAAGGAGAGCACATGAATAGCATAGGCTTGGATTGCCTCCTCAAAACCTGCAAAAAGATTCGCAGTGTCAGTACAACTTCATCATTAGGTCAAAAGAAAATAATACAGAGCAATTGGCATAAGATAGCATCCAACGGAACACAACTCAGAAAAATTACATAGCAAGTTCCTGTTAGGGTTATGAAAATAAAGTTTCTAGCCAGCAGGCACCTTTGTCGGTGAAAATAAATGGCAATGCAAAAAAGTGAAGTTAACACAAGACACCCAGATTATACCAGGCACCTATTGACGGGACAGGATTAGTACACAAATTATTTCGTTGGGCATTAATATGCTATGTAAATGCATGGTAAACACCGATAATGAAAAGCACAAGGTTAATTAAAAAACGAGTTGTGCAAAAACTAAGCTTATTTAGCAAATGCAGTAAATCAGAAAAGCTGTACTGCATCACTCACACCCAAAGACCGATGATGGAAAATGAAAAGAAAAATACTGACATGATTTAAAACTTCTATTAGGAATCCTATATGGGCATTAACATGCACAGGCATTAAGACTGCAATTGCTTGCAACAAGTTGCTTTACAATAGATAACAAACAACGGATTCAGTGCCTCAAGAAATATATATACCTGGAACAACTTCCAATATGTTGCGGTTCTTTGCTGCCTCATCCCAAAACTGACGGAACCTAGCAGTCTGTAACCGAATTAATTGAGGTTAGCAGTGGATATCACACTAGTTATTAGACATCTATACATAGTCACTTAGTAAGACCAAGTATGTACCTCCAGGTAGTGAGAAAGAACTATCATTGTCTTGAATTGCTCCTCCATTTGCTAAAATAAAAGAGCATACAAGTCAACTCCACATAATAGCAGAACACTTAATGAAACCCAACAAAAAAGGAGCAAAAGACGCACAATTAAAAGGCAACAGGACAGATCAAATCTGACATATTATACATCTGTAATAATTATGTCTGATGCAAAATTTAAAATTATCAAACAACCACAAGGGATACTTCAAAATGGGAAAACAAGTTCCTTTCCATGATATCCTTGAATTCGAAATGAGTATATACTGAATATAAAGTGAATAACCGAATATGTTTATTGCATCAACTACAAGTCTACAAGTCATTGTAAAATATTGCGTCTCTAGATCTACAAATCTGACAGTATTATTTGAAGGTTAATATAACGATCAATTTCCATGACATATAGATCAATAAGTATTGACACATAATTCAACGCTTCTAAATTCTAGACAGTCCTAAGTTGCATTTTCAATAGCATTTGCTTGCAAACATTAATATGTAACAAGCGATGAAAACAGTTGGATTCCATAGGATACACACAGGAGGGCAGGATATCTTTTTCATACCACGTGTTCAGGAATTAAGAATAAGCATAGGCTGAAGTCAGGGGCTGGCATTGCCATGAGAGCCTGTCAATAGAACAACATCACAGAGTAAACAGTTGGAAGTAAAACAAGAAATATTGTATTAATAAAACTGACCTAAACATTAGTTGCTATGTTACCTTGATCAATATGCGAGCTACAATCTGTACGCTCAACCTTTCTGGCTCAAACTGCAAAGGGAGATAAATCATTAAGCAGACATATCAATGGAGCCATAATCTGGATAAAAATTGTTCATATGGAGATGCATTGCTACCTGGTACAGACGAAGAAGGCTGAGATTTGCGTCCAAGTTATATGTTTGAGAAGAAACCTAAATAGAAATAATAATAAAAAAGACTGTAAATTCGAAAGGGTTGAAACATGACATAACTAATGTTGCAATAAAACTAAAGGGCAAGCACGGATGTGCACAATACCATAGAACCTGAAATGAGTCTCTTGTTAAACTCGTTTCTGTAAAAGTCACAATACGAAAATTCGCTGTATCTATAGAACCAGTGAACTCAATAGGTATAATCTGCACAATAGCCTGATATTGCCACTTCGTCACCACTGACCACACATCTTACCAATTACAAATTCATTTATACATCCATCCACCATTCCTAATGAGTTATGAACACATGCCTGTTGTTCCCAACAGCAAATCTCTCTATTTGCGCAAGAGAAATGCACTTAACATCTTGTAACAGCAAAGGCAAACCTAATGTGCCTATTCTAATAGCATCCAAACACACAATTTGTTTTGCACTCACCATTGAAGCCCCAAACTAGTCCTCCTACGAAATACATACTCTAAAACTCCCACCGACCATTACACATAAACCCAGCAGCCATCTATGCTTAATATAGCAGTAAATTTACCACCCCCAGCAACAAAATACACTACAATCCACCCGCAAAGATGAAAATACTGCTAATTTCTAGCCTCTGCGTATTGCTAAGAATGGATTCGATCTGAAAATGCAGCACAATTTAGCACTCCACCACCAACCCACCGATTTCGCCACCATTCAAACGTAAACACGAAACGCTAGTTTTAGCACAACCAACCACCAAACCTGCGGACCGAGCCTTCGCCAGTTCCACCAATACAGGAGCGAAACGAACAGGGGTAACCGCATCCCAGGGCTAGGGTTTACCTGCTCGTTGACAAAGCCTTCGAGGTCGTTGAGGATATCGGGGTTGTATGGGTTCACGGCCACGAGCTCCTCCACCGTGTAGCTCTCCGCCGGTGGTTGCTCGTTCGCCATGGTTGCCGGTTTCGTAAACCCTAACGCTAGCTAGATCTCGCGCGAAACCCTGGAAGCCGCAAGAGGCGAGAGAAGTGGCGGCGCAGAGGGAGGGAGGTAATGGAAGGGGTTTTCGGGTTCGCGTAAATTTGTCGCTTTAGTCCCTCGATTATCCGTGCCCTGCATATTTGGGGACCTACGCTGCAAAATATTGTAGAAGAAAATGCGTTGTTGTACATCTGAAGTTCGGATATTGCATATGCACCCTGGGGGAAAAAGAAGTAGAAATGTGAGAGCAGTCCAATCGCACAAACAGAAAAAACATCTCAGAGAAATTTATCAGTGATATGATGGGAGATTAGATGATTTGCCAAGCTTTAGTTTGTGTAATTGATAATTTGCCATGTATGTCTCACTGAAATGCGAACCCTACGTATAAGTAAATGAAGGCAAATCATCAATTTTTCCTAATATGATCTAGGGTGCATTGAAATTTTTAATACAAGTTTTTGAAATTTGCACATTATTTCACTCCGAAAGAGATGATGATTGCTTAATTTGCTTCAATGCCACACCAAAAGGGCGAATGAGTGTTCCCCGCTTCCACTAGGGTCAAAAGGGTATGACCTATTGTAATTGCCATTATGCCCTTTGGTTGACAAAGATTAGATGTGACTTCGAAGTGCACACGAGAGAGGTAAGAGCAAGGTTCTTAGGGACGCAATTGAAACAAATATTGTTATTTCTAGGTCACCTGAAATTTTATCAAGTCTGTCAATTTTTTTTTACAATTGTATTTGTATAAAGATTGATGCACATTATGACTGGATGTTGATCCAATGGATAAAAGAAATGTGATCTATAATGAGTTTTTCCTGCTTCTACTAGGGTCAAAAGGGGTTGACCTCTTGTAACTGCCATTATGCCCTTTGTTGGAGATAGATTAGACGTGACTTCGAGGCGCAGAGGCGAAAGGTGAGAGCAAGGTTCTTAGGGATGCAATTGAAAAAACAATTTTGCTATTTCTAAGTTACCTGAATTTTTCTGAAATCTAAGTCAATTTTTGTGACCATTGTATTTATATAAAGATTGTTGTACCATATATGGCTGCATGTTGATAGAATGGATAAAAAACATGATTTATGCTTAAGAAGCTTTTCAGTCACCTTACAATATAGACAACCCTTGAAATAAAAAGACAACATTTGCCCGTTGTCGTCACAAAAGCAAAAGGATCCGATTTGTAACGCATTTGAAAGTAGATGCCTTTAGTTGATATGCATACTTATCAAGAGATATGCATAGTTGCTCCTCACAAACGCATTGTTTGTAAAATTATAAGAAAAATCCACTGATCCACATCAACTTTACACAAGTCCCTTGGTCCTATCAGAGGGAGCTTCAACTTTAAAATCATCGGAAGCCACGACCGATCTAGGGGTGCTGGGTATGTCCCGGCACCCACAAAAACACTATAAAATCACCTCTTCAATAGACTAAATTTATTAATAGTATTGGTTCTGTTTTTGGTTGTTTGAGATTTTTAAGACATTCGAACTATTTGTATTATACTTTTAGCAAATTTTAAATATATTTGTTGGATTTATGATGTTCCGAATTATTGTACATATTAGGGTTAACACGGCAAAAACATGAGACAAGATTTTTAACGTAGAAAAAATCTCACAGAGGAGGAAAAAATGGCAAACAATGCTTATTGAAAGAGCAACTTGCACGTGTAGCCATCACGTATGTCAAACTGTCTACTGAAATTTCATGATATGGTTGAAATTGCTCCTATAAAACTGTTTAAATAAAGAAAAACTCTTGTATCATCAATAAAGTATAAATTATAGTAAATCCTCATATCGAGCTATGACAATAATGTTATAGTATCTACGCAGAAGCAAACTCCTTGCACTTCAATACTTTATTTCAAACTGATATTAGAGCAAATCCTTCACTTTAAACAGCAAAACTCTGGAGAGTATAATGCTAACTACCATCAGGATTTCATCAAATTCTGAGAATTAATGTTGCCATCCAAAATTGCAACGTATCCAAACAGTGAATAAAACATTAAGGCCCTATTTGGGGGCTTAAAGCCAGCTTAAGCTTCTGAAAAGCCAGTAAAGCCCCTAAACAACTCAACTTTTAAGCGGCTTTTGACATAAGCCAATAGCCATATATAACTAACAAAAGCCAAAAGCTGAAAGCTGGGTTGGACTTGCTTTTACAATTTATTGCTGAGAGAGATTAGCTATATTTATTAAACGATCTCTTATAAAAAACTAAAGCCGCTTTTCAGCTCAGAAAGCCAAAAGGCAACTTTTCAGAAAAGGTACAGCTTCACCAAACAAGCCCTAAATTTAGTTGTCTCCTCAACTGATGTTAATTTTTTCCCAAAGTCTCCTCGATCAAGCATAGCCAAAATTAACTCATTGAGTTGAAATACCTGCAACTCCACATTAGACTCTACATATGCGGATCTTAACACAATTACCCGTGATAGACAATGGATCGTCAAAGAAATCGCCAATAGCCTAGAACAGTCGCCGGAGAGAGCGTATGTCAACACTCAATATAAAGTAGAGTTATGAAACAGAGTTGTGGCGAGTCGAAATCGCCAAGTTGAGATTGATGAATCTCGGTACAATATTTGAGTCCAGAAAAAAAAGTTGCCAAGAGGAGTATAAGTCTAGTACGTCACCGGCCACGTCGTGCCGATCACCAAGCTAGCAACCAATATAAGGGCATGTACAGTGGTATAGACGGTGGTTGTCTATAATACACCTTCATGTCATCTATAGACAGTATGGCATACACAGTATAAAGCTGTCTATAAAAACGTCTGTTAAATAGTGGACAACATCTTTCTCTCTCCTCCACATCATCCAAAATTCTACGTGACATACTCTTATAAACAATATACATACTATTGTACATGCTCTAAGCTAGAAAATCGATCCCAAGTTCGTGTCACGATGTCACAGGTCAGTATTAATCAATCATTCTTCCGGTCGGCGGGCACGGGCGACTTCTTCCCGGCGACAGCGACGGGCGAGGGCTCCCCGCTGGGTGGCAGGTCGGGGAGCAGTGCTAGCATGCGGCGGGCGCTGACGGACCGCGCCGGGAGGAGATCGAGGCTCTTGGTCCTGGAGAAGACGGCGGACGACTGGGACAGGATGATGTATACCAGCGCCTGCACCAACACGAACATCCCCGACCTTGATCAGCGCTGGAGATTCCCAATATCATGCAAATAGGAACACTCCATATCCCATCACCGCAGATCAAACCAGATGCGACTGCATGGACGCACTATTTGGAGTGACATCCCGCAGGAGGTCGATCAGTACGGATGCAACAAAGAAAAAAAAAGGAGCAGATAACTAGGCAATGTTGGGGAAGTGCTGAGAATCCTTCGACACCCAGAATCGACATCTCACGGAAGATGACAGCGTGTGGAGCTTTGAACATGCCATCAGGATTCCCTATATCATGGTGGAGACTGGAGAGGGTATCTCCAAGGCGTCCAAGGATCTGGATGCGTTCCTCCCGTTCGGCTGGGGTCCGTGGATCTGCATCGGTCAAATCGCTGGAGGATCATACTGGAGTCGAGCTGGTTCCCCGTGCTGCCCGCCCGACTTGAGGCGGTCCAAGGGGTTGGCTGCAGCCGGCTGTTGCCGTACTGGTGCCGTTCTTGGGAGTCGTCTCCTCCTAGCGGCATTGACTTAGATCTTGAATCCAAACTCTCATACCATGAAAAAACGTGAGACAAGATTTTAACAGAAAAACTACGAAAAACAATCCACTATTTTGATTATATTTACATGTACATAGAGATAGCTTTAAATAGTAAAAAAAATCCGAGTTGTAGATGTTTCGGACTGCTATAAAGATATTGAGTATATTTTTAACAAATCTATTTAGATATTTGAGTTATCTTTGACGGTACAAAACTATAGAGTTATATGTAACTATCGTTGGCATCTCCATACAAAATTTTCAAGATCCGCCATTGTCGAGAGCTTAAGTTCCATCAAAACGGGGTGTTGCGGCTTATTGGGTATCCCCTTTCTGGTTTCTACTACTAATAAGCTGAAGCAACTTTCCACTGAACAAGTTCAAGCATTCAGAGTTGAGCCCCAGGATCAGTCAAGCATAAGAGAAGCAGCTATCCTAACAAGTTGGACTTTATGTGCATCCAACTGCCTCGTGCGGTTCTCCAGGTCCCTCCTCAAGGCAGCAATTTCTTCCATCTGACGGCTGTATTCGGAGATCAACGCCGCATACTGCAGCACTCCGGACACACTGGTTGTGCTCTTGTCCTCTCCGTTCATCAGATCTGATATGATGCTCACCAACTGCTCGTCGTGAGGACCCTGCACGATCAGCTTCTTGATCTTCATCATCGGCGTGCTCTCCACCGGCTCATTGCCCATCTCTGCGACTGCGTCGACGGCCATCATGTCATCATCGGAAACGGCGGGCAGGTTCAGGTCGATGCACTCGGGCACGTTTCTCCGGCGAGGGCAGCATTCGTGTGGGAAGCTGAGCCTTGCGCTCTTCCCGCGGATCCGGCGGGCTTCGCGGTCGTAGGCTCTGGCGGCAGCTTCGGCGTTGCCGTACGTGCCGAGCCACACACGCCGCCCCTGCTGAGGGTCCCTGATCTCCGCCGCCCATTTGCCCGAAGGGCGGTGGCGGACGCCTCTGTACTTCTTGGTGCTCTTTGGACCGGCCATGCGAGGCTTGGAGCCCGAAGAAACGGTAACATCTGAAACTGCCGATCGACGAACAGGAGGAGAGCATGTGAGTTGCCGGCAAGTGAAATATTTTTCAGAAAGAAACCGGATTTGCTCATAAAAAAAAGAACAGTAAAATTCGTGGTCTGATTGTACCAGCAAAGGAAGGCGCCTTCCACTTGGAGGCTCCGTCTGCAGACGGCACGGCCGGATCCTCCTCGTCGCCGTCGTCATCCTCGAAAAGCTGGAACTCCTCCTCGAACTCGTCATCAGTCGAGGCAGCAGCCTTCCTCTTGCCGGTGGTCTTCCTCTCGGTCGAGTCCGCGTTCGGCCAGAGCACGGCGGCCGTCAGCCGCCGGTGCACCCGATCGGGAGTGTACTCCGAGATGATAGCACCCCCGCACATGGCTGATCTTTGATGTCACTGTTGTTTGCACACGGGAGAAGGACGTGAAATCGTGTTCTTGCGCGTGGGAGTCATATACTCGTAAATAGACGAGCCAAGTGGTTGGGCTGCGTCGACTGTGGGTTCCCAATCTTGTGGGCGGGCGCCAAGTCTGAGAGGCTCCAAGCTGAATGTTGAACTTTCGTGGAAAAAAACGCAGATATTTTATGATATGTTACTGTCTGAATTTGGTCGCATTTGAGCTGATCTGCACCTTGAATTAAGTTCACAATGGAGCTGGTTGGCTACTGCATTAAAATTCAGATGCTGTCCTTGAAGGTAAGTAGTATTGCAAAAGATAACAGGATAAGAGGAAGGGATATATAGCTATAAACCATGGGTTCTCTTGTAAGCCCATAGCCTGTCTGTGGGTACCCTGGGTTTGCTATTCCCGTAGTCCATAGACTTGCATCAAGTCAAGAATTTGGAACCATGAGGTGTGTGTGTTTGACACTAGTATAAGACCCTCCGATTGTTCTCATTTGCAGGAAGGGTTCGAAACCCTTCGGTTTCAGGCCATTACACACAACACCGTGACGTGGCATCGCTACTTATAGCATCCCCAAGTCAGATGCTATTCTCATTTGCTCTTGCAGATGCCTACTTTGTCTAACGTGATGTCTGAACTGATCCGTTTAAGGCTGTTTTCTCCATCAAGTGCATTGCTTCAGCACCAAGAGGTGATCTTGCAAGGTCCATGCATCCTTGTTTTTACATGTAAGTGATCATCTATACTTCGCATTTTCTTTCTTAGCATTTGTAGGAAATGCTGTTTGTTTTGGACAAATTGTGGTTTGTGGAGTAACAAATTCTTGCACAAAGCTCGTGTCTTTTGTATGTGCAGCTGGTCACTTTCTAGGAGGCTTTCAATGCAATAGAAGGTCGCTCAGAGGGATTTTGGTCTGTGGACGGAATTTCAGAACCAAATCCAAACTTTCATCTAGAATCCTTAGCTAGAAACAAACATAGATTTATTCGCAATTCCACGAGAACAGCCAAGTAGTACTCCGAGGAAAAGAAGAGGTGATAGTGGGGAAAAAATGATCCTTCAATTGATCACGCAAGTTATCTGTCAGGAAAGCTTATAAGGACCTTTTAGGCCACTAGTAATCTATATAACTAGAGGTACGTGGCCAGCCAACCCACTGCCACGTGCGCCCTGTTCACTGTAGTTTCTACAGTAAATCAGGAACCGCGATTGCCTCATTAAAAACTTTAAATGAGGAAAAATCCTTTGAAGGAAAAACCTCATAAAAGAAAAGAGTACAATATGATGTGGAACAAGGTTTACGATCGGAGAGAATCTCCCCGATCCTGCAAATGTCCGAATCTTCTCATACCTATTCTTTCAACATATTTGTGAAAAAGGGAATAAGGTAGAGACTTGGTGAATAAATGCAAGATTATCACAAGATTTAGTTTGCGGGATGTTTATCTCCCATTCTTTTGCAATTTGTGGGATAAAACAATTTAGGAGCAATATGTTTAGTGATGTTGCTCTTAATGTAACTGTTTCCATCTGAATAACACAAGCGACATTATCTTCATAGATAATAGTAGGTGATTCAAGAGAACCAAGACCACATGATTGTAAGATGTGGTTAATCATTCTATGAAGCCATATGCATTCGTGATGCCTCATATAATGCAATTATTTGAATGATTAGTGGATGTAGCCACTAGGTGCCTTTGAAGATTTCGAGAAATTGCTGTACCATTTGTAAAAATACAAAGCTGTTTGTGATCGGCATTATGGGATCGGATAGATAACCGACATCATGTAACCCAATAATATTGGATCGGGGCTCCTTATGAAATAAAGACCAAGATCTCTTGTGCCATTAAGATATCGAAAGATATTCTTAACTCCGTCAATGACGTTTAGTAGGAGCGACCTTGTATCTTGCCGTGATTATTTGCAAGCGCAATATCTGGCCGGGTGCAGTTTGCAAGATACATAAGTGCTCCTATGTCACTGAGATATGGAATAGTAGGACCCAAAATATCTTCTCCACCGTCTTTAGGTCTGAATGGATCTTTCTCTATGTCTAGAGATCGAACCACCATAGGAGTTTTTGATGGATAAGATTTATCCATATTGAATTTCTCCAATACTTTCTGGATATAAGCGGCTTGATGTATAAAAATTCCTGAAGGTAAATGCTCAAGTTGTAAACCTAAGCAATATTTAGTTTGACCCAAATCCTTCATTTCAAACTCTGTTTTTAAATGATGACGTGCTTCATTAATATCCGCTTCATTACCAATGATGTTGAGATCATCAACATACACTGAAATGATACAGAATCCTTTGGGGGATTTCTTAATGAAAACACATGGGCAATCATCATTATTAGTGTATCCCTTAAGTTTAAGGAATTCACTTAACCGATTGTACCACATTCGGCCTGATTGCTTTAATCCATATAATGACTTTTGCAATTTTATACAATACATGTTGCGATTTACGAGGATTTGGTATACCAATTCATACGGAACCTTCATGTATATATCCGAATCTAATGACCCATATAAATATACGGTCCTCGTCCATTAACTGCATAGATAGATGATTTTGAGCGCCAAAGATATAAGATATCGAAAAGTTATGCCGCTCATTCTTGGAGAATATGTCTCATTGAAATCGATGCAGAGCCTTTGCGAAAAACCTTGTGCTACTAGCCTTGCTTTATATTGCTACAGTATCAATCAAAACCATGAAATACTTGAATGGTCCGAAGGTGGTGAAATTGGTCCACAAATGTCACCTTGAATACGTTCAAGGAACTTAAGTGGTTCTGCAATAATTTTAAGAGAAGATGGTCTTAAAATCAACTTCCCAGTAGCACAAGATGTGCACATAAAATCAGAAGATTGTAGAAATTTTGCAGTACTCAAAGTATGACCAATAGAATTGGTAATAATCTTTCTCATCATCCCTATACCAGGGTGCCCTAGTCGATCATGCCAAGTTTGAAATACATCGACATTTTGAAATATTACTTTATATGCAACAGTTGCAATGGGCTTAATGTATGTGAAGTACAATCCAGATTCGAGTGATGGAATTTTCTCACAAATGTGTTTGTCGGATCCAGTAAGTTTAGTAAAGAGAAGAAATTCCTCTTTATTCTCTATATGGGTTTCAACATGAATCCCATTCTTACGGATATCTCTATAACTTAGTAGGGTGCGAGTTGAATCAGGATACAATAAAGCATCCTCGATTATAATCGTCGTACCCATTGGAAGAGAGATAGTGGCTTGACCAGAACCAACTATCAATGCATCACGTCCGGCGATGGTCAAAATATTTCCTTCTCTTTTCTTAAGAGTTTGGAAATATTTGATTTCTCTAAGTATAGAGTTTGTGGTACAACTATCCACAAGGCATAATTCCTCCTCCAGGAGATTGACTTCATGAGACATCTATAGTGAAAGAAGAAATAAAATTCTTTATTCAACAAATAGAAGTACATTCATTATTTGCTATATTAAAATATCAAACATAAAAATAAGATATTACAATATAGGAGAGTTTGTATAACTCCAAATTATAAGGAAGTTAATACAACTCAAATAAGTTTATAGGGCCTGCATAAAATTACAACAATATACAATAAAAACCATCACCATCAGGGAGCTTCAACTTAGATCTCCAAACATGTCATTAGAAGCATATTCTATGATCATGTCATCCGTGGATGGGAGATTCTTTTGTTGAAGAAGAGAGGGGATATTTTGATTAATATCCATCGATTCTGCTTGTGAGCAACCAACCTCTGGAGCAGCCTCAGAAAGATTGAAATGTGCTTCATAGTTCTTTGCTGGTGCTTGTTTTGTTTCCTTAAGGTATTTCTGATAGAGATCAACCAAGTGCTTGGGGGTACGGCACTTGTTGGCAAAATGGGAAGTACCACCACACTTGTGACAACGCTTGTTGTCATTTGATGGCTTCACATTACCTTTTCCTCTTGCATTATGTTTTCGCTTCCAGTTGTGGTTGCGCTTACCACTTGGTTTCTTTAGATTACCAGAGGTAAATCCTTTGAAATTCTTTTTATTCTTAGATTGATGCTATACATTGTGGACCTCAGGTAAAGGTTTAGCACCAATAGGACGCTTATGATGATTCTTCAAAAGAAGTTCATCATGTTTTTCAGCCTGAGTCAATGTATGAATCAATCAAGAATAAACTTGGTAGTTTTGAGCACGGTATTCTTCTGCAATACGTTGTTATTTTCCAATAAAAAATAAACAATATATACAGTTGGCAGCTGGATGTTATTTGTTGAGTTATTATTATAGCCGGTTCATCTTGGTTACAGGCTATTACTTCTACAAATTATTCACTTTCTATGCATTAACTCTAATTTTTTTTCCTTGAACATATAGGGAAAGCATCTAGCAACACTGGCCTCTTCGTGCTAATTTCAGCATTTAGGTGAGACTGCCTTAATAGCTTTGCCATTCAGGCTGAGAAATTACTTTGTTGTTTTTTTCTAATGTTGCACCCAAGACTCTGCACGAGTTAACAACCTATCTCTTAGTTCTAACTCAGATTATACGAATGCATCTTGACCTTTTGCCTCTAGACACTAGAGTATTAATATGTATGGATTTCTACATCTTTGTGTTGTCAAAGTTCATATCTTAGGATGTCCATATTAGTTGTGTAGCATTTGGGTTAAAGGTTCTCTTATGGTGCCACTGCCCCAAATTGATCACCGCTGCTACTTAAATAGTTTTTGTGTCCAGTGGAGAGCAGATTATGTTTCGTTGCTTCAGTGATCAAGGGTCAAAGCATCTAGACACCCATGTTGTTTTGGTTTTGATAATTAATGACAACTTTGATAAAAAACTAATACTTTCCTTGAGAACATTGAAAGTAGGTTAATATCAGGCTTGGTGACCATGGAAGTATAAAGAATGGCGCAAAGGGAAGATCAATACGTTAATAAGGTGAAAAGGTATAAATATAAGGACCTTTCTCTAACTTTTTGCCGATCTTAGAAGTCTGGAGAAAAGATCGGGTTGCTAGAATTAGGGTCGTACTATAAAGAGGGATCTTCACGATTGTCTTAATGTTATTTAGGGTTTAAAGGCTCAAATTATACATTCAAGTACATGCATTATGATATACATGTTCCAAAATTGAAAACCATTTTAAAATATATCAAAGTCTCTGGAAATCTGGTGTTACCGCCATGGCAAAGACGGTGCTCTATCAAGGCGGTAGCACCGCCCGAGAGGCGGTGTGAAAATTCCGAAAAGCTCTTTTGAGCTATCTGAAGTCCGTGCTACCGCCATGGTAGCCCGGTGTTACACACAGTCGGTGCTACCACTCATGGTAGCCCGTGCTACACGGCGAAGTAGCACCAAATTCAAATGTCCGGTGCAAAATTCCAGAGAACCCCATTTTGGGCGCTTAGGTAGTCCATTACATACCCCATGATAGCGGGTGCTACCGAAGGAAGCGTAGCACCGCCCTCACCGTGCCTAAATTCCGAGAAATCAAAATATGAGGAAGCAAAATAAAGGGCATTCGGTGCTACGGTCCTAGTTGGGCGTAGCACCGACCCTTTGTAACGGTTACGCAAGTGCATTTAATGCACTTATTCTAACCGTTGAATGGGCCGGTGCTACCGGTCCTACTTGCGGTAGCACAGAAAACCGATTACGCCCAATTCGAGCTCCAACGGCTAGAAAAATTGGTGAGGGTTTGTAAATACATCCCCACCGCATTCTAGAGCTGCTCTTGGTCCTCATTGATGATATTTGAGCTCTAGCAAGTGCTCTCCACTCTTTAGTGCATTCAATTCTCTTTTGTGAGTATGAGGAGCAAGGTTGAGTGTGGCATTTAGCGATTGAGCCTTTAGACACTAATATTTGACATCAAGCAAGCGTCAAGGTTTATTACTCTTAGAGGTTGCCGCCTCCTAAACGGCTTGGAGGCGATCATGCACGGTGAGCTTCTCAATGAAGATTGTGAGAAGCCCCGACAAGTTGTGAAGGCCAGAGTTCGCCTACCCGGAGCGAGGAAGAACTACCTTAGTGATCGAGGAAGGCTCAAGCGAGTGGAGCCGGCTTGACGTGGTTCAAGTCACCTCAAGTGGAGTAGGGGAGATCGGTAAGTCTCCGAGACCACGGGTCAAAAATCTTGTCTCTTATTCTCTTGTGATTTTTATTTTTCAATCTTGTGATAAATTTCATTAATAACAAAAATTGAGTAGACTATTTGTGCTTAGAATTGTTTTGCTATACTTGTATTGTCTAAGTACTTTAAGTGATTGCTAGAGAATTTAGGTGTGAATTTGCAATTATTGCTTCTACATCTTAGTATCTTTCTTAATGGCAAAATAGATTTGAAAAATTTAGAAACCTCCTATTCACCCCCCTCTAGTCGGTTATCCTTGATCCTACAAAGGGTAAATTTGAGCAATCAGGCTTGAATGTTCTCGGAACAACGGTTCTCAAATTTTCTATATTTTTTCCCATGAATGCTTCCGTGTAATTTTCCATTAGGCAATTATTTCCAAAGGACAGAAAAAATAAGAGCAAACTAAACATGCAAGGGTGAAACTACACATATTGATCAAAAGCACTTAGATTGTAAGTGAAGGTCAATTTATAATTGTTTTCGTGCATTTGTGATCTTCATTATTATGTTCCACTCTTTTTAGTTCCCTATGTTTGCTTAAAAAGACTACACTATATAGTAGGGTTAATTGGATACATGCCACTATAGGAACCGGTTATTCTCGTTCCTTTGCTTATTTAGTTCTCTCCCGCGCCACCAAGAGCCAAGAACCCTAGAACATCCGTGACGGCAATCGAACATGGTATGGCCATCGCGCCGCAGTGCTTCGTAGAAGTAAGTCTTTGAGATTGTTGGCATGGTAGTCTTGATTGTTTGTTTGCATAGTAATTTAGCTTCGTAAATTAGATGTAGTTTTGACTCTTCGGGATTTCTATAGGAACGATGACTCATTGGGAAAGTTTAGGGTAGTTATTCGGTGGAGGCCTACTCCACAATAGAAGAAGTAGAAGAAAGCGGTAGGAAGGTATGTTTGCTTAAAATAGATTAGGGACTGGTTGAGAAAGAACCCAAATAAGGGGGCAAGAGAGGCTCGGATGAAGCTGCAGGATGAATACAAGATCAAGTTGACTACACTATATAGTAAGCACATTCCAGAACAATGTCAAGTGTCGGGAGCATTATTTACTCGGTGGAAGCATGTTGATGTTGGGCATAAGGTGCATCCACCAAAGCAGAAGAGGGTGGCGAGGCCAAGGAAGCAGAGGTCGAGGAGTTTCTTTTCAATCATTATAGTTCTACCTTCTAGATTAAGAAGAGCACATGCAATGCCATGCCAACATTCCTGTTGACCCATACAATTCATGCATACTACACGAGGTTAAGGTTCAAAGCGATACTAACCAACACTTAAAACATGATGTCCGATTGGCTAGATAAAGACCTCCTTTCACAAGCAATAAAACATCTAAATCGATCGGCATCTTCATCCAGTTTACACTGCTAACTTAATTCTAAAAAGCACAATAAAAGAAATATAACCATATGTATGAAACTATGGAGGTAATTCCCTTTAATGGTATTGATACTTCCTCCCACAAAAAGGGCGGACTTATGTTCTAGGGTTCTTGGCTCTTGGTGGCGCGGGAGAGAATGGGAGGGCACCGACCTTGCTTGCGCTTTGGTCCCAGCCAAAGCAAAGTGCGGAGGGGCAAAGCGTCCGAATGGAAAGAGTCTTGATTTGGCATATTTCAATAAGCGGGGTTTCAGAATGGCATCGTTCGAATAAGCAAAGGAACGATGGCAAATCTCGAATAACCGGTTCCTATAGTGGCATGTATCCAATTAACCCTATATAGTAAGCACATTCCAGGAACAGCATTATTTACCTGTCTTTTCAATCATTATAGTTCTACCTTCTAGATTAAGAAGAGCACATGCAATGCCATGCCCGACCCATACAATTCATGCATACAAACTTCTTTCTTAATCTCATTGATGTTGTGATATTTCCTCCTGCCACTCCTACTATTTACTAACCCCAAATCCTCGACATTGACCACTAGGAGTGATCACTTCCCTCCTTAGAGGTGAATCCCTTCATAAGAGTTACAGAAGTTTTTTCCATGTGCACGAATTTGATTTGACTTGATTTGCTCTGTCCCTCAAAGGTGAATATTATTTGGTTATTGGATGCTACATGGAATTTTTTTAAGCGTTCATGGACTACCAACTGCTACATGTAGCTACTTCCTGATATCATGTAAGTGGGCTTTGATAATAATTTGCTTGATGGTTGTCTCATTGGTGATGTTTATGCTTGATGGTTGTTTGATTGGTTATGTTTATCTAATATTAAGATTATGCTTAGTCCTAAAACTAATTTAGTTAACGATATTTATTAGAAAACACCGCTATTTTGTTGTGCTAATCCTAAACTTTGTTGCTTAGACTCTGTTGTGTTGTACCATGCTCCATGGTCATATGGCATATCAAGAAGTCTGGCATTCAATGCTACTAAGGATAGTAACATAAGGCTATCGGCTCTATGGCTAACCAAAATCTCTAGAGAAGATATGAGGAGGTGACTGAAACCAACAGGAAGCTAACTGAGCATACTGTTGTTTTGGCTTGACATGTAGGTCATGCACAACATCTTATCAAGGTAGGTCTATATATATCACTTTGAGTTGGAAGGTCCAAAGATGATTCTCAAGTTGTTACTTTGCTTTCGGGTGCTTTATGGAGGATGTGAATAGAGATAACCGTTGAGTTCTTCAGCATGAAACAAATGATATGGTAGGTGCATTATCTGCTGTCTCCTGAAATAGTAGAGAAACTGTTCTTATACATGCATGTTGTCTACTTAGTAGAGAGAGTTTGGCTAAGATTGATCATAATGATTTGTCTTTATAGTGAAGAACATTGCATAACTTCTCTTGTATACATGTTGTCCATCATTAGTTGTGTGTTTGCTCTCAATTTGATTATGTTTATGTCCAAAAAAGTTTCTTTGGGTGCATACAAATGCATTCCAAGTATTGGTTAGAAATCTCCACATTCAGCCGTTGGGGAACTGAGTTCACAATACCTAGATTAATTTTTCAGACAGTGACCCTAGGCTTTCTATAGAGGGCCGGTACAATCTAGCGATACTCATTCTAACATTACAATTTTACTATGTAATACCTAATATGCATTTAGATTTCGAATCTTTATCCACCACTAAGATTCCTAGGGAAAGTTGAAGGAACAAAACGCTCAACTTTTATTTCGATGGTAATTTTTCAATTCTGTGTCAACACTCGAAGAAAATTCCATTGCACATGTTCGTTGACTGCCTCAGCCACTGTAGTTTTATTAGCAGTGTACCTAGATTAATTTTTAGAACAGTGATCCTACGCGAACTTGCAGAGGGCTGGTACAATCTAGCGATACTCATTCTAACATTACAGTTTTACTATGTAATCTCTAGAATTTATCGAGTCCCCTCTTATGCATCACACAATTTACTATGTTTTCTTCTTATTGTTCTTCTCTGCCAGCATACTACACATGTTTGCTCTTTTATTTTCCATTATTTTGTTCTGATTCTATGTGTTCTTAGTGCAGTCCTTCTACTGCCCATCTTCTAACTCGCTCTCGCTATCAACCCTTTTTGCTAGGTTAGTGGGCCATTGTTTGCAGATAAGCTATGAGTGGATTTATGATTTGTTGCTCCATATGGATAGTGTGTTTTGAATATCTACTATGGCCAAATTGTTTTGTTTTTCCTATGATTGTTATAGAATAGCATGGAGTTTTAACAAAGCTTTAGATTGTTGTTCTTGCTAGCACCTGATGCTTGTTTATTATGCAGTGTCGTGTTCATTTCTCCCTAATTTTTTAGGGTGTTCATAGATATAAATTTGAAGCCGATGCATCTAATTCAGTATATACTTTGTGGCCCACCTACATCAGAGGTAGGGTATACTTTTTGGTTCACTTGATTCAAGCAAATTCATGTTGTATTCACTGCAACCACATATAATATGCATCCAACATGTTTTGGTGATCCCTGTTAGAAAGGCAAGAATATTTTGCTTTGTCCGTTTGCTTTGCTTCCTTTTTAGTTCTCATTATTACTTGTGCAAGCTTAGTTTCTAGATTGGATATGCAAAGCCTTTTGTTTTGTGCTAGATTTGTTAGCAGGATGAAGGGCTGGAGATAGAGAGGTGCCTATTGTGGTAGCTTATAGCAGTTGCCTCCATAGGTATCTAAAGTAAGTTCTCTTATTTGTCTTTATCTTTTTGCCCTGACTTCTATATTCGGTACATAATTGTGATCATTTTTTTTGTGATGTCAGAACTACCACAAATAAAAGAAAAAACTCCCTACTATTAGGCCTGCGTAGGTGTCTAAAGTAATCTTTCTTATTTGTCTTTACCTTTTTACCCTAACTTCAATATCCAGCACATAATCGTGATCATTTTGCCTAGTGGCAGAACTAATGAGAGCAAAAGAAAAAAATCCCTACTATTAGGCCCAGGTTATCATATGGAATTGGTGAGTACAATTCACATCTTAAGGCATTTATCATGTTCAGATTTGACTTATGTTTCCATTATAGATAAAATGCAGTTACAAGAAATATATGCATGTCTTGTGTGATTCACTCTTCCCTTTCCATTGTGCCACAAATAAGTGGCTTATTTATCACATTTAAGTGATTCAATATGTTTATAGTGTTTATGTTCTGCTTAAATTAGTTCAGTTGTTTATTATTGATCAGTCACACATATTCTTGCTGAGAATGCAATTTGCGATAACAGTTCAGGATTTAATTTGATTGTGTTTCCTCCTTAATTTCGATTTTACTGAACTTCTCTATGAATTTTTTTGTACTTTCTTCTTTGGAGTGGAAGGTTGGTATATACTACAAGAATAGTATTTCCCAAGCTAAAATGGTCAGGTACCCATTTACATTCACTTTTAACTAGATTATTCACAGAGGTGCCCCTTAGGTTTCCTTTTCATCAATTGTTTCTTTTTCGATGTAGGAACTTCTTTAGTTAGTATGCCGGAATAGTAGAAATAAAAATTGTTTCTTTAGTTAGGTAGGACATAAATTATTAATATGTGCTTGCTTAGTGTTTCTTTTGACTTTCTGTAGGCATCATGGTCTTCAAATAATTCATGCCCTTCAGTCTTCAACTGGTATCGTCAGCCATTGTACATGTTTTTGGAATTTGACATATCAAATAGTGAGGATGTTGCTATTGTTGTTAGCAGGTATTTGCTACTCTTGTTATACCTTTTGGTTATGCTTTTTATAAGCCAACTCCTGTGTTTTAATGCTTATCATCTTTGATTCATTTTCGGTATTTAGATTTACCGAATCCCATTATTTGCAACAGTGATATAACATTATAGCTTTATGTTTTATTTGCTTTTTGTTTCTGCAGAAGGACAAACAAAGGATAGTTACAAATGCAGGTTAAACAATGCATTTTGGACAATGTTTACTTAAGTAGAAGCACTTTGCATTTCCGGTGAGGTGTGCCTTATCGTTACCGCAATATGCATTGTTAATCTCGGTAGATCTTCCAGATGCATTCTATTACCATTTTTACTCCTCTGTATCAGGGTTGGAAATACTGTGAGATTGGCCTCTTGTTAATTTTGTCGATGAGGAATTTCTTACCATGTGCAAACTGGACATTTCTGATTTGTTCTGCTACCTATACATCTATTACTCTTTTTGTCTGATACCTATCAGTCTGCTTGTCTGATGTAGGATGAATCACCATATGGCTGTTTTCATATTGTACAGTTATTTGTCTATTTTACTTTTCGAATACTTAAATGCATCAAAACTAACCACACGCAGCGTAGTGCTTGATACCTACCTAGTTATCATCAAGAGACTGAACATTCTGTTGTTTTCCTTGGGATGCGTAGGGAAAATTCTCCAGATAGTGGGACAGGTGCACGTAGCCATCCTAATTGTTTGAAACTCACACAATCTTTTTTTATTATCAGGAACTGTATATGGCAGATCCAATCCTTTATAAAGAACCATGGACCACAAAATTGGGCGCCATCATGCCCGGCAAATTATGTGCATACCAGAAGAGGTGCAACTAGTAGTTTCCTGAAGGAAATATTATATTAGGCAGCATGTATTGTTTCTGAATTATAATGGCACGGCACTTAAACTTGCAGATAAACAACGCGAAGTCTGAAGACCTTAGCAGTCTCTCCTCATGAAGCATCTGCTTTTGCTTGTGCCGCCTTTGAATTCTACTACATTTGCTTGAGAATCCTGCAACCCAACTTAATTTGGAATGTAGTTCAGCGGAATCGTTGTCATAGCCACATCGAGGCGAGAACTATAAGAGCAAGATGTGCAAATTGCAGCCTAAAATATATCATTCAGAAGCTCACGAAACCACCCGTGGCCATTAGGTGCCCACCGGACTGCGAGGCGATATTCTATAAGAGCAAGATGTGCAAATTGCAGCCTAAAATATATCATCCAGAAGCTCAGGCCGTTAGGTGCCCACCGGATTGCGAGGCGGTTTTCGTATCCATCGCAAGACTATTCCTGGCAAGCATCAAGGCTAATGAAGAGAGAATTAGTAGAGGTGTTTCTATACTTTTCTTCTGGACAGTTGCATATATATTAAAATATGAATGAAGGATAGATATTTATTACTTACCTTTTTATTTGCTTAAGATTTATATAATTTATATTGAAAGAAAAAACATTAAAACTTCGCTCGAGAATTATTTGTAAGCTGCAACATAAGACGTCAGAATCAAATGGCATACCAAAGAAGGATTGTAGCAGATAGGAAGACTATACGTGTGTTTTCTGAACTTCTTCATGTGTGCTAATTGGCATATGAACCACTGTCCACTGAGATGATCAATCTCTTTTGGCAATATTTATGAACGAAACAATATAATTGATGTTATGGTTAGCACGGCAAAATAGGAGTCAAATTTAACGTAAAAACCTCACGAAGGAAAAAACCATAGGAGATAATCACTAATTCTGTTAAAATTTACATATACAGGTGTGGCTTATATAGCCAAAAGTTTATGGGTCTTGTTGAGATTGGACTCCTAAATTTGGGTAAAACCAGCGATCCGAGATAGAGATAGATTTGATATTTAGATATTAAGTTATCTCTAACAAACCTCCCCTTAACTCAAAATCCATAATGAAATTACCTCCTAAAAACCACAAAGAGTAAGAAAGATTGGAATAGTATAATCCAAATGCTTCTTGTGAAGCAAAATTGAGCAAACCACCAGTACATCAAAACACACAGCTATCGACAAAGCAGACGAAGAAATCTAAGTCTTCAATAATTCATAACTCTTAGTAAAGTCTGAATCTGTACAACTGATCTCCTGAAACAAACGTTCAATCATCAAATGACATAAGTCAAAACATGACCTGTGGCGCTTGATAGATAGCGAAAAACTCATATCATGGACTTTTGATATGCTCCACCTGAAACATAAAATTCAGCAAATAATGCTCATTAAAAGAGTAACTTGCACGTGTAGTCATCACGTACGTCAAACTACCTGCTGAAATTCCATGACATGGTTAAAACTGCTTCTACAAAACTGTCAAGATGAAAAAAAAAACTCTCGTGCTATCAATGTAGCGTAAATTGCAGCAAACTCCTCAAATTGAGCTGTGACAACTAGACAATGTTGTAGTATCCACATAGAAACAAAATACTTCTTGCACTTCAATACTTCATCTCAAACTGGTATTAGAGCAAAACCTTCACTAGTAAAACTCTGAAAAGTAGTGCTACCAGCAGGGTGGCATCAGATTCCTTAGAATTAACGTTGCCAAAACCTCCACAATGATCGCGCAAGCGATCCAAAATTACAACATATTCAAATGGTGAATAAACACCAAATTTAGTTATCTCAACTGACATTGATTTTATTATTTTTTAAATAATAATAGATGATGAATCGTCAAAGAAACCTCTAATGATTAAAAGACGATGAAACATCGAAGAAATCTACCAATGATTAATAGACGATGAAATGTCGAAGAAACTGTCCATGATTAATAGACGATGAAACATCGAAAAACTGCCAATGATTAGTAGACGATGAAACATCAAAGAAACTATCAATGATTAATCCCGTATGAACACCGCCAATAATAGGCACAATGGACCGAATTTGGTACTAGAACAGTCACCGGGTAAATAGCAATACTTTCCTCACGCCCACTGGTGTGAGAACGGCTCTCATTTGAACCTGCCATATCGAGAAACTGATCTTGCCATTGAACCTCTTAATGTCAAATTTAGTAGATGACACGGTGGAGAAAAAATTACAGATCAAAATATATGGTAGATTCTAAAAAAACTTCCTGGTATGCTTCGGGTGCGTGTAGCAAAATCTGATAGAAAAAAGAAGCTGAAGTTGAAAAAGAGAAGCCGGAGCTGAAGCCAAAAAAGCTTAAATGAAAAGCTGGAGCTGAAGCTGGAGTCGACTGACAAAAAAAAAGATTTAAATCCAACTTTGAGTGATCGAATTCAATCTGATCGGACTGTGCGGTGTTCAGGCGTTGGCCGAAAGTGTCACGGGCGAGTGGCTCGTCGCGTAGAGGTGGCCGCGGGTGAAGGTGGACGGTCGAGGCAGATGGCGGTAGAGGGCGGAAACCGAGGCCATCGGAGGCGAAGCGATGAAGGGCATCGGCGCGGACAGGAAGAGCCGATGTGGAGGGCCAAAGGCGCCTGGAGCCGACCGTAGTCTGGGAGGCGGCGGAGCACCAGCGGGAGGGCGACATGGGAACCAGTGGTCCTCAGCGACCAAACGAGGCGGTGAGGTTGGCCGAAGGCGAAGGGCAGGGGCGAGAGTGCGCTAGCGTTGCGGAGATTGCGAGGCGCCGTGGTGGCCATGAAGACGGCGTCGGGCGACCGAAGCGGTGGGTGGCCATGGGAGCCGGCGTGGCGAATGCAGGGATGGCATCGTCGATGATGGACCGGCTGAGGGCGTGACGGTGACTACAGCATCCAAGGTGGTCGTCGGCCAAGGTGCAAAGTTGTCACCGAGGAAGACAAGTCAGATAAAGATAGCGTCGAATGACGATCAGGGAACCCAAGGTATGTGCTTTGTTGCCGTGCGGGTGACGCGCGATGGCCGCCCCCGAGTCGCTCCCTCCTGAGGGCAGTGGCTTGGATCTGAACCCTAGGCTCTGATACCACTTGTTAGGGTTAGCACGGCAAACACATGAGACAAGATTTAATGTAAAAAACTTCATAAGTGGAAAAAATCATGAGAGACAATCCACTAATTTTGTTCAAATTTACATCTACAGGGGTGGCTTATATAGCCAAAAAAGTCCTGTTGAGATTGGACTTCTAAACTTGGATAAAATCAGCAATCCGAGATAGAGATAGATTTGATATTTGGATATTGAGTTATCTCTAATAATTGAAACCGTGAGGTGTTCTATAAGCATATTTACTGACCAATAAAGCAAATTCGTAGTTGTACAATCAAATATTTACCACTTCACTGAATTAATATGATCATCTCACATAATCCAACTCAACAATGACACGATGGGTAGGTTACACATATAAACGAGAGGACCAGGTCCACAACCTTGTTTGTCATTTACAATCACAACAGCGGCAATAGACGACATTGCCAACATGATCAACTCATAGGACTATCGACCAAACAGTACGAAAGACCACGTACGAGTATCACAGATTATCACAGATTACAAATATAATTTGATCAGAAGGCCGACTGTACAGAATTACAGATACAGAATCTAACGAACAAGCTCAAACAGTACAATATAGTTTGATCAGCAAGCAAGCAAATCCCAAAGTAGCCCTCGGCTGCATCCTCCGTTTCAACATCGATCAACGACGTTCCTGAACCAAGAAACAATATCTGAGAAAGGAACCGTGTGTATATGAACATGAAGAGCAAAAAACGAGATGGTGAATTCAGATGCTTACAAACTGAGTTCAGAACCGCATGACATGGATAGAATACATCAGAAAGCAGCGCCAACGATTGGGAACTCATCGAAGCTCCAGAGGCTGACGCTGTTCATGTCGTTGTTCACCACACTGCTCACATCCTGGTCGGCCTCGCTTGCGAAGAGGCTCTCGACGGGTTCGTATCCGTCCGAGTAGGGGAGCTGGAACAGCATGAACCGATCGAACTCCAGCTTGTCAGCGAACCCCAGCGTGGGACCGCCACCGCTTCCTTCCGACGAGTCGTCGGCTCTCAGCTTCTTTGCAGGGCTCCCGGACTCCGACTTGGCTCTATCGGTGAAGGAGCTCCCGATGACCGGTGGCAGCGCAGCCGCAGCGGCGGCGGTCGAGTCGAAGAAGCTGTCCACGTCGAAGAAAGAACCCATCATCTCAGGCTCCGAGTCGAAGAAGCTGTCCACGTGTACGCCGTCTGCGACGGGCATTGCGGTTTCGGCGCGGCTCTAGGGTTGGCGCGGCGCGGGCGCCCACCGGCCGCGGTAGGGAAGTTGACCTTGGCCTTGCTGCCGCGCAGGCGGCGGGCCTCGACGTCGTAGGCCCGGGCGGCCTCTTCGGGCGTATTAAACGTGCCGAGCCAGACGCGGGTGCCCTTGTGCGGGTCGCGGATCTCCGCCGCCCACTTGCCCCACGGGCGCTGCCGTATGCCGTGGTAGTTGCTACGGCCGCGCTTCTTCTTGCTCGCCGCCCGCGCCGCGCGCCCGTCGTCGTAGGCTACACAAGGTATCATCAATTTTTCCCTTGAGATTAAACCAGGAGTTCACGTGTACGCAACGATCGTACCCAAGAACTAACCCGCGGGTTTGGACGCGAACACGAAGTGGTCGTCATCCTCCTCCTCCGCCCCGTCGAAGTCGTCGTCGAACTCCTCGAAGGCGGCCTCGAAGTCGTCAGCCTCGGCGACGTCCCTGTGGTGCCTCTTGTTCTTGCCGCCTTTATTGGAGCTCGCCGGCCAGACATGGCCCTCTGTCACCCGCTTCGACGCCGCGCGCGCCGGCGATGGGATCAGCTCGGTGAGGATGGCGCCGCCGCACATTGTTCACCTTTCGTGTCTCGCGCTTTTCCTCAACCTTCTTGTACGTGTCGTGGTATTGTTCAGTGTGATGCGAATTCAAGAGAGAAAAAGGCTTGTTCTTGGTTACCGTGGAAGGGGAGGGAAATATATTTATAAACGAGCAGGTCTGCTGTGCTACCACAGACCTCCCGCGGTATGAGAACGTCTCCGCTGTTTCTACTGACTGGGGTCAGACTATGGACCAGATTTGCAAGTTGCAACTCATTTGAGCAGAGACCAAACATAAAAAATGGGCCAAGTAGGCGAAGGCTTCCGTGCATTGTCACCTTTCTTTTTGCCACATCAAACACTACCTCTCCCCCCTTTCTTTTTGCCAGTTCCACACTTCTACGCTAGGGGTGGGTATTTTTTAATCGAAACCGATTTATACATCGCTTTTTCTTTTGATACTATTCGGTTTTCGGTTTTTTCATTCTAGAAACTGAATGAACCGATTAACCGAATAGCCGATTCCCCATTATCCATTCGGCGCGTGGCCGTACGGAGGGAGCGAAGTGCGGAGGGGAGCTGTTCCCCATTCCTCACCCCAGATCGAATCGCCATGGCGCCCCGACAAGCCCCACTGCGGCATTGCAAGGAGTTCGGCTACCTCGACTTCGACTTCTCTTGTCGCTTCCTATCTCCCTCGGCCACGGCAAACGCTGCTCTTCCACAACAGCCATATATGCTCTGTACGGCTCTTCGTGATCCTTTTCCAACCCCAAAATCTAGGCATAGGTGCCACCCAGATATATTAGAGCGTGATAATCTTCGACTATTTACTCTTTTCTTATTGTTGCCAATGTTGAAGTCCATGAGGTCCCTGTTTCATCATCATTTTTTTGTGTTGCCTGGTTCGAATCCTGGCTTGTTGAGGAGTTGGATAGGTCATTAGATTCAAAAAATAAAATGCCAAAAAAATTCAGAGTGGGATTTGAACCCACGCCCTTTCAGAGTGCATACCGAACCTTTATCTCGCGCCTTAGACCAACTCGACCGAAGCAAGTTCATGCCATGCATCATGGTTAAAAAATTTATGCCCTTGGGTGACCATTTGCCTTATCCCGACTCCCAAGCGGCCAAGCCTACCTCAGTCACTTTCCTCAGTCAAGTTCCTCACAGAGAACATTGCCCTGCGAGCTCCGGTCCAGATCCGATGAAAAACAAGTTGGTCTGGTGAGAATAAAGTGCAATCTCGGCCTTTAGGAGCGAAATCTTGGCAGAACACAGCGAAATCTCGGCTAAATAGAGTGAAATCTCAGGTCAAAGGTATGAACTTTCGTTTATTTGTCCTTAGCATTACTCACTGTGTGTCCCTTAGTTGCCCACCTGTGATGCATATCCGGCCAACTCCGATGAAGTTATAGCAGTTTTAAGGTTGCTCCGGTGGGCACAAGCAACAATCTCGACGAGATAAGACGAGATCTTGGTCATTTTAACCGAGATTTCGTGAGATTTGGTACATTCAGCCCAACCGAGATTTCGTGAGATTTGGTTTTGCACCTTTGTTCACCTTTCTTCACCATGTCATTGCTAGTTGAGCACTTGAGCACGTAGTTGATGCATGTACTTAGGTTATGTATGAGAACTTGAGCACATAGTTGATGCATATACTTAGGTTATGGATGGGTTTTCTTAGGTTATGTAGTGTGTAAAAATTGGTTGTGACATATGAGGTTATGTAGTGTGCAAAAATTGATTAAACACGCCTCTTTTATTATATAACAGACATGTTCATTTTAATTCAATGAAAGTAATCATATATAGGACATATGTTCATTTCATTTTAATTCTTCAAGATGATGATAATGACTAGTTTGCATTTAGTTTTTATCGATAATATTTTCATTGTTCATTCATTGACCATCTTTTATCTTTTGTTGTAGATTCTCGTGATGGCAGATCGTGTGGGTAATGTTTGGGAGCATGAGGAGCGCGTCGGCCAGGGATCGAAGTACAACTAATGTACCCATGTTATGAAGGGGGGAGGCGTGACCCGTCTGAAGGATCATTTTGCTGGTCGCTCTGGCGAGGTGAGGGCCTGCCCTGGCGTGCCTACAGTGGTTAGGCAAGCCATGCTTGTGGACCTCCGTGGAGGTCGGGAGAAGAAGAAAGAGAAGAAGGCGGAGCGCCTCCGTAAGTAGGAGGTGTGTGACGACTGGGCCACCAGGAAGAGGAAGCGTGTCACCGATGATGAGGAGGAGGACATGCTAGCAGGGGCTTTAGGTGGGTTGAAGAAGTTGTCGAACGACTCGTGTAGTAAGGGAAAAGGAAATGCCCAAATCGATGATGAGTCGGATGTGGGCAATGACAAGGACACAGACACCCCCTGAGAAGGTGCACTTCCAGGAGTCCGCCGATAGCAGCTCGGCAATAGACTCTAGAGGCGACGATGCCCGCTACTCCCTCCGACCCCATTCACAGCCACCGTCACTGGTAGGATTGCAACAGGGGGAAGTGCCTCGAGGAAGGGCTGACAGAGGCAAACCCATAGTACGAGGAAGGGCACGACGAGTGGTGGGGGTGAGCGGCATGCAGGACAACCCTAGGATGACATGGGCTTGTGGTCTAGCAGCCAATCTTTGAGCCATTGGGGCTTCCCTAGTGAGCACCCTGGGTACCCCGTGTTAGGGTACAACTCGATGCTCTACAGAGGGGATCAGGGTAGGTACAATCACAGATAGAGTCACGACTGATGGAGCATGTCATCGTTGTTCAACTTCGACTACACTGATCTCTACGCTGATCCGTACACATGACACACACCTGTCAGGTACCTGCACCAGTCAGAATCCTAAGCATGGATGGCACATTATGAACACCGAAAGTCCGCCTGGCTACCGCGGGACATGAGCTGGAAAGAGTACAAGCAACAACTCTAGAGGAAGCTTGGCGAGATCATTGTCGATAACGCGGAGGTGTAGTTTTCACCATATTCGTACTACTACTCGTAGGTACGTCAATGCATCGTTGTCCATATTTTACATGTTCGTACTCCTTTAATTATGTCTCTTCTTGCAAAACATGTTCGTACTCCTATTAATTATGCTTTTACATCTTTTTTAATTATGCCTCTTGCAGGTGGTTCGGGACGAGCGGTGCGTTGTGGCATATCCATGCTTCGACAGCTGGTTTATTAACCACCCTTGCATGGTCATATATACGGTGAATATGCTCTTGTATGGTCATATATGTGGTGTATATGCTCTTGTATGGTGATACATGTGGTGTATATGTGCTGAATTATCGTATGTGTTAATTTTATTTTATGCATATCATTTGTGATGATAATATATATTGATTGTTGCCAATTGTAATTGTCATAATCTGAATATTAGTCGAAATGCTGTCGAAATTTCTAACTTTACGGTCTTTTATGTGAATATATTCAGTATGTTGCATTCAAATTATAGGAAATGTAGATAAGTGTTTGTATGATTTTTTATATTTTCCCTATTTTTTCTAACATTGGAGGCAATCTCACGATTTGTTCAAAATTTACCGAAATCTCGGCAATTTTGGCCAAGATATCGGTCATTTCGACCGGATTTCCAATTTTTGTACTGGATTTGGGACTATTCCTCTTAAGAATATCATCTGCTATGAAAATGTTTTGAAAAATCGAATTTATGAGAAGTTTTACAAAAAAATTATAGAAGCACTGTCATTTTTAAAAAATAATGTACAAGATTGATCATGCTCTGAAAAATTTATAGTAGCATCTTTAGCAGTTTAGGATAATAATTTTTTTTCTTCAAAATAATTGAATTTCATTTGTTATGTTTGAAAAATGAAAAACAGAAGGGAACATAATTGACACAGTAATTGTGTTAGAATTTTATAAATTCGCTCGAGTGTGATTCAAAAAATTTAGGATAGCTTAAGAATTGCCTCATCATCTTTCTCTAAAATTTTCAAAACCTGTAAACCTATTTTTGTTTCTCAATCAAATATGTGGAAGCATGCCTCAGCCTTTCATAAAGACAGTACCACTTTCCGAATTTTTAAAAATTTCTCAGGCTTGATCGTCATCTAAAACTTTTATGGAAACATTACTAATTTGTCAGGACCATCCATAAAAATTTTCAAAATTTTCTAAAGTGGTTTAAACTATTTTTTGTTCAGTTCAAATTTACTGAGATTTCATAAATTTCGGCCGAAATATCGGAAATCTCTGTTAAAAAATTACCGGATTTGAATTTTACTTTTTAAATTTTAGCCAGATTTCATCCAAAAAAATCCACCAAAATTTCAGATTTCGCGACCGCGAACCGAAAACTAAATTTCAAAACATAACCAGCGCTACCCAAAATAAAATCAGAATCTGAAATCGCAATACCCCACGTAGATTATTCTCACGCGTCCCCGAGCCCATTCGCCGGACGCGCGCCTCCTCGCCGACGAGCCTTGTCGCCCGACGCGCTCCCTCCTCGCCGTCGACCCGCTGCTTGACCTCACTGCCGAGCGCCCCCACGGATCGTGTCCTAGTTGCGGCTGCCGCCCTTGTCGTCGTCCAGATCCAAGCCGCCGCCGACCTCCATGGCCGCTGCCTCTACTCCGATGAGGCCCTGCTCGTGTGGCACACGCTGCTGCTTGAAGGCGATGGGTGGTTCCCAGCTGTGCCTACATGGAGGATGAGGTCGAGATCTCTGACGATGACGGCGTTGATTCCCGGTAGGCCGCCTCGGGATCCCGTGGCAGCGGCATCTCGGACGCCGATGAGGTGGAGTAGGACAAGCTGCTGCGCCACCGCATTATGCACACCTATACCATATCTTGCTTTCTAGCTGGTTCGTGCCTTCCCTTTTGTTGATTAAATTCGCTTCAATTTTGATGCAAGCATGGTGTTTGTGGTATTGCCTGAACGAGGTTGTGTGGCTGTTCACTTGATCAGATGCGGTAGTGTGATAGTTTTTCACTCGTGCATTTGTGTTGTGTTTAGTTCAATTGATTTTACTAGGTTTGGGTGCTTTCCATCCATTTTGATAAATTATTTTGTCATGTATAATACGAGAACAATTGGCCAGATCGAATAATTGAAAACCCTAGGTGGGTTTGGAATGTAAGAGGCTTCAATTGGATGGGTTTACTTCTGTTTAAGTACCAAGCGAATGTGGAATTCTCAGTGTGGTTGTGCAATAGTTAAGCTTTCTTAGGTCATGTTTTGTTGTGTGATTGGATGGCACGCTATAGAAACAGTAAAGTATATTTTGCAATTGTCAAGGTTGCAAGAAGTTCAATCTCTTGGAGTACAGTCAAGGAGAAATTTGGAGTATTATATGCACTAGAGAATTAGTTTCTGTTTGTGGAAAATAAAAGAAACCCAACTATTTCTTTACGTGAATCTTCCTTGCTTGTTCACTTCGGACAAAATTAGTTTTGATGTAAGTTGCTTGCATATGGTTTAATTTGGTGAAAGTCTGTTGGTTTTTTCATGGCAATAAAAAGGTCTGAAAGCTGACTATGGCCCAAGAAAAGACCTGAGTTGTTAAGATTTATATTAAATGTAAATTTATGCTCTGTTACTCTTACCGTGTGATAATTAAGCTGAACACAGTGGTGATTTTCTTTATGTAGTGGTTTCATGTACCTTTATGGTTTGAATGCAGGCAGCCTCTCAGCTTTCTTCTCACATATTGTTAATTCCCTCATCTGACTTAAGAGACTGACGCTAAATTGCAGAAGCTAGCAAAAACAAGTTCAGTTTGTATCCTCACATTTTCTCTTGTTAGAAGTATTTTCTTGATTTCCATAGACAGGTTTGCTGAAAAGTTGTTGCCTATCTTAATTCTTTTACAGATTAACAAGGAGTCACTGAGATCTAGTGTAAGATCTCTGTGTTCTTTTGCTAGACAAACCACAAATACAAGTCTGAAGAGCAGGCATTTTTTCAGTTTGTCTTCACATTGAGTTACATGCCTGTAACGTGTGGTGTGGCCAAGCAAAAGCAATGTGAACAAATTTACTACATGACAGTAGCTATGTTTGGTTGTATCCCTGACTAGTTATCTCATATAATTTGGCTAAATTAGTTAGGACAAAGTCCATATAACACCCTCCTAAACTTTGCCTAAAAGTCCGTCTATCACCCCGATATGAAACCAAACATTTGACCCCTAAACTTTGCAATCCGATTTAAATAACAGTTGACCCTATTTTCGCATAGTGGTATTATCCGTGTAGTGTGATGAGTTGACAGTTTTGCCATGTAGGATGGTATGCTGGGTAAGTTTAAGGGAATGACAAGTGTGGCCCACAAAAGCTTCACCCCCAAATTGAAATAGAGAGGCAGGGACCTAAAGGGGTTGACAACCATGGAAGTATAGTTGGGAGCTCAATGGGGAAGAAGCCTCTATGGGCCCTTGTTATTGATCTAACTTGGCCAAAGTGTTATCCTATATGGTAAAACCACTCACTCATTATGCCACGTGAGCAATACCACAACGTGAAACCGGTTTAGGATGTTATTTGAACCAGATTTGCAAAGTTCAGGAGGTCAAATGTCTAGATTCATAGTTTGGGGTGCTCGATGAACTTTCGACCGAAGTTCGGGGTATTACGTGGACTTCTTCCAATTAGTTAACCTTTTTATTATACAGTTTGCTATTTTGCTCTAATCTATTCATCAAGTATCCACATATGTTACCTATATGGCAGAAATAGCTGTGTCCTATCTGAACAAAGTATATCTACAATACTACAAATTTTCAGGATGTGGTACCATAGATCTTGCAACCATCTGTGTAATTTCTAAACTTGTGTAATATACTGCAAATTTGTCCTTATGTTCTTTACAGCCGCCGGTTGACAACTTTCAATCATGCTATCCACTATGTGCTCCTCTCTTCCTTGGGCCAAAATTTTCTGCGTAACATTCAGTTAGGTTTGAGTAGTGTATTACTGTATTGTCTTTGTTTGTGTAGCAGTATCATGTTTCTAAGCTAGTATTATTAGCTAGACCTAATTTGATTTTATTAATATCCATACAACTTTTGAAGCGTTCCTGGAAAACGTCTAAATTCTTTTTTGAAGGCGTACTTTAAACACGCCTCAACTAATATGTGCCTTACCTATAGGTATTTCGAGGCGTTCTTCAGAAGCGCCTTAAACACTTTTCCCTTCGGCAGTTGCCAGCCTCTCCAAACGCAAAGTTTTTAGAGGCGTTTCGAGTATTCAAGGCGTTTTAAACGTCTCGGAAGGCCTGCCATACTGTAGTGCCGCGCCTCGCGCGCCTTGTGCCGAGATGATGTCGGAATCACGCGATACCGAAACCTTGTATACGGTCTGCAGGTTTTCCAGGAAAGCTGTATTACCAAGTGGATGTTTACTTTAATTACGACCAGTGCTTAAAGTTAATCAGCTTCGTACCATTGGAGGGTTAATGCGAACTCTTACGCTCTGTATTCTGACACTTTGCGTCCCAGGTCATGATGCTACCTAAGCTCTTCTGTCCCTAGAGAACACAAACTATGCTATGATTTGTTTATATCAACAAGCTAATCACCTAAACTTTTATCAACACTTGTGCTAGCCAGCTTTTGTGCTTATCATATGGGATAGCCTCGGCGCCGGCGGTCCACACCGAGCAAAAGGAAACCATGGTTCATGCCCAGGTACGAAGAATACGTCTTTTACCTACACTAAATTCGATATTAACAGTTTATTTTTTATTCAATGAACCATATTAGCTAGTATTTGCGTCTTCTTTCTCTAGCAGTTGAGTAGTAATATTACACTTAACAAATCAATGATTATATCTAATTTTTACTACCTATTATATACTACTAATATAACACGTGTAAAATTTCTCACGACACAGCCTATAACTGAGGTGGCAAGAGGTTAACTACATCTATGAACTGAACAATTTTATGAAGTTGCTGATCGTTTTGTGGTCAATTAACACTTCAAAAATCAGTTGAAAGTTACGAAGAACGGTTTCAGCTGGATCATTTCGTCGTTTTCATGGCTGTGTGCATCTCGTGGTGCAGAGACCGGGAGATAAACTTTCAATATCTAAAAAAATTTCCTCGTTTTCACTCTCCTCTGTTCTTTTTCATGTTAATCCGGTCATGTTTCAAGCTTTGGTACACCATCTTATCCCTTTCTGATTATTATATTATAGCACATCATATTGGAGTCAAAATTATTTTTCTAGTTCATATCATAGTTTCCAGTCGGCACCCGGCAGTGCGTAGGGAAAAAAAAAGATTTGATCTTTTATTGATTTTGGAGATTAGAGGTATTCAAGCAAGCATATTCTGGTGCCCCTTGATGAGCGGTAAAAGATGGCAACATTTTGGCTTGTTTATGGAGCGTTATGCGTGTCGATAACTTTTTGGTTTGGCCTTGGGGATGAGAGTGCGACTAGTAGATTACACAATGATGCAACTGGCGAAGCTCCTTGAAGCAAGAAAGTCTCTCGAACACGTTCAATGTCTCTCCCATGGCTTCCTAACAAAACAATATTATCTCCTCAATGAACTGCATGTGGGCTTTTATTAGAGCAATTTTACAGTGGATTAAAATTAATATAAGCCGTTCATTCTTTTGAATCTAATGGTTAAAATTAATTTAAATCTAGTTATACTACCACCTATAGTATTAATAGTAAAATTCAGATAGGAGTAAAAGGGTAAAAAATTTCGTTATACTATTTGTCCTCTACAGTAAAATACGTCCTGTGATCCTGATAACTGGCGGAGAATGAATAAGAAGCCTCTGAAATCACCAGGTATTCGGTGATTCCAAAACTGTGAACGAATTAGGAAAAGTCTGAAATACCCCTTATGAATGGATAGGAAAAGTCTACAATATCCTTGAGGAATGGATGATTAGATTTGATTTTTACTACCACTACTTAATAACTATGTTATCCACTATAAAATTTCTCTTTTATTAATCTTACCTTTTTCTTTCCCTGTGGCTCCTATACAATCTCTATTGCCATTTCCAAAATCTTGACTTCATGGAATCCTCCAAAATGGAACAAATCCCAGTACAGTTCTTACTCATATTATAGTCAGAGGAGAGTAACACAAAAGCCGTATTACCTTCTGCATTATCACAGCATCAGCATAACCAAGCCCAACAGCGGTTAGCCATGGCAATCTGTCACAGGAAATAGTACGTTTCAAGTGTCCAATAATATTTTGTTGTGGTGAGCAAGATAACTTCACCACGCCTGTTCACCCAAGGTCCAATGGTTTAATGCTGCAATGTGCCTGCCTTCAGTGACACGATGCCTGCCTTCACCAGAAGGGAATCGATCCCTGACAAGACACAGAACACGGTATGGGCTGTGGCGATGCCTTGGTCTTGTCGTCGTACTGCAGCAATATTGCACGACAAGGATATCATCAGAGTTAATGGAGGTAGGCATAAGTATCCATCATTACAAGATTATCTACAACCTTTTCTTGCTTCCAGTCTCTTTGTTAGTGGAAGTTTTGACCTATTTAGCCCATGCACAACTTTTTTTTAATTTTATATCCTTATAATAAAATTGTAAATCAAGTCTATTTTTTTTTACCGTAAAAGCATTGATTGGTGACATGCAGGGTTTAAAATGCCGACGAAAACCGGTCGGTTTTCGCGAAAACCGACCGTGCCGAGCCGGTTCGGCAATTAAAACCGTTCGGAAAACCGGTCAGATGAACAGTAAATTTAAAAAATTTGAAGAAATATATCAAAATGTGTCAAAATTTTTTGAAAATTTTTGTACACGGTCCTAAGGAAATCCTAATGATTATGTAAAATTTTGATTATTATCGATACTTACATTTTTAAAAATTCGAAAGCGGTAATCTTGTCACAATATATACTCTTGATTTTTATTTTGTAGGAGCACAAAATGAAGTCTAATATTTCTTAAACTTTTTGTGATTTTATAACGTAATTAAAATTATTATGTAAAATTTTCGGATGATGATCGATATGTGTATTTTTCAAAATTCAAAGTGCTATTATCATTTATATGCTATTACATTTTTGATTTTATATAAGTACTAAATGAAGTCTAATATTTCTTAAAATTTTAGTACATGATCCTTTGGAAATTTTTATGGTTACATTAAAATGTCGAATATAAAAAAATTTAAATATTTATGAAAATCGACAATGTCTTTGTTCCTTTTCATTAATTTTTGTTTTGGATTTTTAGAAGTAACAAATGATTTAAAAATTGATTAAATTTCTACGAGGTGTTTTATAGATTAATTGGGATTTTTGTAATATTTTCAAATTTTTTGCAATTTTTCAAATTTTTTGCATTTTCACAATTGTTCCTTCTCTCGTCGGTTTTAGATTTAAAACCGAAGCGATTTTCGACAAAACCGACCGAATTTCGACCTTTTCGACCGGTTTTCGATTTTTTTTGAATCAGTTTGACCACATGTTTGACTTTCGCAAACCGGTCGGTTTTTACCGAATTTCGATCGGTTTTCGCGAAAAACCGGTGCCGAGCAAGTAGCGATTTTCGAGGTCAAAACGAAAATGTAAACCCTGGTGACATGTACCACATATTACGCTCTCTAACTACAGCTGGTGGTCGATACTACAGATATCCTTCTGCTGAACTTAGGTACCACGATAGGCACACGCAGTACTAGTGCTTTCTGTGATTAAAAAAAGAAATTAAATTTGCAATTTCATTACCGATACTACACACACACGAGATATATGGACAGGCTGTCTCTTTGGAAGCGATGCCATGCTGCTGCCAGCAAGTTCCTAGAAATTACTTGATGGAGATCGGCACTAAGACAAACGACCCGGTGGGGTCATACGCGTTCCACGGTAACCATATCACTGCAAGTTGTCGAAGAGTAATCTTCTGATTGCTAACCTTGTAACAGTGTAAATGACTAAGGGTGCTTTTGGTTGCTTGGATGAGGCCGGATAGGATATGGATATTCAATTTGGTAGGGATGAAGTCATCTAGTGCATGTTTGGTTGGTTGGATATAGGGTGAAGCAATTTTCTTTGTTTGGTTAGATAGATGAGATTGGATAGGATAAGCTATTTTTTTATTTGGTTAGATGGATGGGCTAGTTGGGATCAAGGTTTCGAATTTTGATTTGAATTTTCGGGCAAAATTTGACCGAGTACACTTCGAAGAAATTTAAATTTGACAAGTACACATCTTCATACAACAAGCTAGATAAGCCAGTTCAGCCTTTTTTTAATGACTCTATCCAACATCTTGAGAAAATATTATAAAAACTAGATGATCATATCCAACATAAAATAATTGAATGACTCTAAATACATAGATGACCATACCCGCCTATACGACATTGTCGAGTCCTTAGCCGTGGGTCCGTGACCGAGCATCTCACAGATGACAGCATTAGCTTTGCACTTCGTACTAGTCAGAAAGATATCTTTTGTAATGATATTGCCTTTGGTCATAAAGCTCACGGGTATCAGCCAGTACACGATTAATCTAGGTAGGCACTAGGCTACGATATGAGATCACTCCTTTCTTGAACATTTCAGAAAAGCAATACCGAAAGTCAGCTGTTGCATGGACGGCACGGCACAGTCAAAATCTAAGGAGAAGAAGGGTCTCCAGCTCTTCCATTGCTACAAGCCTACAACTCCCTGATCCAAGAAGTTAAGGCCACACGTACAAGCTTGGCAAAACCATTCTATTTACATGGCATGATTACAGAGGCGAAGATTAAAAGGACAAGCCGCCCTCGGCGAGGCAGTCGTCGCCGAAGCTCCAGAGCCTCATCCCCTCGTCAGCGGCGGCGTTGCTCTGCACGGAGTCCGCGCTGAACAGGCTGTCCAGGGACTCATACGCGCCGCCGTTGAAGTAGGCGAACAGGCACGCGTCGGCGTCGTCGCCGGAGTCGGACGCCCGGGGCGACGCCTCGTTGGCGTCCTCCGGTTCGGTCCTGAGCCGCTTGTTGGCGCCGCCGAGATCGACGGGCTGGTCACCTTCGACCACGAGGACAGGGTGCGCCGTGGCCTCGTCGGACGCAGACATGCCCTGCCACGAGAAGTCCGGCAGCGCGCTCGACTCGGAGCTTTCGCTGGCCACGGCTTCGTACTTGATGGATGTCGCGCGCACGGCGGCGCACTCTTCATCCTCTTCGTCGACGAGGTCGATGACCGGTGCTGCCTTGGAGGCGGTAGCTGCGTCGGCATCGTCGAGACCGCGCTTGCGGGTGCAACCCGGGGCTGAGGAGGGGAAGTTGAGCTTGGCCGTGGAGCCGCGGATGCCGCGCGCGGCGGCGTCGTAGGCGAGGGCCGCGGCCTCCGCGGAGGGAAAGGTGCCGAGCCAGACTCGGACGCCCTTGACGGGGTCGCGTATCTCGGCGGCCCACTTGCCCCACGGCCGGCGGCGGACGCCCCTGTACTGGGTGCGCTTCGTGCGTCGGCTGGGCACCGGCTGCCGCCTCGCCGCCCTGCGGCCGGGAGGCTTCTTGGAGGAAACGCGGAACACGAACGGCTTGCTCTCTGCCACCTCCTCCATCTCCATCTCCATCTCCATCTCGTCGTCCTCCTCCTCCTCGGAGTCTTCATCGAACTCCCGGAAGGCCGCCTCGAAGTCGTCGGCCGCGGGGCCTCCCCTCCGCTGCTTGGCCTCGCCCTTGCTCTTGCCGGGCCAGAGGATGCCCGGCGTGACACGCCGCGCCGGCGCGCTCGGTATGAGCTCGGCGAGGATCGCACCACCGCACATCTTGCTGTCTCTTTCTTCTCTTCTCTTACTCCTCTCCCTGGCTGCGTTACTAGCACTTAGCCGTGTGCTGCTGCTCTGGAAGACTAGGAAGTTTGGGGTACTGGCGCTTTGCGTGCTTGGTTGGGGAATTTGTGGCCGGGGTTGCAGGCGGCGGGCGCTCTTAAGTAGGGGAGGAGGGGTCAGGTCGGGCGGTGGAGTGGGGGCTCCAAAATTCGCGGGAAGGGGAGGTGATAATGCCGGAGACAGCTCAGGCGGGGCCCGCCTTCGCAGAAGCGCAATGCACCTGCCCTGCTCTTTCCTCTTGCAATGCGTCGCGATGGGGGTCCGGCGAGAGCGACGGGAGCAGCGCGTGGCCGTGCCGTGTAGACCCCGTGCCGAGCGAAGACTTTACTCTTCTAGTCCTCTGTATAATATGTTTTCATAAATAATCATTCATCCGATAAAATTTTAGAAGTAATCTTTTACACAGTAAAAAACTAACGGACCGTTGAATTTTTTTTAAACTCATTTTCAGTGTTTCCAATCCGCTGTATTTTTTTATTTTCCGCCAGCCGAATACCTTTTTTATTTTCCAGCGTACGTCGTGCGTGTGAAAAATTTTCAGCAGTCACAAACCGTTGAATTCCGGCGATTTCCAATGGTTGGACATCGCTGGAAAGTTTTTTTGATTTTTTTTACTTTTGTAATACAAAAATCAAAAAAAATTCAGCGATGCTCAATCGCTGGATTCCGAATTTTTTTACTTTTGTAATTTCCAGTGGACCGGAAAATAAAAATTAAAAAATCAAGCAGTGCCTGACCGCTGGAAATCGCTGGAAATGAGTAAAAAAAATCTAGCGGACCGGAATCGTTGGAAATGAGTAAAAAAAATCTAGCGGTCCCGATCCGCTTTTTTTTACTGTGTAGGAGCTACTTTTGAAATTTTGTCGCAGCCACTGCTATTTACGAAAAAAAATACTATGCACAGAGTTAGAGCAGTAAAGACTTCATGCCGAGCTTGGGCTGGGCAGGTGTAAATGACCCGACCTCGAGTAAGTACCATCTTCTAGGTAGGTTAGAGATCTGTAAAAGCTCAAGCAAACTCAAATAAAGAGTCTGAGCCTTGGATTAGTTTTGAACTCGGCTCAGCTTCAGTAGCCTCCGTAGCAATCAACAATTTAACCTATACTAATTTTCAAATATAAAAAAGTTCAAGCTCAGCTCAAAATTTGATAAGAGCTAACATACAGTAATATTCAACAAATAAAAATAGAGAAACTATCGCAACTCATAACATAATAGCATGTATATCTTGATAGGAATGATATAAAAAGGAGACTCAGGATGCAGACAGACCGAGAAATTTAACAGACCCAAACAAACCATTCGAGCTAAAGATCAAACTTAAGCTCCGAGCCAGCCGAGATCAAGCTCCAGCTGAAGTCTGCAGCTTCTATTTACAGCCAGCCGTATCTGTGTGCTCCCAGCGTCCGCGGTAGTGGCGACGTCTCCTTGTACAGTTGGACGCGCCTGCCCGGCGCTGCCCTGCATCATACAAAGCCCAACAAAACTCAATACTAGCATGGAAGTGTTCTCGAGACTCCAGAGCAGAGTTCCAAATCTCACCGAATTTCGGGTCTCCATAAAAACTAGACTACCGGCCGGATAAAAAAAAAAATTTGAAATTACTACAGTAATTCCTTTTTTTGAGGCAAAATTTCGTGTTTTTGGCGGTTTTTGAACTTTTAAGGCCGGATTTGGTCCAATAACCCTTAGGAAAGTCATCACCTATGAAAATTTGTTGAAAAACCGAAATTTTGAGACATTTTAAAATTTTGGCAGAAACACTGTCAGATTTTTATAAAATTGTACAAGCTTCATAATGATCTGAAAATTTTACGGTACTATATTTAGTAGCTTAGGATCATACATAAAAATTTTCAAAATAATTTAATGTAACATCCCGAAAAATTTAAAAATATGAAAAAGAAAAGTTCAAAATTTAAAAATAGAATTGAATAAAAATTTCAATTGGAATCAAGATTTTGATTTTAAATAATATCTTTTCCTCTTTTCTTGCATTCTAATCTTAAAAGAAAAGAGATATTTCAATATTAGAACTATTTCTTCCAAAACAAAAAAATAATATAAAAATGAATTTGAGATGTAATCTTTAATTTGGATTTTAATTTCCTGTGTTTTCTAAATTATTGATTTTCCTTGAGTTTTGTTCTAAAAAAAAGTTATATATGTTGAAACAATAAATGGTAAAAGTAAAAAAGATAAAAATCCAAAACCAATAAAATTTGTAAAAATCTCATATAAATCCCAGATCCATCCAGGATCCTGATTATGCAACTTGCACTGATCTGGATCAATAAAATAAATTAAAAAGACAAAAGTAATCATGAGGAGATAAACAAAATCTGAATATATAAGATTTCTTCAAAGCTATCTGACCTTAACTTGGGTTAAAATTTCAACCATGCCGACATATTAGGCCCTGGTAAAAATATCAAGAATTTATCTCTGCATTTGGTAATTTTAGAAATTCAAAAACAGACAATCAGAAAAGCTGAAAATTGCAATGACAGAATTATTAAAACTAAAATATCAAATATAAAAATATGTAAATTTTACAAAATATAAATAATACCATTTGAAATCCTCATAAAAAGTTTCATAAAATAATAACCTTATTTTGATCCTTAATTAAATAAAAATAAGAATAAACAAAAAATGAAAAATATGCATTGTCAGATTTTTATCAATATTTATATCAAGAATTTTTGTCTAAAAATTTTACTGGACTCTTAACTCTTTCTTGCCGACCTAGGTAAAAACTTTGAAAAATAGTCCAACCGAAATATTAACTCTATTAGAAGATCAACCGGATCTGTCTAGAGACTGCTTTTGAGTTGAACCCATTTTCTCACTTCCATGTGGGACCGGCTGCTTGAGCTGGCTCCCTGCCGACATCCTCCCAGACAGCGCTACCCCACTCGTCAGCTTCTCCCGAGGCTTCTCCTTTCTTCCCGCTCTCTCTGCTCTCCCTCTCTCTCTCTCTCGTGCGCAGATAAAATCAGCCGAATCGCACCGCTCTCTCTCTCGAACTCGTACGGCTACTGCAAATCTAAATGCTCAAGCCTTCCTCGTCACTTGACACTCCTCTTCTACTGGATTTCCTCAACCATTAAGCCATACCCAGGAACAACCGAGAGAGCATTGTCTTTTCACTAGCCGCCAAACCAAATGTATTCACATTCATAGATTGCCGACTTGCCCTATAAAACCAACCGTGGCTAAGTGATGCTCCAGTCCTTGCAGAGCTTCGCTCCAGCACCGAGTTTCTCCTTGCGCCATTTCCTGCTTCAGCCACCTCACCGCCAAAACCAAATTGCCAGCCATCTTTTCCCTTGGTGCAACATACCCCAATTCCTCGTGCTCGAAGCTACCTTAGCTAACCACGAACCAAACCCCTCTGTTAGTTCTTGAGCTCTTTAACTGGAGTACCGCCGCACCGTGTCGTTCCTCCGCCGCCTTTGCCACGCACGGTGAGAGCTCACCCCAGTAACTCTTTTTCATGTTTGAACCCAAAAACGAAATCACTAGGCCCTACTGATGCTCATGCGCACTTCATCTTTCGCTAAATTATCTCAAAAGCCGAGCTGTGCTTTCTGTCATCATGGCGCCGCCGCTTCACGGCGGCGCGCCGTCTCCGTCCATCTCCGGCCAACCGTCGCCACCCATGTGTGCGCACCACCTTCCTGATGCTCGCCGTACTCGATTCCGCTCGCTCGTGAAGCCTCGCCACGGCGAGCCTCAAAGAGCCTTCCTCGCTCACGATCATTGCCATGCGGGCCCGCAGCGTCGATTGCAAAGCGTGAGCATTCCTCTGCCATCTGGGACCCAATCGTTAGAGCCTTAGACCGCACGAACCAAAAACGGAAGGTGGATTTTGAAATCTGAAAACGTACTTTCTGTTTATGGTAATTTTCCTATTTTCATCATTTTCTTAAACCGCAAAGAATTCAAATGCTTATAACTTTTGAACCATTAGTCCAAATGAAATGAAATAAATTCCTAAATTCATGATAAATCATGTAGATTCATAATATGGAAAAATATTTTGAAAATGATCACTGGGTGAATTTGAAATTCAAATTTGAATAAAGAGCCTAAAGACATGCTTCATATAAAAATATTGTAAATAAACTTGAAATTTAATGAACCAATTTTAATAGAATCCTTACACTTCCAGAAACTCAAATATATAAAAATATTTAGATTTAAACTTTGTTTGAATCATTTTGCATTAGAGGTTGTTCTCAATACTATAAATATTCAAAAATACATAGTCTGTGCAAAAGGAATCTAAAATAAGTCAAATTGATTTCTAAATACTTTCATGTCAGTAGGCTACATTATGATGCCGAAATAATTAAGGTATGAACTTGATTTAGACTTGTTTTATAAATAGTAAGTTATTCAAATGGAAAAGGTGTATATATGAATAAGTACATATAATAATCCGTAGCAATAAATAGATGCACATGAAAAGTATCTAATAGCTGTACAAAAGATATGAATAGGTATCGGAAGAAATAATGTGACACTATTTAAATATTTTAATGAAGTAACATATATGCACGAGTTTAAATTACATTAAGAACATAAGCCTTCCATATGTAGAAGAATGTATACATGCATATTCAATGAGGAGCAAAATCATGAAAAGGAACTGGAATCTAAGCATCTAATGTAATCAAACTATTTTATCCAGCAAGAATCATTACAATAAAGACATGATCAACACTTAATCAAATAGTTGTAGTTTCAATACTTGTGTAGTCCGAATAGTTATATCTTTCACAAAGAAACTCCAAAGATGAAAAAAACCATATCCTAGTAATCTAAAAAATAATACCCTTGTTGTTTATGTAAAAATATCTTATGCTTGTGCAGATTGGAAATAAGATCATGATAGGCCCTAATGATTACTTATGTGGGAAACTTCTCGGATAAAAGCAAAATATTGTAAAACCAACTTTAAAACACTCTTAATGATGTCCCAGGCTAATTCCAGAAAAATGGATAAATAATCTTATAAGGTCCAGTCGCAAACTTAAATCGAAAACTGAACCTTTATCGTGTAAACTCTAAAACTAATCAAGCATTTTCAACATCCCGTAGAATATCTCGTCTTAATGCAAATTTTATCAAGATCAGTTTAGAAAAACATTTAAGATATGCACTACCATAATCCAAAAAATATTCTTATTACAACTTGCTTTTCAACTAAATTCTGCCAGTTGAATACCCTTAAGTAATATGGTCATCGTAACCCTTAATATCATATAAGCTTTTTCAGCAATGCATATGACGTCTCGTTTAAACACTAAAATGTATGAAATTAGCTTAGAAATGTTCTTCAAAGTATAGACTATAATATTCTAAAGAAATAATCTTATTTCATCATGTTTTGCATATAAATCCTAATAGCCAAATAACCTTAAGTATTATGTTTTATGGACTCAATTATATGAATAAGCAAAACTTTGAAATAATGAACAAATATGTAATTTGTATCACCAGAACCTTCTTAAAAACCTTGAGTACATAATTAGTAGCCTAACTCAACAGATCTAACTTATATGAAACCTTCTCTTGCAAATCGTTTGTAGTCAAGAACTATTTATGCATAACATGTAACATGTTGTCTAATATCTTAATCTTATTAATCCAAATAATTTTAGTACCTATAATTCGAAGTTATAAATGCAAGAATTCATAATTTTAACCTCTTGAATTCGTAAAGCAAGAATAGATAATCTATAAAAGAGATCATACTTTGTTATCATAAAAACCTTAACTTTTGAATACTTATTTATCTGGAAAACAATATGTGGAATCATGCAATTTAAACCCTATAATATTCTTGTTTTCTTTAATGAATCTTTATTTGGGTTTTCTATCTGTTTTATTTTTGCCCTTATTAAAGTTGGATATTTGCTGTATTTCCGATTGAACGATGTGTAGAATCCGACGTCGCTACTTCTGTCGTTGCCTCCGTCAGCCGTGGCTTCGTCTTCATCGTAAGCAATAAATAAGCAAGGCAAGCACCCCCTTTGATCATATTGATCCCAGTTTTACAAATGTTTTCACTAAATGTTTTACTGCATACGTTACTTTTATTAAAGTCTGCTATTTTGTGGGTATTGGTAGTTGTACCTGTAGTATTATAGAACTTCCTTGATAAGTATGAATTTGTGATCCTTGGTAACCCTAGAATAACTTAGACAGTAATTGATGTCAATCTGGGTTAATCACACCTAGAGTCATGCTTAGCCATGCTTAAGCAACATAAAACTTTGATGTTATTAAAAATGTTGGATATGGCATTTAATGGGTATGATCTTCTTTGTGGTTGGTATTTTGATCAAAAGAAAAATAAAACTATGGTTTTGATGCGGGCAATTATTGGCAATAGCCGGGTGTACAAGGGACTTGTACGTAGTGTAGGGGGGACTATTGCCCGTATCGGATTAAGGACCGAACTACGTGTTCGTTAAACCCAAGAATTACCGTACAACCACAAGTCTTTGGTATGGGACACCTTAAACCAATTAAGTTATCCGGTTTAACTTTGCACATTGGTAGGCCGGAGTAGTACGAGCTTCTTCAGTGACAGGTTGCTCGGAGGGGCGCCCACACCGAGGTGTTGGGAGTCACGTTTGTTGATACAACGGTGTGCGCCATACTATGGATATGCTTATTCAATACTGTGCAGTGATTGTACAAATATTTACACTATAGTACGGGTTTATCGTTACCGGGCTGGTGCAAAGTTAACCTAGATAATGTAAAGGTTTCCGTCATGAACATTCTGGCCACTACGCCAAAGGTGCGTGAAATATGCGGCAAAAGAAAAAAGTCATGACTTGTGGGTAAAGATGTACACCTCTGCAGAGTGTAAAACTTTTCGAAAAGCCGTTCCTGCGGTTATGGGAGTCTTGGTGCGCCAGCACTAGTTAGATGTCTTTATTTTCATCAAAACTGGATTCTACCGGGTGTTGGTAGAAGTTGATTCGTGGATATGGTCATGATACCCAAGTACATGAGATTTATTTATGCTTATATTCTGTTACTTTCCGTATTAAATTGCTTTTACTTAAATTCCGTTTTGCAATCTACTATTCTGTATTTACATTTCAAATCGGCTTTATGCAAACTAACTGTCGGGGTTTCGTGTCACCGGCAAGTAAATTTGTAAGTCTAAGGGGCCGCACGCTCCCTCCTTGAATGGTTAGACCTAAAGGCCCAGGATGTATACTGGTTCGGGCTGAATGTCCCTACCCCAGTTCACGTGGTGTTTATCGAATTGCTTTAGGTGCGGAAGACGGCACAGTGTTTACAAGCGGGAGCTAGGAGCTCGAGCACGAGAACGTGTGCTGTCTGTTCGTAAAGGCTAAGAGAAAGAAAGCCTAAGAGACTGAGAGAGCGTAAGAGAGTTCCCGCCCCCTCCTAGAAGACCCTGGCTCCCTTTATATAATCGGAGGGGCAGGCTACACGGGAAGTTGAGAGAGGGAAGGGTGAAGATCTCTATGCTAGCTCTAACCCTTAGTCTCGGTTGTTGGTCGACCCCCTCTTCTGCCCATATCGGGTTGGTGGGCTCATCGAGTAGATCACTATCTGTTTCATTGGGAAGCAGGAAGCAGCAAGCTCGCTCTGCCGCGATCTGCGATCCGCGACGGCGGACGCCATAATGTGTGACTCGTGGTCGCTGCCTCGGGAGGAAGCGTATCTCCGTCTTGTCTCATATTTGTGACTGCACAAAGAACTAGTCATGTGTTGATAGTTCACTTTGTTGATCCTAGGGCAATCGAAAGTTCTTGTGTATATGAAGCATTAGTTGCATTATTATACTCAAGACACAATTAATCTTTCAATCATTTGTCTTTGGGTTGTGGTCAATCATCAAAGGAAAAGATCAAAGGATCTTGGGAGCATCCATTATGTGTTAATGGAGTGCAATGATGATTGAGACAATCATGTGTTTTGGACTAATACTTTCAATGAGTTTGAAATAAGTTAAGTGCAAGTTTGAGATGGATGAAAGGGAAAAGGACGTCATCATGTGTTGATGAGCATCAAGAGAGGATCCCGAAGCTAAGACAAGGGGAGTTCATCATGTGTTGATGAATAAGACAAAGATCCCGACTTAGAGAGAAGATGATGGAAATTATAAAAGCTCCAAGTGGATGTGCTAGAGGCAAAGGTATAACTAGCTAGGGCTAAGGATGTGTTCCTAGTCTTTTACCGGTCTCGGTGTTTGGATGGGAGACCGGGTTGCTAGTTAGGTGCCGTACTATTAAGAGGGGTTAAGTATTATAGCTTGAGCTTCATCATGTGTTGATGAACTCAATCCGGTTCACTCTAACTCACTCTCTATTTGGTTCTTGCATGAGCTAAGTATTTGCATATGTTGCAAAGTTCGATGAGGCGTTTTAGTGGCGAGTCTTTGACTTTAGCAGCCTTCGTGCTATCTTGGAAAGGAGCCACTTGCCCTCGCACGGTCACTTCGAGTGGTTGGGTCTGCAGAACACGTGGCCGATGGTCGACGGAGGCCTGACACCTGGACCTTAGCGGTGATCGCCTCAGCTTTGTCAGAGCCGGCGGGGAGTCCGACCTATGGCGGGGAATTAAATTGCTTGATCGGTATATTCTTTAGTAGAGACATAATTAGCAAGTGCACTTACGCCATAGAGATAAATAAAGTGTGTATTTAGTGAGAAGAATTTTTAAACCGCCTGTTAGGTCGGGGACGACCTTGGAGCAGCTTTGTTAAGTCGGGGTCGAATGTCTTTTGTAGACCGGCGAGGCCTTTGGTCGGAGCCGGGCATGGGATGACCCGTTCGTTACTCCGGGCCGCGGGGGTACCCATTGTATGAATACTCGTCACTAACCATACTAGCCTTTCCTTTGAAATGGCCTGCATATATTATAGGTTTTGCAAAAGTCTTGCGGAGTACGAAAGTACTCACCCTTGCTTAATTGTTGTTTTTAGGTAAAGAATCAGATTAGCCCGATGAAACATATTTGTCGCAGGATTCGGGAATGTTAACGATGAAGCTTTTCTAGGGATTATGCCTTGTCAGTTGCCTGAGGGATTGGATGGGCACACTACAAGACTTTGCTTCTTTGCTGCTATAAACTCTGAATAGTAAGATTATTGTGTAAATTAGCTTCCGCTTTATTAATATGATGTATGGTTGTGATTCCAATTGTTGTAAATGTGCGTACTAGCTACTGATCATGGGACTAGTACTGTTTGCACATGAGATTTCCATTTTCGCATTTATGTGAAAATGGTGGTCATTACATTTAACTTCATTTGTTATCCTTAAAAAATCAAAAACAGAATGAACATAATTGGAACAGTTACATTGTCAGAATTTTATAAATTTTCTTGAGTGATTATGATCTAAAATTTTTGTGAGAGATTAATAATTGCCTCAGCACTATTATATAAAATTTTCAAAAAATTTGAACTTTGTTTGTTTGGTTAATCAAATCTATGTAACCATTGAACTTCGTTTGTTATATTATATTTCAAAAATAAAAAAGAGAAGAACATAAATGGTATTGTGCCTTGTAAGAATTTTATAAATTCACTGGAGTGTGATCATGATTCAAAATTTTTATGAGATATTAAGAACTTCATTATCACCCTTCTGTAAAATTTTCAAAAAATTTAAACTTTTTTTATTGCTAAAGCAAATCTATGTATTGATCATCAGGCTTTTACCAGGACGTAGCACTGTCTGAATTTTTAAACATTATTTGAGAATGATCATCATCTAAAAATTTTAAATAAACATTAATGTTACATCAGGACCATCCACAAAAATTTTCAAAAGTTTTTAACGTGTTTTAGATAATTTTTCATTTTGTTCAAGTTTGTTGGTAAGCCTTTTAACAGAGCAGTAGTACTGTTCGAATTTTTAAAAATTCATGAAGTTTAATCATCACCTGAAAATTTTATGAGAACATTAGATATGAATCATAACCATGCAAAAAAAATTCAAAAGTTTATAACGTGGTTTGAACCATTTTGCATTCGGTTCAAAATTGCCGGTCAGTGTTTTATCAGGACAGTAGCAATGTTTGAATTTTTAAAAATTCCACGGACTTCAGAATTATCTGAAATTTTTATGGAAATATCAGCTATGTGTCAGGACTCTCCAAAAAAATAAAAAATTATATCGTTTGACCCACTTTTCTGCCGTTGCAAAAACATCAAAATTTCGGGTATTTCGCCCGAAATTTTGGGATTTTTCGGCGAAATTTTGTTTTTCTCGGTAGAAAACAAACTGATTTGATTGTTTTTAATTTCGAATGAGATTTGTCTGAAATATCCGAATTTCGACGAAATTTCGGATTCCGGTCCGGGGCGATATTTTATCCAAAACGAAATTTGAATCCTTGCTCCAGAGTACAATTGATCCGAATCCATTAGGCCAGTTGAATAACCGCAACCTAACATTTTGTTTTTTCAAAGATAGCTCCCGTTCGAAAGAATTTACAAATCTAGCTCTCTCCCTACCACGGAAGGCACGTTCCGCGCTCATCCACTATAGAAGCGCCTCTTGTGCTCCTCCTCCGCGGCATCCCTTCCTCCCGCACTCTCCTGCCATGTGAGCGTGTTGGTTCCTCCTACGCTCCAGAGGCGCGGCAGCCGCTGCCGCGCATCTCGCCTCTCGCTCTCCCCTCCCCCCCTCCACGGCACCCTTTCCTCCCACTCTCCTCGGATGTGACAGTCACCTACCGTACCTTCTACGATGATGAAGGGAGCTAGATCTATAATTTTTTTAGAAATGAGCTATTTTTACTTTAAAAAAAGCTAAAAAAAAGGTGATAGTTCCATGCCAAACAACACAGGGCTTTGCCGGTTTTGAGCCTGCCGATCCTTCACAACAACCTACTCTGCTACCTACTGTGTTGCCGCATGGCCACACCTAAAAACACACGTGTCCAAGCCCTCAAACCCTTGGAACCAATGGCATCTTAACACTACGTTGCCACAAGGTAAACCCCGTTGGTCGCATCTGCATCCTCTGTTTTAAGCAAAGTGGCCAAACGGGTCTTTCTTTTAAGTATGTTTTAAGTTTTGTTGACAAGACTGACGCGTTAGAGCTAACGACAATGTAGCTACAGTCGAAGTTAACAACTGGGGACGGCTCGGTTTATTCAGCGGGCCCGGACATACTATGATCTTCTTCCTTGTCAGTATACTAAGGCCACTTGTCTAAGTACAGATGCCAATTGATTTTGTTAACCAGATTAGATAAACATCTAGACCTGATTTGTAAATCAATAGCTCTCTCTACTTATATGGGATCCTGTGTAGTGATTCAGCTCTAGGAGCAAAACCAAGGTGACTGCGGCTTGCCCAAGCACCAGGAAAGCGGTATTACAGATATTAAAAGCTACTGCCTTTTGCTGCAACCTCAGCGCTCGGCCGGAATTGGCATGACGTGGAACCAAGGTTTGGTCTACACGTCGTCTGTCCCACCCTTGAAATCATCTCTTTTTTAGCCTCTTTTACCTCGTTTTTTACAAATTTAGATCCCCTCAAGCGTCGGCTCTATCCTCAACCGCGGAAGCGTCGGGAGATGACACGTGTCACCTTCCACGCTCTCCTACCGCGGAAGGTCGCCAGAGCTCCTGGGATCGCAGCAAAGCACCTTCCACGCTCTTAGCCACGACAGTAGCATTCCTTTCGCGCTGCCCAAGTGCGAAATCGGCTGGTCCCACGTTGGTCCCACCCATTGCCGTTGCTTACCGGCTCTCGTCACGGGAGCGGTTTCTGTAATGAGAAGAGGGTCAAATCTATAAATGTATTCACAAAATTACTAGATTTGTAAAAAAAAAATAGAGGACTAGAAGAGCTCAAGCTTTCCCACCCCCTCCATGCGCATTTTGTTGCTCCCACAACTTCTCACGCTCCTTCCATATGCCTGTCGCATGGATAGTGTCCACAGGGCTAGCACACCGGGGCATATCCAACCGTCGGATTAGGGCTGGAGGGCGTACCAATGCGCACGTGGTCGGATCTGGCTTTGTGCCAATGTGAGCCGCTTGCACGGTCCATGAGATGAGCGTAGGGCCAAAACTGCATGTGGTCTACCCAAAACTGTATTAAGCTAAAACAGTTAATTCACATATTCTTTTATTTTCTACGATTATGTTCGATTAACATGTTTAGCAACCTTGTGTACTTGACGACCAGGCATTGATTAGAAGGTTGAACTTTGCAAGGTAGTAAATATGTCTTCTTTATGCTGTTATGAACAACAAATCTATTGGAGTACCGGTTCATTCTTCAGTCTCCTTTTTTAACTCTATTGTGCAACTTGAGGACCTCCTTGGAATCAAGAATTTGTCCTTTGAACAAGTTGGTCTTGCATTCTTTTTCAAGTAAAGAAATGTGTAGCCTACCTTTAGGGCACTTGATGTGGCCAGGGCCAACTGAAGCTCATAATCAGCTGCCATGTAGAAATCATTGCAGCAGGACACACTACCATGAGGCAGCAGGGCTCTGAATCATCCAATTGTGCCTTGAACAGCTCAATTTGATAGCCACAGTGCCCTAAGCGCTGTAGCATCCAAGCCAGCTATAATATCCCGACGGAGTGCTGCAATACCCAATTCCAAATGTCAAAATAGGAAGGGCAATTGTAAAAAGTACGACCTTGAATGTTCCAACTCGTAATATGAAATATAAAAGTTCAGTTAACACCAATCCAATAACATACTATCACAGTTGGAACTTGGAATTCATGTCCACGAACAGAAAAGATGCAATGCTTAGCGAAAGCAAGGGACATCAAAACTATTCTCTTTGTGGATCACGAAGGCAGCAAGGGATGGAAGAATGAGAATCTGTTTCAAGAATTGTTTCGAGGGCTCACAATTTAGGGGAAAAGCTAGTTTTTGATTCACAAAAGAAACAATATAGCTTGATCACCTGTCCTTGAGAAACCAAACAGTACATGCCACATATGTTTACTTTTAGGATAGGGAGAACTGCTGCATCGAATGACAAGGAGAGCACTCAGAAATGGGTGAAAATAAGTTAACGGAGGGGAAAAGCACACTGCACACATAATCTAGTCATGCCTGAACAGAAAGATTTCACACTGAAAACTCTCATCCCTGTACAACAAACCGTCATGTGAAAGATATGGGATAATTAATGCAGTGTAAATTTAAAACACTTCTATGCAAAAGAATTTTGTACCAAGCAAGCAAATTTACCAAAACAAGGTCTGTCAAGGATGTCTGGGTCCTGGAGCATTGGATCGGAGTAAAAATATTATCCATGGCAATGTAGGACTAAATGGCTTCACTCCAGATTTTTGTCCTGAAACTTTGCAGTGTTACAGACAGCATTCCAAACAATGCATGAAGCTATGAACCTCAAAAATGAGAAATAAATGGGCCTTTTTTCTTGGAGAAGAATCACAGGTTGAGGGTTTCATTTAGCATATGCACTCCCTGAGAAGGGTTGAAGTTTAAAAACAACGTCCATGAATAATGAAAAGGCATTTTATAGAGCAATACAATTATTGCAAATGAAAGTATAGGTAGAAATGTTGACTTACAGAAACTTGGTGGAGGAATATGCTGTCTGCAAACTTAGTTGACCCTGCTTTAGGAATAGGGACATATGGTAGTTTTCGGTGTCACCTCAGTCAGTCAGACCTCGTATAAAAAGTGCATCATTCAGCCAAATATCCCGACAAAGGTATTAAAATGACATAGTTAGCCACAGTATAACATGGAATTGATCATCATCACCTCTGAGTTGCAATGTAGGCATAAGAATGTTGAAACTTTGTTGCTTCCTGTTACAAGAGCAACCCTGCTTCCGGCAAGTTCTTAAAAGTGGCCTGATGCCACTACGTACTCAGCAATCAGTCAACGTGGCAGATAAGATTTGTTACGCCTATACGGAACCGAACAATAACCATTTTACACTTTTGAGAAGGCAAACATGAAGTGGAAACTAAGATCAAAGTGATGCCCTTTTGGCTTTTAGTTAGGATTAACAATGCTTTTCCTTGTGGTCATACATTCACCTGACTACCACAAAATGACCATTCTTCGTGAGGGGCTCAAACAATAATTTGCACATAAGATAGCAACCTACAAGGCTCTTCCTGGCCATTTTTCAAAGAGCTAGTATGCTTCTGGAGGTTCACTGTCCTGCAGTTAAGTTTTATAAGCACCTGAAATGATAGAAATTTGGCATCCAATCCAATCCTTGAACCTTGTCAAACAACAATATGGCTTCCAATATCCATGATTGGAAAATATCTCTTGGCTTCCAATATCCCTTGTCACAAAGCTCTCTAATTAACTGAGTAAGTGATAAAGTAAGAAGTCTGTATCCATGATTCATCATTTCATGGAGGAACTGCCTTGCAATATACATGTCCAGAATTGCACGCACCAGAGATCAACAAACTGTAAGTAACAATATCAGGGAAGAACACAGTTGAAATCATGTGATGTATAGCACTTTAAGAGCAAGGACCACAAGGACTGCAAACAATTCATTGAGTAAACTTGAGCATGGGTCAGAGCATTCTATGTATATACATTGGGAGAGACACCACGTGCAACCATAAGTACAGAAGCATGCACGAACAACATCACCAAATCTCCCATGGCCATCGATGACAAGATTACACATCAGAGGTTCAGTGGTTATTTGAGGGACTTAATGCCTCCTACGGATTACCATGTTTGCAAAGTCCGCAAATTATCAACTTTTAATATATTTTATTTGGGCACACACCAGAAAGCATCACCCTGCTGTAAACATTGCATTCCTCCTTCATTTTCCCTTGTTTAAACAAACCACTTACAAGACTATGTAATGTGACAGTGTCTGACATCATACCTCTCTTGAACATTTCAGAAATGGGAATGCATGCAGCCTTCACATCAAGGTGTAGACAAAATCCTGGGATGATCACATTATATGCAATCCGGTCCATATCAACAGCCCTACTAGATATTCAGGCATGAGGCATATACCCACTCTTGCAGTGCCCATCCATATGTATGGTTGAGGATCTTGATGTTACTAGATTTGTCACCTCATGTTCATCCAATATATCAGTTAACAGTTTCCTTGCATTATTCAATGATCCTCTGGTGTGAAGGGCATGAACTAGTATATTACGGGTAAACTCTGATGGGCCTTATGCCTCTGCCCACCATCATGGAAAAAAAGTTGAGAGGTTTATCTTTATCCACAGAACTGCACCCAAGACATTGTAAACAGCATGCTCCTCACCGGCAGTTCCCATGCCACCATGTCAATTTCCGCCACAGAAAATACCTCAAATATCAAATGCTTCACCAACGTCTGCTCAACACAATTTATAGAGATATTAGAAAATTGAGTAACTTCATGCTGGTTCATGTGTATTAACAACAAATAAATGAGGCAATTCTTTCTAAGCAATTTGTTAGTCATGAAGGTGACAGCAAATGCCTGCCAGGTCTACCGACCAATGCAATTCAATAAATGTAGAAACCAATAAAAAATTGACTAGCAATAAATGAAAGGGCGGTCAATGAAAAATGGAAATGACAGTGAGCTTTCGTGAAATGATCAATCTAAACAAATAAAAACTGAGCTTTAGATTCTGCTGTGAAATTGAGTGTGATGAAGCATGTGGGGCAAAAAGAAGGTTCATGAGAAAACTAATCACTCGCTAACAGGAAGTTTGGCAAGCTACCATCAGCTATATGTGCTCAAATCCACTCAACTGAAGGTTCCAATGTAACAGAAATAACATAGTCACACTAACTCATTCTGGGAAGGGAAAACAGCTTTTTGGCCCACTTAGCTGCAGGACAAACTGGGCAAAGATAAGATGTTACATCTGAATGATCACTTGGCAAAACTATAAAGATGGTATTTCTACTCAACCCATTAGTCATCAAACAAGTTGATCAGTCAAAGTGATATTGTCAATGCTTGTAAGCACTAAGCAGAAATTAGTGAATATGCTAATCACATGCGAGCGCGGCAACATTGGCATTTTTAGCCATGCAAATGCTACCTGCAGTCAGTGCCTTACAATCGACTTTATCAAATAGCAACCGGGCTATAGAACTATAAACTATCCCATTGGGGAAAAGAATCGAACATTTGGTGCGCAACCTGGAGCCGATACCGTCGGGCTGGGGCTCGTGGGCGGCGAAGTGCGCGAGGAAGAAGACGGAGAGAGCGCGTGCAAGTAGGTCTCCGGCGACCGCAACGAGGGTGCACATAATGTGATGCAGGTCTGCTCCGGCGGCCGCGGCAGCGCACTGCGCGAGGCAAGAGATAGAGAGCGACAGATCGTGAGATAGGGAATGGGAAGGAGCAAAACGGGGAGAGATAGGTGGCGAGGGTGAACCTACAGCCATGCCGGATTGCCGGGGGTGGAGGGGTGGCGCGGTGACCGGAAGCGGGGACGAGGCAGGGCTGGAGCGCGGCGGCTCTTTTCGAGGTTGGACATTGTCGCCGAGGTGGGCGTTGCGCCGGCCCGGCCCGGCTGGTCTTCGGCGATTTCCGGCACAGTTAATTTGCGTTTCGTGTCGTACCGGTTTAGATCCGGCCTATTTATACTATTGCGACGAGAGAAAATGATCTGAAGTTGCTTGCAGTAGCATATATACGTGGTGCTACGGTATACAGCGAATGTATAGCCCAGTCGGTATTGACATAGGAGATTATAGAAAATGAGTGCATGCACGATTTATTTAATTACATTGCTTTCTTTTTTGAGTTGGATGCATGTAGTGATGCAGAGGTATGCACAACCATCTAGGAACACGAGAGAGGGAGAGAGTAGTGCATGCATGTAGTGTGTGGCGTTAACTTTTTGCTTACATGTGCACGCAAAGTAAAGATCAAAAGAAAGCATGCAAAAAAACATCATGTGTAGATATCAGTATTGATAGCTATGGACACAAATATTAGGGGAAAGTAAATTTTATTAAATCTTAAACATGTACAGAGTTATTGCCTCGTTAAAAACCTTACACCCCGATGTGGGGTACCCTGTAAGGAAAAGAGTACAGTAACTATGTATATATACATATACTACCCAAGGCTGAGATTGTCAAACTCGGCTACCGCGTCCATAATCTTTGGATTCTCGGGCTAATGTTGTGTCATGTCATCTGCACGATCCCAATCTTTGAGGTATGTAATTGCCTCAACCATCTCACGTCTGAGAGATAACCTTCTCGGCTCAAATATCCTCCCCACTAAATTGAAAGTGGATTCCGACGAGACAGTGGACACCGGAATCGTAAGTACGTCCCGTGCGAAATGGGATAGTACGGGATAAATACGTTGGTTATTCTTCCATCACAAGAGCAAGCTGAGTTGATTTTTCTCGTCCATGTCAAGCTCGGTCTCCACCAAAGGCGTGTTGAGGTAGTGGTTGATCTCTACCCGTAGATTCCATTGCGACCTACTCGGCGTTTCGGAAGACGAACTAGACGACATGCCTTTCAGCTTCTTCCATATACTTGAAGCGGTCGAACTGCCTCGTGCTTGTTGCGTTGTTGAGGTAGATCTTCTTGTTTTCACTTCTGATGCCAAACTTCTTATAATATTTATAGAAAACTCAAAAAACTCGTTATAAATATGAGTATATGCCTCGAAGAAGTCAAGATCGAATGCCTCACCTATTCTCTCGAAGGCGCCTCGTAAGTCAGAAAATTTTCTTCGAGGATCCAAAACAGTAGTAAAACAGTACAGATGTGGAATAGCTTGAAAATATCTAATTTTTTTTGCTCCATTGGTTCTATAATACGGTATAAAATATAATTATCTCTATTTTCTTTAAAATCAGTATCAATAGTCCAAAGTCACTCGATGACTAAGTAAGAAGTTGGGTAGTACACACCGGATAAATATTTTGTTACATTGTAAAATATTTCTAAAAATGACGAAAATGAGAAATTTCCCAATTCGCTTCAGCAACCAAGGGATTACAATTATTGCAGTTGATGAAGACAGTGATAATATGCTCGTAGCCTTTGCACCGCTCTAGCATAGTATACGTTGAGTTCCATCTAACCTTCATATCAAGGTTGAATCTTCTTGGTTCCTTATTGTTGGTCCTGTAGTACTCTGAGAACTGGACAAACCTTATGGGTGAATTTCTAATAAAAACGATAGCACTTCGTATACCCTCCAAACTAGGTTTCATTATAACCAAACATGCCTGCACAATGAGATTAATAATGTGGCGTACACCCTTTGGTGGAGTACAAAACCTCCAACATAAGTCTTTAGGTGCGGTGAGAGATACTTCATAGCCATCGTGTTAGCTGATGCATTGTCAAGAGTGATGGAAATAATTCTTCTTTTTATTTTAAAATCATTAATAACCTCAAGTATACGGGTAGCGCTAGCATCTTCGGTGTGTGATTTGGAGATTGGCCTAAACCCTATGACCCTTTTGTTTAGTACGTACTCGTCATCTAGGTATGCGCAACAACACTAATATAGGCTGCTCTTTCATGAGAGAAAGTCCATATATTTGATGTTAATACAAAGGAAAAACTAAGTGTCATGAAGGTCTGTTTTAACATTTCTAGTTTATTTGTAAACATTTTATAAATATCACGTGTAATTGTTCTTCTACTAAAATATTGGTATTGTGAGCAAAAATCGCGTTGCATCATTATCTCAAAACTAGAGTTCTTACACATTCTAAGTGAAAGATCCTCCGCAACTATGTAACGTGCAATTTTGTCTCTAGCTATGTCAGTGTTGTATACCCATATACTTACCGAACCGTCGGTGTTGAAGTTGAGCTGTGTCTGCACGCACTCGCCCCGCCTCCGTCTAGCTGATATCTTCCTCAAGCAATTCTCCGCATGCCTCTTCAGATGACTTGTTCCACCACATGCACATGCAAATAATTTAGCTTGACAGTATTTGCAAATAGCATACACTACCTCATGTCCATCCACAATTTCGATTGTTCTGTCCATATATTGTTAGCACCACGCCCGTCGACTGCTGGATATGGACGCCCGTGCTGGCTGCATCAATATATCGGGCTGCGTGTTTGGTGTGGATACCGATGCCCGTCCCAGATACATCGGTGTAGCGGCATCTCCGCTCAGTGCATCTGGAATGTATGAATCATCCTCGATGCCGTGCGGGCCGTCTAGATGACGGTCATCTATGCCGTAGTCTCCCATGCTGGGGGAGAGTTGGCGTGGATCGATCTCTTGATCCTAACGAGGGAGACTTGGAGAGCGATGGCGTACTCTCCTGCTCTTGCTCTTGCGAAACATTTTATTTCGCGGTGGGAGAGCAAAAAAAGAAAGCGTGAGGAAGATGTGCAGAATGTGCTTAGCAAAAAGAGAGAGCGCAAGAGAGATGTCTTCGGACTGAACAAATAATAGCCTTCAGGCTGATTTTACGGCGTAAAGATAGAAATACCCATTGCAAATTAAAATTAGACGCGCGACGCCTGCACGGGATGAAAATTGAAGAGCAGTAGTTTTACATCTTTATGTCCCATTGAACTGACGTGCATCAGACCTGTCTGGAGAGTGGAGAAATGAATTGACGCGCTGTCCCATTTCAATCACGGTCTCTCTTATGTTCAAAACTTCAAATACATCAGGCGTGTTCCCTTGCCTCTCTTTCTCGTGATTCCCTCGAGCTTCACGGTCTCTCTTGCGTTTAAATACATCAAGCGTATGCCTCCTTTTTTCCATGATTCCCTCAAGCACCACGACCCTTTTTCCCCGGTTCCCACCCTCCCACCGCTCTCTCTTTTCTTGCCCCTGCCCCCCTCTCTCTCCCCTCGGTCCCAGTCTCCCAGAGACCACACGTCCGCGCCCCCTCGATTCCTCCGCGCACGGCGCCCCCCCTCGATTCCTCCCCACGCGGCACCTCGAACCCGTCTCCCTCTGCGCCGGTTGCCGGCCTCCCCTCACTCCCCGCAACCTCCCTCTCCCTCCACGTCGGCTGCCTCGTCGCCCAACTCACCTCCTCCTCTCCTCCACGCCCGGCCGCCCGCCTCCTCCCCTCCATCCTCCCTCGCCTCCTCTCGCTCGCACGCCCAACTCGCCTCCCCTTCGGCCCTCCCTCACTTGCGCGACCCTCCTCCTCCCGGCCTCCCCGCAACCCTCCTCCTCCCTCCCCTCCGTGCGACCCTCCTTCTCCCTCCCTGGCGGCCACAGCCCGTGAGGCGGTGCGCGTGGCGACGACGCGAGAGGCAAGCGGCGAGGTGGCCCGGCCATGGCTTAGGGGCCACGCCACAACAACCCCAGCGGTTCGACAACCACGGCCACGGCACCCCGACCGTGCACGGTCCCTCTCTCTGTGTCATGCCAGGCCACCCATTGTGCCTGGTTGGCAGGTCCGGCATGGCCCGAGCAAACATGCCGGGCTGGCACGCCCCGATCTCCACAGTACCGTGCTGAGCCCTAGGTCGGGTCGGGCGCGCCTCGTGCTAGCTCGGAATGGCCCACCCGAGATGCCCACCTCTAGTTGTCGGATGGGATGCTTAGTTGCAAGGAAGCCATGGTCTTTTTTTCCTCGACACTTTTTTAAATCTGGCCTCCTTTTAAATAATTTTATAAAAATAACCTTCTTTCTAATGGTAGAAGGCGTGACGAGACGCTTGCCGAGCTCTCCTTTTCGGAGAGATAAATCAATTAATTAATCACTTTAAGTACGATGATTGCTTAGCCTACCGAGTATTTCCAGCTCAGCAAGTTCTGCTCGTGACACCTGCTGCTTGGTAGCACTTTTGCTGAGCTTCTACTGCTCGACAGCATTGCTGCTTAGCTCTTGCTGCGCAGCAGCTTTGGTCTCACTTTGGCTATTGTGATGAACTGTGTTGTCATGGTTTCTCTGTATGGGAGCGTGGCAAACAACACCACTGCTTTCTCTGTCAAAGACGGAATTTTTTTTATAAATTCGTTCACATAGACAAAAAAAAGATGGCTTCAGTTGAAAGTTGCCCGTTGACACAGTACGGTTCGGAGGCACTGCGACTGTCCGATCTCGAACGAACGATTTGGATCAAACTAGAGTGCGTATAGGGCCGGTGGGTGTCCCAGCCTGATCAGAGTCGTTCGTTCATAAGTTTGGGTTATGACTAGTCAAACCGGCGGTTAGATCAACAAGTTCTTAAACATGTTTTTTTCTTTTTGCGAGGATACACGTGCTTTGGTTAAAGAACACAATTCGAGTACTCACGCTAACCAAGCACTAGAGTGGTTAATTCGCAGGATTTCTGAAATATGATGCGACCTCTCGGTTTCCAAACTGTGTTAACCAACTATGACCATGTATGAGATTCTTTGTTCTAATACTGAATCGTCGCAATTTCTAGGACCTTCGCGGCGTTTCCTGGCCAAGATTTCGATCTCTCGCCTCTCCTCTTTCGCCATCTGCTGGCACCGGCATTCAGTGCTGCAAAACGCTTGCTCTCCCCTGCAAAAAACCACACAAACCCCAAGAACCGTAAGTGCTTGATCTCATAGTCAACTGTGTGCTAAGTTAGTATCAGAGAGACTAACGAAGGTCATCTCTTACTTGTACACAAAGACGTCCATGTCGCCGTCCAGCTTCTTGTGGCAGCAGCAGCAGCGCTCAAAGAACTCCAGCCCCACGAACCTCCGGCCACTCTCCTGGCGCTTCGACGCGCTCGTCGCCGGGAACCTCATCGCCGACCTCCTGAGGACGGCCATCCGCTGTTGCCTCGGCGACGACGACTGTATGATCAGCCGGAGCACGACGAGCTCGCCGGATGCCGCCATTGGCGCCACCTGCTTCACGGCCTCCCCCTCTTCGATGTGGAAGAGGCTTGGAGCCCTTGGAATCATGTTTGCTGCTCGTAGAGTACTTTAGTATGTGCTTCTTGAAGTCAAGATCAGTGAACTGCAAGAGAAGAATATTGCGAGATTAGCGACTGGTTGCTCTTATAGTTATATACATGCCAGTGGCCCAGTGCCAAGGCAGCGTGCTTACACGCGTGAAGAATTGAGGCTTTTGTTTGGCTTACTTTAGTTGGTACCTCTTCGTACTACTACCTTAATGTTTCTCCTATTACATTTTGACACCATCTTAATGTAAACTTTGGCACCTCGTTGGCACGGTAAAAAGTCTCCGTAAAAACTAAAGCTTTCTTAGCCGGTCAGTCCTCGCAGGGAAGTTTGTTTACACACGTAATATTCGCACATGCAACACATGGCGCACAAACCACGACAGACAGTTTATTAGCGTGTGTACGTACCATTGGGTTGGCCTGCCTTGCACAGTTGCACTGCTGGCTTTGTGGGTGCCACATAGTACAGATAGCCTCATCGTACATGACACGTGGATGTTGTCGCGAAAGAGAACAAAACGTCCTTTTGCTTATAAATAAGATATCTGCTTTGATCACCCCAGAGCTAGACTAGATAAAAATTTAGCTGTTGAAACTTGAAACCTGTTTGCTCCAATTGACATCGGTTGCCTACCCAATTTCCTTCGATGATCACGCTAAATAACTGGTATCATTCCTCTGGAAGAAGTCTCGTCCGTTTTTATAAATGTGCGATGTTTTACAAATGGCATAGTCACCCAAACGGAGTTTTTAACGTGAATCTTTAAAAATCGTGCAGTTGCAAAATATTTACAAAGTCCTAATATATATACACACAATTGGTGATATTCAAGACACCTCCTTCGTTTTAAGGGTAAAAAATTCCCACAATAATATTAAAATTCTAGAAATTTGCACATTAATCGGAAGAAAAAGAGAAGGATCTCCACCACTTTTTTTGGTGAGTCCAAATTATAATGATACAAATTAATCATATATAGCAAATACAATTGTATTTCAATCATTGGAAGTAGACTTGTATATCAAAAAAGGATCTCCACCACTTATTTTAGTGGGGCCATATTATAACGGTGTAGTATTTTAATCATTAAAAATATAGTTGTATATCAAAGACAATTATATTATAATATTTAGACGTGCAGTTGCGCGGTTAAGTCTGCTAGCTGTATAAAAGTTTTCTTGACAATCGTGTTTTTTTTCATATAGCCATCAGAATACATATATTTTTATGCTAGTGGTCAATGCTTAGCACATGTTGCGAGCATTCTTTTGCTTGAGAATCACACTTGTTCTTAGTGGCGACCGAGCCACTCAGCGAACTAAATAACCTACACTTATGATTATTTCTAAAAGACTTGCTATCTCACTCTCTATCTGCATTTTTTACCGATTCACAGCACTGTTGTCGGTCCAACAGACTCGTTATCTTGTTCGCTGAATGTAGCGAGCGGAGAGAGACTGGCTACATTCGGTGATTCTCTCTCCGCTCGCTATCCGGTGCAGAGTGGTTCTATTGTGAAGTTCGCGCGGCTGCAGGGACAAGAAGCATTCTGCTCGAGAGGAGAGAGGAGGCGAAAAAAGGCGGTGGCGCGGTGCGGTGCGGCTTCCTCTCCCCTAGCGACAGCGGAGGCTTCGTCTCCCCCGGCACGGCTTCATCTGCACGGTGCGGCTTCGTCTTCAAACCCCAAACCATAGGCCCATTCATCGAAGTGCGCTCAGGGGAGCAACCGCACCGCCGGAGGACTGCCGTGGCGGCGTTAGATGGGTGTGCTGCCTCGCCGTGCCGCAAAGTGGGTACGTTTCGGAGCCTTTTGTTCGAATCAAACCCTAGCTGCTTCGTTCGTGCAAATTTGGAGGGCGGGTGATAGATTGGTTGGTGATGTTGTTCCTCTCTCTCTCTTGATCCCAAACCCTAAGAAAGGAGCCATGGGGAAGGAGGCTTCGCCAGTGGCAACCTCTCTACCGAGCGACGCCTCTACGGGGACGCCGCGCCACCGGAGGACCGCCGTGGCGACGGTAGATTGGTATTCCGGTTCGCCGTAGCGCCCCGCGGGTGTGTTTCCAGTTGATGCTGGTGATGCGATTTGTGTATGAGCTGCTAATTGATTCTGGTATTTTGTTCCTTCTTCTGCCGTGGCATTTGGGTCTGGGTTAGGTAGTGTTCTAAGTATTTTTTTCTGTTCATGCTAGTCCAGTTGCATGTCATATGACTATTTTTTTCTTCTATATATTGATATTGTAATATGGCTTTTTTGCTCAGGCGAGCCAAGAAACCAAGATATCAGGTGATACCCTTTTGTGAGTTTTCATTTGTGTCGTATTTCCATCCATGCAACTTACATGTAAAACTTTCTCTAATGCTTTTATTCTAGGCTGAGGCAGGGGAACCAAGGCAGGTTTAATTATTGGAAAAGGGGGCGATACAATTAAAAATCTGCAGGCTAGATCTGGTACTCGAATTAAGGTAGAAAAATTACTTGTTATGTTGCATGGTTAATTGTTATGGCTTCTATAAATTGAGGCCTGAGGGTGGTGATAAATGTTCATCCAGTTAATTCCTCAACATCATCCGGAGGGTGTTACATTGACTGAGTGATGCTAGATGCTAGATCAACTCAGTGATGCTAGATGCTGATGTGATTCTACTCTATGAAATTTCTGTAATCGTGTTACGTTCCAATCAATTATATCTTATCTCATAATAATTTCAAGTTCTAAACCTTTAGAGTCTCGTCTGAATTAACTAACTGTATGCACATGCTTTACTACCAATAAAAAATTATGTTACCCGGTACGTCAAGCCACTGCCGTCGGGCGCGGCATGAGACACACGTCGAGGTTCCCGCCCAAGCTCCAACTACACCGTGCCGTGGCCTCGGCTCCGCCACTATGCCCGTGGTGTGCTCTGCTGTGGCAAATAAGCTTTAACAAAACGTATTGTTCGAATTGTGAAGAAACATTTACTGTGTAACAATATGTTCTCAGGTGCACATGCAAAGCAACCAATACTTATGCAATGGTCAATATAATTAAAAATTAGCATCTAGACTCTTAAATTGAATTGGTGCTGCGCAAGTCGAGCATGACACACTCAACTGAGCTCAATCCAGCTGTGAACAATAAACAAAACTGAAAGTTTGACTATCAATATTTTTTAAAATATTTAAATTATGTGCATGAAAATCATATGTATAGATTTATCTTTAAAAGTAAATTTATAATATTTATAATTTATTGGGTTTTATAAATATCTCATGGACTCGAACTCCCCTTGCATGGCTAAACTGTTGGAACTCCTCATCCATCTTCCATGGCATCACCTATGATGACATTATTTGACCGAGGCCAGTTCATTGTGATATTGCATAGCTCAAATAAGGAACGCAAATGCCATGGTCATGAACTGCGTTATATTGTGCTCATCTGCTCACAGTTCAACATAAAAGATACCTCGGGCGGACGTACCCCGTGAGCCCGTCTGCCCGCAGATGGTGTCTCCCCCTTCTTCTAGGCGCGGTGGCTCTCCACCGTGATCCATTCCGTCGAAGCAAATGGCGGTACCATGGCAGGGAGTCGCTACTTTCTGCAGACGCATCCAAAACATGTTGGGCGCAACCTTGTCAGGCCGGCAGCCTCGCCTGCACTTGGACCGTGGCGTGGCCTGACCGCCTGAGCTCTGCCCCCGCGGCGAGCGGTTCGACTGAGCAGCGCCGCACGTGGTTGTGCATAGTGTTGGAACAGTCGGGAATATTTTTTCTGCTGCTCTGTGATATTTTCAAACTTATGAATACATGCCTTTTTATAGTGAGCTAACCACCTAAACAAGGCAACTACTAAACATGAAAAGCCTAACTAAGGAAACAACATAACTGATTTGATTTGATTTGCCGATTGTATCATGATCTTTACTTGCCTTTCATGACACAATAAATCAACAATTTTGGCAAATCTTGATTAGTTTCCAACAATGTCCCCCCTAATCAAGACTTGATGACTCTACTCATTTAGGCAATCGGGCTCAACTACGATTTGCCCAACTTATATTCCACATAGGATGGAGAACGCATCTCTTCAACATCCCAGACTCATCTTACTTAAATCAAGACGGCGAACACATCTCCTCAACGTCTTGATCTTATCTTCGACGAACTTGATTTTGAACGGCGAACGCATCTTCTCAACGTCCCGGAGTCAATTTTGACAGACTTAACTTTGGACGGCGAACACACCTCCTCAACGCCCCGGAGTCAACTTCGACGGACATGACTTTGGACGGCGAACACATCTCTTCAACGTCCCAGAGTCAACTTTGACACACGCAGCGACTTTCTTTTGATCTTTTCATGCAGCATGATTTCTTCTGATGCGCATAACATCTCTGAAGGAACTCGCACATACATATTTATTTTGTGGACACAACTTGCACAAAAACTCACTTTTTTTCTTCACGGCCGACCACACGGGAGGCAAGTGCTTCATTGCAGGAAATTAATCTCCTCACGCTCGTATGCATGCACGCGATGATTTCGCTCACGGCCCACGCACGGCAGCGAGCGCACCGGCGCCAAAAGCCTACTCGATGATTACCTCACCCCCGAAGGGCACGCCGACAGTCTTTGGCCGCCATCGCACCGGTCGTGTCGATGCACACGGCTGCACCACCGGCGCCAGTAGCGCCGCGTGTTGCCCGATAGCACTTGCAGCACGCGCCACTGCGGCACTCTCTCGAGCCCACGGCTCCTCGCGTTTGCCCGTGACTGTCAACCGCCGTCGCGTCGCCAGCGACGATAGCCTGCCCCGAGGCGCAGTGGTGTCGGCCTCCCCCCGGGGCAAGCGTGGCAATAAGATTAGAACCTCGCTCTGATACCAGTTGTTGGAATAGCCAGGAATGTTTTTTCTGCTGCTCTGTGATATTTTCAAACTTATGAATACATGCCTTTTTATAGTGGGTTGACCACCTAAACAAGGCAACTACTAAACATAGAAAGCCTAACTAAAGAAACAACCTAACCGATTTGATTTGATTTACCGATTGTATCATGATCTTTACTTGCCTTTTATGACACGACAAATCAATAATTTTGGCAAGTCTTGATTAGTTTCAACACATAGCCCGAGCAGCGTAATGAAGCACGATCCGACGAGCCTTTCTCTTCCGATGCTTAAAACACAGCCATTGTCGGGGTCCTTTTCGACAAGGGCGTAGCACGTTAGCAATGAGATTGATCACCATATATGTGGAAGAGATTTGAAAGACTAGCTTACATACATGTATCTCTTGTCACAGTCGCGCCCGAGGCACTCATTTCCGCGGCCAGTGCGTGTCTCCAGTCTCGCCGGCATGGCGGACCCTTGCAGCCCTTGGCTCGAGCAAAAGCTGCATGCATCCTTGCCGAGCCAGCTCGATAGGTCTCGTCATGGACCATTGCCGCGTCAATCCGTGCGGCCGTGCCAGACGATATATATATGGGAGGGGAGGTGAGCGGAGCGTTGCGGCAAACGCAGATCGCGGCGTGGTACCAGCTCGCAAGGCGACAGCTAGCCTCCGTACTCATAAGCATCAAGAAACCGTGTCCATGAAAGATTTGAAGTTAATCGGCATGAAGTCTCATGATTGTCATGTGATGATGACACAAATGCTTCCTATTGCAATTAGAGGTATTTTGCACGAAAAGGTCCGAGAAGCAATCATGAGGTTGTGTTTCTTCTTCAACACGATTTCACGAGTAAGGTCATCGATCCCATCGGACTTTCTGAACTACTGAAATGATGTGGTGAAGACACTATGCCAGCTAGAGATGTATTTCCCTCCATCATTTTTCGATATAATGGTTCATCTCATTGTTCACCTTGTGAATGAGATAAATGTATGTGGCCCCGTATTCCTGCATCAGATGTACCCGTTCGAAAGGTACATGGGTATCCTGAAGAAGTATGTACGCAATCGATCTCGGCCGGAGGGTTGCATTGTGGAAGGTTATGCAACTGAGGAGGTTATCGAGTTTTGCGTGGATTACATGGAGGGGGTGGAACCGGTAGGAGTGCCTGTATCTCGCCATGAGGGTAGGCTAGCTGGAAAAGGGACGATTGGAAGGAAATCAACAAATTCTTACGATCATGGATTGTTCGAAAAAGCTCATTTCACAGTCTTGCAACATCAGTTGAGGTGTCCTCGTACATGGACATGCACAAGGATAAGCTACGAGAGGAAAATCGTGGACGATCAGAGGCTTGGGTAACAAAAGAGCATAACCGTTTGTTCAATCATTGGTTCAAAGAGCATGTGACTGGGAAAGAAACGAGTGTTATGTTGAGGTGGTTGGCAAAAGGGCCATCAGGTACAATCTTGACATGGCAAGGATACGACATAAATGGATATACCTTTTACACGAGATCTCGGGATAGTAAAATTACTTACCAAAATAGTGGTGTCGCATAGATGCCTATGACAACACAGCAGGCGAAGAAGACTAGCTTCTATGGGTTCATAGAAGAGATTTGGGAGCTCGACTATTGTATTTTTAAGATCCCGATGTTTGGTGTCGTTGGATACAACTCCCAAAGGGTGTCAAGGTGGACAAATGCGGCTTCACTACTTGCCGTGGAGGCCGAGGGGATGTCGACGCCGGCCGGACGCCCGTGCCCGCTCCGACGCCTCGACACCGGTCCACCGAAGGCACGGCCCGACGACGACGCGCGCATTCCTAGGTATGTTCTACCTTCATTACGATGGCTCTGTTCTTTAGCTCGATTGTTACGTAAAATGTTGCTTTGCTTGTTATTGCATCAAGATATTATGGTAATATAAACCAATGAAATAGGTTAACTTTTCATTTGCTAGTCTACTACTCATTCCATCATCTTTGCCAAAAGATTGCCCAAGGATAGCCTACTTGGTCCTATTGTTTAGTAGATAGGTAGTACTCGGATTCTCTTCTTGTGGGTTTTGTGGGCCTTGAGTGCGAGTTCCCCTCCGTGCAACGGAGTTGCGAGGGAAAGGATCAAGGGTGCGTGGTATGCTTCTTACCGCTTTATCCGCTAGGTCTAGGATTGGTTTTGTTAACTAGAGATCTTTTCTGGCGTTTACACCTCTTCCATTTAGTGCTTGGAAAGTTGCGAGGCGTTTGACAATCCAAAATTCATTGTCAAATCTTGCCATGCAAATTGTAAGAATGGGTAAAGGCTACACTAGACAACTGGTTTGGATCTTTTCCCTTTGCTAGTGAAAAGTTTCACATTGCTTAACAAAATTCTCTACTCCTATTTCATTCTTATTGATAAAACAATTCCTTTAGTCTTTGGTTGGTTGTGCAGCATTGCGAATGCCTCCAATGGTACTTCAATGGAAAGCCACAATTAGTTTAGTTTGTAGCGAGTTCTCTCAATCCAAATTTTTCCTTGCTTGGATCAAACCTTGATGCAATTCAAACCCACTTTATCGGGGCTATGAGCGTCCAACTATGCTAGTTGTTGTGCTACATTGTCGGTGGCATCGAAATTCACTACCTCTTGAATACACGAGGTTGCATCCTCGATAAAGCTCGCAAATTCATGAGTTGTCCACCCATGACAATGCGTTGGCAACCATATTCTCCTTACCCTTCTTGTAGACAATTCGGTACTTGGGCCCATCAATTGAATGCCCAATTCTTGATTACTTTTATTTCTAGTTCTCGAGTTAAACTTCCGCACTTAACCCATCGGATCGCCAAATTCTAATGGTTCCATACTTTACCTCTTCGATTCGCACATCCAAGGCGATATGGAGGAGCAATCCACCCGAGCCCGAGCCCTAGCCCTACCGAGGTTCCTCAACCTCCACCCAACCACCGTGTTGCCGCGATCTTGACATACATGTGGCAAGACCTCGTGGCGAGGAAGAAATAAGAAGCCCAAGGCGGTATACCATCTCGGAGGTCTCGAAGTGGGGCCCTAGTGCACCGCCAAAGTTAAGTAGCAAAGTGCAGAACAACTGCGGGTATATCGCAAGGGAGAGAGTGCCAATCACCTTTTGGATTGGCACAAAGTGCTGATACCATCAAAACGGATCTATGGTGGTGAAACAAACCTTCAATTCTCAAGAAGATGAACCGCGCGCGTCGGGATGCGTTGATGACCATGGATGCGGCATGGAGGAACTTCCGAGGGGATGTCATGACGGTGAAGGCACGGACGATGGCGACGACGTCAGGTGCCGGGCTGGAGCCACAAGGCGGACGGAAGCGAGCCACAACGGAGGCACAGAACTCGGCAGCTGAGAGGAGGAAAAGGATTTTAGATTTGTTTCTTCAACTGCTTTTTGTTTCGAGCAGAAATCGACGGAGGTGGGAGTGGAACTCGAAAGTGGAGGCGACACGACACCAAACTTTTTTGCCTTCTTTCCCGCGACGGAAGGGGTGTGCGGCAGCGAGAGGAAGGCCTGTCTTCTTTCTATGTGAAAAATCTTCAAAATTGCTAATAATCCATCTACTATACTTGGCAGAGCTTGCGCGTCCTGGAGCGTTTGAGCCGGCGCGCGCACGGCTCAAGCCGAGCCAAAAAAAAAATTACGCCTAGATCCTTTCACAAAAAACGATTAGGTCCTTTTTGTGAAAAAAAATTACGGTGAGATCTTCTTCACGAAAAAAGAATATATATTACATCTAGGTCCTTTATGCGTTTTTAAGCGTTGCGCTCAGGTCGTTTACGGAAAAAATGAAATTACGGTTAGGTCCTTTTCAGGGAAAAAAAACGTTCAAGTCCCTTTTTTTGGAAAAAAATTGTACATTGCATTTAGGTCATTTTGCATTTTTCTAGCACTACGTTTAAGCCCTTTTGCGAAAAATACAAAATCCTTTTTAGGTCTTTTTTTCGCTCGTTTTCTCGATTTACTTGTGTAGGGAGCGACAATCGCGCGTTTTCTCGATTTACTCGCGTGAGGAGCGACGCCCGCAGCGTATATTTATCTAGTTTGATCAATTCCTCGGTAAATCTTCGATGATAACACTCTTTCACTGTGACATGTGAGCACAGAGCAAAACATAGTGATGTGGCAGGGGCACATGCACGACGTACCAACGCTATGAAGAGTAGGACACCACAATACACGTAATTTCGACCAACTGATTTGTTTTTGTGATCTTTTCGTTGTTGACGTGCAATCCTTACCCTCCAAGCTCTCTTTTCTTTTCTTTTCTTTTTTATTAAAAAGGAACTGCAAGAGCAGTAGGATCCAAATTGTTTTCACGACACACGGCATTGCTGCCACGTATGCATACTAGTACATTGCACCGTGTTCTGATTCATGTCGTGACGACGGCGATTCGGACCTGCATCAGTGCCGATTGCCGTTTCCTTCTCTCTTAAAAAGAAAAGACTTTCTCCAGTGCTTTAGGGTGCCCCCTATCAAAAAAATATCAATTGTTAATTTACCAAGGTTAACTTAGAGAGAGAAAACTTTATAAATATAGATAACTTAGTAATTGTTTTTGACTTAACCACGTACGTTCAATCTAACCCTTGTCTCTTCCGGCCGTCGCCGTCTTCCATCTGCTACCAAGGTGCTTCTATATTAAGCTAACAGTCCGATTCATCGCTACTGCTGTCCGGGGAAAACTTTGAAATACCTAATTGCCTCCCACCAGCAGACTTGGCTTGCTTCAACATCCATGATCCCTAGTTGCCTCTAGTGTACTCGGGGAGTTGCTCCAGCATGCCGTAGTATTGATTCGTCCATTGTTTCTGACTAAGTAAACTTTTCAGATTCTATGTAACTGAACGACGCAAAATACTGGCCTCCATTGTTAACCCTTTATGTTAGTGAGGTTGCTTCATATGTCTAAAAGACATTCTCATAATTCATGTTGTCAGTCACCAAGTCCTTTGTACCGTAGATTATCGTAATCAATTAAACGAACTTAGTGAAAAAAATCATATAAATTACTGATACATCATGTAAATTTCTTTCAGTTAATCAACAATATGCTGCCACGACTTCTCCCTTTTTCACACCGACTCCCTCTTCCGATCCGACCGCCGGCCATACAAAAGAAGATTTCAATTTGAAAATAATATAGGGTTTGCGCAATTAGAGGGACATACCTTTCTCCTTTTGATTTGGCAAGGATACAATGCTACTTATACAGCATTTCACCTAATGTTTAAGTTAATACCCAACCGATACTTCTAAATATCTTTACGTAGATAACTTTTTTTTGAAACTGAGGGCAGGAGCTCTGCCATTCATTTCAGTAGAGAGAGAAACAGTAACAGTAACCTTCAGAGAGGAATTAGAGAGAAAAGACCGACAACCATCCCCAACAAGAAAAACACCAGTAACGAGAGAGAGAGCTCCAAACCTGAAAACTCCTTCGGCACATACCGAAAACACCACAAAGGCTACCAAACATAAGCGCGACGACCCTCTATTGAGACAACTTTCTACTAAGGTGATCAAAACCAAACGCACTACCGAGACGACCACGAGCAAACCGCTGCCACAGAAACCACCCCGACCCGAAGCAAAGGGGTTTGACGCCGAGTCAACCGCGGACGCACGACACCAGCAACAACACATCACCACTGACATCCCCATCTACCTGAACCGCAAAAGCACCGGCACAAGCTTGTCGTCCACCTTCCCCTCGCTGTCGTGAACCGCCTCCTTGAGATGATGAGAAAATGAAGCTCTGCAAATGTTCGTCCTCGCGCGTTTGCCATCCTCCTTCCCCTCGTCATCCCCACACAATAGCTCGTCGTCTGCTGGACACTGAGCCTCACTCGCCACGTCCCGGCTCCTACGTAGATACCTTAAACTTTGGATGATGGGATTGCAACTAATAAAAGGATCACGTATCTTCCAAGCACATTTTCTCTAAAAAAAAAACTTCCATCGTTGCATGCATACGACGTCTACTTGCACGGACTCTGATAAGCTTCAGTTTTTTTTAAGAAAAGAAGGATAAGCTTCAGATTGTATTAGTGGGTACTACTCCAAACTGTAAAGTCGCTGGTGGTAACACTTACCTGCACGCTGGAATATTACGCATGCGTACTTCAGCAGCTGATGATGGAGATCGAGCAGCCGCACAGAGCAAAGCTGCGTCTCTAATTCCCAACCCAAGCAGGATCCGGCTCAGAGTTCGGACCACCACCCATCGGGGTCGGGCTGCCACTGACAGAATCACAGAATAATATCTGTGGTTCAGTGCAATTTTTTTTTTCTAACCTCCGTTACAGCTGGGGAACAAAGGCCAAATTGCTTGGACCAAAATGGATGCATTACCCATGGAAATCTTGTATTCGATCAGACTCGAATTGTTGCCGCTGAATGGGTAGGTTTTGTGATTTGATTCCTCACAAATAGTTATCGTTTTGGATACAGGTGCGATTAAACTTTTGAAACTTTAACTGTCAATATATTTTTAAATATTTATTTGGATACATAAAAATTATATGTGTAGATTTGTCTTGAAAAGTCCATTCATAATATTATAATTTTATTGTGCTTTATAAATATATTTTAATAAAATTACTTGTCAAAGTTGTGTTTTAAAGACTATATCGATATCGAAACAATAATTATTTGTGGCTGGATAGAGTAGTTTACCGATTCTCTATGTACCTTATTCTATTGAGAGATTTTTCAAATTCATGGCAGGAAGATAAAAGGCCTGTGTGGTTTGATGTCTAAGTTGCCACGCCTAATTTTAGTCAGCCATAGTTTTTTAGGTAGTTGTTCGATTCATTGCCACAATTATGGTTGGCTATGATTTGTTAGCCCTATGAACCATATGTTATAAACTCAAATTTTTGTTTAATTTTGTCAAACTTGTGGCTAATAATTTGTTGGACACACTTTAACTAAGCTTAGTTATGATAAAGTTGATCATGAACAAACAGACTAAAAAATTCAAGATTTCTAAGATGTACTAACTGATATATTTGCGTGCAAAACTACGTTCAATTGGTTGTACCTTCTTTGATTATGAGACTCGAAAATTCATGGCACAAAGATAAAATCTCAAAGATTGCTAGTACGACCAGACAATATATTAGTGAGAAAAACAACTTTCAGTTGATTTAGAATTTACAAACATATCTCTATTTTTTCTCTTTTTCTAAAAGTAAAACGTCTCTGAATTTGTACTAACTTCAATTAACCCCTTTACGCCCGCTCAATTCTAAAAAAAAGCCTCTGAAAAGGACACCGGCAATTGACCTCATCACACTTAGAGATGTCCAAACGGGCCGACTCGAAGCATGACACTATTAGCCCGGCCCAAGCACGGCACGACCGTGCCGTGCTTGGACCGGCATGGCCCGGCATGATTATGATTTTTTCTGATTTTTCATATTTTTTTCTATTTTTTTATTTTTTCGATTTTTTTAATTCTTTTGACGCTAACACGGCATTACAGCCCCGTCAGACCATGATAGTACTTGAACTGTCTCCTCATCCCATGAGCCGACACTATAAATCTCGTTTATTAATTGGACCGGACAGCCCGTTTGGGCACCTCGATTTACAGTTTTACACCCTCGGTTTCTTGTCTCCACTGTGGTGCCAGCTGCTGCTGTGCTACTTTCCATTGCACAATTGAAGAACGCGGAGGAAGGTTGAATAGCGGCAGCAAAAACTGAAAAAAAAGGGGTTAAATCAATTGTATTTGGAGGAGCCTAAAGAAGGGAACTTTTTAAGTCAAGACAGCACTTCCCTTTGCATTTTTAGGGGGGGAGATTGTGTGAGGAGAGAACATTGTTGTGGGAGATGGGGAGGAGGAGGAGAGGTGGTGGAATGGTGGATGTGCCATGGCTGTCGCTACTCCTGGGCTGCTGCTGCATTTGGCCCCAGAAGCAAATCTTGGTTGCTGCAGACACTGACCCTAATGATGGTGAGTTAGATAGAACCTAGAAACTTTCTCCTTTAGTGCAACGGTTCTTTTGTTTTGCAGCTATTCGATTGCTCTGTAGAGTTCTGCTTGATGGTTTTAGTTGGGAAAAGGTCAGAAATTTGGTGCAAAGGGACACTTTTCTCTGTTTCTATATGTGCTTCCACCAGATGGGAGGTTGTTAGTACCGTACTACCGTGTTCTACTAGATTCGGTTTTTGGTATGAGGTAATGTTTGGACCGCGTACCAAATCTTGGTTTCTTCTCTTTACTTTACCCCAGATTTCTGCTTATTGCTTTTGATTTTTCTGGATTTTTGCAAGAACGCGCTGGATTTGGATCCTTTCTACATTGTAAGTAAGATTATGTGTGAATTTTAGCTGTCCAGAAATATTCAATTTGATCTTTCTTGTGTTTCTGATAGTTTTGGTTGGGAAAACGAGGGGCTTTGTGCATTTTCCTTTGGTATTTGTGTTTTCTTTCAACCCCTGATATAGTTAGCTTGTGCTAAGAAGCACCTGCAAATTGCGGATAATTTGAACAAGGAAACGCACTGTATTCAGAGGAAAATCTTGCATCTCCACTCTTTTTTTGATCGCTTTAACCAAATGTTGGCTGGTGCACCGACCTCACTGATTCAGTTATGGCATCCCTTGAACTCAAATTTCTTATTTTTAGGTTCTTGCTTGTTGAATCTTGATAGAGTTGTTGGGATAAAGGAGGGATTTTGAGCAAAAAAGCATTGGATTGGGAAAGGTTTGCTCTTTTGAGAGGAATAGTTTCTTTCAGCAATTCCCCTAAAAAGTGCAGTTGTTTTCCTCTCACGTAGCTTCTAGATTTGACCCTCCCTTTTCGCTATTTTGTTTTAGTTTGTTCTTATATTTAGCTGGATCATCGAAATTGCTCCATATGGGGGGCCGTACTGGTTCGATCTTCCTGAGTAGGTCAGTTTTCCTATTCGTGTTCGTGTTTCCCCCCGTCTAGCCGTCATATTGTGTGAATTGAATCCATGCATTTGTATATCTTGCGATTTAAGCTTGCAAATGAACTGGGTTTGTTTACGCCCTATCTACAGTTCTAATTCGTTTCTCTCGGACATGCAGTTACTGCCCTCAACACGCTCTTTACTAGCCTGAATTCTCCGGGGCAGCTCAAAGGTTGGCAGGCTAATGGCGGTGACCCTTGTGGTCAATCATGGCAGGGCATCACTTGCTCAGGGTCATCGGTTACTGCAATGTGAGCCTCATTAAGCATAGTAGTTGCTAGCCCAGCTTCGTTCCTCACTTAGTATATTTTCCTTTGATGCTGTAGCAAATTGCCAAGCTTGGGGCTCTCCGGGAATTTGGCATACAATATGAATAGCATGGGCTCGTTGGTCGAGATGTGAGTGCCCAAATTCATCTTATGATCAACCTTGTTTGCTGTGGAAGTTCAGTTGATAACCATCTTAAATCGATTTTTTTATGCAGTGACATGAGCGAAAACAACCTTGGTGGGGGCCAATCGATACAGTACAATCTTCCCACTAATAAGCTTGAGAGTCTGTAAGTTCCTCAAATGAAGTCATGCATTTGCAAATTTTATCTAAACTATTCTGATGCCATGGTTGTAAATGATTCTTGTTTTGCAGCAATCTTGCAGGAAACCAGTTCACTGGAAATTTACCCTACTCAATTTCCATGATGTCTAATCTTAAGTATTTGTGAGTATCTTTGCAACGAGAAGTTGATTTTGCCTTGGAATTTGTATCATCTAGTAGGGCTAAATGAATTTTTCTTGGTATATGCAGAAACCTTAAGCATAACCAATTACAAGGAAATATGACTGATGTATTTCCCAACCTTGATAGTTTGACAACTCTGTGAGTACTTTTTGTGTTTATTGCCAGATGGATCTTAACTTTTGTTGCAAAAACCCTCATCTTTGTTCATATTCCTGATGTGTCGATTATGTTGCTATTTTCCTATGTAATATGATGCAGGGATCTCTCCTTTAATTCTCTTACTGGTGACCTGCCACAAGGCTTCACTGCATTGTCAAGCCTTAAAAATTTGTAAGAAATCGATTTTTTTTAATCTCCCGAACATGTCTGTAGTGTCATGCATCTAACCCATGTCATGTTCTTCTCAGATATTTGCAAAACAATCAATTTACTGGCTATATCAATGTACTAGCTAATCTCCCCCTAAATGATCTGTAAGTAATTTACTTGCAATTCATTGGTACTATGTTTGCATATACAGTACCATATCTCATATCTTGCTTGCTTGTAGGAATGTTGCAAACAACCGTTTCACTGGTTGGATTCCTAGTCAGCTTAAGAAGATAAATAGTCTACAGTGAGTTCTCTTGATTTCTTAGCATGCAATTGTTAGAGAGCTATATCCCTAGCTAATATGGTGCTTGTGTATAGAACTGATGGTAATTCTTGGACTACGGGACCAGCCCCACCGCCGCCGCCATATACAGCTCCACCTCCTCCAAACCATCGAAAAAGCCCAGGTCAAAATGATGATGGTTCACCAAGTTCTGGTGGAGGCTCTGGGATAGGTGGTGGAGGTGTAGCAGGCATTATCATATTACTGCTGGTTGTTGGAGCAGTCGTTGCATTCTTTGTGATAAGAAGAAGAAAACGCAAAACTGCAATGGAAGAACACTTTGAACAGCACCAGCCATTCACTTCGTTCCCTTCAAACGAAGCTAAAGGTCAATTCGACTGATGCCTTGATGGTTGTCATGCTTGAGAGATGTTTTTTCTATTTTAGCTAATAATGTGAATGTTTGCTTCTACAAATGTTGCAGACATGAAGCCTATGGGAGAGTCTACCACAATAGATGTAGATTCTTTTCTTTCCCCTGCTTCAGTTAGTCTGAAGCCACCCCCCAAGATTGAACGCCACAGGTCATTCGATGATGATGATTTTTCAAACAAGCCTGCTGCGAAGAAAAGCAATGTAACACCTATAAAGGCAATTGTTTATTCAGTTGCAGATCTACAGATGGCAACAGATAGCTTCAGCATGGATAACCTTGTAGGAGAGGGTACTTTTGGACGTGTTTACAGGGCACAGTTCAACAGTGGAAAGGTATGCTACATATTATCTTACTGCTATTCCTATTATCCTACATATTTCTGAAAGTACATGAATGTTTTCTTTACTTGCACCTGTAAGGTCTTTGAAACTGGGGCTATTATTTGTAGTTTTCGGTTTCAGTAGTCATGTGGTAACATGCCCGCAATAGGCCCTTAGTGTAACATTCCATGTATATATTATCACATTAGTGAAAGTGTGTTGAAACTTATGCATTCCAGGCAAGACATATTAAACTCAGTTTTGTCATGGAGAAGAATGAAGAAGCATAGAAGCATTCCTCATAAATTGAATGCTTTTTAATGCTTAACGATAGCTTCAGTTCAGTTTTCATGTTATCATGTTTGTCCTTTTGCTTTAAAAGGTATTTAGGTAATGGAAAACAGAAGTTGATCCATTTACTCCCCCCGTTGATAAATATAAGGCGTATTTTAACTTGGCACAATGATTAAGGTTGTGGTAAAATTGAGGAAAACACGAGAGGAAATGACATACATATCTCTCTTAATTGTCTTGGAAGATGAGAGATAATATTTTGTGTAGGTGGTAATGAATAAATGCATATGGTTGAGAGAGAATAAATAAGGGTATATGTGGAAAGACTCATTAAATCTACATGCACGCCTTATATTTTTTAACAAGACCATTCAAACTATAGGTCTTATATTTATCAACAGAGGGAGTAACTATACCAGGCTTACTTTTCTTGTTTACTCTATTCAGGTTCTTGTCGTGAAGAAACTAGATAGTACTGTGATGCCATTCCATTTGTCTGATGACTTTGTTGAACTGGTCTCAAACATTTCAAAATTGCACCATCCGAATCTCAATGAGCTTGTGGGCTATTGCATGGAACATGGACAACACTTGCTTGTGTACGATTTTCACAGGAATGGATCGCTTCATGATCTACTCCATCTTTCAGACGAATACAGCAAGCCACTTAGCTGGAACTCTCGTGTTAAGATCGCGCTAGGCTCAGCCCGTGCACTGGAGTAAGTGGAAAATGAATTCTATGTTATGTTGATCTGGATGGTATGATATTGTGTCTACATGCTATTCTGGCATTATACATGATATTGAATATTGTACAAGTTTAGCTGTCCTGTGTGTCCAGATCCAACTGGACAGGAAATGAGCCTTGGTTATTTGCATCCATATATAGTTGCAAGCTAAGTGACTTATTGCTAGCTTCACAAATTTAATTTGTAATCTTGTTGTTAATGACAGTCAAATTAACAATACTGCTGTTGACCATATCATGTTATTTGAATCTCTCTGAGCTGGAACGTGGGATGTTAGTTATGCATTGTCAAATAGTATCCACTGAATGATCGAAGAACATGCTTCAATAATTATAAATTCATTACATAATCTATCATAACATTCTGAGTTCCTTTTGAAATATAATCTGTAGATGCCTTATCATTTCCCACTTAAAATATATTTTGTAGGTATCTTCATGAAATATGTTCTCCATCCATCATCCATAAGAATTTCAAGTCATCCAACATTCTGTTGGACTCAGAATTCAATCCACACCTTTCAGATGCTGGACTGGCAAGCTTTATTCCTGATGTTGAATTCCAGGTAAAGCTTTGGTCACCAGCACCCATTTTATGAGGACTGCTTGTACACAGATAACTCTTGGCTTGCTAAGCTATAAAAAAAATCAGGATAATGGGCTTATAAACGATGCTGGGAATGAGTTACACGTATCTGCACTAGTGCGAGACAAAACATTTTTTTTTGTGTATATTCATGATTATTTGTTTGCCCTAGTGATGGATGAAGTCACGCACGACATAAAGGAGAGATTTCTTGGTGTATGCTTTTTGCCGATGATGTGGTGCTAATCGATGAGAGTAGGGTAGGTGTTGATTGAAAATTTGAGTTGTGGAGGTGTGTTTTAGACTTAGTAGGACTAAAACTGGGTATATGAGATGTGTTTTCAGCGGTGCTATGTCAGGTGATGGAGATGTTAGTTTGGATGGAAAAGTAGTGCCCAAGAAGGAAACTTTTCGATATTTGGGAACAATGCTATAGAGTAACGGCGAGATTAATGAAGATGTGAGCCACATGATATGACGAGGTGGTTGAAACGGCGTAAGCATCAGGTGTCCTATGTGATAGAAAAATCCCTTAAAAGTCAAAGGGTAAGTTCTATAGGACAACAATCAAATCTGCAATGTTTTATGGAGCAGAATGTTGGGCGATAAAAAGACAATATATACAGAAGATGAGCATAGCAGAGATGTGGATGCTGCGGTGGATCTGTGGTCATACAAGGCGAGATCGAATCCGCAATAATGATATACGTGATAGGGTTGGGGTAGCACTAATTGAAGAAAAGCTTGTCCAAAATCGTCTGAGATGGTTTGAACATCTTCAACGGAGGCCTCCTAAGGTACCGCCGTATCGGTGCGTAGTGGAATTTTAAGTCGTCTCGAGAACATAAAAAGAGGTAGAGGTTGGCCAAGACTGACGTGAGAATTAGTAGTTAAAAGAGACTTGAGAGATTGAAACATTTTCAAAGATTTGGCGTTGGATAGGTGTGCAGGAAGTTAGCGAGCCATGTGTTAGAACTATGATCTAAGAAGATCAAAGATTTATGAGTTTTATTGACTTTGATTGGGTTTCTTTCCTAGTATACTCTAACTTGTTTAAGACAAAAGGCTTGGTGGTGGTGGTTGTATTCTTGATTATTTGGATATGCATGAGCTATGCAATTATAACCTAGCATTTTACACATGGTTCACTAGTGATCATTTTAATTTTCACCTCCAAATAAACCTGTACAGGCAGCAGAACAGAGTGGTGGGTGCACTGCCCCAGAGGTGGACATGACTGGTCAGTATACCCTCAAGAGTGATGTCTACAGTTTTGGAGTAGTCATGCTAGAGCTTTTGACGGGACGTAGACCTTTTGACAGGTACACTCTTGTCAGCAATTACCAGCTTTCTGCTTGTGCATGATTATACATTTAGTAATTGATGATCCTAAATGCGATCGCTTGACTGTTTGCATTACAGCTCTAGACCCAGGTCAGAGCAGTCACTCGTGCGCTGGGCGACTCCCCAGCTGCACGACATCGATGCTTTGGATAGGATGGTCGATCCTGCACTCAAGGGTCTGTACCCTGCCAAGTCGCTGTCCCGATTTGCTGACGTGCTTGCCTTGTGTGTCCAGGTAGGACTTCACTCACTACCTTATGCAGATTTGTTATACAAAACCAAACATATCCGTGTAAATAATATATGAGCATCCAAATTATGTTACAGCCTGAACCAGAATTCAGGCCACCAATGTCGGAGGTGGTGCAAGCATTGGTTCGACTTGTTCAGAGGGCTAACATGACCAAGAGAATGCTCGATGGAGATACTTCTCGGCGAGCTGATGACCAGGACCAAGATTTCATATGACGCAAGCAAAACCCTACCCTTTCTGTTGCATCTCAGATTGTATTTACTTTGTTCGCCTAGCACCTAGTGGAGAGAAGAATGGAAGAAGAAAGCAGGGAAAACTTCAGTTTCATCAGTACATAATCACAGGTTTTGCTTGATAACAGAAGATTGGTGTTGTTTGATCTTACATTAAGTGCCATGAATATTAGATTCTTTGATTATAAGTATTCTAAAAGCTAGCCAAATAAACATAGCTATGGCATCAAGTTTGCTGATTATTAAGATATCAAAGTCTCATTGATGTTGTCTGTATCAGCCGAGTATTAGATGCATCAGATCATTGCAACTTTGCTGGATATGATGATTGATCTCGAATCTGTTGTATCAAATCCCAAAGGCAAACTGATCATGTTGCATCCCTTATTATGAAGTTGCGAATATGGATTCACAAAAATACACGAGGGGAAGTAACAGTGTTTCAGGGCAGCTGCTACCTTTTCCTCTGAACATGCCACCTCAAGGCTCCTCAGGAAGATCAAACTGACTGAGCGGACCGAATGACGTGAGAATCTACCCGCTTCAGCCTCATCACGGATTCAACATTGCGCCCTTAGCGCGTGCGTTTCTCCCAACCTACGATGGAAAAAGGTTGGATTTTGTTTTTCTTCAATGGCCTGCCATGAAATTGCCCTAGCAAGAACAGGAACCTTCCAAATTTTCGCAGTTCTACCTGGCTATTTAGGCACGGCGCTTTACTTGCTCTGCAATCAGAGAAGGCGGCGGCGTTCCACTGCTGAGTAGATGATCGGAGAGCACCCTCAGTTGAGCTCCTCTCTGAGAGAGCGCCCACTCAAGGTTCCAAAATTCGGCAAAATTTTAGAAATCTCATCCGAGATTTCGGATTTCACCGGAGACGGGATCCAAAATCCCGGCTAGGTAAAAAAAAAAAGATTTTTTTCTTCAAAATGCTACAGTAATTTCATCGAAATCTTGGATAATTTGACCGGATTTTGACTTTCGAGGACCGGATTTGGCCCAATAACCCTTCAAAATGTCATCTTTGATGAAAATTCGTTGAAAAACCGAATTTTTTGAGATATTTTATAAAAATAGCATAAAGACTTTCAGATTTTTATAAAATTATACAAGCTTGATCATACTTTGAAAAATTTATGATACCATATTTAGTAATCTAGGATCATACATAAAAATTTTCAAAAGAATTTAGCTTCATTTGTTATATTTAAAAATTCAAAAATAGAATGAATATATGTGGGACAGTAATTGTGTTAGAATTTTATAAATTTGTTCGAGTGTGATCATGATCCAAAATTTTGATGAGAGCTTAAAGATTGCCTCAGCACCCTTCTCTAAAAGTTTCAAAAAATTTAAACCTGTTTTGATTGCACAATAAAAAATTGTAAACTGTACAAGCATGTACTGAAAAGTCAGAAGATTATGAAGTAGCACTATCATTATCGATAACAAGGAGGTATTACGAGATTATTGTCGATAACGAGGAGGTAGAGGTTGCACCATACGCGTACTGCTACTCGTAGGTAAGTAAATGCATTGTTGTCCATTCTTTGCATGATCCTACTCCTTTAATTATGCATCTTCTTGCAAAACATGTTCATAGTCCTATTAATTATGCTTTTATATCTTCTTACAATACATGTTCATACTGCATATTTATTCTTTAATTATGCCTCTTGCAGGTGGTTCAAGATGAGTGTTGCGTTCTAGCGTCATCCATACTTTCACAGGTAGTTCTCACGTTTATTAACTATCGTTGCATGGTTATATATATGGTGAATATGCTCCTCTATGGTCATATTGTGGTGTATATGTGATGAATTGTTATATATATCAATTTTATTTCATATATATCATTTGTTATGCCAATATATATTTATTGTTTCCAATTGTAACCTTTAAAATCCGAATATCAGTCAAAATTTCTAACTTTATAGTATTTATAGTATCCTTGTAAGAATTTTATAAATTCACTAGAGTGTGATCATGATCCAAAATTTTGACGAGAGCTCAAGCAATTGCCTTAGAACCCTTCTATAAAAGTTTTAAAAATTCTAAACCTTTTTTGTTGCTCAAACAGATCTATGTATTGATCATCAGACTTTTATCACGACAGTAGCACTGTTAGAATTTTTTAAAATTCCTCAGGATTTATAATATTCTAAAATTTTATATAAACATTAATTATGCATCAGGACCATCCAAAAAAAAATTCAAAATTTTCTAACGTAGTTTGAAGCATTTTTCATTCGGCTGAAGTTTGCCAGTAAGGCTTTTATTAGGACATCAGCGCTGTCTGAATTTTTAAAAATTCCTCAAGCTCGATCATCATCTTAAAATTTTATGAGAACATTAGTGATACATCATCACCATGCAAAAAAATTCACAATTTTCTAATGTGGTTTGTTCTATTTTTCATTCGGTTCAAATTTGTCGGTTAGTGTTTTATAATGACAATAGTACTGTCCAAATTTTAAAAAATTCTTCAAACTTTATAATCATCTAAAATTTTTATAGGAATATTAATGATGTGTCAGGACCATCCACAAAAAAATTCAACATGTTTTGGACTATTTTTTGCTCAATTCAATTTCACCGAAATCTCGACATTTTTGGGCGAAATTTCGGTATTTCTCTGCGAAATCTCGGTGCAAAAAAAAAAAAACGGATTTGAATTTTTATTTTTGTATTTCGTCCGAAATTTATCCAAATTACAAGATTTCACCAAAATTTAGTCTTTCAGTTCCCTCCGGGATGTGTCCCGAAACCGAGATTTGAAACTTGCGCCCACTTCACCTCCTGGTACTCCTCGCCGTAGTCTCTCCTCCCTGTAAATGCAGTCTGAAGAATGAACAGATGCAGCCCTGAACAAACTCTGAACTAGGAAAGAAGCAAGAAAAAATGTGCTGTACCTTTCTGTCCAATAGCAGGTTCCATGCTCGCCACTGAGAATGTACCGAACGGCGATCTTGACCAGATCAAGGGGAACATAGAACACCAGGCTGTACAGTCATATGACACCTGCCCAGCATAGACAGCAACGAAGGTAGCTGACGGTGGCATAGACAGCAACGAAGTTAGCCGCCTGCAGATGATCAGGAACTCACCTTACCTTGCCGGTTACAATCACTCAGAAAGCTTCAGCAGAAGGTCAATGGAAAGAATTCGCTTGGGTGAAGGTGATTACAATGTGAAGTTTTGATGCAGTTTTACTCTTTCTAGTGGTTTGTTCAGACACATACCAATTGTGCTATGACAAAAGCACATATCAGCAGAGATCAAGGCCTTTCGAGGAACGATAAACCCTGACTGCGTGTGACCAAAATAAGAACCTGGCTAATGGTACTGACTTGCAGATACATCGCTGAAGTTTGCTTGATAGATCTCAGACTGCAATTCAGAAAGAAGAAGCTTCGGTCATTGATTTACCAAAGAGATGTTCAGAATTTCCGATTCAGATGCTACAAGTTGCAACCCATGTTACCTCAAAGAATGTTGTTCTTGTGATTGCCCAGTAGAACAAAACCGTGACCAATGCAAGGTAGGTTCCTATGACAACTCCAGTTGCAAATATCTCATTCAGCTTCCAGCTATCTGGTTTCGCGATGGCTTCATGCGATCCCTCGATATTGTCATGATAGTTCCTGATCAGAACTGGAGTATTTCATTTCTAATTTGGATGTAGCAAATTTCTGTTGTGTAACTCAAACCATTTGAGTAGTTCGCATGATAAGTTCAGAGTAATAGACATTACCATCATTCAGTATGGCTATGATCAGAACCATAAATGGAGGGAAGTCATACTCCCATATTGATGCCACAAGAACAAACCCAAGCCGCATGCACAACATAGAAGCCAGATGAGTGTGGTACTATTGTCGGATTAGTAGTATCTATATTTTGATGGAGAAGTCATGTAGCGTGCGGCTTACCACTATCCGTATAGTGATGGACACAGCATAAATCTGCATCAAGGAAATAGAAATCGTTAGAAGCAAATTGTAAAAGCAACGAGACAGCTGAACTTCACCGTAGGGCGGGTGTGCAAGAACTCAATCGTGTAGTTCTTCATCTGCTGGAATATAGCGCTGCTGGTCTATATGCAACCACTATCGAGGTATTCTGTTCCTAAAGACATGGTTTGTCAGCTTCGTCGCTCTTTTTATGGGCTTAAGCAAGCCCATCGTGCCTGGTTTGAGCTTTTTTTCTGTGATCACTGCGACTGGCTTTTCTGCTAGTGCTCATGATCCTGCGCTTTTTGTTCACACTTCGCCTTGTGGTCGGATTCTTCTCCTTCTATATGTTGATGAGATGATCATCATTGAAGATGATTATGAGTATATTGCCTTTGTGAAGACACGTCTCATTGAGCAGTTTGTCATGTCTGACCTGTGTCCCTTTTGCTGCTTCTTTGGAATTGAGGTTTCTTTTGCATTTGAGGGTTTCTTCCTGCCCTAAGAGAAGTATATTAAGGATCTTTTTGATCATGCTTCTCTCACTGATCAACGCACAGCCGAGACCCCTATGGAGCTCATTGTTCACCTTCGACCAACTAATGGTGAACCTCTTGAGTATCTTACTCGCTATCGCCATCTTGTTGGGAGTCTTGTTTACCTTGGTGTCACTTGTCCTGACATTTCATATAGAGTGCATATCCTGAGTTAGTTCATTTCTGCTCCCACTCAACTCCACTATAGTCATCTTCTTCATGATCTGCGATATCTTTGTGGAACTATTTCTCGCAGCCTTTTCTTTCCATGCTCTAGCTCCTTACAGTTTGAGGCATATTCTGATACTACCTGTGTTGGTGATCAGTTTGATCGTCGGTCTCTTTCTGCCTACTGTGTTATTTTTGGTAGTTCTTTCATTAGTTAGAAGACTAATAAGCAGACAACAGTTTCTCATTCGAGTGCTAAGGCTGAGTTGCAAGTTATGGCTCTTTTGACAGCAGAGGTTACTTAGCTACGGTAGTTACTTAAGGATTTTTGTGTTTTTATTTCTACACCAACTCCTCTTTTATCTGATAGTACAGAGGTTATTAGCATTGCTCGAGACCTGGTGATGCATGAGCTCACCAAGTATATCGGTGTTGATGCTTACTAAATAAGGTCATAGGTGTATGATTAGGTCATGGCTCTTCAATATGTGCCTTTAGAGCTTCAGCAAACTTCTTCACGAAGGCACAGACACGAGCTCAACATAATTTTTATCTCTCCAAACTTAGTGTTGTTGATCCACCATGGGTTTAGGGGGGGGGGGTTAGACAATATCCTATATTGCCTTGTATAGAGATTGCTAGTATCTTGTATTGTCTTATATAGAGATTACTAGTATCTTGTATTGCCTTGTATAAGCTTTCCTTTTGTACCCTCGTATACATGTATATATTCTAGCATACCGGCCTCATGATGAATACAAGTGTTATTTATAACAATTGTCAGGTTATCATTGACTTGCCTACAATGGTTGTTAGCCAACCTTACATTGAAGCTCAAGATGGCTTAATTGTTTCAGAGTGGATGAAAAAGCAGGTATGGGCTCATTGTGGGTCAGTTAGACTCGTCTATGCAGGGGCGGAGCCAGATTGGGCCAAGGCGTCGGACCGGGCTGTTGTTAGTGGGCCATTGATTCTGGGCCATCGCCTCAGATCGGGTTGTTGCCGCCGTCGCCACCTCGGGACAACAGTGCTGCTTGTCTTTCTCTGCTCTATCCCTTCTTTGATCCGCCGCCCTTCTGTTCGCTAGACAATCATCGTGGTTGCTGGTCCTTGGCTCGCTTCTTTGCTGGGTTCAGGGCTTATTGCTTATTCTTTGGTGCTGCTTTTGTTTTGTGTGCTGTTGTGATGCCGTATTTGGGCTGCATGGGTGGTGCTATATTGGTGCTAGTTAGGGGTGGAAAAAAAACTCGAAACTCGTGAGTTAAACGAGTACTCGTAAACTCGGCTCGACTCGGCTCGAACTCGTTTCTTAATGAGTCGAGTCAAGTTATGATTTGAACTCGTTTCTATAACGAGTTGAATGAGCTAACTCGCGAGTTAAATGAGTCAACTCGCGAGTTTAACGAGTCCTCCAAGTCGGCAAGTATAACTGTATATATGTAAGGCGAGGATGATAACACATAGCATACTGTATAGTCTCAACAGCAATCCTCCTCTCAGATGGCAATATCGAGTTTAATGAGCCAACTCACGAGTTTAACGAGTCGAGCCGAGCTGAGGTTTGAACTCGTTAAGATAACGAGTCAAGTCGAGCTGGCTCGTTATCGTAACGAGTTTAACGAGTCGAGTCGAGTTAGCTCGATATCCACCCCTAGTGCTAGTGCTTGCTGTTTGTAAGAGGCAATGCGTTGCTACTTTTAGTTCTGCTGCTAGTCGTTGCTATCAAGTATTATTACTTTGAGTCTTCTGTTGTGTTCATCCAAGTTCTTAGCATCTATCTCCGAGTTTGTTCATGCCGTGCAAGTCCACAAATTCCTTGTGAGTCAGTTGATTGCTTTTCTAGCTCTCCATCCTTTTTGCATGGCAGCAGCTATCGCTCTTCTCTTTGAGCCGTTATAGATCGTAGAAGTCTTTATGATGCCGCCGCTTCTCTCTGAACCGTCGCCCCAAGCTTCTAAGGCCACCGCTCTTCTTCCGCACTGTGCTCAGCCACGCTTCTTATGCCCTACGCCACCACCATTTCGAACTTCGATCTGTGTCGTCATGCTTATATCCATCCTTCTTCGGCTTGATTTGATAGCTCTCTCTATTTGTGTAGACTTCATCACCTTCTTTGTCGTGTTTTTGCGGTTGACTTTGCTCCTGCTTGCCTCTGCTTTTTCAACCTCTAGTAGGAAATCATTTGATACTCGACACATTTTCCAAGAGCTGCACGTTACGACGACAACTTCAAAACTAGGACTTTGTATTTTCTCTATTTTTAGTGTCAACCCTTTCAAATATAATGCTATTGCATACATCTTACATTTGAGGGGAGTTGTTAAGGGTATTTATGGTATTTTCTAGTGTTATAGGATTTAGTCTTGTGTGTGTCATGTAGTCTATATATTTGCCCCTTAGACTATTGTAGTACAACTAGCTATTCACACTTGCATTCTTGTATTCATCTAACATGCACCATAAAGTTAACATGGGGTTCTCTAAGAGAAATTACTTTGTGTAAATGTGTAGGAGAAGCATGGTCCCAAAATGGCATTCTTGGATGGTAATCTATACCCCTTTATAATGCACCTAAGCATTCTTTTCTACGTCCACTCCAAATAATGCACCCCATTAGAGATGGTCCAACCTTCATGCACCCAGCGAAACGTCCTCAGAAACTTGCCTCCATCAAAATTAACCTCTCAGATCTTTTCTAAGCTTTACTCTCCCACATCCGATGGCCATTGTTTAATGTGTCTAACTCATCCCTGTGGCCCACAACAGATCTCCCCCAACCTCCAGCATCATCTCAAGGAAAAGGAAACAAATATCCTGGAATTAAGAAAAAAGAAACAAACGTTCTAGAAAAGAAAAAGACCATATATTACATACTGGAAAAAGGAAACCGAAAGAAATGACACTATACTATACTAGTCATCCTGAAAGGCTACGCATGCCTATTGCTGACCACGTCCGATCTTTGGGTGGTGAGGTCCGCCTGAATTCTCGTATTCAAAAAATAGAACTGTGAAACATTTTGCGCTTAGCGACTGAACTCAAATAGCTGGAGAAGCTTGTGTATTTGCAACACCAGGTGTGATTTATTTTCAAGAATCTTGTTTCCTGTGCAGCTATTCAATTTAACCAACTTACCTGTGATTTAGTTGATATCTTGAAGCTTCTCGTACCTCAAGAGTGGAGAGAAATCTCTTATTTCAAGAAGCTGGAGAAGTTGGTGGGAGTTCCTGTCATCAATGTTCAAATATGGTTAGTTGATTGAAATATTTAGTTCTAAGTTTTTTTAAAAAAACATCTTTGTGTTTTGTGGTTCTACTTCTACCTCGTGTTTTTGAAACACCTCTTAGTATTTCTGTTGGTTTGAGTATTTCAGGTTTGACAGGGCACTGAAGAACACATATGACCACCTTCTTTTCAGCAGGTCTGTCTTTTGATCGTATCGGTCTTCCTGTTGACGCCTGATGCATTTGTTTTGTAGTATAACTAGTTTATCTACTGAAATGTTTCATATCCTATTCAAAGTTGGCACATTCTATCCTAAATGTTTGAATATGTTCTTGTCTGATACCAAATATCATATGTCCCTTATATTGATCTTATTCTCTTCTCTTTTCAGGAGTTCACTTTTAAGCGTCTATGCAGACATGTCAGTAACTTGCAAGGTAACTTGAGGACCTTATTAGGATTGCATATAGATACTAATGTATAAGTCTTATAATCCAGTTTTACTTCCAGAGGCTCCACCATCTTCAACTATCACGTTACCTGTTAGGGATTATATGCACGGCAAAATAACTGGAAACAGATTTAACGTGAAAAAATTCCTACGGAGAAAACCACAGGAAACAATCCATTACGATGCTTCAAGATTACAAGTACAGTGGGTTGGTTTATATAGCCAAAGAGTCCTAGTTGTAGACGACTTAGACTAACAAACTATTTGGGTAGAATCAAAAGATATTGTAGTTAGAGATATTGAGTTATCTCTAACAAACCTCCCCTTAACTCAAAATCTATAACGAAATTGTTTCCAAAAAAACCCTGAAGGATAATTAAGCACATGAATATAAGTGCGTTAAAAACCCAAAGAACTACTGAACGAGGAAGACTGGAACAATCAAGCTAAACACTTGTAATGCGAAAAAAACGCCAAGGGTATGAAAAGACTAGAACAGTCTTATCCAAACGCTTCTCATGAAGCAAGATTGAGCAAACCACCAGTAGGTCGAGAGAAAGATTAGAACAGTCAATCCAAATACACGGCTATAACAAAATAGACGAAGAATCTGGGTCTTCAATGATTCATAACCCTTGTAAAGTCTTGAGTCTGTACAACTGACCTTCTGAAAATAAACACTCAATCATCAAGCGACATAAGCCAAGACGTCACCTGTGGTGCTAGATAAATAGTGAAGAACTCATAATATGGACTTTTGTCATGCTCCATCTGGAACATAAAATTCAGCAAATTGCTTACTGAAAATCCATAATATGGTTGAAACTGCTCCTGCAAAAAATGTCAAAATGAAGAAAACTCTCGTGCCATCAATGGAGCATAAATTGCAGTAGACCCCTCATATCGAGCAAAGACAACAAAAAAAACGTTGTAGTATCAACGCAGAAACAAACTCCTTGAACTTCAAACCTTCATTTCAAACTGACATTGGAGCAAAACTTTCACCAGAAAACTCCGAAGAGTATAATGCTACCAGCATGGTGTCATCAAATTCCAAATTGACGTTACCAAAACCTCCATAATAATGGTCAGCGTATCTAAATGGTAAATAAAACACTAAAATAATGGTGATGAAACACCAAGTTCCAAGTAATGGTGATAAAACACCAAATTCAGTTGTCTCCTCAACTGATATTATTTTTTTAATTCTCCAAATAGACGATGAAACATCAAATAAATTGCCAATGATAAATTCCGCCTGAATTGCAATGAAAAATCCGCCAAGAATATGCATAAAAGCATTAATTGTAATGAATGAAATCCACATGAAATTCCACCAATAATGAGCACAAAATAATAGGTATAAAAGCCTGAACTGTGCAGGAATATCCATCAATAATAAGCACAAAATAATATGCATGAATTGTGCATAAAATACCCTACCAATAATGAGCACAAAATAATAAACATAAAAGCTTGAACTGTGCGTGAATATCTGCCAATAATATGCATAACAATCCGCCAATAATTGCATTGCAAAGAGATCCCACTTTTTAGCACTGGAATAGTCGTCAGGGTAAATAGCAATGCTTTTCTCATGCTCACTATTACACTTTCGGGTGCACGTAACAAATTCCGCTGGAAAAATTAGAAGCCGAAGTTGCTGATGATCTAGAGCTGCTTCTGCTTGCGACCACTAAACACGAGAGCTGGAGCAACTGGAAGCCAACAGAAGCTGAAATAATCTAGAGCCCAAAAAAAACCGATGCTCTGGAGCCGAAATCAATCGTGACTCAAAAGAAAATTTCAACCCGGTATTATTGAGATCAGGGTTCAAAAAATCGACGAAAATCGCTCGATTTTCGCCCGTATCGCCACGGCTCGGCTTCTAAAATCGCTCGATAAACCGGTCAATTAAAAAAAAATCAAAAAATTCAAAAATTCGAAAAAATTTATGTGGTGGAAATCGGTCGAAAATCGGTGGAAATCGCTCGATTTTTGAAGAAAATCGACGAAAATCGCTGAAAAAATCGACCACCAAATGAGCTCAACTAGTATATCGATTTTCCATGGAAATCGGGCGATTTTCCATGGAAATCGGGCGATTTTCCATGATTTTTTTTTTTCAAAAATTTTGATTTTGAAACTCTACTTTTTTGATGATTTTTTACCGATTTTCGGCTCGATATTTCCGATTTTTTTCTCGAATTTCGCCAAATCGAAATTGTTAACCCTGATTGAGATGCGATTCAAGTCCAGGCACAGATCAAAAGCTTCAATAGGTGACGCTCCTCTCTGTTTTGAGTCCAGGAGCTCTTTAATGGCTTTCGGGTGTTGCTCTCAATCACGGGCCTCTTTGGTTGATTAGCACGGGCGGACGGAGGGCGGTCGGTCGGAGTCTCAAGCCCGGAGTCGGACTCGGAGGCAATCATGGAGGGGCAACACTAAGGCGAAGCTCAAAGGTAGATTGAATCGATCTACTGCACGCAAAATCAATCTACTAATTGAACTTGGATGCCGTGCAGGTGACATGCAGCAGCTTGATGAATCCTCGCTTGGATCGCTTGCGTAAACGAAGAGCAAAACCTTGAGCGCATGTTTGGCGACCGGTGGCTGCAGCTCTTCACGCGTCGTCGCTGCCAGGAGGAGCAACAGAGCACCGGGCGGACGGCTCGGTCGGTGGCGCCCGGAAGCGTCGAAAACCGAAGAGACGGCGGTGCGAAGCGCCGAGGTGACCGGAGCAAGCGCACGGCGGTCAGTGCGCGGATGGTGGCCGCCAGGAAGCAAGGACAACCGATGGTCTCGACGGCGTGGAAGACGGCGGACGACATGAAGAACGGCGGCGGCGACAGATCAGAAATCCCAAGTGCGTGGCTCGGGTCGCGTGTGAAGCTGCCGCGGGCGCAGAGGCGCGCCGAGCAGACCGAGGAGGCGGAGCGGCGCCTCGCGGAAGCACGCCGGCGTCGAAGATGGCTCGACGCGGATGACGGCCGAAGGCAGAGATGGCGTCGGAGGTGACCATCAGGGACGCTGGTGGCATACGGGCAGCGGAGGTGTGCCGAGGATGACAGCCATGAACGGTGCGATAGTAGATGGATCTGATAACGTCGTGCAGATAATCTTAAAACCCTAGCTCTGATACCACTTGTTAGGGATTAGATGCACGACAAAATAACTGAAGACAGATTTAACGTGGAAAAACCCTTGCGAAAAAAATCACGGAAAATAATCTACTATGATGTTTCAAGATTACAAGTACAGGGGTTGACTTATATAGGCAAAAAGTCCTAGTTGTAGATGACTTGTACTAACAAACTATTTGGGTAGAACTAAAAGATATGTTAGTTAGAGATATTGAGTTATCTCCAACATTTCCTGAATTTTATTTTAGTGATTATGACAAAAGGCCCAAAAGTGGATGTGCTACAGAAGAAATTCATTATTAAACTTAAAAATATAGATATTTTTTTACTTTACAATTTTTAGTTATGTGTGTAAGTATTGAAGTGTAGCATTTTTGTCATTGCTAACATGTCGGTTGGCAGAAATTTTTCTGAATCATTAGCTCAGGAAAAAACTGAGGACATGAATGCATAACTGTTTATAGGAATACTATGATCCAAACCGTTCAATACTGGGGTTGGTTTTTGCTCCTGCAGAGGAATGGATCGGACGGAGTGACACTGAAATCATGGATGCAACTATGCAAGAGCTAGCCAAGTTATTTCCTGATGAAATTGCTGCCGATCAGAGTTAAGCAAAGATTCTAAAGTATCATGTTGCGAAGACACCAAGGTGAGGATCCTGATAGTTAATCATAGGTAGGTCTGATAGTTTGATGTGCTCTTTTCTTACATTTCCATGCTTTTCTTGCTTGCTGTTACAGATCTGTTTACCAAACCGTCCCGAATTGTGAACCTTGCCGACCTATGCAAAGATCACCAATTAAGGGTTTTATCTGGCGGGTGATTACACAAAGCAGAAATACTTGGCTTCCATGGAGTGCAGTGTGAGGACCCTAAAATTCCAATCTAACTAATGAACTCATTAATTGTGGTGACCCGTCTAATTAACCATGGGTAACGATAATCACACTGCTATTACTCCTGAGCTAATTAAGTGGATCTCGGTACAGTAGCTAGTAAAATATTGGGCTTCCCGATGCTTTATTAGTTACTATACTGTATTCAGAGTATTGCAGCAGAACAATAATTAGAGACTGAAAATGAAACGCTTTATTACATTCCATTAGCCACGCAGGCTATTGTACATACCTTATCTTACATAGGTTCTATTACAACAAAATACAACTTACAACCTCCTACTTCCTGAAGGCCGGGTAGAGCGTGAGAACGGCCTACTAGTACCACTACTCTTTTGATAGTAGTAGTAGTCGTCCTCCTGAAGATCCTGATCCTGCAAACAGCTCTCCACCCAGGCCTCGGAGGAGTGTCCATAGAACTCACCTTCTAAGCAAGGGGGAATTTAAGCAAGGATGAGTACAAGGTACTCAACAAGCATTAATATAGAAATGCAATAGATGAATTTCCCCTCCCAATCCAATCCAGTCCACCTACTAATCAATTTCCCTAAAAATACACTTTTACATGAAGTAAGTTTTAGTTTTAAAAGTTGTTAAATTTTAGATTTTAGAAAACACTACTAACACTGTATATGAGACAACCTTAGCTTTCCGTAGTCTCCAATCTAAGAGACTGGCTTGAATTCAAGATTTGACCTGCGCAGGTTTGTACCATTTTACCCATAGTGACACCTACAAGAGATGCCCCAGAACTTTTATCACTAGTCCAAATATTAGATTTCCAACCTTGTTACTCGAGTGGGGACACCTATCCCAGGTCGTCCCGCCATACTCACAGCTAACAGTTATACTCCGACTACCCATTGGCAGTACTCAACCCAAGGCTTTATACATATATAGTCTAAAAGAATCAACCGCAGTTGATTTTCTGTGTCCTTCACTGGGATTCGCGGTATACCCAGCTTCTCACTCCTGTGTCCTTCACTGGAACCCGTAGCATCCCCAGCTTTTCACTCTGTGTCCTTCACTAGGCCTCCAGCATGCTCAGCTTCTCACTTCTAATTATCTACAATTACCTAATGTGGAGATCAGAAAACCCTCCTAGGACAACTTTTTCCTAACCGATTTCACACACTATGGTTGGTACTATAAAATACGGCTCATTGCCCAAGTGTTAGTTATTTTGATATTATATTATAGCCTATGTAGAGGACCCCACCAGCCTACATCCTTCTCATCGGCATCCTCTACCCACCATATTAACACATGCCAACCCATCCATTAACTAGACACCCAATCCACCACCAATTCCAATTATCCATCCTTCAACCTAATTTTCAAGCCACCAACCCATTTTACCAACCAAATCCAATTTAACCCTTTTCATTTGAAAATAAGATTTTGCCATGCAGTGATGATACATGTAATTACATAAAAGCAGTAAAAGCATTTAATAAAACATGATTAAGGATTGCTTGCCTGGAATAAACTCAGAAGGTTTGGCTCACTCGAAAACGGGTTCTAGTTGACTTGAGGGTTCTGTTCTGATCCTGAAAATTAAATTATATTAATCTACAGTAGTTTAATTAAATATGAGTTACGGTGTTCAACCATTCCAATATACATTTTTATTATATTAAGGTGCTGATTGCCATGCATTTTCAATGTTACCTTTACCCATGTATTCACCTAATGCAACTACTTATGCCCTTATTGATCTATATGCAGGTAAATCTATCCATTTTTGAACTTCCCTCATTTTTTCTCTTCTTTCCTTTTTTCCTTTTCTTCTCACTCCTTTTTAACTTCTCTCATTCTTTTCTTTTTACTTTACTATCTGCCTCTCTTTTCTCTCGTCTCTGCCTCATTTCTATCGACTACCTTTTCTGTTTTGCCTTCCGACTGCTCCCTTATTTGGACAGAAGGCTCTCGGCCTCTCTCAGCCGACTCCCATTGGCCTCACTCTCGGTTACTCCTCCCGACAGCTACTCCTCTCCTCTCTTGCCAACTGCTCCTCCTGCCTGCTACCACTCTCAGGTTCCCCTACTACTCCCGGTTCTTCTCCCCCTGCGACTGCTGCTGCTCCCCTACTACCGATCGGCCGCCTCCCTTGGCCAAGCCCTACTTGGCTGCCTCATCTACTCCTCCTCCCTTCTTCTCTCTCACGGCTGCTCTACTACCGAGCTTAGCTCTTGGCTAAGCCCTACTTGAGCTACCTCTTCTACAGGCCCCTCTCTGGCTGGCCTCACTCCTTCCCCCTCTCTACTACTAACTTTTTGCTTTTTTGCTCTACTGTCTATTGGTTGCTAGCTTCTTGAAGACATATGGGATGGTGCTGTGATTTAAAGGTTAGCATGGGTCTATGATGATTCTAGAGGTAGTGCTTTAGGTTGGGGGGTGGGGATGATGACACTAGCCATAGCCAAACTCCGATGAGGGCAAGGTGATGGCTAGGACGCTTCCTCACGGGCTACCAAAGTGCTCCTCTACTGAGACCACCTTGATCTACCTCTATCTATGAGCTACTCTACTAAGGCTATTGATTTTGCAACTATTTTTGCTAGCTCTTTTGGATTTTTTTTGTGTGCACCTGAGGATGAGCTTGGTTCTGATGGGTGCTGCTATTGGTGAGCTTGTGGAGCTGCAGCGAGGTTGCTGAGGGGTGGCCGGCCTCCTCCTTCTTGGTCGAGCTCCTCCTCTCTTGTTCTCTTGTTGGCTGGCTTTGGTTGCTCTCCTTGCTTGCCTTGATTGGCAATGGAGCAAAAGGAGAAGCACTTGGGTTGCTTTGCTGGGAATGGGGAAAATGAGGTGAGCCTTGGCTGCTGTTCACTCGGTTGGTGAAGGATCGAGATGGCCTAGGGGGGGTGAATAGGCAATTTTAACAAATTCTAACTATTTTAAATAACTAACTAAATTAACAGAGAGCAACTTACTATAAGAATAATACAAAAATAAACAACTAATAAACACAGCGAAAGCAATAAACAAAATGGCATAGGAGAGACAGAGATTTATCCCGTGGTTCAGAGCCGCACTCCTAATCCACGTTGAAGCACTTCTTTCAAGTTACGCTTCTCCAAAGCTAGTCGCGATAGCTCTGGCGATCACTCAGGTAACTCTTTCACTACTCCAGTGAGGTGAGTTCCAAACCTCTCACAAATACAGTTGCCTTCCACAAGCTCCTTTGGACAGGTCACACTGTTCATTTCCTCCAATCTGTCTACAATCGCCAAGATCCAAGAGTAATAAACTTTGCACAAGTTCTGTCTCTTGGTTCACTTTGCAATTCACACAACTAGACACTGACTTGGAGCTAACACACTTAGAGATGTATGAGAAGTTTTTGTATGAAGATGAAGCACATACTCCTTTTGAGAATGAGAGCTATATTTCAATACCAAAGTGTAAGGAGTTCATCTGTATATTTGGTAGACGGCTTAGGTAATGCTTATATAGCCATTTGGAGTAAAAGTAACTTACACACTTTCTGATGGCCGTTGGACGTGTCGGATGTCGAAACAATAGAAATATACACGCAAACGGACTAAGTATCGGTGCTTAGCGATACTGGATATGTGTATGTCGGACCAAATTTGAGAGATTACGACGGACCAAATATTTTGGTCCGTAGTACATGGGTTGATTATAGAAGATGGTCTGGCATACCACTGAGAGACATACATGAGTATCAGTCCAAATTCTTTGGTTCGTTACACATGGATTTCAAAAGATTTAGCTTAGGTATGGAGACCTATGTACGTCGGACCAAATTTTTGGTCCGTTATACATGGATAATGCAAGAGTTTTGCCAGGAATAGAGACACATGTACTTCGGACCAAAATTTTGGTTCGTCATACATAGACTTCACAGAAGATAGGTTTGGCATGGAAACACATGTACTTCGGACCAAATTTTTGGTCCGTCATACATAGACTTCACAGAAGATAGGTTTGGCATGGAAACACACGTACTTCGGACCAAATTTTTGGTCCGTCATACATGGACTTTTCAGAAGATTGGTGCCAAGGACCTTTTTCAACAAAGATAAATTTTATCTAAGCTTTTTATTTTAGCCACGGACTAAAAAATAATTAAACACAAATGCTTGGTCCATTTTCTGAGAAAAGGTTCTTTTGAAGATAGAAAATATTCATTTTAGATTTCGATTGAAAGTACATCAAAGATTTAATCCGGCCAAAAACTTATACACTGAAAGGGGTGCCGGACCAAATTTTTGGTCTGCTGAAGATGAGAGACCTAAGATATTTTGGTCCGTCACAGAGGAGAGAATTTTGCATGTATGCCGGACTAAGTATTTTTGGTCCGTCATTCATAGGTAAACCTTTGGCTATCAAGAAGATTTTCAAAGAAGGTTTTGATCAAGGATATGTGAATATGAAAGCGAATATTTTAATCTGATGATCAAATATTCAAAGGAAGTTTTGACGAAGAATAGTTTCAAGGTATGCAATGGACTGAAGAAAATTGATAGGTAAAGATTGGTCCGTTGTACTAAGAGGTATGTTTTCATAAAGGTAAAGACTAAGTGTATTTTGCTCCGAGAGATCTAGTTTTGCCTTTGCCTAAACAAACTATTTCTTTGTGCAAAGTCCCTCTTTTAGACAACCAAAAAAGAAAAACAAACCTAGGCTATTTGACTTGAAACATCTCCCAAGTCATAAACTAAAAACTGAAAGCCTTAATCTTGTTATCCCAACTTGTTCCATCATAGATTCCAGCTTACTTTATTCAAAGCTTTGAGTATTACTAACTTAGTCATCAATACCAAAACCATAATAATACAGAAATAAAATTGAGGGGTGCCTAGATGCTATCAGTTGGCTGCTTGCTGTGCTCTTGGTTGAGAACTTGAGCAATGGGGGTTGAATCCTTGTTGCCTCGGTTGTGGAGATGGATAAGGGGGCTGCACTTGCTGGTTATCTCGATGGAAGAAAGGGCTGCATGCTACTGCTGCTTGGCATTGGTTTTGGGGAATGAGAAAAGGGAGGTGAACCTCTTTGTTGCCTTATCACTTCACTGTTCTTCCTTTTACCATTGCACTCTTTTACCATCTTACTCCCTCACTGCCAACAATGCATGCATGCAGGTATGAGTGCTTACTCTATGCTTATGCATATGATTAATATTAACTTTTTTAGTCAATGCTTATGCCTAATATGATGATCATGCTTGATGGCTTATTATGCATAAATGATGCTTGGCTTAATGGGGGTTCTCATATCCTACCCCCCTTAAAAGGGATTTAATTCCCGAAATCCAGCTCACCCTATGGGATGAAGAGGTGGGGGGATACCTGCAACTGCGTTGGTGGCTCCTTCCCCTTACTCTGTTGAGATATAGCTTACGCGAGCGGATCTTGAAGTTGGTGTTCCTTTGTTAGATCCTTTAGAAGATACGGTATTGGGGCCTCCTTGATCACGCCTTACTGATGGTGCACCACTTGACGATTTCCCTGAAGCATTCTGTCCGAGCTGACCCGTTAGAAATGGGCAATTGAACCTCCTATGCCCCTCGGCCACAATGATAGCACTTAATAGGTAATTGGGGGCATTTGTTGACATAATGCGGCCCTCTGCAATTAAAACACTTTAGCGAGGGGGTTAGTGACTTGCTAATGGAATGCTGAGGGGGTACATGTATCCATGATTGAGGGTTCCTGTTTATCATTGGTGGTCTAGAAGACCTTGGTTGGCTAAGAGCAGGCGTTTGAGTATCAAATTTTGCCTTCTTTCTCCTCTCCTCATTTAACTGAGCCTGCTCACTCTCCAGGATGATGGCTCTAGTATGCCCTTTGATAGCTAGTAAAAGGGTGAGGCTAAAATGGTAAGTAGAAGTGTAGTAAAAGGATGAGAGCAAGGCAGCCATCAGATTCACTCCCCCTTCCTCATTTTCCAGCTAAGAGCAAGCAGCCAATTCATCTTCCCTTGCCCATGTCCAACCGAACCACAGCAAGCATGCCAATGAATCTCCCTTCACTCATTTTTCCAGCCAAGAGAGCCATCAAGCAAGGCACCTAGGATTAATTCCACTTTTCTCACTTCACAGCCAAAGCAAAGCAAGAGTACAGCCAAGCAAGTAGGGGATTTGGCTCCCCTTGCCCATTTCCCCAATCAAAGCAACAAGCAATAGCACATTCCTTCCCTTGCTCATTTTTCCATCTCCAGAGAGAGCACAGCCAGTGCAGCTCCACTTGCTCCACTGCCAACCACAGCAAGCAGCACAGCCAGGTAGCAGCCCATCATTCATCTTCCCTTTCTCACATTTCCAACCGAGATGGAGAAAGCGCCAGCCAAGCCAACAACTAGTTCATCCCCCTTGCTCCTCCCAATTGAAACACAAGTGAGCAGCCAGCCATAGCTTCCCCCATTCATCCATTCCCAAAGCCAAGCAACCAGAGCAAAACCAAAAGCCAGGAGGAGCCAGAAGGGAAGGCCAAGAGAAGGAGCACAGCCCAAACTAGAAGCTAGCCAGGAAGAAGCCTAGTAGGGAGCAAGCCAAGCAATGAGGAGTCCAGATCAAGACCTAGACTCCAACCACAGCAACCTCACCAACATCATCATCCTCCAGAACTGAGCCCAACACTCATCAAGTGCACACAAAACTGAAAATTTTAGCAAAGTAGTATGCAAAATCAATAGATCGGGTAGAGTAGAAGGTAGATTAGGGAAGAACCAGTGGTCTCAGTAGGGGATGAACCTTAGGGGCCCACGAGGAGCATCCTGGCCACCCCCATGCCCTCACCGAAGCACGGTGGCAGCCAGTGTTGTCACCCCCGCCTCCCAACCTAGAGCTCAAACCCCTTTTTGAATCATCATTGACCGTACTCACCTAACGAAGCAATTATCCAAAGCTCACCTTAAAGAACATTATCTATTCAAGCTGACCTCAAAGCCAACATCAATTAGCAGCAACAACTCCCAATCAAAATGGCAAAACCATTAAAGAAGCAAAACTCCCAGGGTGCAGCCAGGGCTAGGGTTCGGCAAGAGACGGTCGAGCCAGAGGAGAAGCAAGAGGGAGAGAGGAGCTCGTCTCCAGTAGAGCTGCAGTCGAGCTAGGGTTAAGCCAGGGGAGTTCGTCTAGAGAGGAGTAGCGCAGGAGAGTAGAAGTAGAGGAAGGAGGGAGTAGCTCAGAAGCTCGGTAGAATAGAGAGGGAGTAGTTGGCCAGGAGAAGAAGTCGGCCAACAGTAGCAGGGAGGGAGAGAGAGTAGCCAAGAGGAGCAGAGGGCAGGCAAAAAGAAAGGGGTAGGAGCCGAGTGGCTTCGGCCAGAGAGGCCAATGAAGCAAAGAAAAGGAAGGCAGGCAGAGAGGTAGAAAGAAAAGGAGAGGAAGAGAAAAAGAGAGAAGAAAGAAAAAGGAAAGAATAGAAAAGAAAAGAAAAAGGGAAAAATAGAGAAAGTAGGTAGATTGTCGCCGTCCGCTATTAGGGTAGACAATTAGCTAGTTGTATGCATAAGAAATCAAACAGATGGTAGATGGTTACATTAAGTACATGAGAATTTAAGTACAACATTAAAAATGCATGAACAGCTAAAAATTGAAAACCAACACCCTCATATAAATGAAATTGCAACTATTGGAATGGTTGGATGCCATAAATGATATTCAAATTAGTTGTCATAGATTTAATACTCTATGATTTTAGGATCTGAATTTAATCCAGCAGAAGACCATTTTTTCAAATACGAGTGAGGCCGAATATATCAATCCCAATACAGGCAAGCATTCATTTGATCATGTTTTATTAAATGTTTTAACTGCTTTTATGTACTTATTTATATCATCATTGCATGGGAAAGCTTATTTTACAAATGAAGGCATTAAACTGGAAGTGGTTGGGAAGAATGGGTTGAAAAGTGGGTTTATGGGTTGAAAACGGATTTATGGATGGATAATTGGAATTGGTAGTTGATTAGTTAATGGGTTGGTTGGCGTGTGTTTAATATGGTTGGTAGAGGGCGCCGATGAGAAGGGTTGTGGCCGGTGTGGTCTTCTACATAGGCTATAATATAAGGTTCAAACAACTAACACTTGGGCAATGAGTCATAAAACCAGTATTAATCATGGTGTGTGAAATCGGCTAGAAAAGTTTATCTTATAAAGATATTAGAATCTCCACATTGGGTAAGTATTAAAGGGTGCCCTCTGGGAAATGCCGGTATGCCCCGGAGGTGCGGGACCAAATTGTGGCTGTATATTTGAAGCCAAGATGAGTAACTCCGATTTCGAGATGGAGTTCAAACTGGCCACCCCATGTCTTAGTACTACCGATTCGTGTTGTAGTACAACTAGTAGGTGGTCAGGGTATATAAATACGGCCGATTTTGAGAAGGAGTACAACTGGCCATCTCATGTAATAGTACCATTGAATCGGTACAGAGTACAACTAGTAGGTGGTCAGGGTTGGATATTTAATACTGATGTAGTGATAAACGTTCTGGTGCATCTCTTGTGGGTGTCACTATGGGTAAAGTGGTACAAACCTAATCAGGGTAAATCTTGAATTCAAGTCAGTCTCTTGGATTGGAGACTACGGAAGCTAAGTCTGTCTCGTATACAATGTTAGTAGTTGTTTTTTAAATCTAAAATAAACAACCTTTAAAACTAAAACTTAATTTATGTAGAAAAGGATTTTGAGGGAAGGTGATCATTAGGTGGATTTGGATTGGAAGGGAAAAATCATCTATTGCATATCTCTATTAATGCTTATTGAATACCCTGTACTCACCCTTACTTAAATCCCCCTTGCTTAGAAGGTGAGTCCTATAGACACTCCTCCGAGGCCTAGGGTGAGGACTGTTCGCAGGACCAGGATTTACATGAGGATGATTACTACTACTACTACTATCAGGAAGAGTAGAGGGTCTAGTAGGCCATATTCCCGCTATAGCAGGTCACCAGGGTAATAGGTGGTTGTAATGTATTTTGCTATATTTTAGAACCTATGTAAGATTAAGGTAATGGATATGTAGCTCTGTTTGGCTTAATGGAATGTAATAAAGAGTTTCATTTTCAGTCTCTAATTATTGTTCTGCTGCAATACTCTAAATACGGTGTAGTAACTGATAAAGTATTGGTTTTCTGATATTTTATTAGCTACTATGCCAAGATTCGTATAATTAACTCAAAAGTAATGACAGTGTGACTATTGTTACTCGAGGCTAATTATGTGGGTCGCCGCATGCATTTCTATCCAGAAAGCTTTGTGCTCAGCCTATAGTGCAGGTAAATGCTCTCCTTGGTTCTGGACTTCTGGTTGTGCATGGAAGTATCCAACTTCTACTGGTGTCTTGGAGCATTTTTACATGGTACGTATTTACAGTCGAATGTTTTATCGTTTTCTGCTTTCAGGACTATAATATGCGATCTCGTAGGAGCCAGAGAAGCCTGCAATCCGAAGTTCATGTTGCTTCCTAGTTGTAGTTATTTACTACTATTCCCAGTGGAGTGTATCATCACCTAGTCATTTTTCTATTTAGTGGGAGCCCACCTTCTACTCATGATTGAGGGATCTGTTATGGTCTTTTCACATTATAATTCTGTAGAGTTGAATTGTGACTGAGCTACTGATACCATATTGGAAAAGAGAGAGGGAAATTTGTAAAACAACCTGCATAGCAATTCTTAGATCTTTGCAAAAGGTTAAAGGGATCTTAGATATTATCTTCCTCGTACTTTTAGATGGTGGCTTATACCACACGTGGGAACTAGCCATTTTGTTTCAGTTAAACTTCATCAGCATTCCCTGAACTTTAGACAATAGCAGCACTGAGATAGCATTCACTGAGCAATTTTTAACGTTTGTGTCAGAAAAAGGATAAGAAAAGAAAGCATGGATAATACCTAAGCTCTTGCCCGCCCTTTGTCTTCATGGGATATTATATTTACCAAGTTGCAAATACAAAAAAGAGGCAGACTAGATTAGGCCCTCAGATATTTTTTTCCCTTAGAAATTTCCTGGGGTCTACTAATTTAAGGGCAATGTTACTAAATATTTGGCGATGACGTCTTTTTTTTAACAAGTGGCAGTACTTCTTTCCTTTTTCCACTTCCCTTCCACCTCAAAGACATTCTCCTTATGTTAAGTGGCAGCATCTCCTTCATTCCACCACTTCACTTCCCCCTTGAAAGCTCTCTCGTCGCCACACGTAGCGCCATCCCTCTTTCCTCCGTTCCCTTCCCTTCAAACTTAAAATAGTTTTTGTATTTCAAAATTTTCCTCAAGTTTTTGAAAACAAGTATTTTTAATCACTTCCAAAAAAATATTTAATCGGAACTTTTCGAACCGAAAGTTTGTTGAATAGAAACTTTTCGAATCAAAAGTTTTCTTTTTGAGTTGAAACTTACTTTCTAATTTGAAAATTTTTCGAGTTGAAACTTTCTGATTTGGAATTTTTTGATTTAAATTTTTTCAAGTTGAAATTTTGAGTTGATCTTTTTTTATTTGAAACTTCGTATTTAAAATTTTCAAAGTTAAAAATTTCTATTTTTTTTTGTGTTAGATAGGAAGAAAGAGATACGGGAAAAGTGAGCAGAGAAGACAGAAAGATAAAGATGAGACATATTATTCAAAGAATGTGACTTTAAATTTATTACTCTAAGGTTACCCCTCGAAGTAGTCATAACCCTCAATAATTGATATTTTTTTTGGGTTCGTAGGTCATGTAAGGCGTATCTCCTGGCTGTGTCTTGTAGTATTCTGGATGGGTGCGTAGATGTTCCATCCATCTGAAGACTTCCCGTGGATAACTGAAAAAAATCTTGCAGATTTGTGCATGCTACGACAGAGAGAATCATCTGAAGACTTTCTTTGGATAATAGTAGCTGAATAAAGAATGACAAATTCACAGATTACAAAATCATATGGCAGCAAAGGTCAAAAGCTGTTTGACAGATTACAGAATCATATGGCAGCAAAGGTATTTGAGGATAACTATGAACCCATGCCTGCTGGCCAGTGTTCTTACTTCTTCCTCGAGACTTCTCTTGATCTCTTCTTGCGGCGCCGCGCACACAGAGAGGGGGGAGGGGGCAATAAATATCTGTGGCGAGATATTTTCCTGACCTTGCCACGTGTAAAAGCGCCGGCACGTAGGCGTAAAGGTCCAGGGGACGGGCCACCACGGCTCCGCTCGCGTTAATGCCGACTTTATTTGTTCTCTACGGGTGTAGTTTTGTTCGTCAGTTTCTCGTTCTTTCTCTGCTTATCTTCTACTACTTCAGTTATCCCCTTCCCTTTCATTCTTCGACCGAGCCAAATCACATAGCTTTCTTGTTCTTTCCGTAAGATGTTGTTTGATTCGTAGGTTTCTGTTAAACGCTAGTCTAAATCCTGCTTAATTTTGGCTCTTTCTTGATCTAGGTGTGTTTTTGTTTTCTGATTGCTGGGGGGTTTCTTCGTTGTTGGGGTTCAAATCTTTTACACCTTTGTTTTCCCATCCATAATCATCGAACCTCGAGGGAATTCCTTCCTTTCTCCCCCCGATTCGCTTCTTTCTTGATCTCTTACCTTCCTGTAGGTTCACCAAAAATTCAAAGGGGGAAAAAAAGAAATTGTGCCATCTTTTATAGTTTTACTCTTTCAAGAAAATATAAGGAAATCCTTGGAATTATCCTCCCCTTGTTGGTTCCTGCTTTCCTTGAGAAGAATCAAATGGGTGATGTGTCACTGAATCGAACGATCAAGGCAGAGCCAGCTGCCGGCCGCATTGCCCAGGTACTAAATTGCAAAGTGTTTTTGTTGGCACATCCTGTTTATTCTCAACTTTTTACAGTGACTACTGAACTGTTGCATATTCGACAAATTCATGAACTATTGTTGCTTGTCACGCCTTTTTACAATTGAAATGAGAATGGCTCGGAACTCGGAAGACTATCATTTATTTTCCTTAATAAGAGGGCTATGTTCATTAACTGCTTGGACACCTGTTGTTTGTCTCAGTCGTCATGCCATTTTTCAAGAAAAGATCTTTGCAGAATATAAGTTCCTGCTCGTGATGCACACATAATTTTAAGTCATGGAAATATTATCATATACTGTGCTCGTCGAACATGAATTTTGGATCCCTTTTTACTTCATGTTTTTAGCAAATTCCTAGACCCTGAAAATAAAATGATTATCGTCTTGTGGTTTTTTGGCAGGGTAATCGAATTCTGGACATGATGTCGGCAGGGTGGACAGATGAGAAGCACATGCTTTATATAAGCTCCATGGAGGCTTCTTTCGTCGAGCAACTCTACAACCACGAACGCATTGCGAATCAGAACGATTCAATTGGCAATGGGTTCAACGTTCTCCAGGGTGGAGTGTGGGAGAAACTCAAATTTGGGTGGACCAATGCTTGTGCTCGAATTGGGAACAAGTACTACCTTCCTGGAAGCCCCTGGAGTCAGCATTTTAGGCCGCGTGATTGCAGTAGCAATGCACGAGGTGATGGAGCAGAAGCTTTAGTGCGTGATCATGAATCGGGTATTCAGACTATCCGAGGGAGGACCCTGTTGTCGCATGGAAGGGAATGGGAGGCTTGTATAGGAGAAAACCATCTTCATGAAAGTACAGGTGGCTAACTCAATTATCTTAGTTCATTCTGACAAATGCTCAAAGTTCTGCAGTCGGTTGTCTCATCATCTTCACTGACATCACTGCTCAGATATAAGGTGTTCCAAATAGCCATGCATTTGGTAGGTTATAATTTCATGCAGTCCATCTAGAGTAGCTTTCCGTGGCTCTTCCTGGGATTCAACACCTGGTGCATCTAATACATACTTTTTTTTATCATTAACCGAGTTTATGGAGAGACATGATTAACAACAAATCAATTGTACTTAAGCTCCAAGATCATGTATGTTTTTTTTTAAATATATCTATGGTAGACATAAGCCCATCGCTCTTGCCAACTGAGCAAGACTCAGTTCTCTGACAGTTAGATATTGATGCTTGGATTCTGCTAACGATGTTTCAAAGCAACATCCTGCATTGAGCTTAATTTCTGATGCCCCTTTTCTCTCTTCAGAGGTCTCTGATCAGAATTTTGTTGACGATGAAGTGGAAGTTGATGCAGAATCAAGTAAAGCACGCAAGAAAAGGAGATTAAGCAGTACTTCAACTACTGTACCGAATGATCAAGTAAACTCACACGGTTAATTAGCTTTGTCTGTTGCAAGTGTTGAGATTAAGGGCAACAACACACTCAAAGAATCAGGATATCAATGGCATTGACCCTAGTGTTCTATATTTGCAGGTTGTTCCATCTGAAAATTTGTTTGGTGCCACAAAAGCTGTTGGAAGCAAAGATGCTCCGAAGTAAAGCATGGAAGAGTATAGTTATGAGCGATTGTGCGCTCAATGGGCACTGGACGAGTTAGTGTTGGCGATTTAGCAGATTAGTTTCTCGTTATGTATGTCTATTTTGCTGTTTTCATCAGTAGTGCAGACGTGTAGTTCACACACTGGTCTCTCACTGCCCTGGCAGAAGAATAATAGGCTCACTACTTGGTAGATGCATTGTTTCATCTTATGGATGTAATCATGTAATGCTTTTTTATGTTGCTGTGTTCTGGCAACTGCTATTTGCAATGTGAATGAAATGTTCGTGTTTGCCACAAAATGAGAATGGTTCCAAACCATTCCTTTTTAGCACAATTCCATGTTTGTTACACACATGTGACATGGTATTAAAAGACGAATGGCTTTTGCAGAATGACCTAAAAAAATATAGAATGATCATGTGTAATTGTGACCGTGTCAAGGGCTTCCACGGAGGAGAAGCGATTGACACACTGTGCCTTCACCCTCGGCGTCAACCGTATCGCCCGCGCCACTGTGGCGACACCGTCCTCAGAGGATGGGAAGCATGATCTGATGATGATATCTGTGCGCGTCCTGACAATAATATCATACTCTGTAGTCTGTCTAACATCATTTCTCAAGACGTGAGCAATCAAAAGATGGCTCTACAAAGCTGTTGATGTCGGCATCCAGGAAGGGAGGGCAACAGGTGGACGATCTTCTCAACATGAAGCAACAAGAAGCATTCTGAAGTGTTTACAGAACACAGCTGCTCCTATACCATCTGGGAACGGGACTGCTTGTCACGTCCCTTGGCCGTCGACGAGGGAATCGTCGTGGCGTGAGACCTCAACTCTCAAAGTAGGTAAATATTTCGTTGCCCTGGCGAGGATTGCCGTGATGTGAGACGAAGGCTCGAGGAAGAAGCCACAGGAAGGGGAAAACTGGATTTCAATTCAATTGCTCAATCCTTGCTCCGTATAGGATATTGGTTTTGTAAGCCCTTTCTTACTCACACTGACATCTGGGTCCCATCCAGTCATTACATTATTGTCCCCTGGAAAAATTGCTTGTCCCCAAGCATAGCATAGTCTTTGAGGTTGTATTCATAAAAACAATTCCCATAATTCCAAGATCCTATTGCACATTACCTCCTATACCACTGAATCATGTCGTAGGCTCATTAGATAAAATGGGATGTTTCCTGCAAATGGCTTGCAATCCAATACCCAACATGCAAACCTATGTAATGACGATCTGATTGCCTCCCGATCTTGTATCTGATGCTTTTTCATTGCTTCTATAAACCTCGCAAGGATGACAAATTCAATGTGTAACTTTGCAAGTGTGAGCAGATGGTTTAAACATCTATTCCACGCACCAAAACTTCCAAGTGTCTTGATATGCTTCTGGAGTCGAGCAGCAACACTATGCAATAACCGGGATGTTCGGTATTCGAATGCATCCAGCTGGAAGTTAGGGTCCTGTATGTTGAAGTATAAGTGAATTATCCACCTTTCCTCATCAGTTTAAGTTTTGGGGTGAATTGGTTGGTGCATGTAACTTAATATGGTATCAGAGCCAAGAGGTCTCGAGTTCAAGACCCGGTTGGCGCAATTAAAAAATAATAATTGCAGCCCACTTCTGTTCCACGTTCTAGGCCTGAGGGAGCCTACTCGTGAGGGGGAGTGTTGAAGTATAAGTGAATTGCGCCCACCTTTCCTCATCAGTTTAAACTTTTGGGTGAACTGGCTGGTGCATGCAACTCAATATAATATCAGAGCCAAGAGGTCCCGAGTTCAAGACCCGATTGACGCAATTAAAAAAATAATTGCAGTCCACTTCTATTCCACGTCCTAAGCCTAAAGGAGCTTATACGTGAGGGGGAGTGTTGAAGTATAAGTGAATTATCCATCTTTCCTCATCAGTTTAAGCTTTGGGGTGAATTGGTTGGTGCATGCAACTTAATACTGTAGATGATCTTTCAAACTCATGTTCTGAGCCAAGAGGTCCCGAGTTCAAGACCCGATTGACGCAATTAAAAAAATAATTGCAGTCCACTTCTATTCCACGTCCTAAGCCTAAGGGAGCTTATACGTGAGGGGGAGTGTTGAAGTATAAGTGAATTATCCATTTTTCCTCATCAGTTTAAGCTTTGGGGTGAATTAGTTGGTGCATGCAACTTAATACTGTAGATGATCTTTCAAACTCATGTTCTGAATAAACTTTGAGAGTTCCTTCAAGAACACCGGGCATAATATATCCACACAACCTTGTTTACTAGCTTTCAAGCAAGTTACTGCAGTAGTTGGTTCCTGGTTGCTTGATTCCTTTTTCCTGATAGATTCACCATCAGTTAAAGTTGATGAACTATCAGCTCGTGATCCTCTGAGCATATAGCTCATTTTCCAGAAGGCCACTTGGTCTATCGTAATGACATTATTTGCATAAAAGAACATCTCTTCATAAGGGTCATCAAGAATACCATCATAAAGTCAGGAATCAAGACACTGAAGATAAGGTAACAAGCTTCCAGCAAATATCACTAGCAGCATCTGATATGGTTCACCCTCGCCATCTTCCACAAGACAGAATTCATTTAACTTCTTAGAAAGATTGTTCACAATATGAACTGCCACTTCACTAGATGTCATGTTTGCACCAGAATTCCAAAATCCATCAGGCACAACTCCATGCACAACTTGATACAAATGTTCTGCTCCAGAACATAAACTTGACATAGAATCAGTCAACCCCAGAAGAGTTATAGTCTGACCCACTGAAAGAAACAACTGGTCCTCCTCCTTGAGAGTTGCTTCACGGAGCCTCGTAAGCCAAGAACGGACTGAACTAGCAAAAGCATTCAGCGTTGGAGTTTCGCGATCGCACGACCCAACCTTCCCAACAAAGAGCTCCACTTGCTTCAAGCATGTCGCAGCAAACAGGAAAGGCTTCAGCATGGATTTGAGGTTCGTCGGTGACAGATGCAACATATACATCCCCGCTTTCTCGCAGTACCCCTGCACATTCCTGTTCCAGTAGAGAAATGCCGTGTCGAAACCTTGGAGCACTTGGAAGACACTTTTTACCAACTCATGTTCTTCTATCCTCAATTCCGGCACCGACGTCGCGTGAGGAAGGCCCTTGGAGACGCTAAGCTGAAGCTTATTTATGAAGCTCTTGGCAACGTCAGTCTCCAGCGATTCTACGGTTTGCTGAGAAAGAACGCCATTTCTCTTCTGCTCGACATCTCTACCACCCAGGTCTTCTCTCAGCCATACCAATTGCCACAACAAGTCGTTGGGTGAGTCAAGGCCACGCGGTGTCTCATCCCACACCACGTCCTTGACAAGCAATTCGTCGAACACCTTGAGGTCAACACACTCCGATGCCTCCGACACCCTGAATGTCACCTCCTCAGCTGCATCCTTGTCAAGCATACCCTCACATATATGGTCTGCAGTGTCCATGTCGAGCTCCAGGAACAACGATAAATTGCCTACTTGGGTGATCACCTCTTCGGCATGCTCCTCGTTGCTTCCAAAATCTCGGCCGCCAGCGATCCCAGCCACCGCTGTAGCTGTCAACTCCATTTGCTTCACCATCTCCGCCTCGTCGCTCCAGTCGCACAGAGGCAGGGGTGCGTCTGCCCGAATACGTTAGCCGCCCCCTTTTCCCCTTCCGCCGCCGCCCGCAGAGTGGTCAGCGGCGACGCGCGTGGCCCAGACGCGAAGTTCCTCCTCCTCAACGTCGACACTATGGTCAAGTCCGAGGAGCGCGATGCGGTGGCACTCCGACGACGCGTCCGCTACCGCGAAGTCGAGGAGCTCCTCGAAGCAGCTCAGCATAAGTTGGGATCGAGTACTAACGGGGGCGTCGTCGGAGGACAACTTGGCTTTCGGTCGGTCTGTGAGGCGATGGTTGAAGTGGAGGATCCTGGGCGGACCTTCTCCGTCCACCTCCTTCAGCAGCGTGATCTTAGGATCCCGCTCGGCTTGCACTGCACATAGCATCGCGGCCACCGTGATGTGCGACCACAGCGTCAGCCCGCACGGCAGCTCCACCGCCCGCCCCCACTCTCGGAACTCATCGCCGCTGGGAATGATCGAGTGCAGGCACTTGCTCCTCTCCTGCATGGTTAGACACTCTCTCAAACGCGAAGTGAGGCTAAGGATCGAGAGCTCTGATACCAACTGTCACGTCCCTTGGCCGTCGATGAGGGAATCGCCGTGGCGTGAGACCTCAACTCTCGAAGTAGGTAAATATCTTGTTGCCCTGGCGAGGATTGCTGTGACGTGAGACGAAGGCTCGAGGATGAAGCGCAGGAAGGGGAAAACTGGATTTCAATTCAATTGCTCAATCCTTGCTCCGTATAGGATGTTGGCTTTTAAGCCCCTTCCTACTCACACTGACATCTCGGTCCCACCCAGTCAGTACACTGCTACGGTGACAATATCGTCTGTTAGTTGCTATTTCCAATTTCTAGGTTTACTTAGCCAATTTCCCTCCTCCTCCTCGTGTAATTCTATTTCAGAAGATTGTACTTCCGAGGATTCTGTTTATCTATCCCTCTTGAATCAAAGGTAGTGCTCCTCCCATTCTTTCAAAAAAAAAAAAAATCAAACGACTGCCTTTTCATGAAGAAATTTCAAACTACTTCTGATGTATAAGTATAATTTTTTTTGAAAATTTCTTACATATACATACCAAAGTACTTACTTACCTGAAGTCCTTAATTTCTGAGCCAGTTAAGTCTTGATTTTGTAATTTTTATCACTGATCCCCTGTTACTGTTAGTATGGTATGCTTACTAGCTAAGAAATTCATCGACCACTTCAAGGGTTTATTTGGAACACATGAATTTCACAAATATTCTATAGGATTTTTGTTGGAATTCTATCAGAAGCCGAAAAAAATTCTCACGGGATTTACTCCAAAAATCCTCTCTTTTGCTGTTTACTCCTCTCCCTTTCCCTATATAACAGGACGACCCAAAACAACGAACAGATGGTTCCCGCCTCTCAAAGAGCATGACCCCACGCACAAAATTTGAAATCTCGTTTTCGGATGACATCTCGGAGGTGACCGAAATCCGAAATCTCGTCGAGATTTTTGAATTTCGGACAAATCCCGCAAAAAATACAAAAACAAAAAAATCAAATCCGTTTTTGTGCACCGAGAAAACCAAAATTTCGGTTGGAATTCCCGAAATCTCGGCGAGATTTCAGTGAATTTGCATCGAGCGAAAAATAGCACAAATGACGTCGATTTTTTTTGAACTTTTTTGTGGAGGTTCTTGACATAACGGTTATATTCCCATAAAAATCTTATATGATTATCAAGTCTGAGGAATTTATTAAAAATTATAATATTGCTACTGTCCTAATAAAACGCTGACCGACAAGTTTGAACTGAATGAAAAATGGAACAAACTATGTTATAAAATTTTGAAATTTTTTATGCATGGTTATTATGCATTATTAATGTTATTGTAAAATTTTCAGATGATGATCAAGCTTCATAAATTTTTAAAAATTTGTACAGTGCTAGCCTTATCGGCAAACTTCAACCAAATGAAAAATAGTTAAAACCACGTTAGAAAATTTTGAATTTTTTTTGGATGGTCACGACGTATCATTAATGTTTCTATAAAATTTTTATATGATGATAAAGCTTCAAGAATGTTCAAAAAATATGACAGTGCTACGTCCTGATAAAAGCCTAATGATCAATACATTGATTTGCTTTAGCAATAAAAAATGATTTAGAATTTTTAAAAATTTTAGAGAAGGGTTATAAGAAAATGCTTAAGATCTCATAAATTTTTTGAATTATGATCACATTTTAGTGAATTTATAAAATTCTTACAATGCCACCGTACCATTTATGTTCTTTCTGTTTTTATTTTTGAAATATAACAAATAAAGTTCAATGTTTACGTAGATTTGATTGAGCAAACAAAAAAAGTTAATTTTTTTAAAGATTTTATAGAATAGTACAGAGGCAATTCTTAATCTCTCATAAAAAATTTGGATCATGATCACACTCGAGAAAATTTATAAAATTCTGACAAAGTTAGTGTCCCAATTATGTTCATTCTGTTTTTGATTTTTTAAAGATAAAAAATGAAGCTCAATTATTTTGAAATTTTTTGTGTACGATCCTACACTACTAAAGATAGTACCATAAATTTTTCAGATCATGATCAAATTTGTACAATTTTATAAAATTCAACAGTATTTCTGTCAAAATTTTAAAACGTAAAACTCGGGTTTTCAACAAATGTTTATGAAAGATAACTTTCTTAAGGTTATTAGACCAAATCTAGTCAAATCCAGCCATAAAAGTCAAAAACCAGTAAAAATGTAGCAATTTAAAAAAAATTGAATTTTTTTACCGGCCGGCGATTTCAGCGGGATTTGAACCTTGCCCGCACGCTACCAAAATCTCCCCAAATTCATCGAAATGCCAAACTTCCTATGGGAGGTGCACTGCAGAGCTCTGCGGACACGGCATGGAGGCAATGTCGGGGGGTGCAGACTGCTCTCCTTGACATGTATGCTAAGGCTGGCTGGATTGATTTGTCGAGAAGAATGTTTTAACGGCATTGTTAGGGTTAGATGCACGGTATAATAATAGAGACAGAGATTTAACGTAAAAAAACTCTTGTGGGAAAAAATCACAGGAAACAATCTACTATAATGCTTCAAGATTACAAGTACAGGGGTTGGCTTATATAGCCAAAGAGTCCTAGTTATAGAAGACTTGACTCCTAACAAACTATAGATAGAACCAATAGATATGGTAGTTAGAAATATTGAGTTATCTCCAACAAACCTCCCCTTAACTCAAAATCTATAACAAAATTATTTCCAGAAAAACCCTGAAAGGTAATTAAGAACAAAGAATACAAGTGCGTTAAAAGTTGAAATGACTGTTGAACGAGGAAGACTGGAACAGTCAAGCCAAACACTTGTAGTGCGAAAAACCACAAAGGGTATGAAAGACTAGAACAGTCTTATCCAAATACTTCTGATGAAGCGAGATTGACCAAACCATCAGTAGGTCGAGAGAAAGACTGGAACAATCAATCCAACACAGCTATAACAAAGCAGACGAAGAATCTGGGTCTTCAATGATTCATAACCCCAGTAAAATCTGAGTCTGTGCAACTGACCTTCTGAAACAAACGCTCAATCATTAAATAGCATAAACCAAGACATCACCTGAGGTGCTGGATAGATAGTGAAGAACTCATATCACGAACTTTTGGAATGCTCCATCTGGAACATAAAATTCAGCAAACTGCCTATTGAAAATCCATAATATAGTTGAAATTGCTCCTGAAAAAATACCAAGATGAAGAAAAAATATCGTGCTGCCCGTGGAGTAAATTGCAGTAGACCCCTCATATCGAGCAAAGACAACAAAAAGAACGTTGTAGTATCCATGCAGAAGAAAACTCCTTGCACTTCAATACTTCATCTGAAAATGACATTGGAGTAAAAACCTTCACTAGAAAAACTCCGAAGTGTATAATGCAAACATCAGGGTGTCATCCAATTCCAAGTGAATATGGACAACGTATTCAAATGGTGAATAAACACTAAGATAATGGTAATGAAACACCAAATTCCAATAAACGGTGATGAAACACCAAATGCAGTTGTCTCCTCAACTGATATTATTTTTCTCTCTCTCCAAAATTGACGATGAAACGTCGAATAAATCGCCGATGATAAATCCCGCCAATGGATGTATGCGAAGCAGACTGGGCATCTTTTAGATTGCTCATGATGTTTCCATACTCGTTCTCAATTTGTGACAGGATGATTGGGCCTCCCTGACCAGCGAACAGGTGTTGCTTCCTTGAGCTTTTTGACTATTAGCGTGGTGAAGATCTCCATCTCACGCTCAAAAGGTTCATTGTGCATCCTGAACTGCATGCCGGGGATACACGCAGGAAAACAAGAAAAGCTCCGGCAGCTGCGCAAGCAAGAAAGAAGTCATCACGAGCAAAATCAAACTGCAACAAAAACAATCTGTCGTGCGCTGCCCGCGGTGGAACGGGCTTCACGTGATCGACACGAGGGCTGGACGGGCTCGGCCACAAGCGGCGACTACAAGATGGAAATCCCGGTACGCTCCATCAATCGCGAACAACACGAAGAAGTTGGATTGATAAATCCTAGCTCTGATACCATTTGTTAGGGTTAGATACACGACATAATAATAGAGACAGGGATTTAACGTAAAAAAACCCTTGCGAAAAAAACTCACAGGAAACAATCCATTATAATGCTTCAAGATTACAAGTACAAGAAGTTAGCTTATATAGCTAAAAAGTTCTAGTTGTAGAAGACTTGATTTCTAACAAACTATGAATAGAACCAATAGATATGGTAGTTAGAGATATTGAGTTACTCCAACAGGCATGACACAGAGACTTGATTTCTTGGAACGCGATGATCTCAGGGTATTCTCTGAATGGGTGTTTCCGAGAAGCTGTTGAGGCAATGATCATCCTCGTGAAGCTTGGAAAGTCGTCGTCGTCGTCATCATCTCAACGAGGCGTCGTCTCTTTTCTACTACCAGAACTCGGCGTGTGAAGCTTTGCTGCCGTGCGACACATGGAGAAAAAGAGTTACTGAAGCCGTTTTGGTTTTGGATTGCATCATGAAGCTGCTGTTCTACAACCGAGGCGGAGAGCATTACGAGGCAACGAGATATTCGTGGCTGAAAGATCAAGAGTTAATATCAAGATGTGGCAAGCTATCATAGGAAACAAATCAAAAAGCAAGGGGAAGGATCGTGAAGCACCAAACAATCATAAGAGGAAGTACACTTATGGTACACTAAATTTAACGTAATCCAATAGATCTAATTTCTACTCCCTCTATCCCTGAAAGTAAGGGAGAGAAGCGTTCAAATTGTGTCCTCCAATATTAGGAATTGAGAGCTCTCCCCCCTTAAATTGTGTTCTCAAATTGTGCTCATGCATGCAGATGCACGCAGATACATGCGACCACACATATTCCAAAACAAAAACGCGGCAGGTCATTCCCTATAATCGCGGTTAATTAATGCATGCATATTGCCAATTAATAGAGACACAGTATTAAATAGGGGCATTAGAGTCTTTTGGCAGAAACTGTAATCTGTTCTAAAATTTCTTCTATCCCTTACTTTCTAGGACGGAGGGAGTACTATCTATTATATACTATCAGTACTAGTATAGTGCCAGTGCTAACGCTACGACGGCAGTACATCCGCTTATCAATTAAATAAGAAGATAAGTATGAATATAACATTTAATAATAAATAATTTTGTGATCACATTGTACGTACTACATATTTAGAAGGAGAGCGAATCAAACAAGTAAATAAACAGGGAGGATCTGCATGCAATGAAATCAGACTTTAATTGCCAAAATTGTATGTACTGCATATTTGGAAGGAGAGCGAATCAAACAAGGAAATAAACAGTGAGGATCCGCATGCAAGGAAATCAGACTTGAATTTTTTATTGTCATGACCTCGTGATCGTATTTTTTTTCCGAATATGACATTTCTCGATATTTTTTTACGGGTCTAGCCCCATATAGCCTAATTTCAGCATACGGAGAGCGCTGAATTTTTTTTCATTTTTTTATCCACGGAACCAGCGGTTTGTGAGTGCTGCTTAATTTTTTTTTCAATTTTTTCTCGCGGAACCAGCGGCCGGCGAGCGCTGTTTAATTTTTATCTTTTTTTCCTGCGAATCCAGTGGTCGGCGAGCACAGTTTATTTTTCCATTTTTTTCTCGGAATTATTTAGTGGATGGGCACCGCTTGAATTTTTTTTCATTTTTTCTCCCATGCTTGAATCTTTGAGTAGCCACTGAACATTTTTTTTGCCAAAATTAACAAGAGGACAAACACCGTTTGATTGTTTTTTATTATTTTTTGGGAATTTTTTACTGTATTGGCATTATCGTTATAATTTTTTTTCCGAATTAGACTCTCGCGGCGATGAATTTGCGATTGTAGCCTCGAGCCACAAAAATTTAGCGGAGCGGTGGCACGGTATTATTTACCAGCGCCCAGGCTCGAATTTTTTACTATATTAGTATCATCGTTATAATTTTTTCTGAATCAGGCTCTCAGGCAATGAATTTGCGATTGTAGCCTTGAGACAGAAAAAATCAGCAGAGAGGTGCTAGATTTTTTTTCCCGTGGTCGAGAAGCACTGTAATTTTTTTTCCCACGCTCGAAATTTTCCAGCGGCCGGGCAGAGATTGGTTTTTATTTTTTTCCGTTGGATAATTTCGGACGTGGGAAAAAAATTTCATCACCTCTCCGTTGATTTTTTTCGGTTCGAGGTTACAATCGCAAATTCATCGCCGCGAGAGCCTGATTCGAAAAAATAATACCGCATTGCCTCGTCTCCCGGTTTCCTTTTCCCAGCACGTAATGTATGGTCCTTTTCTTTTCCAGGACGTTTGTTTCCTTTTCTTTGATTTCAGGACGTCTGTTTCCTTTTCCTTGATGATACTAGAGGTCGGGGGGTCTGTTATAGGCCACAGGGATGATTAGATACACTAAATAATGATCATCGAATGTGTGTGAGTAAAGCTGAGGAAAGATCTGAGAGGTTAATTTTGATGGAGGCAAGTTTCTGGGGACGTTTCGCTGGGTGCACGAATGTTGGGCCATCTCTAGTGGGATGTATTATTTGGGTGAACGTAGAAAAGAATGTTTGCGTGCATTATAAAGAGGTATAGATTCAAAATAACATATCGTTGTTATGATATTTCGTACGATTTTACTACGTTCTATTAATACAATTTTTACTATCGATGTATACGATTTTACTGTCTAGTATGTCGTTTACTAACACGTATTCGACATTTTACTATTATATATTTATTTTACGATCAATATCGATAACCTCATAAAATATCGTGGGTTGTTTTTGGGCCTACGCTAGCGACACGTGGTAGCATCACGGCGATACGGCTCACGCGTAGAATAGGCAGCACTGCGCGCACACGTAGAATAACGCTACCCCCCATATATATATATATATATATATATGTCAACATATCCAGTGAAAACCTCTCTTACCGTGAAAACTCCGTGAAATCACGTGTATAAGTTTTCAAAAATTACCATACATAGGGGAGGTGAGCTTCTACAATCCTACAAAATTTGAAAACCAAATTCAATTGCATTGGAAAAATATGAAAAAGACAAACAACAATATGAATAATATTGAAAAGTGAAAAATCACTATTCAAGCTGAATTTGTCTTTTTCATATCTTTCAAATACGATTGAGTTTGGTTTTCAAATTTTGCGGATTGTAGAAGCTCACCTCCCCTAAGTATAGTAATTTTTTTGAGTATTTTTGAAAAATTGTACACGTAAGTTTTTCGGAGTTTTTACGTGTCGGCGTTTTCGAGCGCCGGCAAGTAAATTTGTAAGTCTAAGGGGTCGCGCGTTCCACTCCCTGAATGGTTAGACTCGAGAGTCCAAGATGTATACTGGTTCGGGCTGAAAGTCCCTACTCCAGTTCGGATGGCGGTATTGTATTGCTTTGCACAACGTTTTATAGATGAGGGCGCTAAATTACTTAATCTCCTCGTGTTCTCATGTGTTCGTCCCTCTAGAATCGTTAGTCCTGCCTCCTTTTATACAGAAGGAAGGGGCAGGTTACATCGAGAGTCGGGGGAAGGGCGAGGCGACCTATGCTAGGAGCTCTGGTCCTTCGTCCTGTGGACTGGTCGCCACGTTTTGCCCATCTTTGGGTCGGTAGCCTTGGTGGTCAGGGAGGTTAGGTATTCCCCGGGAAATAGCGTACTTGCCCTCTGTGATCCTTACGAATGCTGACGTTGCGGTGTGTGACGTTGGCGCTGCCTCGGGAGGGAGCGTGCGTTAAATCTTGTCTGCGGCGGTTGATGGGTGGAAGCTTTGACTTGAGCAGTCACCAAACCTTCTAGGGAAGGAGCCACCTGCCCTTGTATAGTCACTTCGATTGACCTTGTTCGCGGGGTACGTGGCGGTAGGCTGATGAGGGCCCCGACACGCGGCCCTCGGCGTCTGTCACCTTGGTTCGGTCGGTCGGAGATCCCGCCCGCCAAGGGATCGGGGCGCCGTCCGGTCGGTCGGAGATCCGTCCCGCCAAGAAGTCGGGGCGCTGTCCGTCGGAGTCGGAGATCTGCCCGCCAAAGGCGGGAGCGCCGTCCGGTCGGTCGGAGATGCCACCCGCCAAAGGGGGTCGGGAGCGCTGTCCGTCGGATTCGCTTCCCGGCGGTCGGGAGCGGATGTCTTGTGTGGTCTCGCAGCGATTCGATCGGTGGCGGGCGGCGCGCGCTGTTGGTGGAGATATGCTTGAGGCCGGCGCTCGTCGCCGGGCCGTTAGGTACCCTGTTATTAGTATTCGTCGAGCCCCCCGAACTCCCGGCGATTTCGGATTGGTTGGGGTTGAACTTGGATGAGTGGTGGCGGGCACGGTCGGTCGGTCGGCCGATCGAGTTAAGCGATTTCGTCGGTGTACCCGACGGATCCGGCGGCTGCCACGGAGCTTGGTCGGGTCATTTGAACTGTCGGAGGCTTTTAATCGCCTCGTTAAGCTTGCCGAGCATGGCTTGGTGTGCCCCGCCTGCTCGCCTTCTTGAGCGCCGGGTTACAGTGCGGGGCGCTTCGTTTCGCGCCGCATTTACTCGAGACGCTTGATCTCCTTCATCCGGCTATATAAGGGCTTGCTAGGCGATGGACCCTTAGACCAAAATCCTCCTTTTGATCCTTGAAATGGAGGCATCCTTTAGTCTTCACTTTGGTGATGATGCCGCGGTGAAGAAGAAGATCCTTTGGCGAGCTTTGGTGAGTACGACCGAGCGATGGTCGAGCTCGGGAGGAAGAAGGCTGCGGCTTGTGATGTAGTTCTTTGTCGGCGTCTTGCTTGAGGTCATTCCGAGGCTTAAGGTGGTAAGGAGGCCCTTCTTGAGGCGATGGTGCGGCGCGCGCCGTTGTCGATCTTGACGCGTCGATGTCGGCTGAGCAGCGATGGCGCATGCCATTCCGTGGCTATGTCGGCGGCCTCGTCGGCCGGGTAGGAGCCTACCAAAGGTAGTCGTCTCCAACGACCTCGGTCCGCCGACCCCAAGGTCTGTCCGTCGACCGAGCAAGGAAGGGCCTACCAGCAGGTCACGTCCAACGACCTCAGGTCCACCGATCCAAGATCTGTCCCGTCGACCAGGCAAGGAAGGGCCTACCGGAGTCACTTCCAACGACCTCAGGTCCACCGATCCAAGATCTGTCCCGTCGACCAGGCAAGGGCCTGCCGGAAGTTTGATGCGGATATGTTCCTGCCGTAGTGTAGGGTAGGTATCTTTTTTTGAGCTCGCCAGGTACCTTATGTAACGTTATGTAAAGTTTGAGTCTGCTGGCATATAATGAAATCTTCTTTTATGAAATGTCTTCGCGATGAGTTTGCTTTGATTTTAATCGTCGTGGATGACCGGGCCTTGATCGCGAGGGCGAGTGCTCTCTAATGTGAGGTTCGGGCGTCCGAGTTATGCTCGGCTTGAACGTCGGTGTCAGAGCTAGACGCCTCTGTGCCCTTGGTCGGCGGGGCGGCCGGATGCCTCTGTGAGGTTAGGTGTCCGAGTGCGACCCAATGCCTTTGTGAGGTTCGGGTGTCCGAGAGTGCTCGTTTAACGTCGAGGTTGGTGTCCGAGTGCCTTGGTTGGCGGGATGCCTCGTGCCGGTGTCAGAGTGCTCGTTTAACGTCGTAGCTAGGGTGCCTTGGTCGGCGGGGCGACCCAATGCCTCGTCGAGGTTCGGTGTCCTCTATGAGTGCTCGCGTTAACGTCGTAGCTAGACGATGCCTTGGTGGCGGGACGACCGGATGCCTCTGTGAGGTTCGGGTGTCCGAGTGCCTTGGTGGCGGGACGACCGGATGCCTCTGAGAGGTTCGTGTCCGAGTGCTCGTTTAAAGTCGTAGCTAGACGATGCCTTGGTCGGCGGGGCGACCCAATGCCTCTGTGAGGTTGGGTGTCCGAGTGCTCGTTTAACGTCGTAGCTGGGCGTGAGTGCTCGTTTACCGTCGTGGCGGGCGTGAGTGCTCGTTCTGCGTCGTAGGCTGGCGTGAGGCATCCTTCCTAGTCCTCGTCGGGCGAGGGTAGCTGCGAGAGGAATGGCCACCGTCTATCCCACATGTATACCCCATCCGCAGTGTGGGACTGGAGGGTGGCGGCGACGTTTACTGCGTTGGTTTGAGCGCCGTGCTCGTGGAGCTAATAGCGGGTAGTCCGAGTGGGTCTGGGAGGTCCGCCCAAGGGGACCCTTCCGAGCGGACGGTCCCAGTAGGGTGTCCTGCCCTGCTTTGTGGGGTGACCCATAAAAACCTTTCTTTACTCAATCCGTATGGACCTGTGGTCGTCCGCCAACCCAGAGCACGGTGGTGTCGCTCATTGATGAGCTCCCGGAGAGTGTGAAGTATGGTCTCGGGCGCGAGTAGAGGTGATTAGGCCGTCGGTAGACCTAACCGAGGGCCCACCGTGGGGCTCACCTCATACCGCCCCTTGCTCAAGTTTTTTTGGGCGGCCTTATACCCATCTGGTGGGGTAGGCCTTTTGAACCCGCACTTCTCGCTGGGCCCTGCGCAAGCCACAAAGCTTTTGCTGTCTTGGGGCGCGGCGGCCGATGGGCTTCTCGCGCGCCGAGCAACTGTTTGGCCTAAAGGCGGAGACCAAGAGGTTACGGACACGTTGTTCGGGCGGCGTCTTTATGGCTCTTGCCACCGACATGACAGGATTAAAGCGAAGTGGTATTGGAAACCGGAGTCACGGTGGCGCAATAGGCGAGGTGGACGCGACGCCGTTTGAGGGTGCTGCTCGGTCGGCGTCTGCTTGTCCTCTATAAATCGCCCGTTAGAGTGCTCCGGTAGTCACGCTTTCTTGCCTTCTTTGTCTCTCTCTCAAACAAGAAAAGCACCAGAGAGCCAAGGAAAAGAAAACCTAGCCTTTCTTTCTCACCTTCCATCGCCTCTTACGTGAAGATGTCGTGGCGGAGTGCTCCGCGCAAACGCGCGCGCTTCGGCTTGGTGAAGAAGGGCTTCCTCATGCCGCAGGACCTTTCCGGCTGGAGGGTGCCGACCGGGGCCGTCACCCCCGCGCCGCGGGGCGACGAGGTCGTGGTGCCCGCCTCGTTCTTCGAGCGCGGCTTTGGCCTGCCGCTGCACCCGTTCGTCCAGGGGCTGCTGTCTCACTACAAGGTGGAGGTGCACCATCTCAACCCCAATGGGGTCCTCCACATCGCCATCTTCATCACGCTGTGCGAGGCCTTCCTGGGGATCGAGCCGCACTGGGCGTTGTGGAGGCACTTCTTCCAGGCAAGGCTCTGGAAAGACAGGCCGTCGGACGCCGTGGCGCCCCTGGGTGGCCTGGCCCTCCAGCTTCGCCCCGGTCGGAGCACGGAGTACCTGGAGGTAAAACTGCCCTCGTCCAACAAGGGTGGCGTTACAATGGCTCTACGTTGAGCGTCGGCGACAGCGCCTCGCGTTCGCGGCGAGCTTCCCATGGCGGAGGAGCGGTGGAACTGGGCGCCAAAGAGAGAGAAGAACAAGCCGCCCCGATCGTGGAGCGGTCGAGGCTCAAAGGAGGCGGGGGCTCACCGGGGACGTCGTTGTGCGCGCCTTTATGGGGATGCGCGTGCAACCCCTTGTGCACAGGCCGCACCCCTTGTTCCGGTATGCGGGGCCGTCCGACCGGGCGAGGATGGCAGAGCCCGAGTTGGCCGCGTCTGAGGTGGAGGCCCGGGTGGCGGCTGTTACGGGTGGAAGTGCCACGGTGGCTACGGGTGGCCACCCGGAGCCATTCTCGGCGGCTCACCCGCCAAATCTGGTAAGTCGGTGAAATTTCTTTCTGCTTCTCTTTTCTTTGTCCCTAGCACTTGGTCCGACCGGCATTCCTGCATCCTCTTAGGGGCTCACGGGGATGTCTTCCCGGGCGCCGCTCCCGGGGGATAAGGAGGCGCGGGCGGTCGCCCGGCGAAGACTCAGCGGTCGACTCCTCCGCAAGAAGCGGAAGGAGGAAAGGAGGAAGAAGAAGCATAAGGAGCACGCGGCGGCGCTTGCACAAGCGAGATGTGTTGGAGTCCACCGTGGGGACAACCTCCATCGACAATGGCGGGGCGCCTCGACCATCCCTATGGTGGGTTTTTTCTCGACCGCCGATGGCGGCGGCGGCGTGGACCCGGCGAGGCGACACCACGGGCCCGTGGCGCGGATCCCAGCGGGGGTGATCTTGCGCTCGCGGTTGTCGCAGCGCCTCGGTGGAGGCGGCCGGGAAGCGACCACCGACTGCCCTTTGGCGGGGCGGCAAGAGGCGCGTGTGCCACGTACTCTTCGGCCTTTTAAGTGTTCCCTCTTTTCTTTTCTTTTCTTCTTATTGGAGCATTTTTGCGACAAAGCGCCGGCGACTCTTGAATCTTTGTAACGTCAGGCGCCTACACGGCGTGACCGTGGGCGTCTGCAGCCGCTCCGCAAATAGCAAATACAGCGATTTCGGCGACTCCGATCGGGTCGGTGGCGGCGAGGGCGCGATCGCCGAGGGCGGGGCCTCGCCGAGGTCGAGGCCAAGAAGAGCTCCGCCGCCTCGGGGACCCCACCGGACGACGTGATCGTCCTTTCGGAGGAAGAGACGACGGTGCCGCCGCGATCGTGCGATCGAGGCGGAGCTGGTGACGGAGGTGCTCGACCCTTTGTCCCAGGGGGAGGTGCCGACCGATGCCCTCAGGTGCAGGTCGCCGAGGGGGTTTCTGAAGGGTTGACCTCATCGCCCTTGCCCATGGTGCTTTGGGCGGCGGCGTCCCGCCCGAACGGGCGAACGAGGGCGTCTTTGCCGGCGTAGTCCCCGGTCGGGCGTCATGGGCGGTCGGAGGAGAGCGAGTGGGCGCCTTCCGGCAAGGCACGCTGACGCCGGCCGAGATAGGCGGATCCGTAAAGGTCGGCTCTCGCCCGAGTCTTCCACCGGGCGCTACCGCACGATGGTCGGGGAGTCCGGCCGATCGCCTGAGTAAGTCACCAAAAGCTCGACTTGTTGCACATTTTTGATAGTTCTTCCGTGGGACTAACGGGTGTCCACGCTTTTGCGACTTGCGGGCTCGCCGTGCGCCCGTGTTGAGCTCTGCGGCGCTCGGACGGTCGTGGCGGTGCGGTGGAGGAGTGCAATCAGTGCGCCTTGAGTGCGCCCTAGTCCAGAGGCCATGGACATCAGACGGTCGGAGGAGGTGGAGATCCGCCAGGGGCTTGAAGAGGCCACGAAGGCCCTTTATGATAAGCGCCTGGGAGCCAAGGTCTTGAGGGCGAAAGTGATGGAACTGGAGTCCTCTCTGACGGAGGTCACCGAGGCCAAGGATGCCGCCGTTGCCGCGGAAGGACATGCGCAGACGCAGCAACACGCTGCGGACCGAGCGAAACCAGGCTCGGGGATGCCGACCGAGTTCGTTCGAGCGGCGATCGCCGTAGGACTGGTGGCCGAGGACTTTATACGAGGTGCTCAAGAAGGAAGCTGGCAATCTGACCAACTCTGCGGCCGGTAAGTGTCTCAATTCTTCAATTAAGTGCGGGGTGCAACCCATGTGGCGAACTTATCCGAAATCGCCGCAATCTGCGCAGAGGCGCGAAGAATCTGGCGTCGCCGTGGAGGCGCAGAACGGCAGCAGATGCTCGCGACGTGGCGATCGTGGCCCGGGCGAGGCCAGCGGCGTTGAAGGTTGCGGCGACGGTCGGGCCAAGATGGGCGCCGAACTGAGGCCCTTCGCAAGGCGGTCGGGAAGTCTGCGATCGCATCCTTGAGCCGGCAGCCCGAGTGCCCTTGCCCGTCTTGGCCCGAGTGCGGACCGTCGTAGAGAGGCGGTGATCATCGGGCTGCGCTTGGAGCTTGCCGTCGGCCGATCAACACCGTCTCGCACTCTGACGGCATCGACCTCGCGGTGGTGAGCAACGGCGTGGCGAACCGGACCGACGAGGAGATTGACAGTTTGAGCTCTGGTCGAGCCGCGCGCCGGGAGATCGCCACCACATCCCGCCGCGAGTTGCCCTCCGAAGCTGAGACACCAACTCTCCGTCTCGCCATCGGTCGCCCACCAGGAAGAATAAAAATAGTTAGCTTTATCCTTTTTTAGATTGTAAAGACTGCTATGTAAACAATCTTGAATTTATCAAGTTCCAAAATCGCCTCGTCCTCTTTCGTATTTAGGGTGAGTGTTTGACCGACCATAGCCATAAGGACCGCAGGGGTCACTTATGCGTAGGTTGGGTCGTTTGGGAGGCGAGGTGGATTGGAGACTTGGCTATGCACGTTTAGGCGCACTTGTGAGGGATAGGAGTGTTCTAGACCGGCCAAGGATCTTTCCACTTGGGCACTTCCTTCTTCCGCGAAGTGCTACTTAGCAACCATAGCCCCTGGGGCGTAGGCCGTAACACTTGGGTCGAGAGGGTTACCGCTCGGGATGGACCTTATGACCAGTCGGGTCACGTGCCCTCATAAGCGCGTGGGATAGCCGAGTTCGTGCGGGGAGGAGTGTTCTCGCCGACCAAAGGTCACTCCACTCGGTACTTCCTTCTTCCGAAGTGTTAGCAACCATAGCCGCCGGGCGAGGTGTAGCACTTGGGTCGAAGGGTTACCGCCGGGAAGGACCTTGTGGTCGGTTGGGTCATCAACCCGCGCAAGCGCCGACCGGGAGCAGCCTGAACGGGGGCGCCGAAGGGCAGCCCCCGAGTCGTCGCATGGCGACCAGGTGCTCGGAAGGGAAAAAAGTAAAGAGCATGCTAGGAAGAGGAAAAGAGTTTAGGGATAGAATCGCCTTAACTTTTCTATATTCCATGCATTCGGAAGGATGCGGCCGTCGGCGTCCTTGAGTCGAAAGGTGCCAGGTCGGAGGATCTCCACGACGGTGAAGGGGCCTTCCCAGGGGGGCGACAGCTTGTGCTTATCCTTCTGGTTTGGACCCGCGCAGACCGTGTCGCCAAAGATCGAACGATCGCCTCGAACTCGACGGCTATGATAACGTCGCAGAGCTTGTTGATACCTGGCCGATCGCAGGATGACCACATCATGCGCCTCGTCGAGCTGGTCGACGGCGTCTTGTTGTGCGGCGAGCCCCCGAGCCTCCTCGAAGGCTTGTAATCTTGGGGCGCCATACTCCAGGTCTGTCGGTAAGACGGCTTCAGCACCGTATACCATGAAGAACGGTGTGAACCCGGTCGCCCGGGTCGGCGTGGTCCGCAGACTCCAGAGGACGGAGGGTAGCTCGGTCACCCACGCCCGCGAAGTGCTTGAGCCGATCAAGATCCGCGGCTTGGCCCTTGAAGGATCATGCCGCTTGCGCGCTCGACACGGCCGTTGGTCCGCGGATGGGCCACGGCGCCTAATCGACGCGGATGTTGAAGTCATCGCAGAACTCGAGGAACTCCTTCCCGTGAAATGCGTTCCGTTGTCGGTGATGATGGAGTTTGGGACTCGAACCAAAGACTATGTCGCGGAAGAAGATGGCCGCTTGTGCGACGTGGCGCTCACGACCGGCTTGACCTCTATCCATTTGGTGAACTTGTCCACCGCGACGAGCAAATGGGTAAAGCCCCCGGGCGCTTTCTTGAAAGGCCCGACCGGATCGAGTCCCCAGACTGCAAAAGGCCACGTGATGGGGATCGCCCGCAAGGCCCGAGGCGCGATGTGTGCATGCGGCAAAGAATTGGCATCCTTCGCAGTCGTCGATGTGCTCGGCGTCGGACATGGCGGTCGGCCAATAGAAACCTTGCCGAAAGGCCTTTCCCACAAGAGATCGGGGCGCAGCGTGGTGACCGCAAATTCCGCTGTGTATGTCGTCCAGCAGTTGTTTCCCTTGGTCGGCCAGATGCACTTTTGGAGGACCGGAGAACTCCTTTGTAAAGGTCTGGGCCGACCAGGACGAAAGACTTTGCCGGCCGGGCGAGGCGCCGGGCCTCGGTCGGGTCGGGGGGAAGTGACCCGTCCGTCAAACGATCTATGAAGGGCTTTCTCGAGTCGGACTCGGTCGCTAGCACGCTGCTGCTCGACCCGGCCAAGTCTACGCCCGACCGCGTGGCGGTCGGGCGGCCGTCTTAGGTAGGTCGGGGACCGTTCGCCACGTGCCCACCGGATGGAAGGCGCAGGAGGTCGCAGACGAAGATCCCGGCGGACCGGCTCTCTTGGAGGCCGATTGGCTAGGTAGTCGGCGCCGCTATTGTAGCGTCGGTAGCTATGGTGAAGCTCGAAGCCCTTGAACCGCTCGAGACCGCGCACTTCTCGGCGAAGACGCGCCATACGGCGTCTCGGGGCCCGCGGCCTTCATGACTTGGTCGATGACAAGCTTGGAGTCCCGTGGGCGTGGAGTCGGCGAGCACCGAGGTCGGCAGCGATCCGGAGACCGTTGACGAGGGCCTCGTACTCGGCGGCGTTGTTGGTGGCGTCAGCGCGCCTAATGGCGATCTTGGCTTTGTTCGGCGGGGAGATGATGATTTACTCCGCGCCCGCGCCATTCTTGTTGTAAGACCCATCGAAGTACATTGTCCAAAGTGCTCGGGTATTCGATCACCGGTGGTGCTCGGTTTCGTCCACTCGGCGACGGTCGGCTAGGGCTCGCGATTTGATCGCCGTCCGAGGGCGTATGTGATGTCGTGGCGGCGAGCTCGAGCGCCCACTTGGCTATCCTTCCCGAGGCGTCGCGGTTGCGGACGATCTCGCCGAAGCGGGACGTGGTCACCACGGTGATGGTGTGCCGATCGAAGTAGTGGACGAGCTTTCTCTTTGCAATGAGCACCGCGTGAGTAGCTTCTACACTGTGGTACCGAGCCTTGGACTCGGAAAGGACCTCGCTAATGAAGTAAAGCGCCGTTGTACCTTGAGTTCGCGGCCTTCTTCCGCCGCTTCCACCACGAGGGCCGCTACGACGACTTGGGTAGTGGCGGCGATGTAGAAAGCAGCGTTCACCCGTGCCGGGCGACCAGGATCGGAGGCGAGGACAGAAGGCCTTCAGCGGGAGGGCCTCTGAGCCTCCGGGTCCACCGGCGGTCGGATCTCTTGAGTAGCTCAGAGTGGCATTCGCCGCCGAGGCGAGACACGAACGGCTCAAAGCCGCCAGCATCCGGCCACCGGACCCCTTTGAGGTTGCCGATTGGGCCCATCCTTGCGATCGCCGATATCTTCTCTGGTTGGCCTCGATGCCTCGCCGGAGACAATGAAGCCAAGGAGCTTCCTTTGGGGACCCCAAGACGCATTTCTGGATTGAGCTTTATGCGGAACCGCCGAAGGTTCGCGAAGGTCTCTTCGTGTCGGGATAAGGTCGCCGGCCTTCTTGGTCTTTACGACAATATCGCCGACGACACCTCAACGTTACGGCCGATCCGGTCATTGAAGCACGCTTGCATACATCGGTGGTATGTAGCGCCCGCGTTTTTAGGCCGAACGGCATTGTAACGAAAGCGAATGAGCCGAACGGAGTAATGAAGGAAGTCGCGAAATGGTCGGACTCCTTTAGCGCAACCGGTGGTAGCCCGAGTAGGCATCCGAAAGAGAGGGACTCGCACCTGCGGTGGAGTCGATGACTTGGTCGATCGGGCAAAGGAACGAATCCTTGGGACACGCTTTGTTGAGACTCGTATAGTCAACGACATCCTCCATTGCCCATTTTTCTTTTTACAAGTGCAGGGTTGGCTAGCCACTCGGGGTGGCGCACCTCTTTACGAACCCCGCGGCGAAGTTTGGCGATCTCCTCCTATGATCCTGCGTCTCTCCTCGTCGAAGCGGCGCAGGCGTTGGGCGACCGGCTTTGAGCCTGGTCGGATGCTCAAGGAGTGCTCGGCGACTTCCCTTGGGATTCCTGGCATGTCGGAGGACCTCCATGCGAAGACGTCTTTGTTGGTGCGGAGGGAGTCGACGAGCGCGCTTTCCTATTTGGCGGGGAGCGTGGCTCCGATCCGCACGGTCTTGGTCGGATCACAGGGATCGACCGCGACCTCCTTCGTGTCCTCGGTAAACTTGAAGGATCCCGCCCCCGACTTGCTGGACTCAGGGGCGGATTCGGAGGCTTCCCTCTTGAGGTTGTCGAGCTCGGCAGACGCGATGACTGCCGAGGCAAGCTCACAACTGCTGCGCTCGCAGTTGTAGGCAAGCTGGAAAGATGATGCCACGGTGATGACTCCTCGTGGCCCGGGCATCTTCAGCTTGAGGTAGGCGTAGCTGGGGACCGCCATGAACTTGGCGTAACACGGCCTTCCCAGGATGGCATGGTAAGAACCGGGGAAATCCACGACCTCAAAAGTGAGGGTCTCGGTGCGGAAGTTTCCCGGCTCCCCAAAGGTAACGGGCAGGTCGATCTGCCCGAGTGGATGGGCCTGCTGGCCAGGAATGACGCCATGGAAAGGCGCCTTGCTGGGTCGGAGGGTTGAGCGCGGGACCCCCATAGCGTCGAGCGTCTCGACGTAGAGGATGTTGAGGCCGCTGCCTCCGTCCATCAGCACCTTTGAAAGGCGCTTCTTCCCCACGACGGGGCTGACCACCAGGGGGTATCTCCCCGGCTGTGGAACGTGGTCGGGGTGATCGGTCCGATCAAAGGTGATCGGGAACTCTGACCACCGGAGGTATTGGGGGACGCATGGCGCGACGGTGTGGACCTCGCGATAAGCGAGCTTGAGCCGACGCTTGTCGGCATAGCAGGCCGGTCCTCCAAAGATCATGAGGCAGCCGTCGGGTTCAGGGAACTCGTCGTCTGCCTTTTTCTCTGCGGCCGCGGGCCGCAGAGCTTCTTCCCCTTGCCACGCGGCGTTGTGGGGGACGCCGAGAGGTAACGCCTCGAGGACCTCGCAGCCCGGTGATTTGTGCTTGACGGAGAACCCGTGGTTTGGGCACGGGCCGTCCATCAACTTCTCGAAGTGGTCGGGCGCGACGGCCGGTCGCACTCTTTGCGCTTAGCGAGGCGGTCGGCGGTGGCGACCACTTGGGTCTCGCGGATCCGCTTCCGTGTCGCCTTGCTTGTCGGAGCGGTCGGAAGGGACCCGATGTGGGCGCCGGATTCTAGCCGGGCCTTTCCTCCTCAAAGATGGCCCCACACCTCCTCGCCGGGCGTGGTTGATGGCGATATCGAGGAGCTCCTTGGTAGTTCCGGGCTTGAGGCAACCTAGTTTGTGTACCAAGGCCTTGCAGAGGTGCCGATGAATGCTCCCACGACATCAATGTCGGAGATGTCGGGAGCTCGTTGCCTTCAAGGGAAAACCGCCGGATGTAGTCTGGAGGGTTTTCCCGGCTCGCCGCTTGCAGCCCTTCATGTCCTCAGAGTTTCGTGGCGCTTGTAAGTGCCCTGGAAGTTGCCGACGAAGAGGGCCTTCAAGTCGGTCCAGTTCCTGATGGTTTTGGCGGGCAAGTACTCGAGCCAGGCTCGGGCCGAGTCCACGAGGTAGATGGGAAGGTACTGGATGATGAAGAGGTCATCCGTTGCTCCTCCCGCCCAGCATGCGAGCCGGTAATCTTCGAGCCAGACACCTGGGTTTGTGGCCCCGGTGTATTTGGCAATGTTGGTAGGCGCCGAATCGGCGGGAAGTCCGCTGGCGGATCCCCGCGAACGCCGTGGTCCAGACCGCTGGGGCTCGGCCGCGGTGGTGGTGTCCGCCTCCGCACTTCGTGAATGGGCGGCCTCCTCCGCCATCTTTCTTCGCGCCTCAAGGGTAGCGCGAATGTCGTGAGGCATCACCGAGGCGCCGCGCACGGGTGCGTGAGGCCCGGTGTGGCTCGTGGTGCGGCGCCGCTGTGCGGACCCAACCGCCTCCGTCGGTGGTGCGGGCCGGTGGCCGAGGTGGCTCGAGCGATAGGAGCGGAGGCGTGCATGTCTTTGCGGCGGCGCCTACCACCCCGAAGGTTTTGATAAGTGGCCTTGGCCTCCGGTCGGTCGGCTCCGGAGGCCTCGGCAAGATTGCGGCCGCGCCACGCTTTTGGCTTGCATGGGGAAGAACCGAGGACCGTCGGACTCTTCCGCTGCTGGGGTGTGCTGACGCAGCGTCGCGTGCGCCGCCAGCACATGCGGGTCTCGAGCTCCTCCCGCTCCAGTTGGCTCGAGCCGGTCGAGCTCAGCTCTTCGCTCCTCCAACTCTTTCGCTGTTGTTGGAGCTCTGCGCGACTGGCCCGAAGGCTGCGCAAGACGCTGCACTGGTACTCCTCCTGCGCTGAGTCGCCGGATAGGAGGTCCCGTGGCCGCGGGGCCACAGGTCAATCGGCGGTGCCCGCCATGTTGCACTCGCGAGTGCCGCTGTGGCGTGGTACTCGCGTGTCGGGCTGAGTCATGGCTGGAAGAGTCTTCCAGCAGCTCGTGGATGGAGGCCGGCATGTAGCCAGCCATCGCCACAAGTTGCGAGCCTACGGGGGGTGACATGGTCACCTGCCCGGGCCTACGGGAGTTTTCGCCAGACGTGGCGGAGCACTCCTCGGGTTCCGCCGGGAGCTGCAGGGCGCTAAGCCGAGCTTAGCGGTCGCGGAGAGGACGCCTGTGCTCTCGTGGCGCTGTCCTCGGAGGCGGCGGGGACGAGCGTGAGCCCTCCTGCCGGGGTGACGGCGAAGTCGAGGGAGCCGAAGCGGATCCGGCTCCCCGGCGCAGTCATGCCGTCGCAGTGGGTGGATGCCATCAGGGAGACAAACGGAATCCGGAGATGGTGACGAAGACGCGCGAAGGCCCCCTACCTGGCGCGCCAACTGTCGGCGTTTTCGAGCGCCGGCAAGTAAATTTGTAAGTCTAAGGGGTCGCACGTTCCACTCCCTGAATGGTTAGACTCGAGAGTCCAAGATGTATACTGGTTCGGGCTGAAAGTCCCTACTCCAGTTCGGATGGCGGTATTGTATTGCTTTGCACAACGTTTTACAGATGAGGGCGCTAAATTACTTAATCTCCTCGTGTTCTCATGTGTTCGTCCCTCTAGAATCGTTAGTCCTGCCTCCTTTTATACAGAAGGAAGGGGCAGGTTACATCGAGTCGGGGAAGGCGAGGCGACCTATGCTAGGAGCTCGTCCTTCGTCCCGTGGATCGTCGCCACACGCCTTGCCCATGCTTGGGTCGGTAGCCTTGGTGGTCGGGAGGTTAGGTATTCCCGGAAATAGCGTACTTGCCCTCTGTGATCCTTACGAATCGCCGACGCTGCGGTGTGTGGCGTTGGCGCCGCCGGAGGAGCGTGCGTCAGATCTTGACTGCGATCGGGTTGATGGGGTGGAAGCTTTGACTTCAAAGATCACCAAACATTCTAGGAAGGAGCCACCGCCCTTGTATAGTCACTCCGATTGACCTTGTTCGCGGGGTACGTGGCGGTAGGCTGATGAGGGCCTCGACACGCGGCCCTCGGCGTCTGTCACCTTGGTTCGGTCGGTCGGGAGATCCCGCCCGCCAAGGGATCGGGGCGCCGTCCGGCCGGAGTCGGAGATCCCGCCCCGCCAAGGGGTCGGGGCGCTGTCGGTCGGATTCGCTTCCCCTGGCCGGTCGGGAGCGGATGTCTTGTGTGGTCTCGCAGGCGATTCGGTCGGTGGCGGGCCGGGCGTGGCCTGTTGGGCTGGAGATATGCTTGAGGCCACTGGCTCGTCGCTTCGGGCCGTTGGGGTACCCCTGTTATTAGTATTCGTCATTACGGTAAGAAATGTTTTCAATATATATATATATATACACACACACGTACGTATGTATGTATGCCATCACCTCAGCCATCTCCTCTTTTCCGGTAGGTCCCATCATTCAGCGACCACATGTTGGACAAGCCTAGCAGCCAACGCTGGGGGCAGGTTGACGACATGGGCACCTACACGTGCATCTGTAGCGTCGCTGCTGCGGCGATCCTAATCAGATTCTTAATCTTTATTAGTATAATGCCTTGTCTTTCGGTTTCCTTTTCCCAGCATGTAATATATGATCTTTTTCTTTTGTAGAACGTTTGTTTCCTTTTCCTTAATTCTAGGATATTTGTTTCCTTTTCCTTGAGATGATGCTGGAGGTGGGGGGAGATCTGTTGTGGACCACAGGGATGAGTTAGACACATTGAACAATGGCCATCGGATGTGGGTGCGTAAAGCTAAGGAAAGATCTGAGAGGTTAATTTTGATGGAGGCAAGTTTATGGGGACGTTTCGCTGGGTGCATGAAGGTTGGACCATCTCTAGTGGGGTGCATTATTTGGGGTGGACGTAGAAAAGAATGCTTAGGTGCATTATAAAGGGGTATAGATAATGCACCGGAAAAGAGTTCTTGTTATTGAGATAATAACAAAACTCATTACTTACTATATCTCTTATCTATATCATTTAGAGTAAGCAATAAAGTCAGTTTGTATAATAACCATATCTAAATGTTGTCTCTAGAGAAATAATAGAGCATTTTATTTGGGCATTTAACGCTAACTTCATCTCTGTGGCTATCGGTGAAACACTAACTTCAACACTACGAGCCGTTTGCTTCAGTTTTAACACCGGTTTTTAGCCGGGGATAACACCTAAGTTCTCATACGATGCTTGCTATTAAATAAGAGACGATTCTCTTCTCTTTTCTCACTCTTCTACATAAGATAAAATTGATGTGTACATTTTAAAAATAAACTGAAGTGATCTTATTGTATATCCTTAGAAACCATGCGCACAGTGGACAAGGTTATGGCCTTATGGCGTGCGGTGCACCTGGGGTTTGTCAACAACCGGAAGACCAACTGACCAATAAGTACTTCAAGCGTTTCCAGGTGGAGCTCGTGACGGTGCCGCCCATAGTGACCTTGTTCCAGAAGGTTGAGGAGCAGCAGAAGAAGGCGATGGAAGACGACCTCTTGGTGTTGGCCTAAGACGAGGTGTTCGGTGATTCAAAGCCAAGTCGGTCTTGGACTTTATCTCCATAAATCACAGCAAAGCCGGCGAACAGGTAGGCGTCTGCCGACTCGACGATCTTCGCGCAGAAGGTCGTGCTCACCTCGCCCCAGTACGTGCCGATGAACCACGGCAGCGTCTCCGGCACCGGCCCCTTGGCCGATGGCATCGTCGCCACCGCGTACCCACGACGAGGAAAAAACCCCCCTCAAATCAGAGGAGCAGGGTTCACAAAACCACTCGAAAACTGCGGTTTTCGTGCGTACCGCTGTGGTTCGAAATCAAAAACCGTTTGGTAAACCGGTTCATTCAAAAAAAATTAAAAATTAAAAAAAATTGAAAAAATTTATGCGCTCGGTTTTTCGTCAAAAACCGCTCACAAAAACCGTTTTGCGATGAACATCCAGTTGGCAGCGTTTTTTTGGAATTTTTCAAAAAAAAATTGATTTATTAACCCTTCGGTTTTTTACGGTTTTCGAGCGTTTTTGCGGTTTTCGTACTGCGAATTTCGAAATTCGATTTTGTGAACCCTGCAGAAGAGGAAAAGCTTCGGTGTACTGTGATTTTGGTGTAAATTACTACATGCACACGACCTCGATATTCTGGTAAGACTACCACAGAAATCTACCAGCAAACTACCAAGGGTTTAAATTCATGTACACGTGAAGTGTACTAGAGATTTGTACATCTATTAATTTCCGCAATTAGGTGATTTCAACTCGTATCGAATCCGTTCCATGATTCGACTCCATACTGAGCATTGACCTGCGCTCAAACCAGCAACTGTTCCAACACCAAAAGTGCGCCAACACTATCGTCCGCATCGTTTGGTGCCATGCTTGAGCGTCACTTATGTCATCTTCGTCGATAATCTTCTGCCACAGTCGATTATCATATTGCTTCTGTTGGAGGTGTATTATATTGCAATTCAGGCCGTTGTGCTTATTATTGACGGCATCCATGCGGGATTAATCATAGGTCATTTCTTCGACGATCCGTTATCCACTACGGGTTACTGCGTCAAGATCTGCACATATAGAGTTTAAGGTGGGTTGTAGGTATTTTCAACACCATTGAATTAATTTGGGCTATGTTTGATTGAGGAGATTTTGAGGGAAAAAAATCAATGTCAGTTAAAGAGACAACTGAATTTGGTGTTCAAACACCACTTAGATATGTTACAATTTTGGATTGCTTATGCGACCATTACGAAAGCAATGACAATATTAATTCTCAAGAATTTAATGACACCTTGATGATAGTTAGCACTAGCCACCATGCAGAAGATGGAAGCGATGACATCCATGACAGTTTCATCTCTCAAGGTGGAGATTCAGCTGGCACAATAGGAATTGGAAGCAGTTCAGGCCAAGGAGAAGGAATCCTGAGATAGAATGGTCGAGTTGCCCAAGATTATGCAAGATACAGGCTAGGAAGCTGATGAGGCTAAGCCCGTTGCTACAAAGGCACGAGATAGGGTCTGTTTGGGGGACTACGGCTAGGCTGTTAAATTGATTTTGGCTTGTTGAGCTGTAAAACAGCTATACTTGGTAGCGGTAGCTTTTATTGAGAGGCCGTTTGGCAAACTGGCTGTAAGTTGGGTGCTACAGCTGTAACTAGTGTTTAAATGACTGAAATAACCTTGAGAGTTATGAATGCTTGTTTATACGCCGATTTAACTTAAATATTTATCTTTTGGATTATATTTGTGAAAATATTAAGTGATGAATAGCTGAGCATTAGTTATATTTTATTTTTCATAATATTACATATATTTTATTTATTTTTCTTTATGAACCTTTTGTTTATTTTGTTCGATGCAAGTACATGATAACATACAAGACCATCAATTTCCCCTATATATATGCATAAATTTCAGTTGTCCAATCAGAACACAAACACCATCGTACTAATTAAGTGATGGATAACTGATCAATAGCCACAAAAGGTGCGATATTCACTGTCACATAACAAAACACATTCGTACTCTCTATCGCTAGCCACGAAAGGTGCAATATCCACTGTCATATAGCAAAACACATTTCTACTCTCTAATATTTATCAAGGAGTTAGCAATGAAATCACGAAGAGCATCCATATCCTTCTTTGGCACATTCTTCTTGTGGCTTACGAAGCGGATCTTTGGGGTAACAGGAAGACCAAGCGAAGCAGCATATGCAGCAATCTTCTCCGTAGAAAACCTGCTCAGATCAAACACCTCTTTGTCGCTCTGGAGGTACACTAACTTGAGATAGGTGACAAAAGCCCTTTTACCCAGTTGCTGCAGATTGGGAAACTTAACCAGCACTGATGCTATATTCTGCTCTAGCTCTGCCTTTGCCTAGAATAAAGCAAGTTGGACAATAAGTAGCAGATAAAATAAGAAATGCGCTAGTCACCAGATGAAGTAATTGTTCACTCTAGTATGCACTAGTTGAGCAATTCTATGGTAAAATCACCTGTCAATACTCCCTGTCACCAAACCTACGCTAGTCATTCTATTAGCTAATAGCTTAGCTCATAGTGAACTGATGTAGATCAACCTTTAAAAAATTGATCTCGCAATAAAGCACTAATTAACAGAAAAGCTTACTTCTAACCTTACGAATCTTTATAGGTATTTTACTTTCAGTTGCCTTCAATTTTTCAAGCATTCTTTCTTCCACCGGACAAACAAATATAAGAGCTCTTCCTGTCTTGTTGTAACGAGCTGTATGACCAACTCTATGGATGTACAGTGCAATGCTTTCTGGGCAATCAACTTACAAAAACAATAATAGGTTACATCATAAGATGTTCAAGCAAAATATAGAAGCTTACAGTGAAAACTTACTTGTACCACTGTAAGATCGAGGATGCCGACTAGAGTGGGGTGAATAGGCGACTTTTAAAAATTCTTCTCACTAAATACACACTCTATTTATCCCTATGTCAAAACCTAAACAACAATAAATGCGGAAGCGATAAACTAAGATTTTGAAAAATCAAAGCCTAAATCAACTAGGCTCACTAAATGTACTAACTAATTATGTCTCTAACAATAATTTGCAATCTTAAAGATAATCAAGCAATCAATTAATTTAATACTGTGAATATAAATTGCTTGAATGTAAAAAGCACAAGAAAGCAAATCACAAGAAGACATAATACTTTTTACCGTGGTGTTCGGAGACTTGTCGGTCTCTCTTAGTCCACGTTGAGGTAAGCCCAAACGAATTAGACCGGCTCCACGAATTGAGAACTCACCTCAAATTCACTAGTGGTAGCTCCTTTTCCCTCTCAGGTAGGCAAGCTCCAACCTTCACAAACTTTTTCGGGGCTTCTCACAACCTCCATTGAGAGCTCCTGTGCACGACGCCGCTACGCCGTCTAGGTGTCGACAAGCACCAAGAGTAACAAGTCAAGCCCTCTAGCTTGAACTTCACCTAGTGCAACACATGCACTCCGGTGACCTCCTAAGTGCAACACATGCACTAGGATCGTTCTCAAGTGCAACACATACACAAGAGGCTCTCAATCATCTCCTAATTGCAACACATGCAATTAGAGGCTCACACTAGCTCAAGAAGCAAATTGAAGAGAGCAGCACATGCACATAACTCCCACACACTCACAATAACTCCAACAACCAGCACATACCCCCCAAGGCCTCCTTTTATAGCCTCCAAGCCAAAACTAGCCGTTGGGGGCAAATTCTGGAAAAATTCAGCAAATTCGGTGCTACAGCCCAACTGGGCCCGGTAGCACCGACCTACAGGCCAACGGTTAGAAAAACTAGCCGTTACAGGAAAATCGGTAGCACCAACCAACTGGGAGTGGTGCTACCGCTCGGGCGGAAGCATCGGCCTCCACCTCGGTAGCACTAGCCTCGAGACGATCACAAAAAACCTCTCTCTGGATTTTTCACACGGTCTCCGGTGCTACCGGGCTACCATGGTCGGTAGCACCGGACCGCCAATCTGCCCAAAAACAGCCTCTCTGGAATATTTGCACCGGCCAAAGGGGCGGTAGCACCGGACATCTGGTGCTATCAGCCAAACTGCGGTAGCATCGCCCCAGCGGTGCCACCGACCAACTAGAGGCAGTATGACCGGCCTTCCAGAGCAAAGTTTGATTTTACACAAAAATCAAACCAATTCAAATCAAGAACATCTTTAGATCAATTCTTTGAGCCATGTGGTGATCAACATATGATCAAGCAATTTGCAAAACACATTTGCAAACTCTATTCACATTCTCTAAAGAATTGCATTAAAGCTCAACTTGCAAAAATGCATTTACAAATAAACCTAGAACCTATGAGATCAATCCTCTAGCCATATAAGGATCAACACATGATCCCGACACTTTGCAAAACATATTTGCAAATACCAACACATGCTCTAGGATCGAAACCCATAACCTTCAGTTTATTTGCAAAACACATTTGAAAATAACAAATCCATTCAATATTTTGCAAAAACGCATTTTGCAAACTCAAAGTATAAACCAAGCTTAGCCTTGTGATGATCAACACATGATCCAATCACAAGCTAAAACACCAAAGTATGAGCTCTCTATTTGCAACACATGCAAATCTCTAGCACCATGCAAAACAACCACTATTCAAATCAAGTTGTATGAGCTCTCTCCTTTTGCAACACATGCAAAACTTAGCTCAATGCAACAACCAAAACAATCTCAAATGCATGAGCTCTCTATTTGCAACACATGCAAAACTTAGCTCCAAGCAATAACCACATAAACAACATTGCATAAGCTATCTCTCTTTTGCAACACATACAAATCCATAGCTTCATGCAAAAATCAAATAAATTAAGATTCAATAAAGAAGAAAACATGTGCTCCTTTATTTGCAACACATGCAAATACTTAACTCATGCAAAATCCAATGCAAGAGCTTTACCCATTCGCAACACATGCCAAATGGTTAGCTCCATGCAAAAATCCGATCAAGAGAGTGAGCTAGAGTGAACCAGATTGAGTTCATCAACACATGATGAAGCTCAAGCTAAATGACTCAACCCCTCTTAATAGTACGACAACCTAACTAGCAACCCGGTCTCCCATCCAAACACCGAGACCGGTAAAAAATTAGGAACACATCCTTAGCCCTAGCTAGTTTTACCTTTGCCTCTAGCGATCCACTTGGAGTTTTTATGATATCCAATCGTCTTCTCTCTAGGATCGAATCTTCTTCTTGTTCATCAACACATGATGAACCTTCCCTACCCTTCCTCTTCACTTCAAGATCACCTCTTGAAGCTTATCAACATATGATGACTTCTCATTTCTGATTCTTTATCTTCTTGAACTCAACCTACTTCACAACTCATGGAAGATTGTTAGTCCAACAAACACGATTGTCGAATCATCATTTGCACTCCATTAGCACTTAATGGATGCCTCCAAGGTCGATTGAGCACGACCCAAATCAATTTGAATAATTTAAAGGTGTCTTGAGTACTTTGATACAACTAATGCTTCATTATACTTAAGAACTTTTCGTTTGTCCTTAATCAACAAAGAGACACCATCAACACATAATAAAATGTTCTTTGATTGATTGAAAGACAACCGAACTCAATCTAAACTTCATTTAAATTGACATGAGTATATATAACTACACAAGTTTCATATACTTAATATGATGGTTAGTAATGATCCAAATATGTTTGAGTGATGGAAAGGGATCAATACATTTAGACCATCAACTATAGAACAAACTCCATTAAGCATGTGCATATAACTAATTGAACATGGAATCAATATGAACATAATCAATCTTAGATTGCATATGAGTTTATCCTATATTAACATGAGTATATTACAACTACACAAGTTATATATACTCAAAATATTGTTTCAAAGTCTTGATCCTTTATATTATATGGCAAGAGGACATGAATCAATATGATTGAAACATCAAGTTAAATTATCAACTCCCCCTAGATGTGTTCATTTATGTATATATAGATTTGGAAACATAATGCACATATTTAGATTAAGGCAACGGAAGAGTTTATCTTTTAACTTGAATTCTAAGTATGCATTAAGACAATAGAGTGAATACAAATGCATATCTTGGGTTTTTCATTTTCTATCCAAATTTGAGACTAATAAGAATGAAGCTCAATAAACATGTTAATCTCATAATGATTAGATTTGTCATTAAACACACATTAAACATTAATATAAAACCAATCACCAAAACTAATGGAGTTTGAACTTACAATCACCCAATCCACATTCCCTATATCCAGTCCTCTAGCAAATATATCAGTTGAGAACAGAACTGAAATTGTTTCATTAAAATATGCTACTATGGCCTGTTGGACTTCGTATTTTATTCGCCCATGCATACATTTCAAAGGAATGCCAGGACGAAGCTTATTGAAAATTTCATAAACAAATTTCACCTTCATAAGTCCAACATTAGAAGAAATATCAAAAACTAATTTGTAAATCATTATGTTTTGAACACATATGCAGTCGACAGAAAAAAAACAAACGATAACCTGCTTGACACTAGATAAGAAGACTAGTGTTTTTTATGTTAAATGCCTTTTGATTAAGCTACAGAGCATATTTAGCTTCTGTTCAAGAGGCACGATCATGGCGTACTGTTCAAGGTTATTAGGGGTGACCATGCTAAACTCCTCATGTACACTTACATATTCAGGATCCTTCAGGCTAACCCATTCAAGATCCTTCACCGACTTCGTCTGTGTAGCAGAAAACAATAATGTTTGTCGAACTTTGGGGATCTGAGAAATGATAACGTCAACTTGATTTTGGAAATCTTGAGCAAGAATTTGATCCGCCTCATCAAGCACCAACATGTGTTTCCTATCAAAAAGACAGCATTTCAGGGGTAACTTGACATGCAAAAATGTTGAACTAAACAGTCAAGACATAACAAATACCAATTTCCAAAGCACAATTCACAGAGCTAAAAAGTCAAATCTTCGATCACAATTCACAGTGCTACGACCGTTCTTAATCTGCTTCCCTGATAAGCAAAAAACTTTAGGGAGCAAATTAGCAGCATGAGCTTACGGGATGACGAAGGCGAGGGTCTTGCCTGAGCCGACGGAGGACTCTGAGAGGGGAAGGGGCTTGCCGGCATTGATCCAGGCCTCGAGGTGGTGGATCTCGTCTGCCTCCCAGAGGCAGGTTTGCTTTGTCGTGAGGATGGAGGTCAGTCGGGCGGAGGCGACGAGGATGGAGGTCTTCGGGCGGAGGCAGCTTGGTCAGGCGTTCGGGGCCGAGATCGGTCGGCGCAGAGCTCTGTCGGGGCGGAGCGATGCGAGGCGAGGGGAGCAAGAAGGACCGAGCTGGGCTGTTTTACTCCCGCTTGGCTGTCAAGCCGCTTCGCCGGGCACCCTTTGGGGGGGGGGCGCTGGGCTGCCCAAACAGGCGCTAAGAAAGACGGAGGAAATGGAGCAAGCGAAGGCTGGTCTGAGTACTATGGAATTCGGGCTCCAAGCTGTTCTGAAGGAGATAGAAGCAACGAAAGAGTCTGAAAGGCTGGCTCTCGATGCTCTTAGAGCATTGGAGGAGAGTGAGCTTGCAGTAGAAATCGAACAAAGAGGAGAGCCTCGAATGAGATGAATACTCATCTCTTGTTGCAAGGTCCCATCAGGCAGAAGATCTTGTGCACGAGAGGACATCTGCTGCGATTGCACAGGTCGAGGTGGCGAAGGAGTCCGAGTCGCACGGCTTATCAAGATAGAGCGAAATTCACAAGGTTTTGGAAGAGCGAAAGCGAGCATTGGACGCTGCAACAGAGCAGGCTGACAGGGCCACCGAAGGCAAGCTGGCCATGGAGCAAGAGCTGAGGAAATGGAGAGAGGAGAATGGGCAGCGTCGCAAGGCCAGTGAGACTTCAAAATCCGAAGTTAAACCTTCAAACACAGCAGTGATCATCGTTGAGCGAAACGGAGACACTAAGGGCACAAGCAAAGAAGACAGCTACGCCTCGGTTCATCCACTGTCGGACGTGTCCGCGAGGAACAGCCCTAATGATACAGCATTAATTAATTGCGTGTGAAGACGAAGAAATCAAAGAAGCTGCCGTTCTTCCCGCGTATCATCATGTTCCTGGCCAGGAGGAGGCTTAGAGCAGCCAAGTAACGTAGTAGAATTTCCTTTTGGTTACGTGTTGGTACTGAGATGTGTGTATATTTGCAACAAGGTGAGGTGGACGCGCGTGCTGCAGAACTTAGAAATCTTGTGCTGTGAAGTTTGCGTTGGCTTGTAATTTATCCGATAACGTGTTATGGACGTTTTGATGCGTTCCACATTTTCCTGGACAAGTTGGTTTTATACGACACTTGGCTCCGGTTTCTGTAATTTTCAATCCAAACCCAAATCCATGCTGTCGTCGTCCGCCGCCTCCTGCTCGTCCGCCGTGCCGGACCCCGGTGCCACCACCTCCGGATGCTCCGACCGTCGCCGCGCCTGAGTCCTCTTGACACGAGATCGTACATCGGATACTGCAGGAACGCGACCACTACTGCTGCGGCCTCCATGAGCACAGGCCACACCGTCGAGGTGTTGTTCGCATATTTATCATAAACGCGGTGCGTTTGAGTCACGATATAGGATTCGGTTTCGCGGTTCACTATTTTTTCTTTCAATTTTCACTACGAATACGAATCTTATACTCTAAACTGATTCGAGTTTAACAAATTTGGTTCATGATTCACGGGAGTTTAAAACGAATTCAGTAACTATGTTTCTGACATCTCGGCGGATGACTCATGCTCCCCGTTTTTACTGCCTGAGATGTGTGACGACGGCGCAAGCAAGCTAAACATGAACAAGGTGTTCAGTTCACACCCCACACTGACCTTGTGCAGTGATGATGTTGTCTACGTGATGTCCAAGCTGAAACCCAAGGACCCAAAAGTATGGGTGCTTGATATCAACACCAAAAACAAGACACTGGAAGCGCTCGCCGAACGTTCTGCTGAAAGGATATGTTCAGTTCCGATCCAACTTACCGTCCCTGCAAGGCTGCAACTTCTCTTAAGTAACTCGGTATGACTCCAGGTAATTTAAGTCACTGACATCCGTTCATTTATCTTGCACAATTGGTTGTAGGGAAGCTATGGATGTGTTGGTCCCATAGTTGAGTTGTTGGGCATAGAGAAGTAAAGAGGAATCTATATATCTATAAACAACATGTGATATTGAAGGTACCCATTCGTTTTGAAGGTCTAGAAATCCCACAATAATCCTTAAATAAAAAAGAGAGCAAAATTCCAAGAAATTCTCTAATTAATTGAGAGAAAATAGAAGATCTATACCACTTATTTTGATGAGACCAGATTATAATGATACAAATTAATTAATTGTGTATAGATATTATATCTATTAAAACCGTATAACATATACAATTGTATTTTTGAAAAGGCAATAGAGTGATATAACTAATACAATATGTTGCAATATGCATGATAGTTATATAATTGTGCGGGAAAATGCAATATGCTAGTTATATAATTGAGCAGGAAATTATGCTAGTTCTTTTGAACAAAAGAGTTGCAATGCTACTATAAACAAAAGCCAGTTATACTTTTAAATTCTGTAAAGGTAAAACGATCCAATACGACCTCACTAGTAACTTGGCGAGCTCCCCTTTCTCCACGTAGCAATTAAGCTGATGAATGTCTACTTTCAAAAAAAAAAGCTGACAAATGTGATTTTAAGATACCAGTAAGGCAGTATTTAAAGATAAAGTGCATACTGAACTCTTTAAGCACTCACCATAAATCAATTGTTACAAAGTTTACTTGTCATCCTCTATATTCAACAGTCAAGACCAAAGCCCTGCTGAAACTGGAACTAATGATGTTCAATCTGTTAATATGTATTCAGGAGACAATACCTTTGACGTATGCGTGCAAAAGCAAATAACTACCGCACATTTAACCTTGTTTGGAAAACATACACAATTATACAAGTGATAGATTGCAATTGTAAAATTGAAAATCGATCTCTCAACTCTGTGAATTCAATCTTCACTAAGCTTGCAGTATACAAAAGCAGCAGTCTCAAATGAGACTGCCAAATGATCTACAAAAAGCAAAGCTGGGGGCAAGCAGTTATAAACGTGCTGACGGAGTCACGGGCAATGTCAGAAGAACCTAAGATTCAATTAGCAAGTCTAAACCAAAGACAAGTAGTTGATTAAGCATTTAAGCTTATTCTGTTTCTACTCATGGCATCCGTTAGTTTGGACGTATGCAATTGCGCTCTGCCTCTCTGGACTCCGGACCATGCTAGAAAAGTGCACTTGTGACCAATAAATCTGGTAAGTGTGCAGGCATGAAATGTCCTTGAGGATGCAAAACTGAAACACAAATGAAGTGAAATCTGTAAGAAAAAACTGCAGACGCACCTTATGATCAAATTGAGCCCAATTTCAGTCAACCAAAATAGAAGGAAGTTGGACGTAGAAACTTTTTATCATGTTTGTTGAGAGATATTAAAAATTTAAAACGTGGAGGTATCATCTTTAGATACCTCTCGGTACTAACTCAATATAATTTTTTTTATGTTAAAAAGTATACAGGACTAATCATAGCAACGGCACGTCCCAAACCAAATCCGACACATGGCCTGATCACCTAACCGATCGATCTAAAGTTGTAGGTTATCTGATGTAAAGTTGTGTCCCGATCTTTCGATGAGAGCGATAACTATCGATTTGGTGGAACTGACTTTGACGATCCGACTACAACGTACGACGACGATGTGTCTTAGCAATCGATAAACCAACTCCGGAGGGTTATTGATCTTGCCGTTAGCACGAGATTCAATTTCTGCAAGCAACCGAAGAACAAGTAAGAATAATAGTAAAAACAATCTGAAATTGTGAATAGGAATGAAGGGAAAATAGGGTGGGGTTCTATTGAAGATCTTAACGAGGTGGCTGTCCAGCACAACTTGAAAACACAAATTTTGCACTTGGCTAAACTAATCAAACAAAACCTAAGTGTCTAAAGTGATGGCTACGGGGTATATAAGAGGGAGGGACATGAGAGGGTCATCCTAGGGTTGTGTGCAGCCAGGAGGGCGCACACAACTTGGGCTTAGGCCCCCTCACGCTTATAAGGCCCAAAACAACTCAAAACAGTGATGTAGCATATTATTTTGATGATTCTGACGGATCCACAACGAATATAGGGCTGAGACTAGACCCATTTGAAAGGTCCCATCGTAAGCTTTCAATCAAGTATAAGAATTCTTCAATCGGACACCGTATACAAAAATTATGCTCGTTTTACTTTATGTTGGTATCCGGATGTCGAATTGGATTCCAGAACGTGGTAGATTTGATAACTCTATCTTCTTAGCTCATGGATGACGTGTTAAAGTTGTTCCAACTAGGTATGAACGTATCTACAGTTGTAACGTTCTCATCATTCTCTGCCTCGAGTCGGTCGATCTAGCACGGGAAAACCGATCAAATCGTTCGTTAACCACATGGTTCTTGATCGGCTGCTGCGTCATGGGCTCGCGCGCGCGGCAAGTGCGCCGTCGGCGAGATGAACTCTCATCGATCAATATTCCTTTGGTGACATTCTGAATGAGAAGATCAAGAGGAGGCGGCTCGATTAATGGGTGCAGCTTGCTTTCTTGCGTTAATCATCCGCCGGCCGGCCCCTGCAGAGATGCCGAAAGCAACTAGCAAGCGCACCAAGATCTGCGCAGTAGCCGTCGACAACAGCCATCTAATAATTGGACTTCAAGGGAGAATGAACTCGGTGTTGGAGACCAGAACAGTATGGACTTTCCTTCCAGTTCAGGTTTTTTTTCATCTCTGCGTTCAGCACAAGAATCGCTTTGCACATCGTGAGGCAGGACAAGAACAGGGTTCCCCTGGCAAAGATAGCTTGCATATCTCAATTGTCACCTTGATGGATGGTTTGACTGAAGCAGCTTTTTTCAGGCATTCTTGTATGAATTACCATCAAGGTACATGTCTGTTAAGTGTGACATAAATTTGTTTCATATTACAACTCAGAGTTCTACTCTATACAGAATTTTTATATACTCCTTTAAATATGTACCTATAGTCTATATGATAGAGCAAGAGAAAAGAAAATCTCGTTGTAAACATCTTCTAACATAATGATATTTACCATCGTGTGTCTCTCATTCCTATTTTTTCGCACATTATTTGTAACAGTACCATTTTGTTGAAGTGAGATAAACATTGACCACAACTAGATTTCTTTTCCGCTACCATAGAAAGACTTTAGAGCCCTCCGAGCAGATCAGGTCATCCATCCATCACCTTTCTTTTTCTCTCTCTCGGCGAGGATGTTGAAAGAACCGATGAGAACTTTTCATCCAAACTTCCATTTTTTTTATCACGAGAAATGACGCGCGCGCACCTAAGCCCATGCACACATGAGTGTATTCCTAGCACACATTTAATCTAAAGTGAAGAGCAAAACATCATGGAGCGTGGACACGCGCTTCGACTACTAAACATATCTATATGTGTATGTATTTGTTAGCACCAAAATTTGGCAATGTATGACCAATTTGTTAGATTTAAAGATAAAATAGATATTTTTAGCTGATATCTGTTTAGAAAGGAAAAGATGTGATAAAGTTACAATTATGGCCGATATTGATTCAAAGATTGGATTTTTTTATCTGTACAAGGCAGATATGAGTCGTGATTGACAACGCATCGGAGAAGGATATGATCGGCTGATGCAGTATAAAAAGGGGATCGAGAGGAAGTAGGAAACAATAACAACACAATTAACCAAACAACTCGCATTTACTCTTTTCTATCAGCTAGGAGTAGCTCTGTAATTTAGAATCTTTCTTGTAATCTGATCTTGATCAATAAAGTTGCGCATCACCGATTGTTGGTCATCCTCGATTACGCCAATCAGATTTGATTTTGTCCGATCTTGTTGTGCATCGTCTTTTTCAGGAAAGTCTACCTTTATCTACCATTAAATCAGTCGTAACAAGCTGTTTAGACTTACCCCTGATTTGATTGGTTTCTTATAGCTGTTTAGATCTTTGCCGATTACCATACTAAATCAGCTTTGAGCGTGTTTTTTCATTTATCTTGCCGATTGCGAAATTAAATCGGCTGGCACGTCTTAAACCCGGCATTCTCATGTGTTTGAGTCGATCAATCATTCGTCACATTTTTCGGCGTCAATAGTATTTTTCAATCCGAGACTTAAGCCCACGGCCAAGGGGGGTGTCTGGAACCCATGGGTCGAACGCATTACTTAACTGAAAGTCAAGAAATCCATCAGGGATTTGGTGAGAAAAAGAGAGAACTAATGTTCGAGTGACCATCCGTGGAAAAAGGAATGCTCTTGGGGTAGGTTAGGTTTGAGCATGGAGTTGCCTTCAAGACTTTGTAACCCTACTGCTCACTCCCTATGTTTGCATCTCACTCTCACCTTTTTATCTCACTTCTGTTGTTAAATCTTGTGCGTTCTAGAGGGACCTGGACTAGCCAACCAACCATGTTTCATAGCTTTTTCATCGTACATTGTTACGAAAAAACTCTGTAACTGTAGCCAATAATTCCAAATGCAGGTACCATGTCTTCAACAACTCATGATTAAAGAATGCGACTACCTTTTGCCTTTCTTCAGCTACTACAAATAATTAGTAAAGCTGCCACTGTAATTGACTTGCTAGATTTGATCAAGCACTACTCTGAAATTCACCTGGTAGCTAGCTAGGCTTCTTTTCTTTAAAACTTTTCCAACAGATATTGTCGACCATTTATCAAGACTGATTGCTGAACAGTAAATATGGAGTAGGAGAACAACATAAAGAGAAGCTAATTTACACCCAATGGAAGTACTAGTAGTGTTTTCTTTGGTGAAAAGACAGGGATTAATTGGTGTGTAAGCGATTTTTACAGGACCTAGCTCGCACTTCAGACTTCAGTGGTTGTTTTATTCTCCAGATCACTTCCTAATCCTCCCTCTTTAGGTGAGATGTAACATCAACTAATTCCTAAACGGCTCTCCAACGTTATATAGATATATGTCTCACACAAATCCTCTTACATTACAGTGGAGTAAAGTTACTGAAAGTGTCACCGGATACCGAAAGGAAAGGGGGAACAAAAAAGGAAGCCAAAGTGAAAATAAAATTTAAAGAAGGCGCTCCCTGAAGCATTCGTCCCAACTCCCAACTAATAGGTTGCTTTTGCCCATTGCTAGATGTGGATTACTTCCGGCATCGCGCGTCGTCGTCTTTCCACGTACGAAAACCACGCAGTACTTGCTTGAGCACGACGTGTATGTACGAGTACGACCAGACACAAACCGTCACTGCCTGTAGCATGGATGGAAGCATCCGATCAGACGACAATTGAACACACATTTTAGAATTTTTTGCTGTACTGGTCTCTGGCTGTATTTTTTTTTCTTCGAATATGATCTCATTGTGACGAATTTGTGGAACTAGTCCCATGCAGTCAAAATTCAATGGCCGAAGAGTGCGGTATTTTTTTTATTTTTTTTCCTGCAGAACAAGAGGCCGGCGAGCGCTATTTTTTTCTTCATTTTTTTCCCGCGGAACCGGTGGCTGGCGAGCGCTGTTTTTTTTCCATTTTTTCCCGAAATTATGCAGCAACCAGCGACTGCTTGAATTTTGTTTTGTTTTTTCCCACGCGCTGGAAATTTTGCAGTGGCCGCCGAGCGCGGCTTTTTCATTTCTATTTTTCCCTCGTGGGCCGGCCGCTGGAATCGGTTAATTACCTAATTAATTAGTCATACATGCAAACCAACGATCGACTGATATTAATTCAAATTTTTTTATTGTACTGGCTGTCTGGTCTATTTTTTTTTCCGTATATGGCCCTCGTCACGACGAATTTTCAAAAATAGCCCTATCAATTTTTGAAGAATTTTGTACTGTACTGGTCGCTTGACTCTATTTTTTTCAGCGTGTGGCCCTCGTCGCGATGAATTTTCGAAAATAGGCCTATCAATTCGTGAAGAATTTTGTGCTGTACTGGCCGCCTGGCTCTATTTTTTCGGTATGTGGCCCTTATCGCGACGAATTTTCGAAAATAGCCCGGTGCACACGAATTTGTCACGCTGGAAAGCCGATGCCACGTGGCGTGCGCGCGCTAGGATGGCCTGGCCCTGCTACCAGCTGAAAGATTTTCTGTGCTGCCCCTGCTGGATGTTATTTCAAGAAATAGCCCCCGATGCTCAAATTTTTAATTCTTTTTTATTTTTTAATTCCTTTTTAAAATAGAGTAGTGAGCAGAATTTTCAGATAAAAATGACTACCACGGAAAATATGCGGCGAAATATTTTTTTACTAACTGGAGTGTTAATTTTATAATCGATTTTTGTTTGTAACAACTAATGAATGACATGAAAATGGTTCGGAAATAAATGAGAAAGCTAGTGACGCTGACGTGCAAAATTACCAAAACTACAAACTATTGATGTATTTGGCTCCCTTCTTTTCGTTTTTAAGTAGAAAATAGAAGATAACAAGGCTGAGATAAATTAGTAAGGAAAAATTCGAAGAAATAACATTTAATAGCTCGTACAGAAGTAGATGATACAGCATGTTGTACAAAATGACTAGAGGAAACATACATTCAAATATTGAAGTACGTAGCATGATATAGAAATATTAGGATACATAGCATCTCGACGATTTCAACGGTAGCCTACCGCTGGAAAAAACAAGAAAAATTCAGCTAGGCCAGGCGCTGGTTTCACGCGAGCCCAACCATCTCGCTCAGCGCGTGGGGAAAATAATTTGAAACGGTCGGCGGCGGTTGCATAATTTCGGGAAAATGGAAAAAAAGCGCTCGCTAGCCATTGGTTCTGCAGAAAAAAATATAAAAAAAAACAACGCTAGCCGGGAAAAATGAAAAACAATATCAGCGCTCGCCGACCGTTGAATTTTGACTGCATTGGACTAGATCCGCAAATTCGTCGTGGCGAGGGCCATGTTCGCAAAAAAATATGACCAGAGGCCCGTACAGTAAAAAATTCCAGATTTTAAACTCCCAAGCTTTTGTGTTCAAAACAACTGATCTCTGTTTTCTAATTTCTAGTCGTGAATTGCTGATTCATTGCAACAAAAAAAAGTTCAGTACGGGTAAGAACAAGAACAAGATCAAGCTCAAGCTCAAGATAATATTATATAACATATATATATATATATATATATATATATATATATATATATATATATATATATATGAAAATGATTCCATACTCCTGGGTGTACATACTCCCACTCTAAATATACTGTTTAAATGATGTTGTTATACTTCTTTATCCTTTTGAACATACTCTAATACTGAATATAAGATACTTCAAAGTGGGTTCTATGAACAATTTCATCATGTTCCACTTTTTATAGCATAATTTATGTATACACTATTTTTACATATGGAAAAGTTTATATAGAAAAAATAAAGGGTTTCGACGTTTTTTTTTCAACTATATCGCATTAGAGTATCTTATAATTATTATTGAAGTATACTGAAAGTGATAAAGAAGTATAACATATTCGTTTAAGTGGTATATTAGAGGTGGGAGTATGTACACCTGGGAGTACAGAAAAGGCTTCCTATATAGAAAAAAAAAATATATATATATATAGGAAGCCTTTTCTGTACTCCCAGGTGTACATACTCCCACCTCTAATATACCATTTAAACGAATATGTTATACTTCTTTATCACTTTCATTATACTTCAATCATAATTATAAGATACTCCAATACAATATAGTTGAAAAAATTTTATCGAAACCCTTTATTTTTGCTATGCACACTATTCCATATGCAAAAGGAGTGCATACACAAATTATACTATAAAAGGTGGAGTTTGATGAAATTTTTCATAGAACTCACTTAGGAGTATCTTATAATCAGTATTAGAGTATGTTCAAAAAGATAAAGAGGTATAACAACATCATTTAAGTGGTATACTTAGAGTGGGAGTACATACACCTGTGAGTATGAAACCATTTTCCTATATATATATATATATATATATATATATATATATATATATATATATATATATATATATATATATATATATATATATATATATATATGCTAATCTGTACCACCTTCTAGGTAATTTTCTAGATTTGCACCACGGAAACCTCTTGTTGAAAAGAATGAGAAGTATGGCTTGGCTAGGGAAGCAGTAGTAGTGCCAGAGGTTGAGCTTTGAGATGAGAAGAGAGCTGAGTCGCAAGAGTAGAATAACCTATTTAAAGCTCCACCACCTTCTGTGGGTCAAAACCCACGTCCCACCTTTGTCGAAAACTGGAAACAAACACTAACTCTCACCTCCATCAACCACCCGTATTTTTCAGGTTAAAATGATGCAGTAATTGTTTGGCTTAGGTATAGTAAATTCAAACTTTTGATGCAGTAATTATTTTTTACAACGTTAAAATATATTCATCATAGATCTCTTTTTGCTAAACACATTTTTTCCAACAAAATGCTTTAAACGAATTGTAAATAGGATAAATGGTTTATGAGATATCATCATTCAAAGTTTATAATCAACCCATGTTTCTCTCTCCATATGCCCCTTTGTGCTCAACATGATGGTAAATCTAACAACACGTCTAGTAAATTGGAGTGTATTTGGCAATAACTTTGGTCTGTTTCATATTGCCGCTATCACACGGCCATAATACGCCACGGTGAGATTCGGCAATAAAATCTAAAGACATGACTAGTAAATTAAAGTGCATTTGACAGTAACTTTGGTTTGTGTCAGACCAAAAAACTGAGTTTCCGAACCCTATGTGTTTTCTGTGCTAGTCCCACAATCAATCGTTAGCACACACATCCAACATTGACATACCATATCCATACATAACGATAAGTTAGATAATACTCAGTGATAAGCATGTGAAATTAAGTCTTACATGACTAGTTGACAATGAAGTGGCCGACCGACCAAATAATGTTACATAGCAAAAGAGCAAAACAGAAATGATAACAAAAGGTGGTAGGGTCCAGCAAGCATGCCTAGCCCACCCACAGACAACTGTCTAGATGGAATCGTAGAAATCAACGTCCTCATCATCATAACCCGCAACGTAAAGGTAACCATGCATCAGGTTATCTTCCACATCTCCTGAATATGTTCAACAAGCAACAGTTGAGTATGAAAATCATACTCCGCAAGACTTTTGAACAAAGGTATATAATATGCAAGGCTATATCAAAGGAGTGGCTATCCTACCATGTTTTTATGTTTTACATAAAGCAAGTTTTCTTTCACAATATCGGAGAGTAGGTTGCAAACGAAAAGTTGTAAGAGTATTTGACATTTGATAGTAAGTAATGATAAAGCATATGTAATAAATATAAACACATAGCATGCTTCCATAAACATTAAACCATGGCAAACTCTTTTTGCTGAACAATTCGTACATGGATTTCCCATCTCTGTACTCCCAATACCATCTTATTTAAATGAGAAAAGCTACTATAGAGAAGGATTCATCAAGTCATCTACAACCAAATACACTGCTATTTAAATAGATTCATACACTCTGTGGAGGCCGTACAACTTTACCCACACGATATAAACATCCCACCATGTATACACATATCACACGATACCATCGATACCCGATTTGATAGGTTATGACAAAGCTTCTACATTGCCGATCCTAACAACAAACCACCCGTCGATATCTTGTTTCGGATAAGGAATAGCCCTCCCACATCCCAAGAGCTCAAACATTGTGTTGGGGACACCACGCTTACCCAGCAAGGTTCCTATAAGCAGGGAGTACACCCTCCGTGCCTGCACAAGCTCAATTCCGCCTATCAGCTACCACCTGTGGTTTTGTTTCTAGACTGTGACAACTTATTATGCTAGGGGTCTTTCCATAAAAGGTACATATGTTTTGTACATTGGTTCTTAGATCTAATTACACCATAGAGTCGGTCCTTAGTAACTCGAGCTAGACAAATACATACCCGCATCTCGTTCACATGCACCGATCTCCACAACCATTCGTCCAAGTCTAAAATATATTTTTCATTTTATTTCTTAGCCAAATTAACAGAGGTATCCTCTTTGGACTATACTTTGAACAATTCTCATACGTATATTTTGACCATAGTCTATACGTTGTTAGCATCAGAATTTGGCAAGGCATGGCCAATTTGTCAAGCTAAGGATAAAAATGTTATTTTTGGCCGATATCAGTTAAGAAAGAAAAAGTTAAGTTAAAGATATAATTATAACCGATATTGATTCAAAGAAAGAAATTTTGTTCATATAAAGGCCGATACGGATCATGATCGACAATGCATTGGAAAAGGATACGATCGGCCAATGCACTATAAAAAAGGGTCAAGGGTGAGCAAAAGAAACAACACAATCAACTTGCATCTACTTTTTATTTACTTTCCTGTCAACTAGGAGTAGCTTGTAATTTAGAATCTCTTGTAATCCGATTTTTATCAATAAAGTTGCGCATCGCCGATTGTTGGTCATCCTCGATTACGCCAATCAGGTTTGGTTTTCTCTGATCTTATTGCGCATCGCTTTTTTCAGGAAAGTCTACCTTTATCTATCATCTAATCAACCGTAACAAGTTATTTAGACTTATCGTTACCTTCGATTTAGCTGGCTTCGCGTAGCTATCTAGATATTTGCCAATCGTTACACTAGATTGGCTTTGAGCATATATTTTCATCTATCTTGCCGATTGCACAATCAAATCAGCAGGCATGCCTTGAACCTCTTGAACCCGACATTCTCGTGTGTTTAAGCCGATCAATCATTCATCACATTATTTATAAGCAGGACTAAGCATCTGTCATACGTCTACTCCAATCTTTCACATATAATTAGTTGAGTAGTAGATAATAGTTACTAAGGTGACAATGACGGGGTATCAATTTATCAACGTAGGATGTATACAACAATTGGACATATCTACCATTCCCATTCATATAGCGATTTTTATCAGCAATATTCGCATGCATAATAGTTTTGAACACAACATACATAACAGTTGCAGGATCAAGGATAACCAACTAGAGGGGGGTGGATAGGAGGTTTCTAAATTTTTTGACTCTAATTGCAATTAATTAAATCACTAAGCTAGAAATGCAATAATGGTAATTTACAACTATGATTTCTAGTGATCACCAAGTATTCTAGCAAGTCAAGTGAGCAATAAAGGATTCTAATTACCAATAATATACTTAAATTGCTAGAAAAAGGAATTGAGCACAAGAATTTTAAAAGCAAATCACAAGAGAATGAGAGACAAGAATTTTATCCCATGGTCTTGGAGACTTGCCGGTCTCCCCTAATCCATGTTGAGGTTACTTGAACAACTTCAAGCCAGCTTCACTCGTTTGAGCCTTCCTCGATCACTAAGGTAGTTCTTTCCCGCTCCGGGTAGGCTAACTTCGGTCTTCACAACTTGTCGGGGCTTCTCACAACCTCCGTTGAGAAGCTTACCACGCACGAACGTCTCCGAGCCGTCTAGGAGTCAACAACCTCCAAGAGTAATAAGCCTTGACACTTGCTCGAGGTCGAATTGAGTGTCTAGAGGCTCAACACTAAATGCACCACTCAATTTTGCTCCTAACTCTCTCAAAAAGTGAATTTAATGCACAAAGAGTATTGAAGGCTAGCTAGAGCAAATATCATCAATGAGGTCCAAGACAAGCTCTAAAATGCAGGTGGGGGTATTTATAACCCTCACCCACCTAATCTAGCCGTTGCCAAAAGTTGGCCAAAATCCTCCTGAGAGGCCGGTCATACCACCCTAGGGCCGGTATGACCACCCCTCAGTGGCCAACGGTCAATACAGTGCATTTAATACTTGTCAGTGATCGTTGGTCACATGGCCGGTATGACCGGAGGGGGTTCGATCATACCGCCGACCGGTATGACCGGAGGGTCCCCCGTCATATCGCCCACTCAGGTACCGATTTGCATTGCTTCTGGAAAAACGGACCGCACCTTCGGCCGGTCATACCGACGACCGGTATGACCGGAGGGGGTCCGGTCATACCGGCCCCATAGAGCCCAAAAATCTGCTTTCTGTTATTTCCACACCGGGGAGGCGTCGGTATGACCACAGGCTGGTATGACTGCACAAGGGCCGGTCATACCGTCTCTTCTGACTCCGCACGAGATTTTTCAACATTTTTGCTTTTAGTCATATGCAATATCACAGAAATATTAAGTATGCATGAGTTTGAGCCTCTAAACCTTTTTCGACATCGAACAAGCGGCAATGACCCCTCTTAATAGTACGACGCCTATTCTAGCAACCCAATCTTTTCTTCCAAACTCCGAGATCAGTAAAAAGCTATGAAAAGTCCTTAAATTTTATAACTTAATCATCTTATCTTTGACGCTTGCTTTTCTACTTCACTCATTCCATGCTTCTATATTCGTCGAAATTTGGACCAACCTATTCTCAAAATACTCGAATTGAAAATGTTAGTCCTTTAACCGCAATTATCATTAATTACCAAAATCAAATTAAATTAGGGACCTAGATGCTTTCAACAGTGAAATATAGAATCAACATGATAAAATAGGGTGCTTGCCTTGCTTGTTGAATACTTGGGTTTTCTCTAGTTCGTTGGCAGGATTTTTCGGGATATCAGTACCTACACGCGAAACAATGAATAGTGCAATAAGAGTCAAAAGAATTAAAATAGTGATAAAAACCAAATATTTTTTGCATATTATGAAATCTTATGATTTTGTAAAAATTTAGAAACTGATTTCACTCAATTTAGAGTTCAAATGCAAAAGTTATTAGTGTTAGAAAATATTGTGCTGAGAGTGAGGTTCATGGCGTACTTTTCCAGATTATGCTTTTCTACAAGGAAAATATATTCCTACATAACTAAAGGTAGTTTTTCTATTTTTAGGATTTATTTAACAGTGAGGTCTTCTGTCACATTTTTATCATTTTACTAATTTTTCTTGGGTGGATCCTACCTGTGAGTCTCACAAAACATTAAACTGGATTTAATTATAAAACTATAACTGGGAAACCGGGACGACAGAGGCTAGAATGGTGGTGGAGCTCGGTGGTGAAAATCTGTTGAAACCAAGGTGCGCATAAAGTTCCAGGGAAGACTAGGAGTGTGTCAATGGTGAGGTTGACGGCGATAAGCTTCACGCGGACAAGACGTTGCACGGGGTCTGAGCAGCAAATGACCTCACAGTGAGATTCAGGAGACCATAGAGATGCTCTAAAGGACCATGTTCAAGGAGGAAAACCACTAGGGCAACGGTACGGCTCTGATGACAGTGGCGACCGGAATTGGGGAAGAAGATGCAGTACTGGCGTTACACTACACAAATCACTAAATTGGTTGAGGGGTATTGAAAAGGAACCAAAATGGCGTAATGTGATGTGAGTGTCAAGGAGTTATCTCACCGGGAAGGGTGTAGTCCATCATAGAGCGCGGCAGATGGAGCGCATCGGTGTTAAGGATGACAGTGGCATTCCAGGCAACTCAGTGAGAGGTAGGGGCTGTGATCGGGCAAAAGCTAGGCGATGAGCTTGGAGAAGAAAAATGGTGCTCTCGTTTAGGCTTTAAAGGGTGAAATGAAGCAGCTTTGCTCGGCAAGAACCGACGGTAGTGCAAGAGAAAATGCAAGAAACTCGAGCGACAGAAGCTTGCACTCGACGCCGTCTACTGCTTGTAGGAGGAGACAACGTGGCGGGTGTTAGAGGGCGAAATAGTGGAAGACAGTCAAAATTCGCGGGCTCAACAGTGAGCTCAAGAGCTCTCACATGGCAGGCGTGGGCGCATGGAAGAAGACTACTGTCGAGTGGGCCCGGGATGTCAGCGAGCGTGGGGAGAGGGTAAGAGAGAAAACGGATTCGTCGGAATACGCTTTCGCGTGGAGAAAGCGGAAAAGTGAAGGTGGCTCGGAGAGGGCTGATGTGTGGGCTGGAGTCGAGCTAAAATAGTGACGAGCCACGTCAACAGAAGGCATTTGGCCAACCGGCACGAAGCAGATTTTTATTTGCTTTCTTAATCAATTTAAATGTAAAAATTAAGTTTGAATTTCTAAAATTAGCAAACTAACTCCAAAAATTATGATTTTTTTAAGAAGCTCCTGAGATTATTTATATCTCAAATAAATTATTTCCGAGCTCTGGATTAGTTTTAATTAAATTTTAAATTTGAAAAACAATAGCTAGATTTAACGAAACAAGTTTCTTAAATATTGAAAATTTTAGAAAAATACAGAAAAGAGACATTGCAACATATCATATAACTTTTTGAAATTTGGGGTGTTACGATTCGTTTCGCATTGCCAATATCACACAACCATCACGCACCACTGCGAGGTTCGGTGGTAAAATCTAACAACACATCCAGTAATTTGGAGTGCGTTTTGCAGTAACTTTGGTCCGCTTCGTATTGCCTCTATCACACGGCCATCATGCGTCATTGCGAGGTTCAATGGTAAAATCTAGCAATACATCCAGTAAATTGGAGTACGTTTGGCAGTAACTTTGGTCCGCTTCGTATTGTCGCTATCATACGGCCATCACGTGCTACTGCGAGGTTCGGCGGTAAAATCTAATGACACATACAATAAATTAGAGTGTATTTGGTATTAACTTTGATCCGTTTTGTATTGCCGCTATCACACTATCATCATACGCCATAGCGAGGTTTGATAGTAAAATCAAACAACATGCCGATAAATTAGAATACATTTCTTACTACCGATATCATGTAGTCATCATACGACCCTGCTTGTGAGTTCTAGTGCTATCTATCAGCACCATGAATTTTGTATGTGGGTGTGTATGGGAGAGAGAAAGGGTGTTAAGAGTCTAAGTTGCAATCCCCATGCTAAATAAATGGTGATAATAACTAATATTACAGTTCACTAGCATAAAAAAAACTAATATATATAAATATATGAAATATAAAAATAGTTCTATATTTGTAGGAATACGTGGTACTAACCTGATTTGCGGCATTTGCCTTCCCTATGCTTCTCGTAGCATATCGAATCAGCAACACTATCCTATGCTTCTGCTACAGGGTTCGATCGAAAATCATGATTTTTGACCGTATGTATCAAGGCGACTCAGCAATAAAAACCACTCGGTAAGCTGTTGAGTTCAAATATAAATTTAAAAAAACTAGAAAAATTTAGCAAAAATTGTTTAAATTTTTTTGAAATTTTTTGTGCGAGGTCTTGAGGAAATTCTAATGATGTTATAAAAATTTTAGATGATTATCAGACACATGTATTTTTAAAAAATTCTGACACTAATACTGTCAGAATATATGCTCTTCAATTTTTGATTTTCTAGAGGCAAAAATGAAGTCTAATATTTCTTAAACTTTTTGAGTGATGTTCTAACGTAATTATAATGATGTTATAAAATTTTCAAATGATGATCAGATATTTGTATTTTAAAAAATTCTGAAAGTGCTATTATCATTGTATATTATCTTCTATTTTTGATTTTATATGGGCACTAAATGAATTCTAATATTTATGATAATTTTAGTACATGATACTTTGGCACTAGTTATGGTTACATTAAAATTTTAGAGTATAATAAATCTTGTAAATTTTATAAAAATTTGACAGTGTCTTTGTTCCTTTTCATTAATTACTGTTTTGGATTTTTTAGAAGCAATAAACGATTTCAAAAAAAAAATTTCTCTAAGGTGTTTAAAGATTAATTTGGATTTTTTTTTCAATTTTCCTTCGATGTGCTTAAAATCGAAAATTGGGGAAAATCGCTCGGAAATCAAACAAATCGCTCAAAAATCGAAAAAAATGGGTGAAAATCGCTCGATTTTTGTTTTTTTTCCACCGATGTTTGACCACCGAGTTCAAAAATTTTGAATTCAAATTTCTTCGATTTCTACCGATTTTCAAAAATCAAAAATAGTTTGAAAATCGAATTTTTGTTTTTGTTAACCCTGCTCCTAGCAGCATATCAACCTGCGTATGGGATCCTTGAAAGCCAAGGGACAAGGCAAATCAGGTTGGTAGTACGTGGTGGATGAAATGTTTCCATGTTGATCACAGCTGGTTGGATGGATGGATATGGAGTATACATAGTAGTATTAGGGATATATGTGCATTAATTCGGATGGAAAACTTCAGGACCAGTGAATTTTTTCGCCTTAATTGTGATGGTTACAAATGGCTGTTCATAGACTCGATCCTTAATTTTGTTGTAGGCATATGCATATCAAGGACAATTAGGAACTTAAAATCAAGCGCGTCCAACCATTAATTGAGTGGATAACGATTAGTCGGTTGATTTTCTCCGTTTTCCTGAACGCACTGTACGTGAAGAAGTACTATGGCATATATAATGATGTGACGTCAATCGTTCCATATGTTTTGTCACGTAAGATTTTTTTTTTGCTGATACGATGGGAAAAGAAAGAGAAGATATAGTATAGCTATCTCTTTGTAAGATATGATTGCTAATGTTATAATTAGAAGATCGTACTATCTGATATAGACAACATTCAGATATCATCTATTTTAAAAATTATTACATTCATATACATATATGGCAACATATCTAGTGTAAATCCATCTTAAGATGTTACCTAAGCAATCTTCAATGTGAACCATCCGATCTAAGTTCAACACATGAGATAGAAGTATGATAGACTCCCACTACAAGACGTTTTCACAGAAAACGCCCTAAACTTTCCAACCATCTTATAAAAACATCTTAATCGATTGGTATCCTACCTCTGTCTCATGCATTTAGTCTAGATTGAATGGTTCATATCGAGGGTTGCAATAACATGTCATTGACCATTCCATCTTGATCCGCTCGTCCCTCCTTTTCGTTACCTTGACTAATGCATTTAGGAGTCGCTAACGTACACAAAGATGGAGTACTAGCAAGCCCGACCGTACAAGAGGATGTGGAAAACTAATGTGTGTTGGCCAGCACAGAATCAGGCTCCTTGGAACGCAGAAGTTTCTTCAAATTCCTATAAGAATTAAACTGGTTTATTTGAAATTTCAGATAAAGGAATTCTTTTGCTCGAAACAGACCCTCAATCTTTCTAGGTATCGTGTCATTGTGCGCTACATGTTCACATCCTCGTTGCCAAATCCTGGTTTTGCTGGCCATCAGATAGCATTGGATGGCCGTTGGATCGGGAAAGGAAAGCCAAGATTGCACCGAACTCCAACAATGTTCCACTGGAGGAAGAGCAAGATGATGAAGAGGGATAACGCCATGGTGCCCCTGTCCTTGCTGGTCCTGACCGAGCTTGGGCGCCATACCTTGTATACAAGTAGTGATGGATCCGGGACTAAAACGAAGAAGGTGTTTATGGGACTAGTATTTTTCTACTTTTAAACTTGATGGGTTATTTTCTTCATAAATAAATACAGATGCTCGAGAGGGTATCCACTGTTCGGTCAGATATAAGTTTTAGGTCCGGGGAAGGTTTTAAACCAAGTTTAGTTTTTGAAAAGATATAAAACCTTCTAAATAGCTCAGCTTTTAAGCGACTTTTGGTATAAGTTATAAGCCATATATAACTAGCAAAAGTCAAAATCTGAAAGCTAGGTTAGCGTGCTTTTGCAACTTATTGTCGAAGAAAATTAGCTATTTATCAAATAATCTCTTATAAAAAATTACCGACCCTTTTTTGAAAGCTTTTCAATAAAAATCAAAAATAGCTTTTTTAAAAAATACTATAACTTCTCAAAACATACCCTTAGCTCAACTGGCGTAGTGCTGGATCCGTCTACGTGTACAAGAAAGGGACACAACATCAGCAATCATATCTCAACCCGAGAGGTTCCCGTCCAGAAAAGCACCAAAATACGGCGATCAAATAATAAATAATCGAAGAAGCGTACGTCCATCGGTCGAATTAGGCTAGCTTGAGAATCGACGCACCAACCTCAACAAACAGATCATATCGATAGCCTGTGTGTGGCTGTGCCCGTCTTGACCAAACTAATTAAATCTGAAGATTAAATTATCTGGGTTACTGTACTTTAATTCTAGTAGTACTCTCTCTAGTCACAAATAGTTGTCCTTTTGGATATAAGTACAATCCAATTTTCAAAACTTTGACTGTTAATATCTTCTAAATATTTAAATTGGATACATGAAAATCATACGGTAGATCTATCTCGAAAAATACTTTGGTAATATTATAATTTTATTGGGTTTTATAAATATATTATGATAGGAATTAGTGGTCAAAACTATATTTTGAAGACCATATCCATGTCTAAAGCGATAACTATTTGTGATCGGATGGAGTACTTGTGAAGCTTACCCAAGAAATTGAAACGGCTCCACCGTAAGGTAGGAAGGGTATGTCATAAAGCTACGTTTTGATCGAATGTGAATTAGGCCTGTTTGGCATGGTTCTAAAAATCAGTTTTTGGCAGTGTTGTATGGCTGAATAGCTGCACAGCTGAATAATTGAGCTGAAAAGGTTTGGTGTTTGGTAGTCTAATTGGATGAGTTGAAAAATATTTAAAATATCCATAAGTCAAATGATATCTTGCTTGATGCCATTTGAATAACATACGAGTGGATTTCATTTTTTGCATGTTTATTTATAAATTTAAATATAAACATTAAATGAAGTATAACTTGAGAGTTTCCGTGTATTACAAAAGGTTGCATGCAAGGTTTTAAATCGTGATTTTCGTGGCTTCACGGCAAGGTCCCAAAAAGTTACAACAGCTATCGCTAGGTATCACGGAAGCTATACTCATCGCGTTTTCAATATTATTTTTTTAAAAAAAATATATGTATATAACATAACTCACGTCCAAACAAATCATAAAAACATAGTACTTTAGAAGTTACTAATATTTTTATAATAAGAATATGAGTCAAGTCCAGCATTAACAAACATACTAATACATATAAACGACCATAAACGATAATTATATCATAATGTTCTTAACAACAAGTACTTAATCACTGAGAAATATGAATGTTGGATTATTAAAAAGGGATGAGATATGGTCTTTTACTATATTTTTTCATAGTTAAGGCTTATAAGAGATGTATTTGGGCCTTTTAGTAATGTTTGATTCGAAATGGGTCTAATGTTTTGGCTCATAGGTACCTATGTAGGATAGCGGAGCTATCACTAGCTACAAGCTACGTCAAATAGCGGGGCAATTGCTAGCTATAGCGTGTGAGCTAATATAGCAGAACATTAACCCGTAGCTTCGCGTTTGGGGTCCAAAAAGGCTATATATAGTATAGCTATAGCTAGCTATTTAGAACACTGGTTGCATGTATCATGATCCAAAATGGTTGCATTAGTCTCACTCCTAATTTATATCCATAATATAAGCAAATGCAATTTTCTTATCATTATATTCATACGAGTTGTCTCAAATTGAATTTTGGTCGATACTCATGCGATTACAAATTGTAAATCCAAAGAGATATTTTAGAAGCAAAGAGCACATATTAATTTGGCACTAACTTTAGCATTTGAATAACAAATACTTTACACGGTTATATGATCATGCACACTTCCACTAATCTACAAATTAAAAAATTGATCTATGATAAGATGAGCACACTTTCACTAATCATACACACTTACGTGATCATAACATCCCAATGCCATTTTCATAAAAGCATCAATGATGATACAGTAGCAACCTTGCATATTTAACTACAAACAGCAGAATACAGAACATTTGAAATTTGATGGCAAAATGTAAGATCACAATGTGATATTAGCAACAATAGATGACTGTGGTAACTACTTCAATTTGATTTTGTCGAACTCACGATAGCAATTGACAAAAAAGAGAGAGATTAGATTGGCATATACCTACAATGAACAAAAGGTTTGAGCAAAGCAATTACACAGTTTTCAAGCATAGCAAATAAATGGTATATTAGCATATTCTTGATGAACAACAAAGAATATCATTCATTCATTAATCCAACAATCAATATGATTTATTTAACAACAACCTAGAAGTCGAAATTTCATATCTGAATTTTTGTGAGGGGAGGAGGTTGAGTCTTACCTCGCCGGAGCGAGGATTCGCAACGTGGCCGAAGGAAGTCCAGGAGGTAGGGGCGGCTTTGGTGGAAGCGGCGCATGGGGAGGAGGGATTTGGTGATGTCCACGCTAGGCACGGAGCCAGAGGAGGCATCGCGGGTGTGGAGGCGGCGTGGCGGAGCGGGGTAGAGGAGGCAGTGTGGGCGTGGGGGCGAAGGCGGCACAAAAGAGAAGGCAGCACAGCGGAGGAGGCATGGGGGAGGAGGCGGCGATAGGGTGGATGAGGCAGGGGGCACGAGTGGGTGGGGGAATGGGGAGAGACGGAGGGGTTGAACCTTTATATACCTGGTATGAGGTTCCGTCGAAGCCGTGGGAAGCTACTCCAAGGTCGCTTTCGGCTGCATAGAAGCCGACTGTTTGGGACAGCTTTCGGCTTCCAAAGGGAAGAAGCTAAAGTTGAAGTTGTCCCAAACAATCCCTTAATTACTGCAACCAAAGCTAACAGTAGCAATAAACTAAATCAAATAAAGCATACTCGTATTTTCTGTACTATGTAATAATACTAAAATGAAACTAGTATATTTACCTGCATAGTGTAGTTCTTGTCCTTCATGGATCTGTATGGCACAGCCATCCAGAACCTGAGACTCAAGAGGCAGTGGCGGATCCAGGATTTTCAGAATGGGTGTTCAGAGTTACAAAAATATTGTTCGATGTAAAATATAAAGGTTCCTAAATAGCAAAAATATAAAGTACAAATTATTCTTACTAGAGACAACACATGAAATAGTTTAGATATTTGAGGGTTGGGGATTTAAAATCTACACACTTCCTCTTTATTTTTAATGTTCTCATGCTATATTTCAAAACTCACGATTCACCGTTACAAATTAACATAACGCTGATAAATTTACGAATTGGGGATTTATGATTAGAGAATCAAGAATACAATTCACCTGTGTGGTTACAGATGCGAAATACTCAGTTGATGTTGATTGTTTTAGCACCACTTCCTACACTGCTTGGTGTTGCCGTCCGAATCCGCTGATTGGCGTGCCCACAGGGTTGCCTTGCAACACGCCGCGTCATGCTCCTTGCTCCGCCGGAGCTAGTGTCACACCCTCCATTCCCGAATCGGTGCTCACTACGGCTACATGAGTCAGAGCTACCTTGCTCCGCTCCTTATATTGCCACCTGCTCTGCAGCCTCCACCCGTTCGTTAGTGCCGGTGCCTACTCGGTTCTTGTCCGCTGCCTTGCTCCTGCCTAGTGGCCTTCGTCCGTCATTGCCGGGTTGCCGCCTGCCGCCTACACCGCCGTGTGGAATGTAGAGGGAGAGGGAGTTGGGTGTTGGGCTTGAAAAATGGAGGAAGACTAGACCTTGAGCGATTGGGCCATGCAGGGAAGATTGTGAGATAGAGTGGGTGGGACAGACTGAAATAGACTTTGAGGTTGAAATAAGTATTTTTTAGCACACTTATTAAGGCCCTGTTTGTTTTTGCTTTTGATTCTGGATTCTAACCCCAAAAGCAGAATAAAAAACAAACAACCGATTTTAGGAATCGATTCTCACAATCCAGCCCACCCATATATACTAGAATCCATAATCTACTTCATATTTGCTTTTGGATTCCAGCTTTTTGGAGAATCGGCTTCTCTACAATCACAATCTAGAATCAATTTTTAGAGAATCCAAAGCAAAAACAAATAGGCTCTAAGTATATACATTTAATTTACTTATTAAATACTAGATTTTTTGTCAATTTTTTGATGTACAACTATACACTCTTGTCCCTGTGTGGATCCGCCAGTGCCAAGAGGTAAAGCATATATATCGATTGACATTATAGAGATCGAAGAATGTGAGTTAAACCCGAATAACGCAAACACATAGGTCATCTAACGAGAAATTTTAGTGCATTATACTAGTACCCCTCCGGTCATAAATAGTTGTCGGTTTGGGATGCGTGCAGTCAAACTTTTTAAAGTTTAGCTATTGATGTCTTTTTAAATATTTAGATTGGATGCACGAAAATCGTATGTGTAGATTCGCCTTGAAACGTACTTTCATAATATTATAATTTTATTGGATTTATTAGTGGTGAAATTGAGTTTTGAGGACCGTGCCGATGTCCAAAACAACAACTATTTGTGACCGGAGGGAGTAGTATATAGTGAGTAGTAGATATCAGATTTAGCTATTAATTTGTTAAAGTATTCATACTACTCTACTATCGAAGGAAGTACAATTAAATACTAACTAATCTAAACTATTGAATTAAAAAAATGAATAATCATATTAAATTTAGCGTGCTGTAAAAGAGCTCTGTTTAATTACTACCGGTGGAATTTCAACCTCAGCTTAAAAGATGCATGTGCTATAGTCTAGGCCAGTAAGTATACAACATAAAAAATGATTGATCCGGTCAACTAATGGTGCAAGCAGTGCTAGCTAACATAGGAACCTGTAAATATTGGAAATTTTTTTCTTTAATATTTATTTTTATTTTTTTTCAAAACTAGGCATCCGAGGTGAAAAATTACAAGTTTGGGCTCCCGTCGCCCGTACATGGGGCGATCAGTGCCACGTCTAACGGCACTCGACGGCGAAACGGACGGCGGCACACCTATCACCCTATGCACGGGCGATCACCCGATGCACGGGCGACGGCGGGGCCGGTGCAACTTTTTTATTTAGTATTTTTTGTAATTATTTTATGTCTTTTAAATATGAACCCCATAACTTTTGATAGGAGTGTCCAAATGAAATGAAACTTTTTTCTAAATTTAAGTTTTGGAATGAGGAGTTTGATTCTAAAATAAAAATCTATGTGTTGTTCGCGAAAAAATAATTTTATATGAGTTTGAATGCTACGCTGTAACTATGGATTGTGAACGAATTACTTTGTGTATTGATCCATAAATCATGAAATAAAATAGAATAAGTTAGTAAAACCTTATGCACTTCATTTCTGCAAAAATATCTAAGTATGATTGCATTTTGAATCAAAGTTGGCTAATTTAAACCCTTTATAGCATTCATGTTTCAAGTAGTTAGAATAATGTCTAAAGGACCTCAAAATTTGACAGAACCAGTTTTGTTGTATTCTTGGGCTTGCATAGGTTACAATTATGTAGAAATATTTAGATGTCACTTTAGAATGCACTATTTTATTGTTGTCCGAACATGCAATCGGTAAAACATCAAAATGGCCGTATCTTTCGCAAACGAGGGTCAAACTCGATGAAACCAAATCTGATGAACTTAAAATGATATAACCTATCTTGATGGACAAAAATAACATCATTTGGGACAACTGGAGCAGTAGGACATATCGGAGCCCTCCAGAAATGGAATCGGTTCCCTCTCTAAGGCTAGTTGAGGACAGTGAGCATACACTTGAAGGGTAGGTCGCATTCTTTATTACGGCTTAAAACTGAAAGGAGTACCACGAACAAGGAAAACCAAAGTTAACACCAGACGTCTACTGAGTGCTTCGAGGCCACTTCCCATTCGCCCATGCCTCCGGCGGGGCTTCTCTGGCACGCCGCGCCCTCTCTCGTTTCCTCTCTCTCCCAGCCTCCTCCTCCGCTTCTTTCTTACATGCCTCCTCGCGTGCGACATCGCGTTGTTCTTGAAGCCGCCGCGTGAACTCGTCCTGCCGGTTGGCTTGGTCAAGAAGCCGTTGGTCCTCGGGTTGATCTCGTATCAAACCATCGCTCAAATTCACACAGTGGCGGAGGTGACTGCATGAAACGTAAATTAGCAAAGTTTCATTCACAAATGTTATGTAACCCGTACGATTGTTACCATGCGGCGACCCTTCAGGCTCTTCTCCGGCGGATCGAAGGCGTAGTTGCGGCACTTCCAATACCTCCTCTTCCAAGTTGAAATTTTCCAAGAGCGGACAAGCCTGCAAAGATCTCCGCACATACACATGGGTGCTACAGCTTCACGAGGTAGGAAGAGATCTTGGTACGCTAAATTGCGCGGGCATGCACTTGTTTCTTCCTTTGCTTTCCCCTTTCCCTTTGCACTTGCACGCCTCGGCATTTTCGATTGATCCTGAATTTTTTTTCCTCCCTCCTCTATTCTTTCTTCCTCTATTCTTTGCGAGACCGCTTGTGAGAACGAATGTTATAAAGGGCAGATATCGCTAGGGTATGGAGCGATCGCCTCATATTAGAGCGATCGCCCCAACTAGAGGCGATAGGTGCACCGAGTCGTTGGTGTGTTGTCACGTCGTGTGGCATAGGCAAGTAATGCATACATGGATTTGCACAATTTAAAATGATAAGGCTATCATGTTACTAACTCGGACAGTTATACAATATGCTGCTGAACGTAAAGGCATTACAAAAATACGTCCATACAACTAGTCAATCAAGGCCACGCTTCCTGATCTGGCCCGTGGGGTAGGTGAGTGGCGACGGCGGACGGACGTCCCTCCTAGGCCGGCCCTGCGGCACAGGCGTAGAGTAGTGTGGCGGCGACGTGGGCGTGTCCTATGGCGGCGCTCCCGAGAGCTGAGAGGGGGCGAGGTAGTCGGTCGAAAGGTACTCCTCCAGGTCGAACTCGACGTCCGCAGGGTCGTCAAAACCACCCTGGAGTCCTGCTGGGGCGTGAGACGACGAGGGAGCCTCCGCAGCCCACTGTCCCCACTGCTGCTGCGTGGGAGCGTAACGAGGAACCGGTGGGGTAGGGCGAGACGAGGAAGGAGCCTCCTCAGCCCACTGTCCGCACTGCAGCTGCGTGAGAGCGTAACGAGGCACTGGCGGGGTAGGGCGAGGTGCTGGGCCGCGGGGACGTGGTGTGCTGTGTCCACCGACGTCTCCGCGGCCCCGGCAGGTGGCCAAGCGACCCAACCGCCTCATCCTATCGAGGAACCGATCCCAAGCTGCCTTGGCCTCGGTGGTGGTCACCTGTATGCCCGCCCGAAGGTGCGTCAACATGCAGATAGCCTCCGCCTCAACCTCCCCGACGAGATGTGTCTGCATGTAATGTCAGATTGTTATTACGTAATTTACATGAGAAAGATGTGACCATGTAGCTTCGATTGCGACACTTACCGAGGAGTTGTCCTTCTGGGACATCTGTGAAGGGTACGTGTCCGTCACCGATGCCTGCCGTACGACATACGGTGCTGGTGTGTACCCCACCCTGAGGCGAGTGCGTGGGGCGAACCACTCCATGTACTCATCGTACATATCAGGGTCGTACGGCCGGGTCTCGGTGACTCTCTCATCGAGTGCGGCGTCCCACTGCACCGCCCATGGCTGCATACGGTGCGCGAACTGAGTGCTCACTGCAGCACCCATCCGGGTCATCCTGCAATGCAAAAACAGGAAGTACACACCACATTCATTTTGCAAAGATGTGGAGTAGTAGGATCAGGGTAAGTACCTGTGAGCGCCACGTGCGACAACGTGACGAGGCGCCAAGGGAAAGGACTGGAATAGGCCGAACTGCCGCAGCACTCGGTGCGGGGAGTACTCCTCGACACACAGGTCAAAGACGAGGACCTTACGGGTGAGCCAGAAGGCCTCATCTCGCGTGCAAAGCACGGAGACCCCGTGAGGTGCTCGGGCGTGGACGTCGTACGCGCTGTATGGCGTCCATCGCACGTCCTCGTCGTGGAGGCGGTCGAACTCCCGAACGAACTCGAGGTAGGACCTCCTCACCTATCAGTGCGCGAATGTCCATTGCGAGGAAATAAGAAATGGCGGAGGTTATACAAGTGGCTAAGTGGGGAAAAAGATATGAGGGAGCATACCTGTCGTCGGACCCAGTAGTGGCCCACGATGGGCCAGTCCACTGGGTCGTCTCCGTAAAGGTCCTGGGGGTACGGTGCGGTGTCAACAACAGACCTGCCGACGGAGAAGCGCTCCCAGAACCACAACTAAAGGAGTAGGACTCAACCCGACATCGTCGCGTCCTGCTCCGCCCGAGAGACGGCGTCGCACAGACCTCTGTACGTCGCCGCAAGCACAGCTGAGGTCCACGACCACTGCATCATCTGTTTACAATGGGGAAGTTAGACGTGCTCCGCTGATACGAGATTTGAACTTAGTGTGTTACCTCATCCTCCGGGGTGTCGGCGATGTGCTGGGCGTACTCGATCAGGTGCCGGTCCACCGTGTTCTCGTGGGAGGACGGGAACATCACCCAACCGAACAACAACAGGAGGTATGCCTCCAGATGGCGGGCCACGTCCTCCTCCTCTGCGTGCGGGTGAGGAAGCTGAGCCTGCAGCGTTCGCAACAAACATTATTAGCAACTTAGCGCTTCTCTGTTAATTCGCAAAGAAAGAGGTACTCGCCGTGAACTGAAGCAGCCACGCCTTCGTCGGTCCGTGCCGCTTACCCTGCCTGAGGGGCTGGTAAGGGGCTGCCCGGGGGTGCCGCTGCACCACGGCGAACCGCGCGGATAACTCCGCGTGCCACGTGACGGGGGCGTCGTGCGGCACAACTGCCGGACCCGCACAGGGGAGGCCTAGGAGGTACGACACGTCCTGAAGCGTCGGAGCCATCTCTCCGCACGGAAGGTGGAACGTGTGCGTCTCCGGTCTCCACCGATCCACGAGTGCGGCCAGCAGGGACCGGTTGTACCCGAACCGCGGGACCTCCTCGCCTCTAACGGGCGATCCACCGCTCCACCATCATACGAGAGAGAAGTAAGCTAGCGCTCGCAACCAAATGTAGTGCATTGCGTCGTTAGAATTGCATTCACGGTAAATACATGTACGTAAAGCGATTGCAAGCGTTGGCGCTTACCGTGGAACCCAACAGGGTCAATGCAAAGCAGCTCGTTGGGCACCCGAGGTCGGAGTGTCCCTAGCTCTCGGTTCTGCTCTGCAGAGTACTTAGACCGGTGGGTCGCATCGACGGTCGCGTCGAGCAGCTCAAGGCAAGGTCGCGCCATCGTCGCTGGTTACAAAGCAAATACAATAAATTTATCAGTAATTAAATGTGCACACAAAATGAAATACGAAATAACGAATTGTACCATACTCAACAAATAATATAAAAGATGAAGATATGTTCGCTGAGGCACACAACGCTGAAAATTACATTACCCTCGTAGCAATTAATTGGTACATCGAAAAATACATGATGCGAATAACAACTAACTGGTACATCAAAAATTACATGACGCGAATCACAACTAATTGGTACATCGAAAATTACATGACGCGACTAACTACTTACTGCAAGTGCGAAAATTATATTATTGGCACAACAGTTCACTGGTACATGATCGAATCTTACAAGATGCGAAGAAGATTGAACATTACATTATCCGCGGTTGCGACGCACCTCAGACTCGTCCATATCGTTCCGAATGCGCCGTGTCCTTCGACGCCCGACCTTCAGCTTCAACATTCGGATGTCCGGTACCCATCGATGGTTCGGAGGGGGGGCTGTTGTGAACGATCCATCCACTCGGTATCCGTACACCTCATGATGCCACGTGTTGAGAACACTTTGCTTGTAGTAGTAGGGGGAGATGAACGGACGACATGATTGATGCGTCTCAGCGGCTGCGGCAATGATATGCGAGCACGGCAAGTGCACCAGACGTGGTTTCTAGCAAGAGCACTCACAGTCAGCTGCTCGGAGTATGCACAGATGGGAAGTCCTCTCCCGATGGGTACCCCTGCGACCTCGGTCACCACAGTGCACGTGGTATCTCCGTTCCACGCTACTCTCCGGTGTCACCCGATGTGTCTGCGTCTTTCTTGTTTTCTTGGACATGTACGTAGATACAACCGTTGAGTACGACAGTCGATTGTCCGACATACATGCTGCGGAGCTCTTGTATCGCTCAATGAAATATCTCTGTGTCCCTAATAAGACACCTTCAACTATACCCACCAGCGAAAGGCATCTGGTGCCTTTCATTACCCAGTTGTAAATCTCCGCCAGGTTCGTTGTCATGATTCCGTAACGCGAGCCACCCTCGTCATGTAGAAGGGACCATTTCTCCAAAGGCTCGTGCCGTATCCAGTCGGTGAAACTCTTTATGCTGGTCCCCGGCCTACGCCGAATGTTTGGGGCGTCTGTCGGGAGCGCACACAAAGCTGTGGGGTCTTCTCCTTGCTCATGGTACACCATCGGGTTCCTTGATGAACCAGCGGTATCTCTTGGATTCATTGACTGCTTCTTCGTTAGTTCATCCAACGTCCTTCAAAGCGCGTCGAACTTCCTCCGTTGGTTCTATTTACACAGCCGCTTGAACATGTTCATAAGCTCCTTGTTCCTGAACTGACGGAAAAAATTAGCACCCATGTGCCTCATGCACCACCTGCTCTTCAGGTCCGGCCACTTTGCTACTTCCACGACGACGGACCCTTGTTGTATATCCACGATAGCCCTTAGCAGCCCTGCATGTCGGTCATAGATGACACAAACATCAGGCTTGTCCAGAACAACTGCCAGATTCACTCTTTCAAGGAACCAGTACCAGCTCTCCGTGTTTTCCCCCTCCACGAAGGCCAATGCAACCGGTAGAAACTGGTTGTTGGCGTTCACCGCGATCGCAGTTAGAATCTAGCCCTTATACTTCCCCGTGAGGAATGTGCCGTCCATGCAAATGACCGAGCGACAGTGCCGGAACGCATTTATGCATGCGCCCAAGGCGAAGAATGCACGCTGCAAGACCCACTTACCCGCGCACACACCACTCACAGGAAACTCCGCAAGGTCGACGGATGTACCGGGGTTCCTACGTGCTATTGCCCTCAGCAGGTGGGGAATATTCTCGTAGGAAGCCTCGTATGTCCCGAACCGCATTTCCAGAGCTGTCCTTTTCGCTCTCCATGCCTTTCCGTAGCTAATCTTGTATTGAAATCTCTCCTCCACGGCTGTGATAAAAGATCGAGGCTGCAGGTGCGGATTGTCCACGATCTGACCATAAAACACATTTGCCACCCAAGTGGACGACAGATTGCGGTGTCCCTGCTCCGCTTCTTCCAGCACGCAATTGTGTTCCATCACTATGGAGCATTTCCAGTAGTCCTTTCACTTCCCCTTGTATGCATGCACCCGCCATGGGCACGAATCAACTACGCACTTCACGTCGTACTCCTTGCTGGACTTCACTACCCTGAATTGCCGCCGGAGAGACATTGCCCAGTACTTCACCGCATCCATCACAGCCTCCTTGTCTTTATATATGGTCCCCTCCGTCACCTCGTTCTCACGATACTCCCATGCATCAGTGTTCCCTTCATTCGTTGTTAGGTCTTCGAAACTGTAATTGGTCCACGCATCAGAGATAGGCATCTCAAGAACGTTGTCCTCCTCGTCGGAGTGCTCGCCATCAGGGACTTCCTCATCCGCACGGTCCTCCTCTTCCATCAGGTCAACTATGTCCTCCACCTCCTCCCCCTCGTCGGCCACCCCTCGCGCCTCCATCGCTATCTCCTCTACCCCTCCGATCCCTTCACTACCGCCAGTCTCGTACTCCTCGTCTCCATGATCCTCGCCGCCTTCCTCTTCGCATCCTTGCACATTTGACGTCCCCTCCCCCGTAATGTTCACCCCGACATCACGAACTTGCGACACCGATGAAGCTACCGGGTAGCATTGTACCAACAACATGAGCGGTTAACCCCGCTCTACGGCAAAACCAACATAACTCCTCTATGTTGATGTCGAGTTAATAGGAATCAACTCTCCGTACACGGGTTATGGGCGTCTAAAACTATAAATTTTCACTCCGAACGCCTAACTTTTAAAAAAAGAATAAAAATAAATATTAAAGAAAAAAATTCGTAAATATTGTCACTCTGTATAGTGTCGCGTGCCCTTTGACCGGCGAATTGGAGACAGTCACTAGCCCAGTTTTTTCGAGGAGCATCGTTCAGAAGCATTCACGGGGAGAGAACAGTGTGATTTGCATACATTATGACACATGGAGCACGCCATAATAGCTCACTAATTGAGCTGAAGTGGCAAGTCCTTGAGACCCAAACTTGCCGAATGAAACTTGACACGTGGCCCCTTGATTCGTTGCACCCACGTACTCTTTGGAAGTCTTTACTTTCTAGCCGGCGATAAAATTTCAAAAATAGTCCATATACAGTAAAATCAGTGGAGCGGGATCGCTGGATTTTTTTAACTTGTTTCTAACGGTTTTGGTCCATTGGACTTTTTTTAGCGAGAAAATTTTCCAACTGTCCCAAACCGCTGGATTCCGGCGATTTCTAGCGGTTTGACATCGCTGGAATTTTTTTTGATTTTTTTTTATTTTTCAATCCGCTGAAAATTACAAAAGTAAAAATAAAAATTAGTAATCCAGCGGTTGGGCACCGCTGGAATTTTTTTTTATTTTTCGATCCGCTAGAAATTACAAAAGTAAAAAAAATATTTTAGCGGTGCCTAACCGCTGGAAATCACCGGAATCCGGCGGTTTGGGACCGCTGGAGAATTTTCAACCGCACGGCGTCCACTGGAAAATAAAAAAAAAAGTATTCCGGTCGATCGGAAAATTAAAAAAAAATCTAGCGAACCGCTGAAAATGAGTTGAAAAAAATTTCAGCGGTCCTCGTTCGCTGGTTTTTATTGTGTATGAGCTACTTCTAAAATTTTATCGTAACAATAGCTATTTACGAAAAAAATACTATATACAAAACTAGAACAGTAAAGACTTCTACTCTTTCAAACGTCAACCGCCCCCGCCCCCAACACGTCGTCGTCCCCAACAAGGCAACAACTGCTTATTCGCCGGCCGGCCTCACAGTCTTGCCGCTCGCTAGTCGCTAACACCTACCTCAAACCTGACCTGACCTGATCAGTGCCACCCCTATATATCCGCGCATGCAACGCTCCTCGGCTTAGGCTTAGCCTTAGGCAGCTCTATCGATCAACCTAGATAGCACTTCTCGCCGGCGGCCGCGCGCGCGCCTAGGACACGAAACCTGTGATCACCATAGCGCGCGCCATCAGCATGGGGGTGGCCACCAACGGCGCTGGTGAGGCGCTCAAGTCCCCGGCCACCGGGCTGCGGGCCACGGCCGTCGTCAAGCTCAACGCCGCCTTCTTCCTCCTCGCCTACATGGCGCTCCTCCTCCACCCCAAGTACTCGTACCTCCTCGACCGCCGCGCCGCCTCGCTCGTCCGATGCACCTTCCGCGACGCCTGCCCGACCCAGCTCTCACGGAAGGTAAGGTGAGTCCTGTCCACCGGTAGTGTACGTCATGCTGTTGTTCTTGACGATCCGGCCGGCCCCGTCGGCAGTGAGATTTCTTCATTGATCTAATTGCATGTATATTAGAGAGGTTATGCATGGTGATTAACGTTCGCGTGCGTGCGCGTGTGCCTGCAGCTGGGAAGAGTGCCGGCGAACAAGGTGGCGACGGAGAGGATCGTGAACGCGGGACGCGCGCCGACCATGTTCGACGAGCTCCGCGGCCGGCTGCGGATGGGCCTGGTGAACATCGGCCGCGACGAGCTGCTGGCGCTCGGAGTAGAGGGCGACGCGGTGGCCGTCGACTTCGAGCGGGTGTCGGACGTGTTCCAGTGGTCGGACCTCTTCCCGGAGTGGATCGACGAGGAGGAGGACGACGAGGGCCCGTCCTGCCCGGAGCTCCCCATGCCCGACTTCTCCCGGTACGGCGACGTGGACGTGGTGGTGGCCGGGCTGCAGTGCAGCCCGACGGCGAAAGGGTGGAACCGCGACGTGTTCAGGCTGCAGGTGCACCTGGTGGCGGCGCAGATGGCTGCGCGGAAGGGGAGGCGCGCCGGCGGGGACGGCAGGGTGCGCGTGGTGCTGCGGAGCGAGTGCGAGCCCATGATGGACCTGTTCCGTTGCGACGAGGCGGTGGGGAGGGAGGGCGAATGGTGGATGTACAGGGTCGACGTCGACCGACTGGAGGAGAAGCTCCGGCTGCCCGTCGGATCATGCAACCTCGCGCTGCCGCTGTGGGGACCCGGAGGTACGTACGTATCCGCAATACTAATTTTCTCCGGCCGCCGCGTTCGGTACGGCCTAGTGTCGGTCGGGTTGCGCCGCATGCATGTAAGTCAAGCATCTACTTGCACCCATACTAACTAACTAACAGGCAGCAGCAGTATCAACCAAGATAGATATGGATACGGTGACGGGTGACATATGGTGCTTTTAGAAACCAAAAGAAAACTGAGACCAGCAACGTCGCAAGATACATATATGCGCAGGAAATACAAATAAAACAAGTTTTGAGGTGTATAGTTCTATTTTCGACCTCCGTTAGCACATAAACAAATTCGTCACATCATTTATCATTTTTTACTCATTATACTACTGCAATTTTTTTTTGTTGGCTCTAGCTAGCTATACTTCCTACGTTGATTTTTATAAAGCGTCCATGTGTTTCGATATTCAAACTTTATAATATTTGACCAAAAATTGGATCAACATGTTATAGTTTTAATGATAAAAAAATGGCACCGTTATATTTCTGTTTGAATGTATTTTCATATAATTATGGTTTTCTAATTATTAACATTATATGTCATGAAATGTATCAATGGTCAAAGTTCAATTTTAGAGGCCGTGCCAAGTTGAACAGCGTCCTATATAAAAATCAACAAAGAGAGTACTTACGTACAGACCGCGTACTGATCAGGGAAGAAAATAATTGCACATATTAGGTTTCGGATAGATAAGGTTGAAAAAATGGACTTAGTTGTGTTAACTGTAATATGCATAAAAAATGCCAAAGCGATGCGCATAAGAAGAATAAAAAAATATTTGTAGAAAAGAACATTAGCATCGGACTAAGACCTGTACTGCTTCAGCATGTGTTATACAACTGTGTTAGAGACATAACATTGCACCTAATGGAATTGAAGCGTCAATACAGCACATAATTAAGCTTCTTCTTTTTCCTTTTCTTTTGTAATGCGCGCGGCATATGATCAGTAGGGACGAGTTAACGGGGTGTGTAGGACAAGCCATCTCGAAGAACATAAGAATCTGGTCGGGAAATGTTGCGAAGGACCACGAGCTGATAATGCATTGATTCTCATCATCGCTCAACTTTATTTTTTGGTAAAACAATGTTAGTAGCCCCCATTCGCACCAAACATGAAGAATCTGATCGATGCTCGAGGCGACGATTAATTGAGGCTAGGAAGAAAGCTTCAAACCAAAGCCTCCCAGAGTGAGTACTTGTGTAATCTTACAGACTCATAGCTTGCAATTACTCCCTCCGTTCCTCAATAGATAATATTTTAGAATTTTGTACTTCAAACTGCCCTCCTATATTAGCCCACTTATTGCTTTTAGATAGTGTGTTACTCTATTTCACATTAATAAATAAAATTAGGAATAACGAATGGTATAGTAGGAGTATTCAAAGGAAAAAACATTTAAAAGTTGTCTTGAAATTGTAGAATAACATGCATTTAGGGATAAAATTTGAAAGCTAGAATCATATGTATTCAGAAACGAAGGGAGTAATTCTGTTCACGTACGTCTGGATGATCATGATGATTATATTCAGCAGCACTTTGCTAAATTTTGATAATTAACCATATATATATAGGAAGCCGAAATGGGGCACCATGGTGCCTGGGCACCATGATTTCAAATGCGCAAATTCAAGCCATATTCGAGTATAATTTTCAAAAATTTCAGTTTTAGGTACCCATCTATAACGATTCAAATGAAACACATACCTTTGAAAAAATATACTCGAATTCAAAAATTTTGAACGAGTTTGGATCACATGTTTTGCTGATTTATATATAAAATCAGCACATACCTACAACCAAACTATCATCAAAAAGGGAAACTATAGTTTGAATTTCAGTTCAAACTTGTTTGAACTAGTTAGTAAATTGGTTAAACTCATCATCCTAAAAATTTCAAAAAAATCGCATGAAAATACATAGGAAAAATATTCTTTTTAGATCATGATGCCCAGGCACCATGGTGTCCCAAGTAATTATATATATATATATATATATATATATATATATATATATATATATATATATATATATATATATATATATATATATATATATATTTTCAATGCTTTCCTCCTAATACAAGTTGCACAAATCTTGAAGCAAGCGAAAGGGTAAGTAATCTCCATCTACCATTCATTAATGCTTTAATATTTGTGCAATCAGAGAAAAGAAAAGCATTGAAGCACCTCTCATATATATATATATATATATATATATATATATATATATATATATATATATATATATATGCAACCGTTGGTTTCAAAGTACCCTTACAAAAATTGGTCCGGTTGGCCAGATTAGATTATATAGCAAAAGTTACCTAGCCTAGGACTAATCAGCACAAAAGCATCCCACCAAAATATAATTAAACTTCTATTCGTAACCATGGATCTATCAGCGTCATTGTTATCCAAAAGAGGGCCAAGAACTGTCCTTGAAAGAAGCAGATAGATCTAGGTAGGTGAGCCTTCCGACTAATCAAATAATCTACTGTTACTATTGCAAAAGAAAACAAAAAAGATGAGTAAACATTATTATCACTTCAGATCTTGAATGAATCTGAGAAGAGGATGCCAAATACATATATGCAACCGCCCATATATACGTACTCATTAGGATACCATACGGTACACGAGCATATAAGAAGTATATATGGGTGTAACTTGCATATGGAAATGAAGCTTGGAAAAAAATACTATATATGAAAGACTAGAGGCTGGGGCCTCTTCACCTAACGTTTCTGGTTGGAAGTCTTTCACCTCCATCATATCCGTCTGATCGATCGAACACTATGATGGCATATATATACATCGACTACGATTGATCGAACTAGGTTCGGTTGGTGACCGGGCATACCTGCTGGCTGCTAGCTTGTGCATGCGCCAATTAATACTTGCATGCTACTACATTCTACACGCGCGGTGGATGGCCAACCGACACCAACCGTGCGAAACATCGCAAACTACTTCTGTATTGCTTGTTAACAAGCTCGATCTCTTGTTGGTTTGACTTCTGCAACACTTTTAGTTTGCTTCAAGCTTAGGCCTCAGTAGGTAGATGCCATTTGTAAAATTGCATGCGTTGCATGTTCCAAGAACGAGAGGCTGATCATGTGGTTAATTAAGAGATGGAGCCCTTGATCTGCATTTTCTCAAAGATAAACAAATACTCTGCGTACGTACATGAGTTATGACCCTGTGTTCATTAGCTAGCTAGGGAGTAGATTGACATTTGACAAGATAGCATATAGTTCCCGAGACTAGAACGTTCCGCGAGCGACATATGCATTTTCAAGTGCAGACCAGATTGGTTTGCCTGAACTTTAGGATACGTTTTACTACTGTGTTGCAAATAGACAAGAAGTGTAAAGCACGAATCATATCTTAACGTAGTAGTAAATGCACATCGATGATCTATTTTTCTCCTATGTGTTACTGTTGCCGTTTTACCGTCTCCTGCCTTTTTTTTTTGCACATTCTGGACTGGAGACTAACCAATGCGTGCGTGCAACACGCAGGCATCCGCGAGGTGTTCAACGTGTCGGACCTCACGGCGGCGGCGCCTGGCCGCCCGCGGCGCGAGGCGTACGCCACGGTGCTGCACTCGTCGGACACGTACCTCTGCGGCGCCATCGTGCTGGCGCAGAGCATCCGGCGCGCGGGCTCCACCCGCGACCTGGTCCTCCTCCACGACCACACCGTCTCCAAGCCCGCCCTGCGCGCGCTGGCCGCGGCGGGCTGGATCCCCCGCAAGATCAAGCGCATCCGCAACCCGCGCGCGGAGCGCGGCACGTACAACGAGTACAACTACAGCAAGTTCCGGCTGTGGCAGCTGTTGGAGTACGAGCGCGTGGTGTTCGTGGACGCCGACATCCTGGTGCTCCGCAACCTGGACGTCCTGTTCCGGTTCCCGCAGCTGACGGCGGTGGGCAACGACGGGTCCCTGTTCAACTCCGGGATCATGGTGATCGAGCCGTCGCAGTGCACGTTCGACGCGCTGATCCGGAACCGGCGCACGATCCGGTCGTACAACGGCGGCGACCAGGGGTTCCTGAACGAGGTGTTCGTGTGGTGGCACCGGCTGCCGCGGCGGGTGAACTACCTGAAGAACTTCTGGGCGAACACGACGGGGGAGCGGGCGCTCAAGGAGCGGCTGTTCCGGGCGGACCCGGCGGAGGTGTGGTCGATCCACTACCTGGGGATGAAGCCGTGGACGTGCTACCGGGACTACGACTGCAACTGGAACGTGGGGGACCAGCGGGTGTACGCCAGCGACGAGGCGCACGCGCGGTGGTGGCAGGTCTACGACGAGATGGGGGAGGCGATGCGGGGACCGTGCGGGCTGTCGGAGCGGAGGAAGATCGAGATCGCGTGGGACAGGCACCTCGCCGAGGAGGCCGGGTACGCGGACCAGCACTGGAAGATCAACATCACCGACCCCCGGAAGTGGGAGTGATGGCTGACGACGAGCTCGGTCGTGGCGAGGGATCGATCGATGGATACGTACGTAGCTAATTGGCCGCGCATGCCCGAACGGCAGCTGAGCTCGCCGCATTTTGTTTTTCTTTTGTTCATATATACATAAGGGAGAGAGTTCACAAACTTTGGTTGAATAATGAGTAAATAAGTTGATCCCATGATCGAAGTTGTACATAGCATGTTTAGTATGCCTTCGCTGCAGTTGCGCTCACACCGTGCAGGTGATGAGCAAAAATTTCTACGACACAGGTGCTGCATCTATAGCGTTATTTTTGTAACAAAGATCTATAGTATATATTTAGAGAGAGAAAATTAGTTGATTTGCTATATATATTTACTTACGCGTCTAAGGACCTGTTTGTTTTATCTTTTGATTCTGGATTATTCTGACCCTAAAAGCAGAATAAAATACAAACAACCCGATTCTCACAATCCAACCTACCAATATACACTAGAATCCACGTGCTTTTGGATTCCAGCTTTTAGAGAATAACTTTTCTATAACTACAATCCAAAATTAACTTTTAGAGAATACAAAACTAAAACATACAAAGCCTGCCAGGCGCGCTGGCCTTGGCACCCATCCTCTGAACAGAGGAGAAAACGGTATTTTTCGCTGGTCACACGCACGCACGCACGCACCGGTTGGTATTCTGCTGTGGGCCCGGGCAAAGCCGGCAGGCCTCGATGGTGCACAGATTTAGCCCAACAGTTTGTTGCCGTGGGCCTTTCAGGCCATGCTTTAGCCGCAGCCCGCGCCCCTGAGCGTTCGTTGGCCGCTGCTAATCGCGTCGCATATGCCGTACCACGTCGTCCCGCCGCAGCTGCGCGACTTCCACCGTACGCGCCGCCGGACACGAGACGCTGAAGCCCCATTACCTGCGGTCACTGTCAGGTGTCATGTGTCGACCCATACAAACAGAGTCACGCTGGGTTAATTCTCTGGGCTAAGTTTGTCTTTGATTTGATTCTCCGTGTAATCGTGCGGTTAGAGGTCGTACCATTATTGTATTTATTATATAATTCTGTCGTCTTTGAAAAATATAATTGTGTATGTTATGTATAGTTTAATAGATATAATATATAAATATAATTAATTTATATCATTATAACATGGTTCTACTAGAATAAGTAGTGCATATCTTCTTCTTCTTTTTCCTCTCGATTAATGAGAGAATTTTTGGGGATTTTACTTTTTTTCTCTGATTTAAGGATTTGAGTAACACCTATTATTTGTAGGTTTATATATTTCCTTTACAGATAGGTTGTCTTACACTAAATCGAGGTCCATACTGAGCATGAATTGCCTGCCCCCAACTGGGGTTCAAGTCTTCGATTCGAGGGCTTCTTTGCTTTGACGCCAATAGTGGCTATTGAATGTGTTAGGATAACCATAACTTGGACATGCCAAATTTTGATAAGATATGATAAGACAAATTTATCATCAAACCAAACATATCCAAGTATTTTGCCACTACCAGACAGCAACTAACGCTGGTCAGAGCTGTTATGTAAGCCCAAATTCGTATCCAAAATATTGAAGGTGTACGGAATTAACCAAACAAAAAAATATATCAAAAACAGGCGTGTAAGTTATATATGATTCTTCTCCACCTGATATAGTTACAAGATACAAATTAGGAACACGCAGTACGTCTTTGTGTCAACGAAAAGGATAACAAGTTATAAAATGTGCAAAATTAATCAAAGATGATGCGCAACTATTTCCCGGGCCGGGCCCAAGCCTATGTGCATAAAATAACATCAAAATCGTACTAGACCCCTAAAATTGTCCCTCCTCCGACTGAACCGTTTGATTTCTTCCCCTAAAACTGACCCCTTCAACCTCGCCATATCTGATCTGAGCACCAACCAAGACTAACCAACCATCACCTTCCGTTTGTCGCGCGCGTTCCCATTCCACCCATAAACATTTCTCTCCTCCCTTCCTCGCCGCGCTTTCTTCGCCTCTTCTCCTTCGGAGCCTCCCCTTCGCGGGTGCTGCTCCATTGCTCTTCAATCCTATTATGACATTACGATGCCAAGCCCCATCGCCTTCGCCCTCCTCTTCCTCCTCGTCTCCACCTTTCCCTCCTCCCATGCCGCCGTCCCACAACCCAGAGGTGCGTACGTAAATCTGTGCATGGTCGCAACATCTCGTCTTCTTCTTGTATGCATGTCCCCGCGCGCAGCAAAAGTGCATTGGTTGATGCGTGCACGTACGTGTTTGTGTGTTAGGGTTCTACATAAACTGTGGATCGGACAAGGAGCAACAGATAGGAAGCATCAAGTGGATTCGGGATGAAGGATTCATCGCCGTCGGCAATGTCTCCGCCGTGGACAAGCCCAACATCCTCCCTGTCCTCTCTACCGTGCGCTACTTCCCCGACGCTACCGCGCGCAAGTACTGTTACCAGCTCCCCGTCGTCAAGGGCTCGCGCTACCTCGTCCGCACCACCTACTTCTACGGCGGCTTCGACGGCGGCAGCGAGCCCCCCGTGTTCGACCAGATCGTCGACGGCACCCGATGGAGCGCGGTGAATACCACCGAGAACTTCCGGCGCGGCATGTCCACCTACTTCGAGATGGTAGCGCAGGCGCAGGGGAAGGCCATGAGCGTGTGCCTGGCGCGGCGGGCCGACACCGCGTCCAGCCCGTTCATCTCGTCGCTGGAGCTCGTCAACCTCGAGGACTCCATGTACAACACCACCGACTTTGGCAAGTACGTCATGAGCACCGTGGCTCGCAACCGGTTCGGCGCCAAGGGCGAGATCGTTAGGTACGCACGTCCGCAATGCACCGCATCAGCATGCGTTGTTTGTGCGCGCGCGCGCGCGTAAGGGGGATCCTAACATGACGTGGTTGGCATTCTAGCTATCCAGATGACCAGTACAATCGGTACTGGGCGCCGTTCACCGACGGCAACCCGACGGTGGAGTGCCACTCGGCGATCTCGCCGGACGACTTCTGGAACCTGCCGCCGGCCAAGGCGCTCAAGGGCGGGGTCACGACGAGCCGGGGGAAGAGGCTGTCCGTGCAGTGGCCGCCGGTGGAGCTTCCCGCAGCGAGCTACTACGTGGCGCTCTACTTCCAGGACTCGCGCACGGCGAGCCCGTACAGCTGGCGCTTGTTCGACGTGGCGGTGAACGGGAAGGAGTTCTTCCGGGGGCTCAACACCTCGGCGGCCGGCGTCATGGTGTACTCGAGCATGATGGAGCTGTCCGGGAAGACAGAGATCGTGCTCACGCCCAACGAGACGGCCCCCGTCGGGCCGCTCATCAATGCCGGCGAGATCTACCAGATTGTGCCGCTCGGCGGCCGGACGGCCACTAGAGATGGTATGCATTTTCAGGCTGTTTGTATGCCAATAGTTTCTGCAATATGGGTGATTGCAAATTTCAGGCAGCAAAAGGTCACCTTTAGTTTTGTGAGATCCATGTTTGGGTGATGAACAAGTATAGGGCTTTGACTTGTGCTGCAGTGGTTGCAATGGAAGATCTTGCAAGGAGCCTCAAGAACCCACCTCCGGACTGGGCCGGCGACCCTTGCTTGCCGCGGCAGAACTCATGGACGGGGGTTGATTGCTCCGAGGGTTCGCCCGTGCGCATCATGTCACTGTAAGTATTCAGATTACCATGGTTGCCTTAATTTGCCCAATGCATTGGTGTTCTTGTATGGCTGAACGAATGGCATTACAATTTAGTAAGTAAGCTACCAAAATGTTGGCTATTGCTGTGATAATATGACCCCTTTTCTGTACTACAGGGATCTAAAAAATCATGGTCTTTCAGGATCGCTTCCCGACAGCATTGGAAATTTGACTGGGATGAAAACCATGTAAGATTGGCATAAATTAAACCATGTGAACCAAATGAACGAAAGGGCTAGGTGTTCCGTCTAATTTTGCCCCTGAATTTGGTCTGCAGCTATCTCAGTGGAAACAAACTCTCAGGCCCCATACCTGACTTAAGCAGCATGCACATCTTAACTGCATTGTAAGCTCAATGCATGCCTGACTTGTTCTTGAACCATTCTTTCTAGGATTGTTTTCCTTCATGCTAACTTTCTTATATTTGAAAAGGCATCTTGATGGCAATCAGTTCAGTGGAGTGATCAAACCATCACTGGGAAGACTCAACAACCTGAAGGAGCTGTAAGTACTCAATTTCTCTTTTTGTGGTGTTTATCGGACAATAAAATGCCTTACTTTCTTTGCCTCGTGCATTTGCTCTGGACAATGGTAGATACCTGAACAACAACAATCTCTCAGGCCAGATACCAGTGAGCCTGAAAACCAAGTCGGGACTTGACATGAGGTATAAAGAGTAACAAAATATTTACTTTGGATCCTTTTTTGGTCCTGACGATATTGTTTGCACGAACAATTTACAGGACTGAGGGGAACAAACTTGATTGAGGCTGGCAAGGAGGAAATATCTCGATGCTAATTTTCAATCTAATGCTGCACTTACGTATGCAGAAGACACAGTTTGATGATGAAGGGAGAAGAGTGAAGGCTTCAGAAAGTGTAGGATGACATTGATGTATGATGTTGTATGTGATCTGAATATTGGTGTGATATTTAGCAGCCTTTTGAGCCATTCGTGTCCTTTTCTTAGTTTTTTTTCTGTACATGTTGCATCAGACGGCTTTAGTTTAGGGATAATTGTTAGATCAAAGAATCATTTCCTAATCTATCTAAAAGTCAAAAAGTGTACCATGTTCCATTAAAAACTTTATTTAGGACAGTAATGCATGGTAGCAAGACTCAGAGATAACTAACTGATTACTCCAAGTTTGTGAGTTCTGAAATTCTGGGATCTCATTAGCAGTACTAGTGGACATACAAACATAATACATAACAGCTGCGCAGGCAGTCCTGATAGATAAAGCCTAAACCATGCCCAAAATTCTACTTGCCATCTTTTGATAGGTTAGTAATGATGTTGCACGGTGTAGTCACTCGGTTACCTCATTGCCATCATCGACAGTTGCTCGGATCATATGCACCTGAAAAGCAAATCATTAACGACAGATTATTCACATTATTCAGATATAAACCATGTTGAGTTCACAACTTCACATTATTCAGATGTAGTGTTCAGAAGATTGTATAACCTTGAAGGTTGTAGGCTTGATCAATTGAAAAACTGTAGCATCTCCATCCTGCAATCCATGACACAAAGCAAAACCAGCCCAGCCACCACTTAGCCCATTCTTGTAGGCAAGGTAATTGGTCTCGAATTCTTCGTCTTTCTCATCCACCAAAGTGACAATGGAATCATGCTTTGGCAGGTAGGTATCACAGAAATGCCTAGGGAGACCCTTTTGATCATGTCATCCGACAACATTAGTACACACGAGATGAGTTCAGAATTTTCTGGGAAGGGCGTATGATAGTAGACTACTCACCAACCAGAATCCTCGCACCACATGTGAATGTAACATTGGTTTCACAAAGGATGGGTATTCAGGGTCAAGTTGTGATTCTAACTCCTCTGCTTTTCTTGCTGCCTCCAACCTAGCTTCCATTGAAATTGATCCACGTCTTGCCAAGTAGATGCTGTCATATAGTTTTCTAGGAGACCTACAGGGGATTTTTTTTTTTTGATAGATAGGATGCAGTTTTGTTACTTAATGGAAGAAGTACAGGTTTCGAGATCCTATGTTATTGGTAGCACATATGTACAAACCTTTTCATTCTCTCCTTATCTGGTGCTACCTGTCAAGTGTCAAGGAATGTTACTTGTCAGAAAAGAAAATATTTAAATATGATTTCAATGGATGATAACATGTATCCTAAGCAGTGGGCACAATGCCTAATATTATTTATTTGAGGTAATTTTACACAAGAGATTATAGGCTGCTCCTCAACATAAGAACTTTGCAAGAAAAAATATTGTATCAGAGTACCAGGCACTTGTTTAAATTCTTAATAGTTCGTAATAAATTGACATAATCTGGGACGATTTAACAAATAAAAATGTGAAGTAAATGGCTTGTTTAATTGTGCAAGGGCGGTGTTTACAATTTACACTACCTGGATTGATATATAGTACTACGTAGTAAAAACTGAGCAAAGGCAAATTGATTGATCTCTACCTCATAGCAAAATGTGGACAGGCTTGCACAAGAAATAAAATTTCATGATCAATAACTTACAAGATATGTATGTATGCAACCAAATGAAATATATGGACTAGAATAAGCACCTATGTAAATCACAAGAAATAGGTGCTTTTATTAAACCTTTTTCCTGAACCTTATAAATTCAGGAAACAGAGCAGATACCTCTGCATACTTGACCTCAGGGAGGTTAGCCAGGCGTCGCGACCTCCTCCGAGGCGAGGGAGCCACGACCGCCGCCTCGATGATCCTGCGCCTCTTCTGCTTCTGCTCGGCCGCAAACAAAAAGAAAAAGAAAAAGAAAAAAGAAAGAAAGAAAGGACAAAATCGATGAGTGGAAAATAAGCAGCAAACCAGCAACCGATTCAATAAACGACCTAAGTAAGTAGAACACGCCAAGAAGGCCGAGGATAGCGGCGGCGTCACCATGGGGGAAGGGGTCTTGGGCGCCTCGCTGACGGCGGTGCAGAGGTGGCGCAGGTTGAGCGCCTCCATCTTGCGCTTGTTCTCCTCCACCGTCCTCTCCCGCGCCGCCTCGTACGCCGACATCCCCTTCTCGGTCGCCATCTCTCTCTCTCTCTCTCTCGTCGTTTCTACTGGACTTGGTCTCGAGGGCGGAGCAGTCGGGAAGGGTTTTAGCCAAGGGATAGAGGCATACAGCGGGTTTTGTAGGCTAGGGCCTAGGGGGCAGATGAATTCGACCGTTGGACAGGCGGCGGGTAGAATAGTAAATCTCAGTGGACGTGGATGGAATGGGGGAAAATGTTTCGCATTCTCGGGGAAAACAAGCCTGCCAAAAAGAACATCTAGGCCGGGCCGGGCCGGGCCGGGTCGTGAGCCAGCAGAGGCGGACACGAGCTGGCCCAAACTTTTGCTCAAGCCGACTGAGTCGGCGTGGACTACTAGAGGTTTGGAATGGGTTTACCTTGAGATAGTTTTTTTTTAAAGCCATACCTTGACATAGTTGACTGGACAGACCGTCATTGCTTAACTATTACTAGTATAGTGCCCTCTCTTTCGGTTTCCTTTTCCCAGCACGTAATATATGGTATTTTCGTTTTATAGAACATTTGTTTTCTTTTCCTTAATTCCAGGATATTTGTTTCCTTTTCCTTGAGATGATGCTGGAGGTGGGGGGAGATCTGTTGTGGGCCACAGGGATGAGTTAGACATATTAAACAATGTCCATCGGATGTGGGTGAGTAAAGCTGAGGAAAGATCTGAGAGGTTAATTTTGATGGAGGCAAGTTTCTGAGGACGTTTCGCTGGGTGCATGAAGGTTGGGTCATCTCGAGTGAGGTGCATTATTTGGGGTGGACGTAGAAAAGAATGCTTAGGTGCATTATAAAGGGGTATAGATAGAGAATACGCAGAAGCTCCATGTGTCGGGAGGTGCCGCTACGAAAGGTGGATAGTGTTTATTTATCTCTTTATTTATTTTAAGATTTATTATTTAGCTGTACGTTTCTTTTAAGATTGCACAATTTATACCGAAAGATTGATGCATATAAGCACTGCTTGCGTGTATCTTGCATTAAGATAGAAAGCAATCACAAGCCAGGGTAAGAAGGAAGAGAGGGAGAAACAAGCAAAGAAAAGGGGGAAAGAGAAGGAAACACAAATGGAGTAAAGGTCTTCTCTATTGCGCAGACTTCGCTGTTGCCTACCGAGGGGACTTGAGCCTGAGGAACCTCTCGCAAAAAGAATTTGCAACCCAACTGCTCCTGCCTGCTGCCAAGAGCCTACGCCATTCATCGTCGAGTCAATCATGTCTTGGAGACCCATAGCAACGCTTTCAAAAACTCTCGAGTTCCTCTCTTTCCGTAGCATCGATATGATCAGCAGGATCAGAGAGTCCCAGCCTTTGCGCTTTCCCTTCGTAGTTCGTTTCCGCGAGGACTGCCACCAATCTAGGATTGAAGAGTTTGACCAAGGGGACAATCTCTGCAGTCCTACTGGCATGAGGAATGCCCTCCAGGGTTTAAAATATCGTCGAAAACAGCTCGAAAATCGCGCTTTTTTAACCATACTGGTCTGGCTCAACAAACAAAACTGGTCGGTAAACCAGTTCAATTCAAATTCAAATTCAAAAAAAATCAAGAAATTTAGAAAAATTTATTCAAAAGTTTCCTAAAATTAGTATTAATAGCTTTGTGGCATCTTACATGGATTTTTTTTTGAAAAAACCGAATTTGTGAGACATTTTGAGCCAAAACCGAATATAGATAATTGAAAAGGAGAAAAAGAAAAAGAAAAACTGCAGCAGGCTCAACCCACAGCCATTTGGGGCCAATAGTCCGGTCCGGCCCACTTAGAAGTCTCATGCGTTTTAACCTGATTCGGAGTGCTTTCGACAGCATAATTGTCGTCCCGATAATCCTCTCCACCTCGGCGCCACCGTCGGCCAGCCGGCCGTCATCTCGCTGCCTGCCATCAATAATCGCTCGACTTCGAAAATCGCAACTCCACCAATGAAAATCGAGCAGCTCGTAGAAAAACGACTGCCACATCGATTTTCGTTTGAAGCCGTTCGATTTTCGGTTCGTGGCAGTAATTAACAGGTGTGTATGATATATCAATACATAGTTCTAGTTGAAGCTGCCTCAGGATGCTGATATGTCTTTGTTGTCTGAATCTTTCTTTATGTTGTAAGCCAAGTCCTGAAAACATGTGCTGGAATGGTTACCCCTAGGTGCTGAAATGCCATGTGGTATTACAATCTTCAGGTAAAAATGAAGTGCCACTTTATTTTGGAACCAGTCAAGGTCTCGCAGATGTACTTTTATTAACCTTGAAATAGCATTAAATTCTAAATTCATTTGGAATGGCACATACTGTCTTCAAAACAAGCCGGCATTACAAATTGTCAAGTAGACTAAAATTAGGTTATTTCTTCATGGACGTCACTACTGTGAGTATGGTTTAGGTGCGGGGAGATTCGTGGGAGTTGGCCAGGTAAACTAAAATTATCTTGGCATGGGTTGGTGGTCTGATTCTACGCAAGATTGCATGTATGATCCTGTTTAGTATTTATTTAAATCAAAATATCTTAAGTTAGGATTAACAGTCAGAGGACATATCTAATATCACTTTTACTTTTAAAGCCTTGTTTGAATGGACAGTCGTACCAAGAGTCTAATGATAGCAACTCTAAGTCGGACAACGATGGCGGTGTGTCCGGTAACAGTGCCTCCACCTCTCTCACTTCCCACTCAGAATGACAATGTTCTATAGAATTTACAGGAGAGTTGTAGTATACTCATGCCATACAGGACAAAAACCATAACACTTCATAATCATAAAGGAAGACTATTGCAGGGAAGGGAAGAGACCATCGACACAGTTATTATGCACCGCAGGATAGCTCTAACTTGCACAGCATCGCCGAGACGCATGTGAATTATGGCTCGTATGTCCACTACGACTAAGCCATCCTGGATGCTCATGCACAACCTCTCATCCAATAGATCTATGAGTGACAAGACTCCGACTTTTATGTCATGTTGTACCAACAATAGCAAACAACTAGCTCATAGACAAGGCAAAGCTGACACGAATACAAGACGGAGTTGTTAGCTACACGAGAATTGGTTATGATGTCCACCGAGGAGTACAAAATGGCCAACCAAGTGTATACTCAACAATACTACCCGTAGCTTCAAAGGTAATGATTCATTTCATTGCAACTCAATTTTTTACTAACATAGTATTCATGTAGGTCCAACATAGCAAATGTGTGACGATGAAAGGACGACAAAACTATGCGAAGTGCGAACATTCATTTTCGGTGAGAAATGTTGATTTCAAATGTCATACACTATGGACATTGAGCTGTAGACTTGTTGGATTGATTCGTGAATAGTATTGAAATGAAATGTTATTTGTTGAGATATTATTGCTAAATGCCTACTTTACAACTTGAGATTGCCTAAAATATAGCACAGGTTATACCGAAATTTTCTCCTGTTTTTTCATATTTTTTCATAGTTGTGCTATTATTGCAAAATATGTACTTTATAACTTGACGTTGTCTTAAAATGTAGGAAATGTCGTACCGGAATTTTTTTTCGTATTTTTCCATATATTTTTTATACATTTCTAACATTTTCCCTGATTTCATTGGCCTTTACCCGGTTTTTACAAATTTTTCAGCATTTTCTACAATTTTTTTCAATTTCCTTGAGTGCGCCGATTTTGATGCAAACCGGTCGATTTTTTTTTCACCGTTGTTTGACCGCCGATTTCAAAAAGTTTGACTTCACAATTCGTTTGGTTTCTAAAAATTTTCGACGAAAATCAGTACCAACGCGGAAGCGATTTTCCAACTCAGGTTCAATAATGTAATCCGTGATGCACTCCAGAGGAGCCTAAGACACAACACATGAAGATGTGCTCAGCCGTTTCAAGCTCCAACGAGCATGACTTGCGATTGCCATGATTTTGTAGGCCTCGACGCTGGACTGCTGGAGCCAGTCTGAAGTCCAACAGCGATGATGGGCAGCAAGCCAAGCAAAGAGCTTATACTGACGGGGCGCTAACGCCTTCCAAATGGCTTTGTTTCCCGCAAAGATCGTGGAACCGAAGAAGAACGCCTTGTAGGCTGAAGCTGAAGAATAACACAATAACGGTGTCCATTTCCAAAATATATCATCCTCGCAGCCTGATTGAAGGGTAGCCGCTGCCATTTTGTTCCAGAGCTGCAAATACTGGACTGTTGCCGGGATTGTAAGACCTCCCGTAATGTCCCTAACCCAGGCGCAGTCTCAGACAATCTACATCCTCCTTTCCTTGGCTAGTTGGCTCCAGCAGGATTGCAGGAATCAACGCGAACAAGTCTGGCGCGAAGTCTTGAGCAGCCTCCTTTCCGATTCTTGTAGCCTCATCGACCATTGCCTTTAAATCCATCAAAGGAGCCCTCGTCGCCGCGTCTTAACGATCGAGCCTCCCATTCGGCGCACGTCAAGAGTAGGTGCTCATCTTCACCCCTGCTAGATCCCTTAATCTATTCCTCGTGAGCCTTCAAGCGACCGATCACCTTCTTGATTATCATCACTTTGAGGTCGCCGAACTACTCAATGGTGGAGACGATTTGCAGAAACCTACCTAGTACTGTATGAAGGAATTTTCTTACCACATAGCTCTCCTCCATCTTGTCGCCAAACCCTTTAATTTTGTCAACGATTGTTGTAATCTGATGGCTAAATCGTCAATCGACTCTGTTTCCGTCATGCGCAGCTCCTCGAACTCATCTTTGAGGATATATACCTTTGCCTCCTTGACACGATTGGTGCCAAGATACATCATCGTCTTCAACGCCTCCCACGCAGCTTTGGCCGTCTCCTTTTCGACCAATTGGAAGAACGTTTCCTCCGAGATGCCTCCATAGATGGCCGCCAAGGCCATCTAATCCCTGCACACATCGACGTTGCCATCCACGATCGCTTCTCACAGACCTTGAGCCCTCATATACATCTTCATCTTGATTGCCTATGCTGCATAATTGTTATTCGTGAGCATCGGATAATGCAGCGAGACGGCAGAACTCTCCTTCGCCATCACACCTGACGTCGCCTCATCACCAATGAAACCACTTCTCGGAGAGTGCGGTATCATCTTGGACATCAGATCGAGAACTCAGACTCTAATATCAATGGTTGGAACATAAAAAAAATCAACGACGCAAAAAAACACTCAAAACCAAGTGAGCTACAAGCTTCTTTTTGTTATTACATCTATTCTCCAACCTATTCTTGCTATTACACAGGCTCTTCTTATATAGCAGAGCATCCAACCAAATCTCACATGAAATCAGACACATGTTAACCGGTTAGCAATACACGTGCGTGTGGATCAAGACGTACTCATCTTTACTTCCAAAAACAAGATTATCTCTGTCAAACAGCAGCTCCGTCAATTCAGTTGTCCATCCAAAACAGCGTTAGTTTTCCATCTCGCACGGTGATTTTTGTTGAAGCCTTCAACATTAACCTTGAGTCAGCTCGGAATCGGCTAGGGGAGAGAGATGGGCCTTGTGTTGTGTCAAAGAAAAAAGGGTAGAGAGGGGCTGGCCAAGGCTTGTGACTGAGGCCGCGGTCCCATACAGCGGCTGGACTGTCGTCGGCATGAGGGCGGCGGTGACGAACGCAACGGGGTGTTCCGGCCTCCCGGATTCCGTCGAGCTGACCTGCGGCGACGTCAGCGACGCCGTGTTCCACGTTGCCGCCGCCGTCGAGCCCTGGCTCCCTGACCCCTCCGTTTCCATCATCGTACGTATGCGTTACAAGTTTTGCATTTTTTTAAGTGTTGCATTTTTTTTAGGTCTTCTTATAGGAATTAGAGGGTGCTGTAGAAACTATGTGAGGCAAGAGGCATAGAATCTTTTTTTTAAAAAAAAATAGTCAGAAGCACTAGCATTCACTTAAAAAAGAGACGGGTGGGTCGCCTACCGGCGTTCCTCACCACCAAAGCAAACGCTTGTCTCGCCTATCGTAGAATCTTGTTTACAAGGGTGGTCAGGTTTGTGATTTTCTAGTGCCCAGTTCCAAAAACAGCCAACTGCTTGTTGGAACAGCTAGGAATGTTTTTTCTGCTGCTCAAAACTCAAGTCTACCCCTATATTTATACTCAAAACTACAGCCTTATTTAACGGAATAGGATTCTACTTCCTTCTTCTAATCGGACTCCTCATCCTAAACTTTCTTAATACAAACTTTCCAAACTATAACTTTCCTATTACAAGATTATTTCTATCAATCACCCCCTTAATCTTGTAACACAACTCTAACTTGTTGAGGCAATCGGTCTCAACTACGATTTGCCCAACTCATACTCAACACAAGGGGTGGGCATTCGGTTTTTTCGGTTTGATCGGTTTGGTTTTTTCGGTTTTAAAATAATTCGGTTTTTGGAAACTAGCAACCGAATTTCTCAGTCCAAAATAAAAAACCGAACCGAATTAACCAAAATATTTCGGTTCGGTTAATTCGGTTTTTCGATTAATCGAAATATGAATAAACACTAGGTAGATTAGATTTAGTCCTTCTCATATCGCAACATAGAGTAGGGTTAAACCTACACAATATTCATAGATTATTACAATATAAGTATAATAGAACATGTGAATATACCAAACATATACATAAATGTATTAGAATATGAGAATTGTTTAGTAATTTTAGGAAGAATATTATAAAAGTGGTATTGTATGTGGGCTATTCGGTTATTTCGGTTTTTGGAAGTCAAAAACCGAACCGAACACCGAAAACCGAATTATACCAAAACAAAAACCGAATTGAAAACCGAAAACCGAATAAACCGATATAATCGGTTAATTCGGTTCGGTAATTCGGTTTCGGTTTAAAAATGCCCACCCCTACTCAACACAGGATGGTGAACGCATCTCAAAGGAGTTCCACCTTCTTTTCACTGGCCATACCACCGGTGACGCACCTCGCCGATGATTACGACATTTGCCTCGGCTCCAATTGTCTCTTCACTGATAACGCAACTTGACGATGACGCAGACTCACATTAGAGTTTACCCACAAGAGAACTTGGACGCACCTGCAAGAACTCTCATACGTACACACATCTAGAATGACGACCACAACTCCTTAACATTCCGAACTTATCTTTGACGAACTTGACTTTGGACGGCGAATGCATCTCTTCAACACCCCTGAGTCATCCCATGTTGGACTTCTTCTATAAATCATCATGCAAGCGTCTCTGTTTTTCCTTGGATGATGTTGTGCACCTCAATGTCGACTACATTCAGATTGATCAATTTAAAGTGACAACTGGATTGATCAGCAATCAACCAAACATTTCTAGGAAGATACACTGATCTCTTCCGCTATCTTGTTTGCAGTTTCTGTGAACTCAGACATGCGTGTCAACCCTGACGGAATAGCAGTGTCTTGTTCGACGTCGTCACGACTCTCGAACAATGACGCATCCGTCGGTAAGGACTCACGATCCATATGTTTTGTCTCTCATGGCGGCGGATTCAGAAGCATTGTTGCCCTTGCCGTCCAACGTGGTCGCATCCGCGTCGAGATCTCTCTACCTTCTTCAACGCATATACCGGCCAGCCTCCCGACAGTGAGTTCTATCCTAACCATGTTATTGGCGTTGGAGCTCAGCCACATGGCCACCGCCTTTGGCACCGCGCACAACTGCCACCGCGCCCTCGCCGCGGTGGACTGCATGTCCTGCACGAGGTCCTCTAGGTCGTTCGTCGCCTGGTCCAGCCGCCACATCGACTCGGCGCCGGCCGCTAGGACGGCGGGGTCGTCCCTGCACCGGCTCAGCCGTGTGCGGTCATCGACCTGGAGCATGCGGAGCTGCGCCTCCACCACATCGAGCGCCCTCAGGGTGGCCTCGTACTTGCCGTATTCGTTGTTCAGGTAGAGCCGCAGCCTCTCAACCGCCTTGCCTATCACGTCCGAGACGAGCGCGCCGAAGTCTGAAGTAGCCATCTCGATCTGCTCGAACAGCTCGCGCGTTTGCAACGATAGCTTGCTTTCTCGGGTGCCGCCCCGAGATGGCCACCCCTGGAGTCTCCTCCTCCCAAGGGCAGCGGTACCAATTGTTGGAACAGTAAGAAATGCTTTTTCTGCTGCTCTATCCTTTACAAAACTCAAGTCTACCCCTATATTTATACTCAAAATTACAACCCTATTTAATGGAATATGATTCTACTTCCTTCTCCTAATCGAACTCCTCATCCTAAACTTTCTTAATATAAACTTTCCAAACTATAACTTTCCTATTACAAGATTATTTCTATCAATCACCCCCTTAATCTTGTAACACAACTCTAACTTGTTGAGGTAATCGGTCTCAACTACGATTTGCCCAACTCATACTCAACACAGGATGGTGAACGCATCTCCAAGGAGTTCCGCCTTCTTTTCGCTGGCCATACCACCAGTGACGCACCTCGCCGGCGATTACGACATTTGCCTCGGCTCCAAATTATCCTCAGAAGAAAGTATATGGGGAATAAGACTCTTTTTCATGTAGAAAGGAAGTCAGGGGACTCTCATTTTTGGGTTGGTCTTATGAAAGTCAAACATCATTTATTTAGATTTGAGCCGTTTCAACTTCGTGATGGATCTCAAATTCAATTTTGTCAAGATTGTATGGCTTGGGAACAACCCCCTCAGTGATCAATACTCTCGACTTTTTAATATTGTTTAGAAAAATATGCCACGGTGGCTGAAATAATGTGCTCTGTTCCACTCAATGTGTCTTTTCGTAGGGCCATTACGGGTCATAATTTACTGTCCTAGCATAAGATTGTTGCAAAGATTGCTGGTTTGCACTTATCACCAGAACGGGACACTTTTCGATGGAATCTCCATCAGAATGGACAGTTTTCTGTTCAGTCGATGTATATAATCTTAATGCATCAAGATGTCCCATTATAAACCAACAATTGTAGAAGTTTAAGGTGCCATTAAAAATAAAAAAGTTTCTCTGGTACTTACGTCATGGGGTGGTATTGACAAAAGATAACATTTCTAAAAGAAATTAGAATAGTAGTAAAAAATGTTATTTTTGTAACAATGAGAAAAATATACAACACCTCTTTTTCAATTGTCATTTTGCTCATTTTGCATGGTGTGTTATATAAGCGGCTTCTAATCTACCCTCTCCTAGTAGTATGATCAATATGTTTGGGAACTGGTTAATAGGGTTGGGAAAAGAATTAAGGGCTCACATTTTGGTTAGAGCTGTCGCTTTGTGTTGGTCAATTTGACTATGTCGAAATGATGTGATCTTTAATAAGAAAAAAAATCTCTAATCCGTTGTAGGTTATTTATATTTGCACCAACTGGTTGCGATCACGGTCTGTACTGCAACGCCAAGAGGCCAGGGAGATGGTGTTTTTGGCATGTAGATTGCTGGAGATCATGGTTAGGTATCTCTTCATCAGCCATAGATGGTTAGGTATCTCTTTCATGTTTGTCATAGCTTGTTGTAACAATCATGTTAGAGATCTCTTTTAGATAGTTTTTTTTTTTGCTATAACGGTGTAATAAATGTTTGTTGTGTGCATCTTATAATGTAGAGATCAGGAGATATAATCTTCTATTATCTAAAAAATTAACAGGTCAATGTGGGAGGACCTAAGAATGTGTTTAAGGCTGCCAAGAGAACACCAACAGTAAAAAAGATAATTTATACGTCATCATTCTTCGCTGTTGGCCCAACGGATGGTTATGTCACAGATGAGGACACAGGTAAAATAGTATTGTTGAATTGTGTTAGCTTTTACTATTTTCGGCTTTGCAAGTTTCTGTGAAGATAAAATGGCAATGCTTTCTCATGAATGATTTTTGTGCTACAATTTCGGTCGACAAATTCTCATCTAGGCGTTTGTATTGTCGTATCTCAAATTTTACTAGAGTTAGCTGGCGTTGGTTTGCAGAGGGTCATACTGTTAGTTGCGATCTTGGCTAACTGACAACCGAGATTTTTGAGGGCTAAGCCCACCTCCTAGCGCATTGATCGGGAGCGCGCCAACAAACATGGTCCCGGTCCCGTCAGCTAGCACGAGATTAAAAAGGGGAGAAGGCCGGTGCTCAAAGTACGATCTGCTCTCGAGCTTCACTTCTTCCCCTACATCTATCCGATCATGACTCTCATGCTCAACCTCACGAAGACCCGTGACCACCACCGAAGAAGATCTCGGTGTCCTTCTTCATCGCGCATCACCGACGCACAAGGTCTTCAACCGACCAAGAACCCCAATGGCGTCTTCAACACCGAGTTAGTTTCTAATGTTCAATTTCCGTACTATGGTTTTGGTGATCATGTTTTAGGCTAGCTGATGATGTTCATGTTTTAGTAAACCTAAGATCTAATACATACAAGATATATACGAACAGATAGGTACTTGTTTTACTTTGCTGTTGAACTGCAAGTCTGCAAGGGTAGATTTTCTATAATGGGCAAATCTTGAAACCTAACTGTTTTGGTTACTAACCCTTTTTCCAAAGCATTCACCTAACTTATAAAACAATTCTGCGTTTCTGCTTGATACAGTAACACCCAGCTGATTGCTAGTAAAATCTCAACCACCATTTGATGAATTGAAGCTCTAAATAATTTGAATTATCCACATTTATGCAGGGCTTTTACACTAATGCTACAAATTGTATTACAGCTGAATTGTTTTAAATTGCAGATGCATCAGGAAAAACATTTTGCACAGAGTATGAGAAATCAAAGGTTCTTGCAGATAGAATCGCATTGCAGGCAGCAGCGGAGGGGGTGCCAATCACCATTGTCTACCCAGGAGTTATCTATGGTCCTGGAAAACTTACCACTAGGAATCTTGTTTCCCGCATTGTAAGAGAATTTTCTCACCCGTGAATAGGTGATTTATCTAGTTATTTACTGAATCAGTGAATTACTATGTAATTTTGCATGAATTATAAAAACTAGTACCCTGAATAATAGTCATGAGCAGAAATTGAACCTCAGTGGTCGGTGCTTCTTGCAATTAATTGAAAGGTATAATGGCCGTCTACCTGGTTACATAGGAGATGGGTATGACAGAGAATCATTTTGCCATGTCGATGATGTTGTTAGTGGGCACATAGCAGCTATGGAGAAGGGCAGAGTGGCGAAAGATATCTCCTCACTGGAGAAAACATGCCACTCATGCAGATTTTCGACTTGGCTGCTTATATAAAAAACACAAAGGCGTCCTCATTCCATGTACACCTCTCTGGGTGATTGAAATATATGGGTGGATTTCAGTTTTTGTTTCTTGCATCACTGGAAATCTCCCACTTGTCAGTTACCCTGCATGTCCAGTATTTTCTATTTCCAGTATTAAGTTTACGGTTTGCACATAGGTCGTGATGTTGTGACGTTGTGTTTAATACATTCTCCATGCTGTGGATTGCAGACAGTATATGTTCTTAGACGTCAACGCCTCTACGGGCATATTCGTGTGACAAAGCCAAGAGGGAGCTGGGCTACAGTCCGAGAAACTTAACTGAAGGTCTATCATAGATGCTCTTATCATTCAAGAATGACTAGCCGCTGTATTACTCACTTCTGCTAGATTTCACACTCGGATGTACTAGCGACTTTGAGATGTATATACTTGCTATGGCATATTGTATCAAATCAGTAAGAAGTTGAGATGTGCTGTAATTGCATTAGTTGATTGAGGCGTACACTGTACTGAAAACCAGGTAATTTCAAATTTGAGAAACGCACCCAACAATTGAGTATTTGAGATATATATATGCAGATCTGTAGGCGCAGTCCATGCTTTATCTAAGGCATTGCCTTCAAAATAGAGCTCCCTATTGAAACTGCACAATACCAAATCACAGTTCATGATCAAAATGTTGGGAATAAGCTTAAAACAACGCGTGTAGCAGAGCAATTCATGCAACATGTAGCCACTTAACAAATCTAAGTGATAAATAATCCATGTACACAGAATGGAATACTCAACCGAGTTCTTTCCATGGTGATTACATGTAGGCTGTAGCAGACTTCACTTTGGAAGAGTTCTGCTAGGTCAAATGATAAGTCGAAAATGTCCAAATCCAGAAGGTCAGGCCAATTCTTGGAGCAATTTCTCCAGCGCATCAGCAACAAGAGGAATGTGGAGGCAATCTTGGCCATCAGAGTGCTTTCTGATCTTCACCAGATCATGATCTTTAAACTCCGTCAGGTGGGAGTTCAATGTCACTTGACTGCTTACAAGAAAGCGTTCACGACATTTGGTGTACAAGCTACTAACAGGCATACCTGACAAACAAGGTAAATGAGGTTTAGTTTTCAAAACATGGGAACTCTTATAGGAAAATAATTATAAAACAAACTTGCCTTCCTCTTTTTCATTTACCAACTGATATTCAGCAAGAACTCTAAAAACACTTTGTGCATTTGGTGTCAGACTTTGCAGAACAACAAGGGCAGTTTTTGTGGTTTGGGCATGACCGCCACTAGCAAGTATCAATGGGTAGAACACACCTTCGACTTTGTAAGGTGCAAATGTTGGGGCATGGTACCAGCTCCACTTGAACTGTGTGTGCACCATCTTCTTGTCCCATACTACAATAATTGCCAGTTTAGGATACCTTAAACAACGAAGCCATTAGGAAAGATGAAGCTAAATGTGCCAGGAACTTACATAAAGGTGCATTGACATGATCTACTGATGCGACAACATGGACTTGTGGGCAGCAAGAAACTTGTGCTAGACACTGCTGTGATTCAGCATCACGCAAGGCAGGTCCATCAATATTGTGAATAAGAAGGCACACATAATCATCTCTGTCATCGGATGTCTGGTTGTTTAGAAATGAGATGATATCATCTACCGATTGGGAGGCAAAAGATTGCGGTAGTTGGGACCTTGTTCCTGACTGCCGTTTTCGCTTAAGTTTTGTTTGCTCCCAAAAAACTTCAGCTATTGTTGCTATGACCTGAAAGGCAACAGATTAAGACAGAAATAATTGGGTACTTTTAAGAGCCTTGATGTAGAAATCTATTGTCTTCACAATATAATAGCAGGAAATGGAAGGTCCCTGAATCATGACTGATAAGCAATTACAATAAATTCAATACGGATCATTCATTCTTTTCGATCCAATGGATCATATTAGATAGTATTTATTTATTCTCTTCGGGTAGTAGAGTAGTAAAAATACCCTAAACAAATTAACGAATAGATCTGACTTCTACCACCCACTATATACTATAAGTATAATGCACTGTAAAATTTATCTTTACTTAAGGTGTCGAATTTGACAATATTGTCATGCAAACAGACGTCACCAAGAAACTTACTCTCAGGTGCTCCCTACAACTCTAACTCTATAATTCCAAGTTTTTCGTACTAGTTCAAGTGGGGGTTTCAATATGCAGAAGTTACAGATGTTTGGGACCAACGCATCATATCAGATGCATAAGGGGTTCCATATGTAACACCAAGATAAACAAAGGTCACACTATCTTTATTTAAGTGTTTCATCTACTTCAATTCTCCAACCTATTAGCAAACAAAGGTTAAAGCCAATTCAAGCATCAATTAATGGAAATTAAGCTTGCATAATCAAGTTTGCATGACGAATCGATGCCTTCACTGTTTGGTTTGTTTATTCAGTAAGGATTGAACATTCAATGCAATTCGTGAAACATGCTTAACAGATGTCAAAGCATCTCAACAGGAGCGCGAGAAAGCAATCCATTCTAAAGGAAAGAGATCAATATTGGGCAGAAAGCCGTACTTGCTTCAAGTTGACGGACGGAAGATAACCATTGACCACAATGACAGTAAAATCAGTCAAGGTGGTGGAGGCAAAATCCTCGAGCAACAGCTTCTTAGATCCAAAGCCATACATCAGGAGGCTAAAGCCGCACCTTCAACAGAACACCACATCGATTATTCATGCACTTCAGTCTACCATACTGACTGAGGATGCGGTAGAAATAAGTATGAAGGAAGAAAACCTTAGCTCGAACAGCCAGTTGCGGTATTGGTCCTTGTAGCTTCTCGTCAGAGCCTCCAGCTCTTTCTCGTGCTTCGGAGGGATCTCAGCGAGCGATGCTCGCAGCACCTGCGCAGATCGCAAATCAGTCAAGTGTACCCACAAACTACGGGCGCGTAAAGTGAAGAGGCAGGCGATTCGAGGGTTCCAAGGAGAGATGGATTGCTAGACCTGCTCGTCGACGAGGTTGAGGTCGGAGAGCTTGCCGGCGGCGGGGGCGCGCTTTTTCCCGGAGGATGGCTCCTTCTCCCTGGCCAGGAAGTAGCTCCTGGAGAAGCCCGCCTCCTCGTCGTCGTCCTCGGAGCCGGAACTGGCCGCCGCCGCATGGCCGCCTCTCGGAGCCATCGGATTTCGATCCCCCGCCGCCGCAAGGATGGAGGCGGGAAGGGTTGGGGCACTGGCGGTTAACCTCTAGAAGAGCACGGTGTCTATCGCCGTTCCCGCGCTTCCTTGACTCTTTTCGCGGGAAATTGCTACGCGGGCCGGGCCGACGAGGCATTTGCCCTGGACCACATCGATTTTGTCTGGTAATTCTGCCCCATTGCGAAGTCATGCACAAAATCTCATATTATTGTGCTCTGAGTTGAAATCAATTTTGCTTGGTGCGTGTAGTCAGCTAGACGATAGATCAGACATCGCATGCATACCGGCAGAAGTCCGAGAGTTTGTCTTTGGCGCCAAAAATTTGACGAAGGATTTAATCGGCTCAAACAGATGTAAATACCAGATTTAATCTTTGGTTCGTAGCGTACCAGCCGATTTGATTTTGCAATCGGCAAGAAAATTATAAGCTAAACAGCTATATCAGCCGATTATGTTTTCAATGTAGATCTGAACTAAACAACTATTTAACCGATTAAACCACGCGTAACAGCAGATCTAAATAGCTTTTTACTGTCGATTAGATGATTTGATAAAAGCAGATTTTTTCGAAAAAGGTAATGCACAATAAGATCGGAGGAAAGCAAACCTGGATAAATTGGTGTAATCGAAGATGATCAACAATCGGCGATGTGCAACTTTATTGATCAAGAACGAATTACAGGGTCTAAATTACAATAGATACTCCTAGTCAACAGAAAATAAATAAAAGTATATGCGAGTTGTTTGATTGATTGTTGTTCTTTCTTCGGCACGCCTTTGATCCCCTTGTATATCGCATCCTTTTCCGATTTGTTACAAACCATGACCAATGTAGGTTAGATAACCAAATTTTAATTTACCTTACACATCGGTTGTATATTTCCGAATCTTGGCACTAACAATATCGGAAATACAAACTTCTTGAGGTAATGATTGGCTAGACTCCTTTATCCATACTTGAATTCTTTATATTTAGACTATATTTCTTAAATCGGCTATTCTAGTCAAATTCTGGTGCCAACAGTTTTTTTACGAGTTTATCTAAATTTTCTTTCCCATTCAAACGTAGTGCGAATAATGGTGCGTATTGTTGGCTTCTTATACCAATTTTTGCTTGTGATAGCAAGGAATCTCAGAGTGGCGTTTTATATGCTCTTTGTGCCTCTTTCCTTCCGGGATGATTGTTTCGCTTCGATAAAGTAATAAAGCTTCTGATTCCTCTAAAAAAAGAACTTCAAATTACAAATAACATGTGTCTAACAAAATATACTCGGGTCGGGTCTGTGGATGGCAGTAACTCGACTCCCACGGGCAACACGGCGAAGGCAGGCAACCGCGTACCGTACGTGCGCGCTCCAAGCCTCAGCGCGCGGCTATACAGGCATGCATCACGCACGGACACGGCACGGTCGGCCTTCGCGTTTTGCCGTGTTGCTCTTATTCGGCTAACCGAAAGCACCAGGGGCAATAAGCAAGGCTTCCACCCAGCGAGGATTCAAATTTCGTTTTCGGATAAAATGCCGCCTATTCCGAAATCCGAAAATTCGGGTATTTCGGACAAATCTCGTCCGAAATTCAAAAACCAAAATTCAAATCCGGTTCGTTTTGTACCGAGAAAAAACGAAATTCGCCGAAAAATAGCGAAATTTCGGACGAAATATCCGAAATTTCGGTCTTTTTGCAACGGAAAAAATGGGTCAAACGATATCGAAAAAATTTGAAATTATTTTGGAGAGTCTTGACACATTGATGATATTGCCATAAAAATTTCAGATTATTCTGAAGTCTGTGGAATTTTTAAAAATTCAAACAATGCTACTGTTCTGATAAAACGCTAACTCGTAATTTTGAACCAAATGCAAAATAGTTCAAACCACGTTACAAAACTTTGATCTTCTTTTGCATGGTTATGATGCATCACTAATGTTCTCATAAAATTTTCAGATGATAATCAAGCTTCATAAATTTTTAAAAATTCGAACAGTACTACTGACCTGTTAAAAGGCTTACCGACAAACTTGAACAAAATGAAAAATTATCTAAACCACGTTAAAAAAGTTTCAAATTTTTTGTGGATGGTCCTGATGTAACATTAGTGTTTATTTAAAAGTTTTAGATGATGATCAATCTTAAATAATTTTTAAAAATTCATACAGTGCTACGTCCTGATAAAAGCCTCATGATCAATACATAGATTTGCTTTAGCAATAAAAAAATGTTTAAAATTTTTAAAAATTTTACATAAGGGTGATAAAGAAATTCTTAATATCTCACAAAAAATTTTGAATCATGATCACACTCCAGTGAATTTATAAAATTCTTACAATGGACAATACCATTTATGTTCTTTCTCTTTTTGATTTTTGAAATATAATATAACAAACGAAGTTCAATGCTTACATAGATTTGATTGACCAAACAAAAAAAGTTGAAATTTTTTCAAAATTTTATATAATGGTACTGAGTCAATTATTAATCTCTCACAAAAATTTTAGATCATAATCACACTCAAAAAAATTTATAAAATTCTGACAATGTAACTGTCCCAATTATGTTCATTCTGTTTTTTATTTTTTAAAGATAACAAATGAAATTAAATTATTTTAATATTTTTTATGTATGATCCTAAACTATTAAGGATAGTACCATAAATTTTTCAGCTTATTATCAAGCTTGCACAATTTTATAAAAATCTTACAGTATTTTTGTCAATTGTGGTGTGATAATCTTGGTGCAACCTACCTCACAGCCAATCCAGTGTTTCATGCGAGAACAAAACATGTAGAAATAGATTTTCATTTTGTGAGAGAAAGAGTTGCTGTTGGAGCTTTACAGGTTCGGTTTATATCCTCTCAAGATCAAGTTGCAGATATCTTTACAAAGCCACTACCGCGGCAATCATTCTTACGACTTGAAAGACAATCTCAATCTTCTTACAAGTTGAGATTGAGGGCGCGTTAACGAAATGAAATACTGAATACAAGTCGATCTCCAAAGATAAGAAAGTCGTTGGATCCTTCGAAGTTGTATCTATCGCTTGATCAGTAGCAAATCTAGCAACCAAGGATAAGTTAGTTGCTGATTAGATCATAATAGAATCTGAACAAGTTTGTTTGTAAATCTGTTTTGTAACCATTTAATCTTATCCTTTCCTGACTATATAAAGTCTAGGAGACCAATTGGCTCCTTAGCGCTGCATATTAGTTCTTTTCACATGGTATCAGAGCCATTCTAGTGATCATGACGACAAGCTCAACATCCACCACAGCAAACAACACAATTCTTGCGCCAACCTCCATGTCGATGTCAGCTGGAGTTCTTCCGACTCCATCCTTTAATCATTTCATCAATGTCAAGCTTAATCAGGACAACTATCTCCTGTGGAAGGCACAGATTGTGCCGTATCTGCGTGGCCAAAATCTTCTCGGCTATGTGGATGGAACAATTCAACCGCCGGCAACACATATTGTGCAGTCCGGTGAAGGAGGTGCGCAGCAGATGCCAAATCCAGCCTATGCGCAATGGTGCCAGCAAGACCAATTGGTCTTGAGTGCCATACTTTCCTCATTAAGTGAAGGAATCCTTGGTCATGTCCTTTTCATGACCACATCTATTGCTGTTTGGCGTGCTCTAGAACAGCTGTTCAGTTCTAGGTCTCGCGCAAGGATGATGCAAATCAGGATGCAACTCGCCAATCTTCAAAAGGGCGAGTCCAGCATTACTGAATACTTCCTAAAGGCTAAATCTTTAGCTGACACCATTGCGTCCATTGGACGTCCTCTAGATGAAGAGGAAATTGCTACTTACATGCTTGCAGGTCTTGGCTCAGAGTATGATTCTCTGGTGACTTCAATGACAACTCGTACAGAACCAGTCACCCTCAGTGATCTATATGCTCACATGATGGGGTTTGAGCTGCGCATTGAGAGGAATAGCTCATATCTAGGAGCACCTTCAGGGAACAGCGCATCCCGTGGTGCGTCAAAAACAAGGGGAGCATCGTTCAGATCCAATCGCGGCGGCCGTGGGGGTGATCGTAGTATTGGCGGTCAAGCTTGGAAAACATCAAGCCAACCTAGTGGCAACAACAATGGCTATAACAACAACTACAACAGCAACTACAACAAGCCAACATGTCAAGTCTGCGGCAAGCGCGGCCATGATGCTCTCAAATGCTATCACAGATTTGATCATAGCTATCAATCTGAAGACACAAGGGTCGCAGCGGCTGCAAGCTCTTCGTATAATGTTGACACAAATTGGTATGTGGATTCTGGAGCAACAGATCATTTGACAAATGATCTGGATAGGCTATCGATCAAGGAAAAATATAAAGGCAATGATCAAGTCCATGTCGCCAATGGTTCAGGTTTGTCGATCTCACATGTTGGACATTCTTGCATTGCTGGTTCATCTCGATTTTTGCATCTTAAGAATATTCTTCATGTACCTAGTATAACCAAAAACCTTCTCTCCGTTCATAAGCTTGTGACTGACAATAATGCAATCCTTGAGCTTCATCCAACGACTTTGCTCTCCTTCATATTGTTGAGATGGGGCTTGCTCTCCTTGCTCAGGCTTCAATGCCAATTCGTTTTTGGGATGAGGCATTTCTTACAGCCTGTCATCTCATTAATCGCCTTCCTACTCGAGTTCTTGATGGAGTATCACCTCTTGCTCATTTGTACAACATAAACCCGGATTACTCCATGCTCCGGGTATTTGGTTGTGCTTGCTGGCCCAATTTACGACCCTACAACACTCGCAAACTTTCTTTCCGCTCACGGCAATGTACCTTTCTTGGGTATAGCAGTATGCATAAGGGCTACAAATGCTTAGAAAGATCCACAGGACGCATATACTTATCACGTGATGTCACATTTGATGAGTCTGTGTTTCCTTTTCACACCTCGCACTTTTCGGCTGTCTCGGTTACTTCCGATAATCATTCTGTTTCTTTACCCTTCATATCTATTCCAACCTTGCATGAATCAGCAATACTTGATAATCCAAACATTGATGATCGCTTACCTGCTAATAGTATGTCTGGTTCCGAAGACTTTGCTGTTTCAGGTGCCTCAGAACCGGTCACTGGTTCTGATTCAGGGGAGTCACAACAGCAGCAAATACAACCAATGCAGTCAGAACAGCAATCAGAATGGTTGTGTCGACCTCGTACAAGGCTACAAAACAACATTTCTCGACCTAAAGAATTTTGTGATGGCACCATCAGATATCCTCTTCGTCGCAGTGGTTTCTTGGTTGTCTCTGAAACTGAACCACTATCTCATTATGAAGCAGCAAGAAGCCCCAAGTGGAAAGAAGCAATGGACACCGAATACCAAGCACTCATGAGAAATGAGACATGGAAATTAGTTCCTCCTGATAAAAGTCAAAACATTGTGGGATGCAAATGGGTATTTAAGCTCAAACACAAAACTGATGGCTCTATTGATAGATATAAGGCACGACTTGTTGCAAAGGGGTTTAAGCAGCGACATGGGATAGATTATGCTGATACCTTTAGTCCTGTGATTAAACCAGCAACAATTCGACTTGTTTTGTCAATAGCAGTCTCTGAAGGATGGTCTCTGAGGCAGATTGATATACAGAACGCCTTCTTGCATGGAGTGTTAAAAGAAGATGTCTATATGTGACAACCTCCTGGATATGAGGACAGACAACACCCAAAATATGTTTGCAAACTTGATAAAGCTCTATATGACTTGAAACAAGCACCTAGAGCCTGGTTTGCTCGTCTCAGCTTGAAGTTGCAAGAACTTGGGTTCATAGCATCAAAGGCTGACACCTCTCTGTTTACTCTCAAGAAATCAGGAGTAACAATTTTTGTCCTGATTTATGTAGATGACATAATCATCACCAGTTCCTGTGAAAATGCTGCTGACCGACTGATAAAACAGCTCTCTACTGATTTTGCTGTTAAAGACTTGGGGGCCTTACATTATTTTCTTGGAATAGAGGCTAAGAAGAAAGGAGATGGACTTGTTCTTTCACAGCAAAAGTACATATCTGATCTTCTAAAGAAGGGAAAAATGGAGTATTGTAAGCCTGCTGAAACACCCAAGGCAAGTTCTGAGAAGTTGTCCAAAGAAACAGGAAGATTGTTATCTGAAGAAGAAGCATTCTTGTACAAAAGCATGGTGGGGGCTCTCCAGTATGTTACTCTGACCAGGCCAGATATTTCTTATTCAGTAAACAAGGTTTGTCAATACTTACAGACACCTACCGACAGACATTGGGCAGCAGTGAAAAGAATATTGAGGTTTCTTAAAGGAACTGTCAGTCTGGGATTGCATTTTCAGAAGGCGAACACACAGTTTTTGAGTGCTTTTTCAGATGCTGATTGGGCAGGTTGTTTGGATGATCGACGCTCCACCGGTGGTTTTGCAGTCTTCCTTGGTCCAAATCTGATATCGTGGAGTGCTAGAAAACAGCCAACAGTGTCGAGATCAAGCACAGAGGCAGAATACAAAGCAATCGCTAATGCCATGGCAGAATTGATATGGCTTCAATCCATATTAAAAGAACTAGGTGTTTTTCAGTCCAGACCACCTCAATTGTGGTGTGATAATCTTGGTGCAACCTACCTCATAGCCAATCCAGTGTTTCATGCAAGAACAAAACATGTAGAAATAGATTTTCATTTTGTGAGAGAAAGAGTTGCTGTTGGAGCTTTACAGGTTCGGTTTATATCCTCTCAAGATCAAGTTGCAGATATCTTTACAAAGCCACTACCGAGGCAATCATTCTTACGACTTCAACACAATCTCAATCTTCTTACAAGTTGAGATTGAGGGGGCGTGTTAACAGAAATGAAATACTGAATACAAGTCTGATCTCTGAAGATAAGAAAGTCGTTGGATCCTTCTGAAGTTGTATCTATCGCTTGACTGTAGCAAATCTAGCAACTGAAGGATAAGTTAGTTGCTGATTAGATCATAATAGAATCTGAACAAGTTTGTTTGTAAATCTGTTTTGTAACCATGTAATCTTATCCTTTCCTGACTATATAAAGTCTAGGAGACCAATTGGCTCCTTAGCACTGCATATTAGTTCTTTTCACAAGATGAGCATCAGATCGACGTACCTCAAATTTAATTTAATTTAATTTATTCTTAGATTTTACAGATTATAAAAGATCGGTGGTACGTTCGTACACAAATGATCGAGCACCTAACACACTTGTTGGAGAAGCGGACGGGCACCTAACACACCACTGGCACTGGATATAAACTAGGGACTTACCTTTGATTAAACTAGTTCATATGGAATAAAGAAATAGAACAATAATATAGAATAAACAATATTAAATTTGCACCATTCAGTTGTTTATCTGAAAGCCATATTTTACATGTTATCGGTCTAAAGGTTGTCAAAGTCTTGATAAAGAAACTAAGGACTGGAGATGTAACTTTCTAAAAAAAAAAAAGTTGTTTTTGGCTTTCGAGATTGAAAAACAGCTGTGGCTTTTTATAAGAGGTCGTTTGACAAACAATCAATTTCTCTTTACAATAAGCCGCAAAAGCACATTTCATCTTATTTTTAACTTTTGATTTTTGCTAGTTATATATGATTTTTAACTTATACCAAAAGACGTTTAAAAACTGACCCGTGGAGGGGGCATGGGCTTACTGTTTTTTCAGAAGCCGGAGCTATCTTTAAACCCCTCCAAATAGAACCTAAAATGTTTACAGGTTTTAGTTCATAACTAAATTGTCAAACCCTGAACACTACAATGTGCAAAATAGTGTAAAAAAAATTTCGCCGTCAGTTATGCATGTGTAAATGTGTAATCTTCTCTGAGCTCAATTTTGGGGTGATTCATACTATTCTCCGTGCGAGCACATCCTAACAACCGCTACTAATCTGAGGAAAGGAAACCTGACCAATAAAATAAGTTGAACAGTGAATTAAGATAATTTCAGGAAATAAAGATCGGGTTATGTTTTTAAATAAGTAGTTTTAATGGTGATATTTCTTCCTACTGTCCGTCTTATTGTTACTATTGGATAATCAAGAAGTTTCTTCTTACTGTAGCTCAAAATGGATGCATGTTCTGAGTTCTGACAAGGCCGGAACGCATATGCTGACATTGCAGGAAAACTATAACAAACCTGTTAGTTGAAGGTACACCGTTCTGTCTTTGTTGTCTCTTCCAACTCATTAATTTCTTTATCAGCTTCATAAATGCCTGCAAGAATGAGTGACTCCACAAATTACATTGGATAATCACTGCATACCGCTAACATTTTTGCACCCAGAGAGGAGTTTAACTAAGAATCTACAATACATGAAAAAACACAATTATGATAACTCATCCGATAAGCTTTAGCGAGCCATTAAACATCAATTATAAGACAGTAGCTATTGTCTGTTACTCCCTGATACCCCGCTGGCTGCTTTCATCCACTGCCACAGCTACCAGATCTTCCTGAAACTCATTCTTTTTCTAATATACCTAATATTCGAGAAAGTTACAACCGTAGCGTACCCAGCAAAATGCGGCGAAACCGACAGAGCTAGTGAATGGAACATGAGAGTGCAGAGGTCGGAAGGCAGACTGGATTGAAGACATGTGGAGAAATGCTCAGATAACTCTGTTTTGGTTGTTTTGCTCGGCACTTTCAGTTTCGTAGTTCTCAGGTTTACATCTGGTCGTTTGGGATAGTCATGCTTGATGTGCTGACTATCCTAATTATTTTGCTGTTATCTCTTTATGCTTTGAACGGTTGATGTAAAAACTAAGATATCTAGGTTTCTATAATAAAAGCTGGTGAGGCGTTTGCCTCCTATCTCAATAAAAAAGATCGCAATGTTCATGCTTCAAAAAGGAAAAAACTTTCTTGGTGTTCGTGCTTTCGAATTCATCACCAGTAGAGTCCACAATTTCTTGAAACAGATGGTTTTGGTCTCGTTAAATTAATGTTCTGATAGAATTGCATTTTCCCTACCTTTAATTAATTTGTCTTAGTTTTTGCTCCACGTAAAGTCGAAGTCTTAAAATGTACTCCCTCCGTTTTACTTTATTTATCCATAGCCTCGAAAGTATCCGTTTCAATATAGTTGTATATGAGTGTCGGCGTTTCGAGCGCCGGCAAGTAAATTTGTAAGTCTAAGGGGCTGCGCGTTCCCGCTCCCTGAATGGTTAGACCCTGGAGTCCAAGATGTATACTGGTTCGGGCCGAAGGTCCCTACTCCAGTTCGTGCGTTGGTGTTGTATTCATCAAAAGTGCGGATGAGCGCACGAGTTTTTTTACAAGCGAGAGGTGGAGCCTCAACACTAGAATGATCTAAACTTAGCTCTCAGAAGGAGAAGAAAAAGAAGAAGAGGAAGAAGAGGAAAAAAGCTCTCTTGTAGCTCTTACTCCCTGCTCTGTTAGGAGGTTCTGCCTCCTTTTATTCAAGATCTGAAGGCGGGTTACATCGAGAATTGGCGAAGTGCGGCGAGCTACTTCTAGGGGCTTGGTCTTGCCCCGCCGTCTCGCCAATCGTTCCGCCGGTCGGTGTCGCTTGCTCCACCGACCGTCGCTGCTTGAGCCTATCTTTGGGTCGGTGGTCTAGGTGGTCGAGTGGTTAGGTAATCCTCCGGGAAGTGGCGTGGCGCTCTCGTGATCCATGTGGGTCTTTGTCGTAGTCGCGTGTGGCGTTGGAGTTGCCTCGGGAGAGGCGTGTCCTTGCACCGTGGGTGGTGGTGATGGGACGGAGGCGTGGCTTCAGCAGCTATCAAAGCGTCTTGGGAAGGACCACCGCCTCGCTCGATCCGCCCTAATGACCGTTCGTGGGGCACGTGGCCTTAGGTTGACACGGACTCCGTCGCGCGCGCACGCGCCCTCGGCGGGATTATCATGGTTCGGTCGGGCCGGGGATCCGTCCATTGCGGGGTCGGGAACCTGAAGTCGGTGGTCGGGGATCCCGTCCCCCCGCGGTCGGGAACCTGTCGGTCGGGATCGGTCGGGAATGGTCTCCTGAATGGTCTCGTAGGCATTTGGGTAGCAGTCGGGGCGGCTGTTTAGGCCGGGCGTATTCGAGGCCGCCTGCTTGCTGCTCTGGGCTTTGCTTGCTGCAATTGGGCCGTTGGTGCACCCCTGTTTTATGAGTATTCGTCAGTAGCCCCCGAACCTCCAATCGAGTTCGGCAGACTCGGTTGGGGGTTGAGCTTGACTGGATCCGTTCAACTAGGTGGGCCAACGGGGCCTACCGGTTTTTGCCGGGCGTGCCCCCAACGCATTCGACGTCTGCCCGGGATTACGTTCCTGAGGTATGCGAACCGCCGGGAGCCTCTTAATTGCTTCGTTGTGCGCGCCGCGCACGGCTAGGTGTGTTTTTGCTCGTTCGTCTTCTTGACCGCTTCGGGTTCCGGTGGTGGGCGCCGTTTTCCTGCGCCGGCATTTATTCCTGAGTCGTTTGATCTTCCTTCGAATGGGTATATAAGGGCGCCACGGGTTGCTCGGCGGCGAGACTCTTTGACGAGAATCTTTTCCTTCTTGAAATGTGTTCAAGACACCCTTTAGTCTTGATTTGGTGATGACATCGTGGTGGAAGAGGAAGACCCTTTGAGCGAGCTTTGGGTTGAGTATGATCGGGCGATGGCGAACTCCCAAAGAGAGAAGAAGTAGCTCGCGACGTTCTTTGCCGTTGACGCGCTACTTGAGCGATCCGAGGCTTGGAGTGGCAAGGGGCCCTCCTAGAGGCAATGGCGCGGGGCGCGATTGCGATAAGCGCGCCAGCGTCGATGTCGCTGAACGCAGCGGCGGCATGCCATTCCGCGGTGTGGCTTCACCTTGACGACGGGCAAGGGCCTACCAAAGAGTCATCTCCAATGACCTCAGTCCACCGACCCCAAGGTCATCCCCTCGGCGAGCAAGGGCCTACCGTCGGCGTTGTCGTAGGGAGTTTTTAGGAGTGCAGGTGTAGATAGAGAGTCTTGCGTATGCCTCATGTAAAATGGTGTAAAGTTTTTGAGCCTGCGGCTTTTAATGAAATCCTTTTTTTTTCTCTCTATGAATGACTTCATGAAGGAGTTAGCTTTGCTTGTTCTGCTTTGATCAGCTCGGCGCTAGGAAGTTCGGCGATTGGTTTCCGAGTGGTCGGACGTGCGAACTCGCGATTTGTTCCTCAAGAAATCTTCCTTTGCGCTCGTTTCGGCGACGTAGCTAGTCGGCGCCTTGGTCGGCTAGGATGGCGGATGCCTTGAAGTTTTAGTGCCCGAGTGCCTTGGTCGGCAGGGCGACCGGATGCCTCGGGAGGTTCCGGTGTCCGAGTGCTCGTTTATCGTCGTAGCCGGGCGCCGTCTTAGTCGGCAGGGCGGCCGGATGCCTCCGCGAGGTTCCGGTGTCCGAGTGCTCGTTAACGTCGTAGCTGGGCGCGCCTTAGTCGGCAAGGGCGACCGGATGCCTCCGCGAGGTTCCGGTGTCCGAGTGCTCGTTAACGTCGTAGCCGGACGCCGCCTTAGTCGGCAGGGACGGCCGGATGCCTCCGCGAGGTTCCGGTGTCCGAGTGCTCGTTAACGTCGTGGCTGGACGCCGCCTTAGTCGGCAAGGGCGGCCGGATGCCTCCGCGAGGTTCCGGTGTCCGAGTGCCTTGGTCGGCAGGGCGATCGGATGCTTCGCGAGGTTCGGTGTCCGAGAGTGCCTTGGTCGGCAGGGCGGCCGGATGCCTCCGCGAGGTTCCGGTGTCAGAGTGCTCGTTAACGTCGTGGCCGGACCTTTGCCTTAGTCGGCAGGGATGACCGGATGCCTCCGCGAGGTTCCGGTGTCCGAGTGCTCGTTAACGTCGTGGTGGGCCGCCGCCTTAGTCGGCAGGGCGGCCGGATGCCTCCGCGAGGTTCCGGCGTCCGAGTGCCTTGGTCGGCAAGGGCGGCCGGATGCCTCCGCGAGGTTCGGTGTCCGAGTGCTCGTTTAACGTCGTAGGCGGGCCCGCCTTAGTCGGCAGGACGGCCGGATGCCTCCGCGAGGTTCCGGTGTCCGAGTGCCTTGGTCGGCAGGGCGATCGGATGCCTCCGCGAGGTTCGGTGTCCGAGTGCCTTGGTCGGCAAGGGCGACCGGATGCCTCCGCGAGGTTCCGGTGTCCGAGTGCTCGTTTAACGCCGTGGCGGGCCAGCGCCTTAGTCGGCAGGGCGGCCGGATGCCTCCGCGAGGTTCCGGTGTCCGAGTGCTTGTTTAACGTCGTGGCCGGGCGCCGCCTTAGTCGGCAAGGGCGGCGACGGATGCCTCCGCGAGGTTCCGGTGTCCGAGTGCTCGTTAACGTCGTAGGCGGACGCCGCTCGTCGGCAGGGCGGCCGGATGCCTCCGCGAGGTTCCGGTGTCGAGTGCCTTGGTCGGCAGGGCGGCCGGATGCCTCCGCGAGGTTCCGGTGTCCGAGTGCTCGTTAACGTCGTGGCGGGCCACGCCTTAGTCGGCAAGGATGACCGGATGCCTCTGCGAGGTTCCGGTGTCCGAGTGCCTTGGTCGGGAAGGACGACCGGATGCCTCCGCGAGGTTCCGGTGTCCGAGTGCTCGTTTAACGTCGTGGCCGGACGCGGGTATCCATCCGAGTCCCCGTCCGGCGAGGAAGCTGCGAGAGGAGTAGCTGCCGTCTATCCACAAGTTTACCCCATCCGCAGTGTGGGACTGGAGGGGTGAGCGACGCGCATTTACTGCGTTGGTTTGAGCGCCGTGCTCTTGGAGCTAGTAACGGGTAGTCCGAGTGGGTCTGGGAGGTCCGCCAAGGGGGACCCTTCCGAGCGACGGTCCCAGTAGTAGGTGTCTGGCCTGCTTGTGGGGCGACCCATAAGAAACCTTTCTTTACTCAATCCAGTATGGACCACGGGTCGTCGGCCGACCCAGAGCACACCGGTATCCGCTCATCGATGAGCTCCCGGAGAGTGTAGTATGGTCTCGAGCAGTAGAGGTGGTGGGTCGTCGGTAGACCCAGCCGGGACCCACCGTGGGGCTCACCTCGTGCTTGCCCTCGCTCAAGTTTATTGGGCGGCCCTCGCCCATCCGGTGGGTTAGGCCTTTTGAACCCACGCTTTGGTGGGCCTGGCGCAAGCCACAAAGCTTTGCCATCTTGGGACCGCAGCGGCCCGATGGGCCTCGCGCGCGCCGAACAACCGTCCCCGCCAAAAGCGGAGACCAAGAGGTAGCGGACACGCTGTTCGGGCGGCGTCTTTATGGCTCGCAACTTTGACGCGAGATTAAATGCGAGTGGAATTGGAAATCGGGAGTTACGGCGGCGTGCACGAGGCGGGCGCGACGGTCGTTCGAGGCGTCCGTTCGGTCGGCGTCGCTCGCCTCCTATAAGTCGTTGTTGGGGTGCCTCGGGTAGCCACGCTTTCGCCTTCTTCGTCTCCGTCCTAAAGCAAGAAAAAGCGCAGAGAGCGAGAAGGAAACCTCGGCCCTCTTCTTCTCACCTTCCGTCGCTTCCCGCGAAGATGTCGTGGGCGGAGTGCTCCGCTACAGAGAGTCGCGCTCGGCCTAGTGAAGAAGGGCTTCCTCGGCCAGCAGGCACCTCTGGGTGGAGGTGCCGGCCGGGGCCGTTATCCCGCGCCCTGAGCGGCGAGGTTGTGGTCCCGCCTCGTTTTTGGTGCGGCCGACTGCCGCTCCACCCTTTCGTCGAGGGCTTCTTTTCCATTACAAGGTGGAGTGCACCACCTCAACCCTAACGGGTCCTTCACATCGCCATTTTCATTACCCCGCGAGGCCTTCTTAGGGATTGAGCCGCATTGGGCGCTGTGGCGCACTTCTTCGGCGAGGCTTTGGAAAGACAGTAGTCGGCGCGACGGCGCCCATGGGCGGCTGGCCTCCAGCTTGAGCGGGCGGAGCTCAGTACTGGACCTCAAGCTGCCGTCCTCTAACAAGGGATGGCGCTCGAATGGATCTATGTCCGAGCGTTGAAAACAGCGCCCGGGCTTTTACGGCGAGCTCCTGTCGCGATGGAGCAATGGACACGGGCGCCGTGAAGAGGAAAAGAACAAGGTGGCCTGATCGACTCTGCGGTAGTAAGTATCTCAACTCCTCCATTGATTTCTTTGGTTGGGGTAACCCGTGGAGAGACTCATCCGAGACGCCGAAAACTTCATGAGGTGCAGAAAAACGAGCGTCGCCATGGAGGCTCGGAATCGTGGCGGAGACCCGCGACGTGGCGATCGCGGCCAGGGACAAGGCTCTGGCGGCGCTGAGGGTCTCCGAGGATGGTAGGGCCGAGATGGGCGCCGAACTGGAAGCCCTTCGGAGGGCCGGCCAGGAGGTCTGCGCCCAAGTCTTGGGCACAGGGGCAGGCCCGAGCGCACTTGCCCCTGCGCTGGCCCGAGTGCCGGGGCTTGTGGAGGCGGCTGTGATTGCGGGCGCGTGTTTGGGAGCTTCGTCGCGACCGGTCAACACCGTCTCGCACTATGGCGGTGTCGACCTCGCAGATGGTGAGTAAGCGGCATCGCGGAACCGGACCGGCGACGCAGGTCGGCGAGTTCGAGCTCGGTCGAGCCGCATGCTCGGAGATCGCCCGACCACGTCCCGCTTTGAGTCGCCTTCAAGATGCGAGTCCTCCTCCTCCGTGCGGTCGGCCACCGGAAGAAGAGGAAGAAAGAAGTTAGCCCCCTTTTTTCTTTTCTTGCAAAGACTGTTGTATAAACGATCGTAAGTAATTGTAAGCTCGGTTTGCCTCTTTGCTCTCCTTTGCGTTTGGGTTTGACCGACCATAGCCTCAAGGACCACGGGTCGCTTATGCGTGGGTCGGGTCAATTTGAGAGGGCGAAGAGGATAGGAGTCTTGTTTATCACGGTGATTCGCGCACTCATGGGGTTCGGAGTGTTCCGATCGGCCAAGGGTTTTTCCACTCGGGCACTTCCTTCTTCCGCAAAGTGCTACTTAGCAACCATAGCCGGCGGGCGTAGGCCGTGGCGCTGGTCGAAGGGTTACCGCTCGGGATAGACTCTGTGACTAGTCGGGTCACCACCCACATGAGTACGTGAGTTAGCCGAGTTCGTGTGGGGAAGATTGTTCCCAATCGACGGAGAAGGTCATCCCACTCAGTGCTTCCTTCTTCGCGGAGTGCTCTTGGGCAACCATAGCGGTGGCGTGGCCGTAGCACTCGGTCGAGAGGGTTACCGCTCGGGATAGACCTCGTGGTCGGTGGGTCACCGACCACACGAGACACCATCCGGAGCGGCTGAGCGGGCGCCCGGGCGCCCCGAGTCGTCACGTGGCGACCGGTGCTCGGTTGGGAGAAAGGCAAAGACTTATACCAGAAAAAGAAAAGAGCTTAGGGATAGAATCGCCTTAACTTTTCAATGTTCGGGCATTAGGGAGGATCGACCATCGGCGTCCTTGAGTCGAAGGTGCGGTCGGAGAACTTCCACGACGGTGAAAGGACCCTCGGGCGTCGGCTTGTGCTTATCTTTGGTTATGCGGACCCGACGCAGAACCAAGTCGCCAGGTACCAAGGATCGATCCTCGAACTTGGCGGTACGTGGTAGCGGCGCGAGGCTTGTTGATATCGGCCGACCGCAGGGCGGCCACGTCGCGCGCCTCGTCGGTGGTCGATGGCGTCTTGTTGCGGCGAGCCCCGAGCCTCATCGAAGCTTGCAATCTCGGGAGCCGTATTCCGGTCGATGGGCAAAACGCGGCGGCGCCGAACACCATAAAGAAGGTGTGAACCCGGCCGCCGGTCGGCGTGGTCCGCGACTCTCGAGGATCGGAGGCGGCTCGGCTACCCGGCGCCTGCGAAATGCTTGAGCCGATCAAGATCCGCGGCAGAGTCCTTGAAGGATCATGCCGTTAGTGCGCTCGACACGGCCGTTAGTCCGCGGATGGGCTCTGCGCCCAATCGACACGGATGTTGAAGTCGTCCGCGAACTCGAAAATTCCTTCCCGTGAAGCGTGTTCCGTTGCCGGTGATGATGGAGTTTGGGACTCCAAACCTAAAAGCGATGTCGCGGAAGAAGATGGCGCTTATACCGGCGTGGCGCTCACGACCGGCTTGGCCTCTATCCACTTGGTGAACTTATCTACGCGACGGCGGTGGGTGAAGCCGGGCGCTTTCTGAAAGGCCGACCAAATCGAGTCCCAGACGGCAAAAGGCCACGTGATGGGGATCGTCTGTAAAGCAGGCTGGCGATGCGTCTGTAGAGCAAAGAAGCGGCATCCTTCGCGGTCGTCACGATATGCTCGGCGTCGACACGCGGTTGGCGATGAAACCTTGTCGAAAGGCCTTTCCCACAAGAGATCGGGGTGCTGCGTGGTGACCGCGAGACTCCATTGTGTATGTCGTCCGCAATTTGTTTTCCTTGGTCGGTCAAGATACATTTTGGAGGACCGGAGGACTCCTTTGTAGAGGTGCAGGCGTCGGGGCGAAGATTTTGCCGCAGGGCGGCGGCGCGGGCCTCGGTCGGTCGGGGAAGTGACCCGTCCGTCAAGCGGTCGATGTAGGGCCTCCTCGATCGGACTCAAGTGCTAGCACACCGCGGGCGATCCGGCCAAGTCTCGCCCGACCGCGGCGTCGGTCGGGCGGCCGTCTTTGGATTGGTCGGTGGCGCCCGCCGCCGAGTCGGTGGGCGATGGGCCGCAGGAGGTCAGAGACGAAGATCCCGGGCGGGACAGGCTCTCTGCTGGAGGCAAGATTGGCCAGGTGATCGGCCTCGCCATTGTAGCGTCGGTAGCTATGGTGAAGCTCGAAACCCTTGAACCGCTCCTCGGTGGCGTGCTTCTCGGCGATCTGCGGCCATGCGGCGTCTCGGGCTCCGCGACCTTCATGACTTGTCGACGACAAGCTTGGAGTCCCGTGAGCGTAGAGCCGGCGGGCACCGAGGTCGGCGGCGATCCGGAGACCGTTGGCGAGCCTCGTGCTCGGCAATGTTGTTGGTCGCGTCGAAGAGCAACCTAATGGCGTATTGAAGCTGTTCGGCGGGAGATGATGAGCGACTCCGCGCCGCGCCATTCTTGGTGTAAGACCCGTCGAAGTACATTGTCCAATGCTCGGGGTCTTCGACCGTGGTGGTGCACAGGCTTGGTCCACTCGGCGGCGAAGTCGGCGAGCTGCGACTTGATCGCCGTCAGGGGCGTATATTATGCCATGGCCGCTAAGCTCGGCGCCCATTTGGCTATCCTTCACGAGGCATCGCGATTGTGGATGATCTCGCCTAGTGGGGCGTGGTCACCACGGTGATGGCGTCTTGATCGAAGTAGTGAGCGAGTTTCCTCTTTGCGATGAGCACCGCGTGAAGTAACCACGCACTGTGGTGCAGAGTCTTGGACTCGGAAAGTACCTCATCGATGAAGTAGACCGGCCGTTGTACCTTGAGCTCACGGCCTTCTTCCTTCGCTCCACCACGAGGGCCGCGGCGACTTGGGTAGTGGCGGCGATGTAGAGGAGCGGCGTTCACACAGTCTTGCCGGGCGACCAGGGTGAGGCGCGGCAGAAGGCCTTCAAGCGGGTGAGGGCCTCTGAGCCTCGGTGTCAAGCGAAGCGGTCGGTTTCTTGAGCGACTGTAGAGCGGCATTCGCGTTCGCGGCGAGACACGAAGCGGCTCAAAGCCGCGGGCATCCGGTCGACCTCTGGACCCCTTTGAGGTTCTTGGCCGGGCCCATCCTTGCGATCGTCGAGATCTTCTCACGATTGGCCTCGATGCCTCGCTCGAGACGATGAAGCCTAAGAGCTTTCCTTTGGGGACCCGAAGACGCACTTCTGCGGGTTGAGCTTTATGCGAAACCGTCGAAGGTTCGCGAAAGTCTCTTCTAGGTCGGCGATAAGGTCGTCGACCTTCTGGTCTTTACGACAATATCGTGCGACATACGCCTCAACGTTGCGGCGATCGGTCATTGAAGCACGTTTGCATACATCGCTGGTATGTAGCGCCCGCGTTCTTGAGCGAAGGGCATTGTGACATAGCGAGCAGGCGAGCGGAGTGATGAAGGAAGTCGCGGTGGTCGGACTCCTTTAGCGCAATCTGGTGGTAGCCCGGTAGGCATCCGAAAGGAAAGAGACTCGCACCAGGTGGAGTCGATGACTTGGTCGATCTGAGTAAGGGAATGGGTCCTTAGGACATGCTTTGTTGAGACTCGTATAGTCAACACATTCTCCATTGCCGTTCTTCTTTTTACAAGTCTGAGGTTGGCTAGCCACTCGGGTGGCGCACCTCTTTCTGAACCACGCGCCAAGAGTTTGGCGATCTCCTCCCCTATAACCTGCGCCTTTCCTCGTCGAGGCGCGCTTTGAGCACAGTCGAGCGCTCAAGGAGTGCTCGGCGACCTCCTTTGGAATGCCGGCATGTCGGAGGACCTCCATGCGAAGACATCTTTGTTAGTGCGGAGGAAGTCGGCGGCGCTTTCCTATTTGGCGGGGCGTGGCTCCGACCAAGACGGTCTTGGTCGGATCACGGGATCGACCGTGACCTCCTTCGTGTCCTCGGCGGTTTGAAGGATCCGCCCGATTTCTTTGGATTCGGGGGCGGACTCGGCGGCTTCCTCTCGAGCTTGTTGAGTTCCGTAGAAACAGCGACCGCCGGCGAGCTCGCACCGCCGTGCTCGCAGCTGAAGGCAAGCTGGAAAGAGCGATGCAGCGGTAATGACTCCATGCGGCGGGCATCTTCGGCGAGGTAGGCGTGGCGGGGATCGCCATGAACTTGGCGTAGCATGGCCTCCCGAGGATGGCGTGGTAGGCGCCGGAAATCCACGACCTCGAAGGTGAGGTCTCGGTGCGGAAGTTTCCGGCTCCCGAAGGTGACGGGCGGTCGACTGCCCGGCGGATGGGCTTCTTGGCGGGATGGCGCCATGGAAAGGTGCCTTGCTTGGCGGAGGCTTGGCGCGGGACCCCATAGCGTCGAGCGTCTCAGCGTAGAGGATGTTAAGGCCGCGCCCCGTCCATCGGCACCTTCGTGGTAGCGCCGTTCGACGACGGGTGACCACGTAGTACCTCCCGGTGTGGGGCGCGATCGGGTGATCGGTCGATCAAAGGTGATCGGAACTCCGACCACCGAAGATATTGGGGGCGCCCGTGGCGGCGGTGTGGACCTCGCGATGCGAGCTTAGTCGGCGTTTGTCGGCGTAGCAAGCCGGTCCTCCGAAGATCATGAGGCGGCCGTCGGGCTCGGGAACTCGTCGTCGCCTTCTTCTCCGCCGTTCGCGGGGCGCGGCGAGCTTCTTTCCTTTGCTTCGGCGTGGTGGGGCGCTAGAAAGATAGCGCCTCGAGGACTTGCGATCCGGTACTTGTGCTTGACGGAGAACCCATGGTTCGGGCATGGGCCGTCCATCAATTTCGAAGTGGTGGGCGCGACGGCCGGCGGCGCGCTGCTTTGCTGGCGAGGCGGTCGGCCGTGGCGACCACAGGTCTCCGCGGATCGCTTCCGTGCGCTTCCGTTTGTCGAAGCGGTCGGAAGAAGACCGGTTTGACGCCGGGCTCTGCTGGGCCTTTCCTCCCGAAAATAGCCCCTCGGCCTCCTCGCGGGCGTGGTTGATGGCGATGTCGAGGAGCTCCTTGGTAGTCTGGGCTTGAGGCGGCCGGCTTGCACCAAGGCCTTGCGGAGGTGCCGTAGATGAAGGCTCCCACGACATCGGCGTCGGAGATGTCGGGGCTTCGTTGCTGGGCGGAAAACCTCGGATGTAGTCGGAGAGTCTCCCTGCTTTGCTTGCGACCTTCGAGTCCCAGGAGTTACGGGCGCTTATAAGTGCCACGAAGTTACCGACGAAGAGATTCTTCAAGTCGGCCCGATTCTGGCAGTTTTGGAGGCGGTACTCGAGCGAGCTCGGCCGAGTCCGCGAGTAGATGGGAAGTCTTGGATGATGAAGAGATCATCTGTCGCTCCCGACCCCGACGCGAGGCCGGTAATCTTGAGCGGACACAGGGTTGGTGGCCCGGTGTACTTGGCAATGTTGGTAGGCGCCCGGAATCGGGCGAAATCCGCTGGCGGATCCCTGGCAAAAAGCAGTGGTCGGGACCATCGGGGCTCGGGCTGCGATAGTGGCGCTCACCATCCGCAACACGTGAGTGGCGGCGTCCTCGCCATCTTTCTTGGCGCCTCGAGGTGGCGCGGATGTCGTAAACATTACCGAGGCGGCCGCGCCCGAGTGCGTGAGGCTGGGGTGGTTCATGGTGGGTGCGGTCTTGGCGCACCCAGTGCGGCCATGTGATGCGGGCCCGGTGGCGGAAAGTAGCGCCGGTGTGGTAGGGCCGGAGGCTGCATGTCTTTGCCGCGGCGCGCTCCACCACCCGAAGGTTACGGTAGGTAGCTCGGCCTCGGGTTTGCGGGCTCGGAAGGCCTCGGGCGACATGCGGCCGCGACCACGTTTTAGCTTGCGTGAGGAAAAAGCGGGGCGCCGGATTACGCCTCGACTTGTGGTGCTCTTGGCGCGCGCCCGTGCGCGTCGCCCGGCACTTGCGCGGGCTCGGGCGCGTCTGCTCGAGTTGGCACAGGCGGTCGGCTTCGACCTTCGCTCCTCGGCTCTCGCGTTGCCGTTGGGCTCGGTCTGCGGCGAGCTGGCGCGTTCAGTAGCCTTCGGCTGGTATTCCCCCTCCCATGCCTCGGTCGCCGGGCGGGGACCGTCGTAGCAGCGGTGGCTACGGCCAAATCGGCTGTGCCGCCACGTTGCACTCGCGAGAGTGCCGCTGCGGCGGGATACTCGTGTCGGGCTGGGCCGTGGTCGGAAGAGTCTTCCGACTTCGTGGACGGAGGTTGGCATGTAGCCGACCATAGCTACAAGTCGTGGCGGCGGGAGGTGGCGGGATCTCTGCGCGAGCCGGAGGGCTTCGCCAAAGGAGGTATAAGCGCTCCTCGGGTTCGGCTTTGGGGCCAGCGAGGCGCTCAAGCGGAGTGGGGCGGCTGCGGAGATGGTGTCGAGGCTCCCATAGCGCTGCCCTCCGTGGCGGCGGATGGCGTGAGCTCTCCTCTCGAGGTGACGGTGAAGTGAGGAGCCGGCGGATCGCTCCCGAACACGATCATGCCGTCGTTGGAGAAGAATGCCATCAAGGAGGCGAATGGGAATCCGGAGATCTTTGCTGAAGGCGCGAAGCCCCTACAGCGCGCCATGCCAACCGGCGTTTGCTTCGCCGGCAAGTAAATTTGTAAGTCTAAGGGGCTGCGCGTTCCGCTCCTCGAATGGTTAGACCACAGGTCCAAGATGTATACTGGTTCGGGCCGAAGGTCCCTACTCCAGTTCGGGTGTTGGTGTTGTATTAACTGGGGTGCAGGCGACTGCACAGAGTTTTTACAAGCGGGGGATGGAGCCTCAGCGCTAGAATGATCTAAAACTTAGCTCTCAGAAGGAGAAGAAAAAGAAGAAGAGGAAGAAGAGGAAAAAGCTCTCTTGTAGCTCTTACTCCTGCCCTGTTAGGAGGTTCCTGCCTCCTTTTATTCAGTACGAAGGGGCAGGTTACATCGAGAATTGGCGAAGTGCGGGCGAGCTACTTCTAGGGCTTCGTCTTGCCCGCCGTCGTAATCGTTCGCCGATCGGTCGCTTGCTCCGCCCGGTGGTCGCCGCTCTTGAGCCTATCTTTGGGTCGGTGGTCTAGTGGTCGAGTGGTTAGGTAATCCTCGGGAAGTGGCGTAGCCGCTCTCGTGATCCATGTGGGTCTTTGTCGTGAGTCGCGTGCGGCGTTGGAGTTGCCTCGGGAGAGGCGTGTCCTTGCTTGTGGGTGGTGGTGATGGGACGGAGGCGTGGCTTGCGCTATCAAAGCTGTCTTGGGAAGGACCACCGCCTCGCTCGATCCGCCGAATGACCGTTCGTGGGGCACGTGGCCTTAGGTTGACACGGGACTCCGATCGCGCGACACGCGACCCTCGGCGGGGATTATCATGGTTCGGTCGGGCCGGGGATCCGTCCGCTGCGAAGTCGGGAACCTCTTTGAGTCGGTCGGGGATCCGTCCCGCTGCGGTCGGGAACCTCTTGAGTCGGTCGGGGATCCGATCCGCTGCGAAGTCGGGAACCTCTTGGTCGGTCGGGATCGGTCGGAATGGTCTCCTGAATGGTCTCGTAGGCATTTGGGTAGCAGGTCGGGGCGGCTGTTTAGGTGGGGCGTGATTCGAGGCCGCTTTGCGCTCTGGGCTTTGCTTGCGCAATTGGGCGTTGGTGCACCCCTGTTTTATGAGTATTCGTCAATGAGGGAATCTAGAGTATAGTTATTGTAATTTTTCCCTCATTGTCCCTGTTTAAATGCTTTGAAAGAAATTAAGTGATTGTGTTATGTCATTTAACAGAGGTATATATGGTCATTTCTCATTAACTTTTTCTTAGATCTAGTGTTTCTTTGATCTATGTGTATGGTTGGCTGCGGAAAAATATAGCAAAATTGAGGGAGAAATAGATCACGGGAGTAGCTAGACTTGAACGAACAAGTTCCATTCTCAAATGATCGAACTATGTAGACAGATCAAGGTTTTAAATCGTAATTTTTCCGGCTTTGTGACAATATCTTAAAAATGCTACAATAGATATCCTTAGCTAGCTACTACGAAAGTTATCCTTCGTCACGTTTCTAGTATTAAAAAAAATGCTGATTTGAATGCTAGCAAAAAGATGCTAATATATGTCCAAAAGATTGTAAGATCATAACTATATCATAATGTTCTTAATAGCGAGTAATTAATCGCTAAGAAATATGTATTGAAACAAAGCGATACAAGGTCTCTTGCTACGTTTTTTTCACAATTAAATTTATAAGAGATACATTCGGGAGCCGTAGCTTCTAGTAATATTGGGTTTTAAAATAAGCTTGATGTTTTGGCTTGTGGATACTTATATAGGATAGCGGAGCAATTGCTAAATATAAGCTATGGCAAATAGCGACGCTATTTGGAGTTATATCACTTGCAACTAATACGACAAACATTGGTTTGTAGTTTCGTATTTAGATCAAAAAGTTACAGAGCTTTGTGTAGCTAGCTATTTAGAACATTGAGACCAATCTTATTGTATTTTATTTGAGAGAGAGAGAGAGCCAATCAACGCACAGTCCTGATCGACCGACGCCTGCCACACAGTTGCGTAACATCGCACAGTTGAGAGAGAGAGAGAGAGCTAATCCACGCATACAAGCGATCGAAGGACATTGCCGTGCACGAGCCGCTCGATCAATCCAAGGAGTACCAGATCTGCTCGAAGGCCTCGACGTGATGCTCCGCCACGGCCATGAAGAGTTCGACGCCGCCCTTGGCTGTGCGCGACGGCACGAAGATCATGAGCCCCTCGACGGGCAGATCCGGCGGAAGGAACGCGGACGGCGGCCCGGTGCCGAGGTCCATCTGGTGGAACCTGAATCCCAGCCAGCTGTCCACCTCCAGGTCCGGGCAGAACATCGTGCCCGCCGCTGCCGCCGTCGCCATGAGCTCCTCCCCGTTCGCGTCCGCCAACGCCCCGAAATCGACGAACGACTGGATGTATTCGTCGTCGATGCGCGCCACTGCGTCGCGGATGGCTCCGACCACGCTGCCGTAGCTGGAGTTCAGGAGGCCCCGGACCTGAAGCCTCGGGAACGCCCACAATACCATGTTCCCGAAGAAGTCCATGGGCACGGGAGGGTTGGCCCTGCCCCTGCAGTTCACGGCCACCCTCACCTGCGTGAACTCCTCCGGCTTCAGGCCCCGCGCTGCCGTGATCTTCTTCCAAACGTGCGCGAGCAGGCACTGGAACGTGCTGCACCGGGAGCCAACGCGGGCTTTGAGTTCGGCGACGAACTCGGCCGCGAAGTGCACGGTGAGGGTCTTGATCTTGTCCATGGGGACGACGGCGTAAGATTTGCTGGAGCCGCTGCTGCCTTCTCCTCCCTTGAACTCGATGGACCGGTGGTCGAACGCCGGCGCCGGCTTGCCGCGTGGCACGGCGGTAGTCGCACGCTCGAGGAAAGGCGACTGGACGTCGAACTCCTTGCCCTCGCGCACAGCGATCGCCCACGTGGTGAAGAAGGTGCTCATGGAGTGACCGTCGGCGGTGTAGTGGTGGCAGATGATGCCGATCACGACGCCGCCGCACCTGTAGCGGTTGAGCTTTATCTGCAGCAGTGCCGCCCCAACGTTCTCCTGTCAAAATTCAGTATACCAACGTCACAAACGTAGCAGTTGCGTTCTCGTTTTCCGAAAAGTTGCATGCATGCGAGCTGCGGCATGCATGTGACGTGCCCGAACTAGTAAAAACCAAGTTAATTACCTCCGGTAGCGTCGGGTACAGGTCGCCGACGTTTGTGGTCATGCCGCCGTTGGCGAGCACGTCCGCCAGGTCGGCCGGGACGGTGGCCTCTATGACGAGCACACCCTCGTTGTTGACGTGGAGGAAGCGCCTGCCCTGGTGGTCGACGGCGAGGCGCCCTGCCAGGTGAGGGTACGGCTCGACGGCCCTGAGGAGGCCTTCCTTGATCGCCTCGTTGGACGGCGCCGGCGCGGGGTAGGCGAGCACGGTGGGGACGAAGATGTCGAAGGCGGCGCGGTCGAAGACGGTCAGCGGGACCTTCTCGCCGGAGAGCGGGTGCGGCGTGGAGTAGACCGGCTTCAGCATGGTGCTGCTCGTGACCTCCATTGTTTCTACGTACGCACGCTCGCACTCTGCAATCTCTTGTCTTTTTTTAGGTAAACCTCTCGTTACTTGGAGACTTGGAGTGTGCTCTGGTGAAGGGCGAGAGGCATGTGGCCCTCCACGGCTCCACATATGTATAGTTGCACGGGGCCTGAACATCCGAAATAAGCAAAGGCAGAGGAATACAGTTCCATGCCATACGCTCAATCTCGTACGTTGAATCCGCCTAGAAAAATGAATTGCTAAATGTCTCTGGAGTGTTTTTTTTAGTTGAGAACTTGATTTTCTTTATCTATTAGATACAGTATTTGTCAAGGTTAGAATTAGTACGGTAAACTGATCGGAGACAATATTTAATGATCTGGTCTCAATGGGGTTGTCCACAAGCAATGGAGGCTGGAGGCGCACGACCAGCTTCGTGCGAAGGCGGTCAGCCGGGGAAGACGGCGGCCACGCGGTGGAGCGGCGCTGGCCAGCGGAGGTGGAGGGCCGACGGAAGGCGCTCGGGCGTAGGGGGCCGTGTGACGCGGACGCCGAGAGGCTCCAGCGCGGTAGGTGGCTGAGGGGCATCGAAGGTAGATGGCGCGCGCGGACTCCAGCGCGAAAGACGAAGCGGCGCGGGATGGCTGCCCACGTGAAAGCCGAGGCGTCGGTCGGAAAACCACGTGGAAGTCGAGAAGGCCAACGGTCGCAATGGTGCAGATCCAGGCGTATGGTGCGGAAAACACGGCACCCAGCTTGGATGGCCGCGCAGACGGGAGGAGTGACCGGTGCAGGAACGGAGGCCGAGTCACTCGACACTTGGCCGAGGCGGTTGGCGGCCACGGTGTGGCCCGGAAGGGCAGCGGCACGGAGGCCGAAGGGAGCGAGCGCCAGAGCGGATGGCCACGAGGAGGGGTAGCCAGCGCGCAAGCCGAAGGGTGCGCCACAAGGTTGCTAAGGAGGTGACGAGCCAGTGGCCGGCCGGAGTGGAGGCGACTAGAACGGAGGATGACGTAGTCGTAGCCAAGCGAAACCGAGGTAGACAGGGGGGTACATCGTTGGAGAGGTGGCGGCCGAGGCAACACGTGACGAAGGTAGATCGAAACTCCCCACGTGTGATGTCCTGTATATGTAAACATTGAAACCATTAGTGTAGATGGTTTCCTATAGTTTTTTCGCACAATAGTTTTTCCACTTTAAATCTTGTCTCTGATTACTTTGTTGTGCTAACCCTACCAAGGAGTATCAGAGCTCTATCCCTAACAACTAGTTTCAGAGCTCTATCCCTAACAATATTTATGTTTTTTTTGTATGCACTTACTTTTTTTGTCTATTAGATATTGATTTGTGATCAATGTTGTGCTTTATTATTTTGACTTTGTGATCAACTGTTTTGTTTGTTGTATTCCTTATAATTTGTTTTGTTCCTCTTTTTTTACAAATTGCCACATTATTTTTTACATAATTCAATTTTGTAAAGCTAGTATATAATTTAGGTAAAAAAAGACCATGCAAAAAATAATGTTCTGCATTTTACAAAATGTCACATCATTTTTTACATAATTTAATTTGTATAAACCTAGTATATAAATGATGTAAAAGGGCTATGTAGAAAAGATTAATATTCCTCATCCAATACTAAAGAATTGAATGCTCCTCGATAAAATCTATACCCCTTTATAATGCACCTAAGCATTCTTTTCTACATCCACCCCAAATAATGCACTCTACTAGAGATGACCCAACCTTCATGCACCTAGCGAAACGTCCCCAGAAACTTGCCTCCATTAAAATTAACCTCTCCGATCTTTCCTCAGCTTTACTCACCCACATCCGATGGCCATTGTTTAATGTGTCTAACTCATCTCTGTGGCCCACAACAGATCTCCCCCCACCTCCAGCATCATCTCAAGGAAAAGGAAACAAATATCCTGGAATTAAGGAAAAGGAAACAAACGTTCTAGAAAAGGAAAAGACCATATATTACATGCTGAGACAAGAAAACCGAAAGACAAGGCACTATACTAGTAGTACTTAAATGGGAGAAGAGGAGCCAAATTGATTTTATCTATTGGATCTAAATATGAAAGCTCAAAATTTGAGTGATATTTAACAAGACAACGCTTAGATTCTTCAAGGGACGTACCCCAATAAAAAAAGCTTAGATTGATTACGAATTAATCAGGTGTCGATTTTCCTATGTGGTCAGTTGGCCAGCCATTGTACGGGGATTGAGATGTGCGCCTTGTGTGTAAGCCTTTGATCTAAAATATGCTTAAAGTTTAGCTCACGAAGGGTGAGTTTTTACATACATAGCATCATACTTATACTTTTATTCTTATTTAATATAAAATAATTAATTAAAAGATACTATGTTTATATTCAACAGATATTATATAGTATTATAACTCACTTTAGATCAAATAATATACAACTAATTTTACCACTGCTCAATATAGAGTCCTACCTCCACTCTAACGTAAATCACATCGGCCTTCGTACTCACTGCGGCAGCCGAGAGGCATCAGCAAAGTTGTAAGATCGAGGTCGGAACTTGCATCAATCAGCATTGCATGCTATTATTGCACACAGTGCGCGCGCAGCAAGGTTCGAGAATCGAGATGGAGTGGTTAGGACTTAGATGCACAAATAGCAGCAACAGCCAACAGTACATCGCTATGTGTTTCTTTCTCAGAAAAGGGGCTCCACTCATGAACAAGGTGAGTCACTGCACCCACTCCTCTTCCACGCCAGAAGAGTGCTTTGCGCAACGTAAACATGACATGCACTATTGCATCAACGTTCCTTCATCGCGTTAGGTGCTCATTTTCGAATTTTTTTATTTAATATTTTTTTAATGTTTTTTTCAAATCTAGACATCCGGACTAAGAAATTGCAAAAATGAGTACCGATCGTCCGTATATGGGCGATCGCCCCATATACGGGCGATTAGTCCCGATTATATAACGGCAGGAGCTTAACTAACGGCAGGAGGCGAGGGGCCCACCTATCGCCCGAGACAGGGGCGATCGCCTCCTGCTGGGGCGACGGGTGGGCAGGGCCGATTTTTTAATTTTAATTCCTAATTAAAATTATAGTTCTAAAAAGTTCGATAGGAAACATTTTTTTCTAGAAAAAAGACCAAAAACAGTGAACACTAGATAGAGAGGGCGCGCTACGCTGTGCCTGTGCAGTGTTTCGTGAGGTAAAGAAGTCTACAAAAATATTGGCGTGAGGCGATCGTTAGTTTGGCGAGTCACCGTTCTAACTACAACATCACAGCTGTATCACATCCATGGTTCGTCATTACATTGGCATAAAGACATAGAATGTAGAGTTCAAAAATTATAGGTGGATAGAGATTTCTTTAGTAAAAATATGGGAAAAGCGGTATATTACAGACCAACAAACGTCTATAGCTATGCTAGGATATGTTAGTTTTTTCCCTAAGCATTCAGCACACTAAGCCAAAAAAAAGGGGGAAAAGAATTACAAATTGATATCAAAGCAGGCCAGCAAGGCATGAAATTTCTCTGTCGATCTCCTTCTCCTCCGCTTCCTTCCTACGCGTCTCCTTGCGTGCGGCATCGCGCTGCTCTTGAAGCTATCGCGTGAACTCGTCCTGCCAGTTAGCCTGGTCAAGAAGCCGTTGGTCCTCGGGGTTGATCTCCGTATCAAACCACTGATCAATTCACACAGTGGCGGAGGTGACTGCATAAAACGTAAATTAGCAAAAGTTTCATTCACAAATATTACGAAACCCGTACGATTGTTACCATGCGGCGATCCTTCAGGCTCTTCTCTGGCGGATCGAAGGCGTAGTTGCGGCACTTCCAATACCTCCTCTTCCAAGTTGGAATTTTCCAAGAGCGGACAAGCCTGCAAAGATCTCCGCACATACACATGGGTGCTACAGCTCCACGAGGTAGGAAGAGATCTTGGTACGCTAAATTCTTGAGCATGCACTTGCTTCTTCATTTGCTTTCCCCTTTCCCTTTGCACTTGCACGCATCGGCATTTTCGATTGATCCTGATTTTTTTTCCTCCCTCCTCTATTCTTTCTTCCTCTCTCGCTGCCGTCTTTGCGAGACTGCGAGTTAGAACGAATGTTATAAAGGGCAGATATCGCTAGGGTATAGAGCGATCGCCCCAACTAGAGGCGATAGGTGCACCGAGGCGTTGGTGTGTTGTCTCGTCGTGTGGCATAGGCAGAGCAATCTCCGCACAATTAATAAAACATACATGGATTTGCACAATTTAAAGTGATAAGGCTCTCATGTTATTAACTCTGATAGTTATACAATATGCTGCAGAACGTAAAGGCATTACAAAAATACGTCTATATAACTAGTCAATCACGGCCATGCTTCCTGATCTGGCCCGTGGGGTACGTGAGTGGCGACGGCGGACGGATGTCCCTCCTAGGCCGGCCTTGCGGCGCAGGGTAGAGTAGTGTGGCAGCGACGAGGGCGTGTCCTGTGGCGGCGCTCGAGGCCGAGAGGCGAGGTAGTCGGTCGAAGGTACTCCTCGGTCGAACTCGATGTCCGCGGTCGTCGAAACCACCACAGGATCTCTTGGGCGCGAGGCGGCGAGGCCTCCGCGCCTTGTCCCCCCCCACTGGCATTGCGTGGGGCGTAACGAGGAACCGGCGGGGTAGGGCGAGGCGAGGAAGGAGCCTCCTCAGCCCACTTGTCCCCACTGCGGTGCGTGGGAGCGTAGCGAGGCACCGGGGTAGAGGCGAGATCTTTGGGGCGCGGGGGCGTGGTGTGCTCGTCCGCCGGCGTCTCGCGCCCCGGCCCGGTGGCCGCGACCCAACCGCCTCATCCTATCGAGGACCCGCTCCCAAGCTACCTCGGCCTCGGCGGTGGTCACTGTATGCCCCACGAAGCGCGCCAACATGGGCGTAGCCTCCACCTCAACCTCCCGAGCGAGATGTGCCTGCATGTAACGTCAGTTGGTATTAAGTAATTTACATGAAAAGAGCGTGCCCATGTAGCCGATTGCGACACTTACGCGAGTTGTCCCTTTGGGACATCGTGAAGGGTACATGTCCGTCACCGATGTCTGCCGTCGACATACGGTCTTTGGTGTGTACCCCACCGAGGCGAGTCTTGTGGTCACGAACCACTCCATGTACTCATCGTACATGTCGAGTCGTCTGGTAGGTCTCGGTGATTTGACTATAAATAAGTAATTCGACTTGCCTCTTGGCGAATACTTATAACGAGGTACCCTAACGGCCCAAGCGGCGAGCCGGCGGCCTCAAACACAGCTCAAGCCCAACAAGCGCTCCCGGCCATCGCCGACCGAAGCACTGCAAGGCCACACGAGACATCCCTTCCCGGCCGATCGAGGAAGTGTCTCCGACTCAGCGGGCTCCCAACCCCGCCACGAGGCAGGACCCCGGCTCCGACCAAGCGAGCTCCGACCCTCGCGGGTCGAGATCCTGACTCCGATCGTGCCAAAACAACCCTGCCAAGGGCGGCGTGTCGAAGCCTCTACCGGACAACGCCCGTACCTGAGCGGGGTCAATCGAAATGACTATACAAGGCGGTGGCTCCTTCCTAGAAGGTTTAATGGTGACCAAGTCATGCTCCCGATCCATCACCGGTCACATCTGATGCGAAGACACGCTCTCCCGAGGCAACTCCCGTCATGCGCGACAACGTCAACACTCGTAAGGTTCGCGGAGGGCGGTCGCCGTTTCGGGAAATACCTAACCGCCGACCAACTAAGCTACCGACCCGGCATGGGCAAGGCGGCGATGATCGATCCAGCGAGCGAAGGACGAAGCTCTTAGTGTAGGTCATCTCGTCCTTTCCTAATTCTCGATGTAACTGCCCCTTCCTTTCATATAAAGCAGGCGGAACCCCGTAGGAGAAGCGTCGCAATCGAACTCGTCTCGCTAAGCCATTAGCACTCTCGCTTGTAAACTTTGTGCGATCATCATGCTTGGAAGGGAATACAACGCCACCACACGAACCCAGGTAGGGACTTTCGGCCCGAACGGTATACATCTTGGACTTCTGAGTCTAACCATTCAGGGAGTGGAACGCGCGGCCCCTTAGACTTACAAATTTAATTGCGGGTGCTCGAAACGCCGACAGTTGGCGCGCCAGGTAGGGGCCTTCACGTGTCTTCATCACCATCTCCGGATTCCGCTTGCCTCCCTGATGGCATCTTTCACCCGCGACGGCATGACTGCGCCGGGGAGCCAGATCCGCTTCGGCTCTCTCAACTTTGCCGTCACCTCGGCGGGATGGCTTACGCTCATCCCGCGCGCCGCGGAGGCCCGGCGCCCGGCAAAGCTCGGGCGCCATCTCGGCGACCGCCAAGCTCCGGCAGGCGCCCTGCGAGTCCCAAAGGCGGAGCACGGGAGCGCTCCGCCACGCTGGCAAAAGCTCCATGGGCGGCGGTGGCCGTGTCACCTCCCGAGCTCACAACTTGTGGCGATGGTCGCTACATGCGGCCTCTATCCACGAGCTGCTGGAAGACTCTTCCAGCCACGACTCCAGCTTCGACACGGAGTACCGTGCCCGCGGGCGGCACTCTCGCGAGTGCAACATGGCGAGCACGGTCGATTTAATCATAACCCCGCGATTCTGGGGCCCCCATCCGGCGCCGACCGAGGCACGGAGGGGAACACCCAGTAGGCGTCTTGAAGCGCTCAAGCTGCGCCAGCGAAACTCCAGCGACAACGCGAAGAGCTGGATAAGCGAAGGGCTGAGCTCGACCAGCTCCAGGCTGACCTCGAGCAGGATGAGCCCGAGACCCGGCAGGTGCCCAGCGACGCGTGCGAACACGCGCGACAGGTACACCACAAACTGGCGGAAGAATCCGACGGCCCTCAGTTCTTCCCCCATGCAAGCCAGAACGTGGCCGCGGTTGCGATGCTGCTTCGAGGCCTTCCGGAGCCGGCCGACCGGAAGCCAAGGCCACGTACGAGAACCTCCGGGGGCTAGTGGAGCGTGCGGCCGTGCAACACATGCAGGCCTCCGGCTCCTACTGCTCCGGCGCCACCTCTGGCCACCGGGCCCGCACCGCCGCTCGAAGCCGGCTGGGTCCGGCGAAGGCGGCGCCACACCACGAACCACCCGGGCCTCACGCACCGGTGCGCGGCGCCTCGGCGGCGCCTCACGACGTTCACGCCACCCTCGAGCGCAGAGAAGGCGGAGGAGGCCGTCCACTCACGTATTGTGGACGGCGGGCGCCACTGCGCGCACCTAAGCCCCGATGGTCGGACCACGGGCTACGCGAGGATCCGTCGGCGATTTCCTGCCCGATTCGGCGCTCACCAACATCGCCAAGTACATTGGGGCCACGAACCCGTGTGTACGGCGAAGACTACCGGCTCGCATGCGGGCGGGAGGGCGACGGATGATCTCTTCATCATCGATACCTCCCCATCTACCTTGCGAACTCGGCCCGAGCTTGGCTCAGTACTTGCGCGCAAAACCATCGAATCGGGCCGACTTGAAGACCCTCTTCGTCGGCAACTTCCGAGGCACTTACAAGCGCCACGGCAGCTCTTGGGACACGAAGGGTGCAAGCGGCGGCCGGTGAAACCCTCGGGATTACATCCGGCGGTTTTCCGCCAATACAACGAGCTCCCGACATCTCCGGCGCCGATGTCGTGGGAGCATTCATCTGCACCTCTGCAAGGCCACGGTGCACAAGGTGGTATCTCAAGCCCGGACCACCAAGGAGCTCCTCGACATCGCCACCAACCACGCCTCGCGAGGAGGTGTGGGGCCATCTTCGAAGGAGGAAAGGCCCGAAGAAGGGCCGTCCATCGAATCCTTGCGACCGCTCCGAGCAAGCGGCGGCATGGAAAAGCAGATCCGCGAGTCTCGGTGGTCGCCATCTTTGTCGGCCATACGCCAAATATAGCGGGTGCGACCGGCCGTCGCGCTGACCACTTCGAGAAATTGATGGGCGGCCGTGCGAACCACGGGTTCCCGTCAAACATAAGTACCGGATGCGAAGTCACGAGGCACTTCCTTTCCTCGCCCCACGACACGCGGGGCAAAGGAAAGAAGCGACCACGGCCCGCGGCCGTGGAGAAGAACGGACGGCGAGTTCCCGAACCCGCGGCCGCCTCATGATCTTTGGCGGACCGTGCTTACGGCCGATAAGCGTCGGCTCAAACTTCGCCTCTGGTGAGTCCACGCTCACTAGCCGTCCTCAATACCTCCGGTGGTCGAGTTCCCGGTCACCTTCGATCGGTGATCACCCGATCACATCCCCACCGGAAGATACCGTGGTAGTCGACCCCATCGTGGGAAGAAGCGCCTCACCAAGGTGCTCATGGATGGCGGCAGCGGCCTCAACATCCTCTATGTGGAGGCGCTCGGCGCGATGGGGATTCCTCGCTCGAGTCTCCGGCCGAGAAACAAGGCTCCTTTCCACGGCGTCATCTCGGCTAGCAGCCCATCCGCTCGGCGGTCGACTGCCCCGTCACCTTTGGGAACCAGGGAATTTCCGCACGAGACCCTCACTTTCGAGGTTGTGGATTTCCCCGCTCCTATCACGCTATCTTGGGGCGGCCATGCTACGCCAAGTTCATGGCGGTCCCCAGCTACGCCTACCTCAAGCTGAAGATGCCCGGGCCACGAGGAGTCATCACCGTGGCATCATCTTTCCAACTTGCCTACAACTGCGAGCGGAGCAGTTGCGAGCTTGCCTCGGCGGTCATCGCGTCTGCCGAGCTCAACAACCTCGGGAGGAAGCCTCCGAGTCCGTCCCGAGTCCGGCAAGTCGGGGCGGGATCCTTCAAGTCCGCGAGGACACGAAGAAGGTCGCGATCGATCCTGCGATCCGACCAAGACCGTCTTGGTCGAGCCACGCTCCCGCCAAATAGGAAAGCGCTCGTCGGCTTCCTCCGCGCCAACAAAGCGTCTTCGCATGGAGGTCCTTCTACATGCCAGAATCCCAAGGAAGTCGCCGAGCACTCCTTGAGCATCAGGCCGGGCTCAAAGCCGATCACCCAACGCTGCGCCGCCCGAGGAGAGGCGCGGGATCATAGGAGAGATCGCCAAGCTTTTGGCTGCGGGTTTATAAAGAGGTCCGCCACCCGAGTGGTGGCCAACCTCTGTACTTGTAAAAAGAAAAATGGGCAATAGAGAATGTGTGTTGACTATCTGAGTCTCAACAAGGCGTGTCCCAAAGACCGTTCCCCTTGCCCGTGTCGACCAAGTCATCGACTCCACCGCGAGTGCGAGTCTCTTTCCTACGGATGCCTACTCGAGGCTACCACGGATAGCGCGAAGGAGTTCGACCGGCTCGTGACTTCCTTCATCACGCCGTTCGGCTCGTTACGCTATGTTACAATGCCGTTCGGCTAAAACGCGGGCGCTACATACGGCGATGTATGCAAGCGATGCTTCAACAACGGTCGGCCGCAGCGTTGAGGCCTACGTTGGCGACATCGTCATGAAGACCGAGGAATGCGCACGACCTTATTGCCGACCTGGAAGAAACCTTCGCGAATCTTCGATGGTTCCGTATAAAGCTCAACCCCGAGAAATGCGTCTTTGGGGTCCCCAAGGGGAAGCTGCTCGGTTTCATCGTCTCGAGCGAGGTATCGAGGCCAATCAGGAGAAGATCTCGGTGATCGCAAAGATGGGCGGTTCCTAATCTCAAAGGGGTCCGAGGCTAACAGGTGCCTTGCGCCTTGAGCCGTTCGTGTCTCGCCTTGGCGGCGCGAATACCGCTCTGTGTGCTCAAGAAATCCGACCGCTTCAGCTGGACCCAGGAGGCTCAGGAAGCCCTCACCAGCCTGAAGGCCTTCCTTTCCTCACCTCCGATCTTGGTCGCCCCGGCACCAGGCGAACCGCTGCTCCTCTACATCGCCGCCCGTTTGCTCAAGTCGTCGGTCGGCCCTTGTGAGTGGAACAGCGGAGGAAGGCCGTGAACTCAAGGTACAACGGCGATCTACTTCATCGGCGAGTTCTTTCCGAGTCAAGGCTCGGTACCACAGTGCGAGAAGCGCTCTCTGCGGTGCTCATCGCCAAGAAAGCTCGTTCATTACTTGACCCGGCCACGCCATCACCGTGGTGACCGCGTCCCGCTTCGGCGAGATCGTCCACAATCGCGGCGCCTCGGGAAGGATAGCCAAGTGGGCGCTCGAGCTCGTGACCACGGCATAACATCGTCCTCGGACGGCGATCAAGTCGCGAGTACTGACCGACCGTCGTCGAGTGGACCAAGCCAGCGCCGTCGTGTCGAAGACCCCGAGTCTTGGACAATGTACTTTGATGGATCCTACACCAAGAACGCGCGGCGCGGAGTCGCCATCATTTCCCACTCGGAACAAACTTCAATATGCCATCGGGTTGCTCTTGACGCGACCAACAACATCGTCGAGCACGAGGCTCGTCAGCGGTCTCGGATCACTTTGCCGACCTCGGCGCGTCGACTCTGCGTCGCGGGGACTCCAAGCTTGTCGTCGACCAGGTCATGAAGGCTTCGGGCCCGAGGCGCGTATGGCTGCGTCTTGTCGGAAGTGCGCAAGCTCGAGGAGCGTTCAAGGGTTTGAGCTCCACCACGCTCTGAGCGCTACAGCGGTGAGGCCGATTGCCTAGCCAATCTTGCCTCCAGAGAGGCGATCCACGGGATCTTCGTCTGCGACCTCCTGCAACCTTCCATCGGTGGACTCGGTGGCGGCGGTCTCTCGGTTCGCCTAACACATCACCCGGCCGTCGCGCGGTCGGCGTAAATGGCGGGTCGAACGCGGCGTGCTAGCGGTGAATCCGGCGGAGGAAGCTCTTCATCAACCGTTTGGTGACGGTCACTCCCCCGACCGGCCGAGGCCGGCGCCTCGCCGGTGGGCAAATCTTTCGTCTGGTCGATCCGGACCTTTACAAGAGAGTCCTCGGGGTCCTCCAGTGCGTTACGGCCGACCAAAGGCAGCACTTTCTCGATATCCATGGCGAGTCTGCGCCCACCATGTCGCACCCGATCCCTCGTTGGAAAGGCCTTCGACAAGGTTTTATTGGCCGACCGCCGTGTCCGACGCCGGCGGATTGTGCGCACTGCGAAGGGTGCCAATTCTTTGCCGCGGACACATCCGGCTCGAGCCTTGCGGACAATCCCCATCACTTGGTCGTTTGCGGTTTGGGGACTCGATCAGTCGGGCCCTTCAAGAAAGCGCCCGGGGCTTTACCCATCTCTAGTCGCGGTGGATAAATTCACCAAGTGGATAGAAGCCAAGCGATCGTGGCGTCACGTCGGCTGGCGGCCATCTTCTTCCGCGACATCGTTTTTCGGTTCGAGTTCCAAACTCCATCATCACCCGATAGCAGGCGATTCCGCGGGGAAGGAGTTCCTCGAGTTCTGCGGCGACTTCAACATCCGTGTCGATTGGGCTACCGTGGCCCATCCGCGGACTAACGGCGGTCGAGCGTGCGAGCGGCATGATCCTTCAATGACTCAAGCCACGGATCTTGATCGGCTCAAGCGCTTCGCGGGCGGTGGGTGGCGGCGCCTCCGTCCTCTCGAGCTGCGGACCACGCCCGCCGGCGGCCGGGTTTACACGTTCTTCATGGTGTTGTGGCGAAGCCATCTTGCCAGCGGACACAGGTATGGCGCCCCAAGACTACAAGCCGATGAGGCTCGGGGCTCGCCTCGCAACAAGGCGCCATCGACCCGGCTCGGCGAGGCGCATGGCGTGACCATCCTGCGATCGGCCAAATATCAATAAGCTCGTGGCGCTACCACGGCCGCCAAGTTCGAGGCGATCCATCGTATTGGCGACTGGTCTGCGCACGGTCCAAATCGTAAAGACAAGCACAAGCTATCGCGCCATACAGGAAGGCCCTTCACCGTCGTAGAGGTTCTCCGACCGCACCTTCGACTCAAGGGCGCCGACGGTCGCATCCTTCCGAACGCTTGGAACATAGAAAAGTTAAGGCGATTCTATCCTAAACTCTTTACTTTTTCTGGCATGGTCTATACCTTTATCCTTCCGAGCACACAGTCGCCTGCGGCGCTCGAGGCTACTTGGCGCCCTGTTGGTGCTTCTAGTCGGCGTTTATGCGGTCGGTGACCCGACCGACCACAAGGTCCATCGGCGGTAACCCTCTCGACCCAAGCGTTATGGCCTCGCCCGGCTATGGTTGCTAAGTAGCGCTTGCGGAAGAAGGAAGTGCCAGTGGGTGACCTTTTAGTCGATCAGAACACTCCTCCCGCAAAACTCGGCTAGCTCACGCTCATGCGGGTCGGTGACCCGGCCGACCACAAGGTCCATCCCAAGCGGTAACCCTCTCAACCCAAGCGTTACGGCCTACGCCCCAGCGGCTATGGTTGCTAAGTAGCGCTTCACGGAAGAAGGAAGTGCCCGAGTGGAGTGACCTTTTAGTCAGTCGGGAACATCCTCCCCCGCGCCAACTCGGCTAACTCACGCGCTCGTGCGGGTCGGTGACCCGACTGGTCACAAGGTCCTCCCCGAGCGATAATCCCTCTCGACCCGAGTGCTATGGCCTCGCCCGGTATGGCTATGGTTACGGCGCCGCGGAAGAAGAAAATGCCCAAGTGGAGCGATCTTTTGTCGATCGGGAACACTCTATCCTCACAAGTGCGCATAATCACTGAGTAACCAAGATTCCTATCCTCTTAGCCCCTCTCGAAGCAAACCGACCTACGCATAAGTGACCCTTGCGGTCCTTAAGGCTATGGCCGGTCAAACGTTCGCCAAAAACACAAAAGGGGCAGGAGGCGTACTGGAACTTGTTAAACTTGAAGATCGTTTACGAGCATAATAGTCTTTACAATTGAAAAGGAGGATAAATCTAACTGCTTTGTTCTTCCTCGAGGGCGACCTGCGGCGAGATGTGGCTGGCAGTCTCCCGAGCGTGCGGCTCGACCAAGAGCTCGAACCTGTCGATCTCTCCGTCGGTCCGGTTCCGCAGCGCCTTTGCACCACCGCGAGTCAATTCCATCATAGTGCGAGATGGTGTTGACGGCGAAAACTCAAGCGCGCGCCGGCAATCACCACCCTCTCGGCGCACTCGGCCTCGGGCTAGCGAGGCGCCCGAGCGCTTCGGGCCGCCGCTTTCAAGGACCCGAGCGCGAGCGTCTGGCGGCCTTGCGAAGGGCCTCTGGTTCTGCGGCGGCTCGGCCCGCCGTCTTCGGCAACCTTCAGCGCCGCGAGCCCGTCCAGCGCGTGACCGCCGTCACGGGCTGCTTTGGCGTCCTTCCGCTCCTCAACGCGAGGCCCAAGTTCTTACGCACCTCAGTAGATGGCAACGGCGCGGATGATCACGACTTCTGGCGCCTACGAGAATCAAATAAGAAGTTGAGACCCTTACCGGCCGCGGAGTTCACGGGTTGCGACCTCTTGCTTGACCGCCTCGTAGGAGGTCCTCAAGAGTCGAGATCCTTCCGGCGGCCTCCGCTTCGGGCGGACTCGGTCGGCGTCCTTCCAAGCTGGTCTCGCTCGGTCCGCAGCGGTTTGCTGCGCTTGCGCGCCGCCTGGGCGGTGGTGGCGGCGTCCTAGCGGTGTGCCTTCGCCAGGAGGACTCGAGCTCGCCACCTTCGTCCTCGGGGACCGGCCCCGAGCGCTCATCGAAGAGCCTTAGCGGCCTCAAACTCTGGCGGACCTTCGCGCCTCAGACCGCCTCACGCTCGGCGCCTCTTGAGCTAAGCGCAACTCAAGGCGCGGCCGTCGCACTCTTCCACGCGCCGCCATTGGTGTCGGCGCCGCAGAGCTCGGCTTGCCCTCCGAGCAAGCCGCGAGATCTTTGCAAGGTCGCGACTATCCGTTAGTCTCACGGGCGCGTCGTCGAATTTTACAAGTTGGGTTCTTTCGTCAACTTACCAAGGCGATCGGCGGACTCCCCGACCATCGCGTCCCAACGCTCGGTGGAAGATTCTAGACAAAGAGTCGGACCCTTCGGACCAGCTCCATCTACGCCGGCGTCGAGCGCCTTCTTCAAGAGCGACCCACTCGCTCTCTTATTCGCGCCACCGACCCGACTCGGGGCCTCTCGGCGGCGGGCCTGATCGTCTGCTCGGGCGGGCGCTACCGTCGAGCACCATCGGCAGCGATGGTGGGGCCCAGTCCCGAGGTCCCCTCGGCGACCTCCGCTGAGGACCTCGGTCGGCACCTCCCGAGGGCGAGTTGTCGGGCACCTCGCACCAGCGTCGTCTCGGCCGGCACGATCGCCAGCAGCGCCGCCGTCTCTTCCTCCGCGAGGATGACCACGTCAGACGGCGGTGTCCCCAATCGAGGCGTCGGGAGCTCCTCGCCAGCCTCGGCCTCATGGGCAGGCGCGCCCTCGGCCGCCGGCACCACGATCGACGCCGACCCGATCGGCGCCTCAGGAACCTCCTGCGACGCTATCCCTTGCGGAACCGCCACAGGACGCGCCACGGTCACACCCGTATAAGCGCTGCACGTCGCAAAACACTTAAAAGCGATTCGGCGGCTTTTACGCAAAATGTTTGAACAAAAGAAAAGAAGTACTTCTCGAGCGGCGGGCGCGCGGCGGCGCGCCCTCTTCGCGGTCCCCCTCAGAGGCGGATCTGCCGTCGCTTCCTGAAGCGCCTCCGTGAAGGTGTGGCGATGATGGCGACGCGCGGTCACCCTCGCCCGAGGCCCCTCGGCCGCGGGCACGTGGTGTCGCCCTCCGCGCAGTCCACGCCGGACCGCCACTGTCGACGGGTTAGAAGGAACCCACGGTGCGGCGTGACCGGGGTGCTTCATTCTTGTCGGTGGAGGTTGCACCTGGCAGTGGCCTCAGGCACGTCCTCGCGCGCGGCCTCGCCCTTGCGCTCCTTCTTCTTCTTCTTCCTCCTCTCCTCCTTCCGCTTCTTGCGGGAGGAGTCGAGCTCATGACCTTCGCTCGGCTGCCGCCCTCACCTCCTTATCTCCCGGGCGGCGCGGAGGACATGCCCAAGAGCCCCTAGAAGATAAAAAGCACTGGTCGGACAGGCGTTAAGCGCAAAGAAAGAGGCGGGAAGAAGTCGGTCGACCTACGGATTTGGAGGGTGGGCGCGAGAATGGCTCGGGTGGCGCGCGCCGCCTCCATAGCGCTTCCTCCCATGACGGCGCCACCGGGCCGACCTCCGTCGCGGCCACTCGGGCTCCGCCATCCTCATCCGGTCGGGCGCCCCTGTCTGCGGACAGGGCGGGTCTATGCACAAGAGGTTGCACGCGCATCCTCATGAAGGCGCGCACGACCACGTCCCCGGTGAGCCCTTGCCTCCTTAGGGCCCTGACCTGCTCCACGATCGGGCCACCTTGTTCTTCTCTCGCTTCTCGGCACCCAGTTCTCCTCCTCCCCGCCACGAAGTTTGCGGTGAAGGGCGGGCGCCGTCTCCGGCGTTCGAGGCGGACGGCGGCAGCTTGACCTCGAGGTACTCCGTGCTCGGTCGGACCGGTGGAGGCGAGCCACCAATGGGCGCCGCGGCGTTCGTCGGCTTGTCCTTCCAGAGCCTCGCTTGGAATAAATGCCTCCACAGCGCCCAGTGCGGCTCGATTCCCAGGAAAGCCTCGCAGAGTGTGATGAATATGGCGATGTGGAGGACCCGTTGGGGTTAAGGTGGTGCGCCTCCGCCTTGTAGTGGAAGAAGCGACCCGGACGAGCGGGTGAAGCGGCAAGCGGCTGAAGAAAGAGGCAAGCACCACGACCTCGTCGTCCCCCGGCGAGGGCGCAGCCGCTCCCGTCGGCACCCTCCAACCGGAGAGATCTTGCGCAGGGAGGAAGCCCTTCTTCACCAAGCCGGCCTTGGTGGCTGGGCAGAGCACTCGGCCACGACATCCTTGCGAAAGAGGCGACGGAAAGGCGAGGAGAAGAGAAGGCTGAGTTTTCTTTTCCTTGGCTCTTTGTTGTTCCTTTTTGTCTTAGGGACAGGAGGCGAGGAAAGCAAGCAAGCGTAACTACTCAAAGCGCCCAAAAACATATATATAGAAGACGGCGGTAGCCCGACCGAGCAGCACCCCTCGGCGAGCGTCGTATCCCTCACGCCCGACTGGTAACTCCGGTTTCCAATTCCACTCGCATTTAATCGACAAAGCAGAGAATATAAAGCCGCGCCCGGGCGATCGTCTTGTAACCTCTCGGTCTCCGCCTTGAGGCCACGACGGTTGCTGCAGGCGCGTCACGAGGCCCACCGGCGCTGCGGCCCGAAATGGCAAAGCTCGTGGCTTGCGCGGGGCCCGCCTAAAAAGCTGCGGGTTCAAAAGGCCTACCCCACGGATGGGCATAAGGCCGCCCAAATGAAACAGCGAGGGCAAGTATGAGGTGAGCCCCACGGTGGGCCCTCGGTTAGGTCGGTGACGATCCAATCACCTCTACTCGCGTCGAGACCATACTTCACACTCTCCCGGAGCTCATCGATGGCGGCGGCCGGTGTGCCTCGGTGGCGGACGACCCGGGGCCCATCTGGATTGAGTAAAGAAAGGTTTCTTATGGGTCGCCCCACAGCGAGGCTAGGACACCCTACTCTGGGACCGTCCGCTCGGAAGGTCCTCCTTGGCGGGATCTCCCGGACCCACTCGGACTACATTATAAGCTCCACGAGCACGGCGTTCAAACCAACTAGGTAAGCGCGTCGCTCACCCCTCCAGTCCCACACTGCGGATGGGGTATCGTGTGGGATAGGCGGCGGCCACTCCTCTCGCGGCTACCCTCGCGGGACGAGGACTCGGGATGGATGCCCCACGTCCGGCTACGACGTAAAGCGAGCCCACGTCCGGCTCGACGTTAAGCGAGCACTCGACACACGAACCTTGCGCGGAGGCATCGCGGTGCGTCCTGCCGACCAAGGCGCGGTCTAGCTACGACGTTAAGCGAGCACTCGGACACGAACCTCGCGCGAGAGCATCGCGGTCGTCCCGCCCGACCAAGGCGCGGTCTAGCTACGACGTTAAGCGAGCACTCGGACACCGAACCTCGCGCGAGAGCATCGCGGTCGTCCCTGCCCGACCAAGGCGCGGTCGAGCTCTGACGTTAAGCGAGCACTCGGACACGAACCTCGCGCGAGAGGCATCGCGGTCGTCCTGCCGACCAAGGCGCGGTCCGGCTACGATGTTAAGCGAGCACTCGGACACCGAACCTCGCGCGAGAGGCATCACGGTCGTCCTGCCGACCAAGGCACGATCCGGCTCGACGTTAAGCGAGCACTCGGACACGAACCTCGCGCGAGGCATCGCGATCGTCCTGCCGACCAAGGCGCGGTCGGCTCGACGATAAGCGAGCACTCGGACACGAACCTCGCGCCGAGCATCGCGGTCGTCCCTGCCGACCAAGGCGCGGTCCAGCTCTGACGATAAGCGAGCACTCGGGCACGAATCTCGCGCGAGGCATCGCGGTCGTCCACGCCTTCTAAGGCGCGGTCGGCTACGACCATAAGCGAGTACTCGGACACGAACCTCGCGCAAGGCATCGCGGTGCGTCCTGCCGACCAAGGCCGGTCTAGCTACGACGTTAAGCGAGCACTCGGACACCGAACCTCGCGCGAGGCATCGCGGTCGTCCTGCCGACCAAGGCGCGGTCTAGCTATGGCGTAAAGCGAGCCCACGTCTAGCTACGGCGTTAAGCGAGCACTCGGACACGAACCTCGCCGCAGAGGCATCGCGGTCGTCCTGCGCCGACCAAGGCGCGGTCTAGCTACGGACGTTAAGCGGCGCTCGGACACCGAACCTCGCGCGAGAGCATCGCGGTCGTCCTGCCGACTAAGGCACGGTCCGGCTCGACGTTAAGCGAGCACTCGGACACCGAACCTCGCGCAGAGGCAGCGCGATCGTCCCTGCCGACCAAGGCACGGTCTAGCTACGACGATTAAACGAGCAACTCGGACAACTCAAATGAAACAAACTCATTGCGAAGACATTCATAAAGAAAAAGGAGATTTCATCATAGGCCAACAGGCTCAAACTTTACACAACTTTACAATATAGTACCCGACAGACACAAGAATAGCTACGCTACACTACGGCAGGACTTTATCCGCGCCAAGACCTCTTAAAACATCCGTGCGGCTTCGGTGGCACCGACGGCATGCTGGTAGGCCCTCGCCTGGTCGACGGGACAGCCGCGTAGTCGCGAACCGTCTGTTGACGCCTCCTCGTCGTTCGGCGACATCGACGCACCGCGCACCAACTTCTGATCGGCGCCCTCGCGCCATCGCCTCTAGAAGGGCCCCCCTTGCTACCTCGAGCCTCGGGACGACCTCGAGCAGAGCATCGACGGCAGCAGCATCACAGGCTACAGCTTCTTCCTCCCGGAGTTCGGCCATCGCCTGGTCGTACTCAGCCCAAAGCTTAGCCAAAGGGTCTTCTTCTTCTGCCATGCCATCATCACCAAAGCCGAAGACTAAAGGGTGCCCCGAAGCCATTTTAAAGAGCAAAAGAAAGGATTCTCGTTTAAGGGTTTATCACTCAAGAAGGCCGTAGCGTCCTTATATACCCGGACGGAGGGAAATTGAACGTCTCCAGAATAAATGCAAGCGTCGGAAAACGAAGCGCCCTTCACCAGAACCCGAAGCAGTCCAGAAGACGAGCGGGCGAGGTGATTCAAAGCCCCCGACGGTTCTAATGCCCCAGGCAAAATTCCAGAGCAGCCGTCGGATGCGTTGGGGTACACCTGGCAGAAATCGTTTGACCTAATCGGTCGGACCGACCACTTGGGCCCAGTCACTATTCTCATCCAAGCTCAACCCCCAACCGAATCTGCCGAAATCGCTCGGGGGTTCGGGGGCTACTGACGAATACTTATAACAGGGTACCCAACGGCCCAAGCGACGAGCCGGCGGCCTCAAGCACAGCTCAAGCCCAACAGTCCGCTCCCAGCCCATCGGATCAAGCACTGCAAAGGCCACACGAGACATCCCTTCCGACCGCCGAGGAAGTGTCTCCGACTGCGGGCTCCGACCCCCCGCGCGAGACAGGACCCTCGGCTCCGACCAAGCGAGCTCCGACCCTCGCGGCTGGTCGAGATCCCTGACTCCGATCGTGCCAAAACAACCCTGCCAAGGGCCGCGTGTCGAAGCCTCTACGGACAACCGCCACGTACCCCACGAGCGGGGTCAATCGGTGACCATACAAGGCGGTGGCTCCTTCCTAGAAGGTTTAATGATGGACGAAGTCATGCTCCCGATCCATCGGCCGGTCCACATGATGACGAAGACACGCTCTCTCCGAGGCAACTCCCGTCATGCGCGAGCAACGTCAACACTCGTAAGGTTCGCAGAGGATGTGCGCCGTTTCCCGGGGAAATACCTAACCTCCCTGACCAACTAAGCTACCGACCCAGCATGGGCAAGACGGGCGATGATCAGTCAGCAGAACGAAGGACCGAAGCTCTTAGTGTAGGTCATCTCGTCCTTTCCCAATTCTCGATGTAACCTGCCCCTTCCTTTCGTATAAAAGGAGGCAGGAACCCCCGTAGGAGGGGCGATCGCAATCGAACTCGTCTCGCTAAGCCATTAGCACTCTCGCTTGTAAACTTTGTGCAGTCATCTGTATTGAAGGGAATACAACGCCACCACACGAACTGGAGTAGGGACTTTCGGCCCGAACCAGTATACATCTTGGACTTCTGAGTCTAACCATTCAGGGAGTGGAACGCGCGGTCCCTTAGACTTACAAATTTACTTGCCGGTGTTCGAAACGCCGACACCTACCATATGGTCTAACATTATATTTGTGTCACATTACATTGACCCTACCAAATTAAATTTGTAAATATTGCCTACTATTTTCACTGTATTCACTTTCTATATACTGAATACTACAATAAATTTGTAACGTACTAGATACTATACAATCCTGAAATTTCTAAAAACTAAATACTACATTAAAGTTCTAAATATGAATTGCGACATTAAATTTCTAAACAACACTATCCGAGAGATTCTAAACGCTACACAATCCTAAATTTTCTAAACACTATAATAAATTTCTAATACTACATTAAATTTGTAACGTACTAAATACTATACAATCCTGAAATTTCTAAAAACTAAATACTACATTAAAGTTCTAAATATGAACTGCAACATTAAATTTCTAAACAACACTATCTGAAAAATTCTAAACGCTACAAAATCCTAAATTTTCTAAATATTAAATGCTACATTAAAATTCTAAACACTATTTGAAAAATTCTAAACACTACAAAATCCTAAAATTTCTAAATAATAAACGGTACATTTAACTTCTACATAACTAAACAATCATAATTTTTTTTGTAAAAATACCTTCGCAGAAACGACGAACCGACTTCCCCCTCTTCTTCTTCTTTCTCTTCTTTTTTTCTTTTTCTTCTTCTTTCTTCTTCTTCTTCTTCTTTCTCTTCCTCTCTTCTTCTTTCTTTTCTTCTATCTCGGCTGCCTGCCTCAGCCGAGCCCGAGCGAGTGTCTTTAAATGCCCCCTGTCGCTCTGTCTTGGGCGATCGCCCCTTTCTCGGGCGACAGGGGCCCCACCTCCTACCCGCCGTTAAACCGCCGTGAGAGAGCCAGCCTATCGCCCGTGTATGGGGCGATCGCCCCATACACGGGCTAGGGTGGCGTCCAAAATCGCAATTTCTCATCCGGACACCTAGATTTGAAAAAAAACATTAAAAAGAAATATTAAATAAAAAAATCCTCATTTTCAGCTTGAAGTGTCCGAGACGACAAACCGGCCTGCCCAAGAAAGAATTTTACAGGCCTAGAAAGATGTCAGTTCACGGTGAGTAAAAAAATTAACCTCGGTAGAGATAATAAGTGATCTGGACTTATTTGTCTAGTGCCTGGCTGCCATGGCGAGTAAGTGGGCAAGAAGATAACAGAGGAAGCATAGACGAAGTTTGGCTGGCGGACTATGACCTTGTTGGGAGGGTTTTAAGTCGGCTACCGTCTTTGAAAAATCAGCAAGTCTCTCCTTAAACAGTTCAGCTTTTAAGTGGTTTTTAGCATAAGTTAGAATTCTTATATAACTAGCAAAACTCAAAAGATGAAAGCTAGGTTGGACCTGCCTGCTTTTACAGCTTATTGCTAAAGAAAATTAGATATTTATTAAACGGTCTCTTATAAAAAAACTACAACCGCTTTTCAGTTCAGAAAGCTAAAAAACAGCTTTACCCTGTGTTGGACCGTAATGTCGAGCTTTGGATCTTGTATGATTTGTTTATGGCTTGTTTACCGGACTGGTTTGGATCTACTTATAAGAGACCGATGTCTAAATTTTTCACTTTTCAGCCCATGTGATCTCATTGTTTGCAAATCTAGCACCCTCCTCGAACACAATTACAAAGCTAGCCCCCTTCCTCGCCGCGAAGGCGTGGCAGACGACAGAAGCAGCGTTGCCGCATCTGAGGAGCGATGCTGGCCGGGACGCGCAGGAGCAACGGGGCCTAGGCGTTGGGGTAGCGACGTGCCACGGTCGGGCGGCGCGGGAGCAGACCTCTCGTGGCCGGCGAGCGCGGGAGGCACCTCCTGCGGTGAGAAGATGACTAGTTTTACAATTGTGCTCGAAAAAGGTGTTGGATTTAAAAAAAACCATAAAGATTAGAAAAGTGATCTCTCCCTAGTGGCTGGGTGTTATAACCATGCCGAGTAGCCTAGTTGCTTGCTACCGAAAAAGAACTTGAACCCAAATTTCCAAATTCTATCTGATTCACTATCCAATTTATTGCTTTCTAACCCAACTTCCTTTCTAGTTCCGGTGTGACCATAACATTATTTATCTTACGAATTCATTTTGCTGGTTACGCAATTCTGTAAAGTCTAAACATATTTATGAATAAAGACAGTACAAACATATAGTAGTAGGCGATCAGTTGAGTGCTACCGACTCGGACCAGCGACCCCTGAATCTTGATGTCATGTTTTCGCCGGAGCAAGTATTCGGCGCGATCTGAGTAGGTGTCGAGTACGTAATCTTTTGCATCTGGACTAATCTCCTCCAGGCTTAATTATCCTCTCCGGGAAGCTTAGCGGCACGCATGCTCCCCAATCGTCATTGACTGGACCGGCATAACACGTACGGTTGTTGAACCGTCGGTCTCCTGCATTGCGTAGAGCTCGATCGATTGACTCATTTTCTTGGTCTTTCACCTTCACGCTTAATTGGCAGTTTGGAACCCTGATTAATCGACAGTAGCTTTGATCGTTCGAACGGAAGGAATAAGTCATAACATTGTTGTCGATTTTCCCGTTCCTTTCCAGACCTAATTTAGTTCAAAGAAACAGAGTTGCTCGTCGTATCGTATGTCCACGGAATCGTGGACAGAAAAAAAATCTGCTGGAGACCGCGCTGCAACCTAAACTAATGTCCCCAAGAAACGGTGTTGATCGAGTGGAAGCCCAACGAGCAACTGCAGTAGCGCCGCGACCGTTGCTCTCCATGCAAAAAAATCGACGACACGAGAGGAACGTGGCAGCTTCCTCCGCTCCGCGAGTTCACAGCTCGGCCTCGGCGTCCGTGCGGCCACGGCCTTCCCCTCGCCATGGCCTTCTCCTCTTCCTCCCCGAGCCCGCCTTCTCGTTCGTGCTAAGTTCTTCTTGCATTGTTCTCTCGTATCGGACGCATGGATTATCGGAGAGCATAGGGGATTAGCACTTGGGAGGAGGTCACAAGGCGAACCCCCTTCCACGTTTGTTTTGTGATGTGCTGACCATTGTGGTGAATTTTAGCGGAGGATTTTAGATGGCTGTCATTAGAGAGTCGAATTTTCGAGTTAGTTATACCTAGCCATAGCCTCACTGCTTTACGTATTCAGGTGGACCATAGCTGTTTGTTAAACTAATGGCTTAAGACTTCAGAACATTCTGTCTGTATGTGGGACTTGTGAAAATTACTCATTGATGTTAGAGTAATGCAGTTGTTCATCTATGTGCCATGTTGGACTCGATGTATTAGAGGAGTTGGAGTTGGAACTGAGAGGGCATTTGGTGTTTACTGTGTAATGGAGACAAAGCACTGGTCCGGAAAGTGTATTTGGGTTTTACTTGCCTATGATAATGTCTTGTTCGATTTGCGCCGTCTTAAGATGAAAGTTAATGGAAAACAAGTATTATGGTTGAGACAGCATCATAGAAAAGGTCTAATATTTTCAGAATACTGCATAGTTTCCAGAAGTTCAGAATAAGCACGTTGAAGGCCCTGACACAGACAGGCTTTCAGCTGTCTTGCGCGGTAGGTGGTCCACTCTTTATTTTGCAGCAATATAACATTGCATTGTTTCTTCCTTGCCTTGTACATCCATTTACTCCAACAGATGTTATGAATGTTCATTTCTTGATATTATCATCTTTACACTTGCTTTGCGAAAATGGCAACCACAAAATTCATGGTTTAGTCATCCTAGTGCTGTATTTACAGACGAAAAGTTTGACTGGATTACTATAACATCTCCTGAGGCAGCTGCAGTGTTCCTTGAGGGATGGAAGTAAGATTCAAACATATTGCAGTTATTGTGCGCAATGTTGCTACACAAATATTCATGATTCATTCCTCATAAGCCGTGGGCTTGTGGCAGCATAGGTTTGTGCATTTTCTGTTATTGGTTTGTTGGCTAACCAAATGTATGATGTGTTTTAAATGTCTATAGTTTTTACGAAACTTTGCCCCTTCACTCAAATAATCGTTACATGAATACACCAGAATAACTCAAACATAATCTAAGACTGACATATTTGACGTAAGTTACACAATAATTCAATCTGCTGGAAGTCCTAAGGTGCGAATAGCAGTTGTTCGAGCAGGTACTGCAAGAATTTTTGATGAATTATCGCAGCCTGATGATTGATCCCTTGAAAAAACATTTTCTCCTTCCAAAGGTACCTTGCCCTGTAATTTATACGATGTAAATACTACCCGCGCATTTTAAATACTTCATCTATCTTCAAGGCTCAATTTCTTTCTTCATCAGCTATGGGTAAAGTTTTGTCCTCAGAGCTACCAACTACCAAGGACCAGTGAGACTACCGGTAAAGTGCTGTATCCTGCATCTGCAAGGGCTGGCCATGAAATTCGTGAATCATTCTGGTGTTCATGCAGTTATCATTTATCTGTTTGCTATTTTCTTCCCCTTTCAATTAACCCATTTTTGGCCTTCTGTTTTCCAGAGTGAGTTATAAATTCATCAGGGCAAATTAATCCATACTATAATAGCTTTTATCTTGGGTTTTTGCAGTTGAATTTTATTGGTTTTAACTTTTAAGCTTTTAACTACTTGTGTTAATTTCGATTTATGGGCTTGTTTCACTCTTTTTATTCCTTATTCTTGCGGTTTCTGTCTTGCTCAACAACTGCATGGAATCTCCAGGCTTTATGTTACTTAATTCTGCTGTGCAATGCAGAGAATGGGCTGTCAGATCGAGGGTTTGAGGTGACAAGACTAAACACATATACAACTGTAAAACTTTTCACTTATATTGAATTATTCTCTTTCCTTTATATAATTCTCGTTTTGTACCTCATCTCATATGCATACAAAACAAGTCTTGCACATCTTTTGATCTACTTCCGGTGATCTATGGTACCGATCATGTTTAGCTTGAATCTTTTTAAGACTGTTTTATTAATTTTATTTGTACATTAGGTATTAAGCTTCATATGAATCATATGAAGTGTCCTTTTGCAAAGACATAATCCTGAAGTAGAGTCGGATATTTAGTTTTTTTCCCTTATAGGTTGATTATAGTGTGCTCTTGAATTCAATTCCGCTCTTGGTCAACTATACATAACAGCATTTTCTTTCTATATGCTTCATCTCATTATTGTGTATGTAACGTGAACAACAATTGTATTTTCTTAATCATTAAACCATACTTAACTTGTGCACTTAGAACCTCATGATATTTTATCTACTGCAGCCTGATTTCCCTTACTTGACACGGTCATATTTAGTTTTTGTAAGGTTGACTTTGACATATCTTACCAGAGTAGAGATCTTGTTTTGTGAGAATTAGAAAATAATTATCATGAACTTCACATTATATTCCACAGTTTATGTGCACATGAATCTTGGGCTTCTGTTAATATATGAAGTGGTTGTATATACAAGCAGGTACCTGTACAAGATTCATGTCACACAAATTTTAAAGCTTGCTCTTTCAGCTCCGGTTGTTGCAGTAGCTTGTCCTTCCGCACTCTGGTAATTATATTAACTGTATTTGGGTACTTTTGCATAAAAATTCGCTGATATAATAGTATAATACTCCATTATAAGATGGATCAGGCGAAGCACATGTGCAACAGATCATAAGATACTAGAAATTAAAGATGAAATTCTTTTTGGAGGAGCTTACTTTTGTTCTATGTAAGGGGAGATTACTGATCCACAAGCACATAACAATTTCATGAAAAAGTTTAAATATACAATTTGCCTACTATCTGCCTCTCTGGGTTGACTTAAATTAGTTACATTTTGGCACAATTTCTTTCTAGCCGTGCTTTACTTTGGGTTTTGTGGGTATCATGATGATGCAGAACTTGGCTCCATTGCTTGCATCGGCGAGACACTGCCTCAGTAGCGATGGAATTTGGCTTGAAGGGCACATATTATCCTACAACCCCTGGACTTGAAGGGTATGCACACATCATGATGCCTTTCGTATAGCCTTTTCGTGGACTCGTCGGAGTGTTGGACATTCAGAACTGGCGTTCACATCGTACATTATGAAGCCCTTGACTATCGTATCACCCATATGCATGATTTCCATGTTGCTTTTGAGTTTTGACAGGTGGGTTGAAAGCATCCTCGAAGCCCTCAGAGCCCATAAGCAATCGAAAGAGATACCTCCCTTGTCCTCGTACACTTCCCTCGAATTTCGTGGTCTCTTTCGTCATAGCTTTCTCTGTTTCTGCTGTAGGCCCCAAAGTGTTGAAGACGAGCACGCCTTGTACCAGATGCTGGAGGTTCTTGATGCTGCGACGGCCGTAGCCTGTAGGTGCATTCTTTGCTTCTTTGAGGGGGAAAACATGTGTTGTTGCCTACTGATCACACGCTACCTTGCTTGTACTGCAAAGTGAGACGAAGCCGCATCGCCAAGACGCCAACTACTGTCCATGGAACCACTCGCTAATTGCGAGCTGTGTAGTGTAGCATCTAAACAAGCGCTGCATCGCAGTTTTGTATCCCAATTCGTTCTTTGCATCCTTATATAGCGTTCACCTAGGGTTTGGCTAAGGGACCAACATGGGTCTTCAATGGGCTATGAGGTTTCCCAACACCCCCCCCTTTGACCCTTTGCCGCGATATGCATATGCCTCATTAAAACTCCAGAAAAATCCAGTGGGAAAAATACTTGGAGAAAGAGTACATAGCATACGCTTACTATGTTGCACGAATTGCCTCGTTAAAACCTTATGCAAGAAAACTTCATGAAAAACTTGCTAAGGAAAAAGAGTACAATTCTCCCAACTTCAATTGCTAATCTTCGAGATTCATGTTGAGTATTCATAATTCATGCTCGAGATTCATGTGGGAGTATGTGAAATATCTCCCTCTGAAATCTGCACTTCTCTAAGTCTCATCATCCCAATTCCTTTTACGCACCTTTCAAAGGTAGATGCTGGGAGTGATTTAGTGAACAAATCTGCAAGATTTTCACATTACTTAGTATGCAATATCTTGATCTCGTTCATCTTATGCAATTCGTGAGCATAGAAGAACTTGGGGTTGATATGCTTCGTGAGATTACTTTTCACATAACCCATCTGTGCTTGTGCAACACAAGCTGCATTATCTTCATAAATGATCGTGGGAGTGTCGGCGTTTCAAGCACTGGCAAGTAAATTTGTAAGTCTAAGGGGCCGCGCGTTCCACTCCCTGAATGGTTAGACTCAGAAGTCCAAGATGTATACTGGTTCGGGCCGAAGATCCCTACTCCAGTTCGTGTGGTGGCGTTGTATTCCCTTCAATCTGGATGACTGCACAAAGTTTACAAGCGAGTGCTAATGGCTTAGCGAGATGGGTTCGATCCCCCTACGGGGTTCCCCTCCTTTATACGGAAGGAAGGGGCGGTTACATCGAGTTGGGAGAGGACGAGGTGACCTACACTAGGAGCTTGGTCCTTCGCTCACTGACCGATCATCACCCGTCTTGCCCATGCTGGGTCGGTAGCCTAGTTGGCCAGGGCGGTTAGGTATTTCCCCGGGAAACGGCGTACCTGCCCTCTGCGAACCTTACGAGTGTTGACGTTGCTGCGTATGACGTGGGTGTTGCCTCGGGAGAGAGCGTGTCTTCGTACTGTATGTGACCGGCTGATGGGACTGGGAGCATGACTTCGGCAGTCATTAAACCCTCTTGGGAAGGGGCCACCTGCCCTTGTATAGTCATTTCGATTGACCCCGTTCGTGGGGTACGTGGCTGTAGGCTGGTGGGGGCTTCGACACGCGGCCCTTGGCGGATGTTACCTTGGTTTGATCGGAGTCGGGGATCCCGTCCGCCAAGGGTCGGGAGCCCCGCTTGATCGGTCGGGGATCCCGTCCCGCCAAGGGGGTCGGGAGCCCTGCTTGGTCGGAGACACTTCCCTCGATCGGTCGGGAAGGGATGTCTTGTGTGGCCTTGCAGGTGCTTCGGTCGGTAGCGGGCTGGGAGCGGCCTGTTGGGCTTGAGCTGTGCTTGAGGAGGCCGGCTCGTCACTTGGCCGTTGGGGTACCCCAGTATAAGTATTCGTCGGAGTATGCAGATGCCATGGAATTGGCACTCGATTATTATTTCCGGGCTTCCTTCATGGAAGATTCAAGTTTGGAATTGCCTTTCCGTTGGCTTCTTTCCAGCAGTCTCAATCGCTCCCTTCTTTCCTTGGGGCATTTTCGTGATTGGTTGTGGTAAGTCCTCTCGCCAGCTTTCTCCAGACGCCTCCGAGTACTTTGGGTTTGAGGAGCAGATTTCGCTTCTTTTCTTTGAGGCCTCAACAGCCGAGGATACCTTCTATTTTCTTTGGTATTTCCACCTCTCTGGCATTCCTTGCGTACATGCGACTTAACCACGCCCTTCAGATCACAAAAATGATCAGCATTCATTTGCAAATTCGCAAATCAATTATCTTCGACTTCTTGATTTGCTTCATTAGTGCGGGGTCATGTGCGGGGATCCCGGTGGAATGCCATATGATTTCTTTTTCATCCAAAGGTTGATTTCTCCCTAATGACGGAAATGATCCTCGTCAAAGATACAATCGAATCGGTCAGATGCAAGTTTCCATCATGGATTCCAAATACACGATTATAGATGCACTCTCATAACCAACGATATCCTGCATTTCAGGAGAGGGCCCATTGCGGTCCACGAGGGGTGGTATAGGTACATATACCATACACCCAAATTTTCTATGATGGGAGATCTTCGGATGATCCCGTGCACAAGCCGCATAGGAGAATGGATGTTGTAGGTCGACGGTCCGAAATTGATAAGAGCTGCGTGTGCGGATGCGTGTCCCCAACAAGTGTTGGGCAAGTTACAACTCTGCAAAGCGTCCGCAATGAATTTAATCCTCTTTATTAGTGCTTCGCTAGTCTATTCGCGTATGGACGTGCGGTGCGAGTGCTCAACTGCTATCCTGTTGTTTGTACAATAATCATCAAATGCCTTTGAAGTAAATCCTCGGCATTGTCCATTCTAATGGACTTCACACGATGATCGTGAAAGCATTCTTAATTCTTATGATCTGCGAGATAAGCTTTGCAAAAGCATGGTTTCTTGTTGATAATAAGCATACATGCGACCATTTCGAGGAAGCATCGATGAGCATCATAAAGTATCGAACGGCCCGACGGGGCTGAATCGGACGCAAATATCCGCTGGATGCGCTCCAGAATGCAGGATTTCACTTTGCACTTTCATGACAGAGGGTCTAGTTATTAATTTCTGGTGGCACATGACATGTAATGGGCTACTAACTAAATCACAACTTATTTCTCGGGCCGAAGGCCCAAGTGCTGAACTAGTACTACATTCTCCATTAGTCCTTCCTTATCTCGGAGGAAAATCGTGTGCAGGGATTATTATTATTAAGCTGTGCCGTCTTTGTTCCGCTAATTGCATCTTTGTCCTCGCTCGAAGAAGAGCAGCCGCCGCCGTTGTACTTGTGGGCGTTGACACGGTCGAAGAGAATTTGCAGATAAGTTGCATTGACTATATGAGGGTATGTACAATGTTATATGTATGTTGTTTATAGGAGTATGTTACATAGGATTTTAGATTATGTGTTTAACCGGCAGTCTTATAGATAGTTTTATACAATGTATATCATTGTATATACAGTCTATTAATTATATTAGTGATAAGTAAAAACAGCTATATAGACAATCTATTATATGAGTTATCTTTAACATTGTATATAAATAATATAGAAGTGTGTTATAAACAATGACCGTCTGTAACCATACACGACGGAATCTCCGCCCTCTCCACTCCACCGAAGATTCCTCCAGCGTTTGAGCTTACGGAGAAAAATCTTCCTTATAAAACTGTCCGCTGACATGATTGACCTCAAAAAACCGCGTCAAATCGGTGTGGGCCTACACGTCAGTGACGGTTCGCAGCAATATTTCGCTGCTTCCCCATTTTTGCTCTAAAAAAAGGATTCTTGCTCGAGTCAGCAGCCAGGCCTCCTGGATGGGAAAACGTCCATGTCCATCAAGCAAAGCGCAAAGCACACGTCGACGTCTCTCTTTCTTGCAGGTCTAACGCTCCATGCTTAATTAAACCTGTTTAGTCAAAAGCAACCTGGCGTTTGCACAGGCGATGAGGTTGCCATCAAATCAAACGCCAGCGAGAGGAGTCAGGAGAGCATATCTTTCTAAAAAAACAGCAACTTTGCGGACATTCGCCTCGAAATGTATGGCGAATTTCGCCTTCTCCTTTACGGTGGACAGATTCGAGCATGATTTTGCACGAGAAAAAAAGGGGGAAGACGACAACGTCTTTGCATAAAGGAATGGACTAGAGATGGATCCCATTGTTCAATTAGGAATCTTGTGCTAGTTGTACATGACAAGTAGTACTAAACAAGTACTCACTAATCAGCTTATCAACCTGTGGTAAAAAAAAAAGTACTACTAGCATTGTACTACTAATGACTACGTGTCAGTACTGTAAGCAAGATGTTGAGAGCCTGAAGTGACCAAAACAAAACACTTGTACAACCGTACAATTTTTATTCTGCAATTGTTAGTTGCTCGAGGAGGGCGAGCAGATTCTCTCCCCTGAACACTTTGTAGTTCACGGTGGCTGGGACCTGGAGATGGACATCTACTGTCTTTATTAGCGTAAACCAAGGATAATCTCTCCTACGTGTAACGTGTGGTTGTTGGCAAGGAAAGAATTAGCATAGATAGAACTAGAAATTTATGCGCGGCGTGCTACGCCGCGGACGCCGCTTTCACGCGAGAAAATCGACAAAACGCGCGATTGACGCTCCATACACAAGTAAATCGAGAAAACTCGCGAAAAAGATTTAAAAATAAACTTGTGTTTTTCGCAAAAGGGTTTAAACGTAATGGTAGAAAAGCGAAAAAGGACATAAAGGCAATGCATTTTTTTTTAAAAAAAGGGCATGTTTTTTTTTCTTACAAAAAGGATGTAAACGTAATTTCGATTTTACTAAAAAGGACCCGAGCGCTACTCCTAAAAATGCTAAAAGTGCATGGATGCAATATGTAATCTTTTTCGAAAAAAGGATACAATCGTATTTTTTCCTAAAAAGGATCTATCCGTAATTTTTTTTTAGAAAAAGATCTAGATGTAAAAAATTTTGGCCGGCTCGGCTTGGGCTCCCTCCGGCTCAAAACGTCCAGCAGGTAGATTCTTTAAACTATAGTATAGTTACGATGAGTTGTTGGAGAGAGGCAGCAACGGAATTAAAAGCCAAGTACAGAAAGGTGCCACTGCGATTGGAGTATTTAGGTGCCCCGTGGCTTTGGTGCTGAACATGGACAGCTGAGAACCGCCTAGATCATTTACTCTTATTGCAGTAGAAGGCACGAGGTTGCCTAAAAATTATCATACTTTGTCACATATCGAGTTAAGCAAGTTGACCGAATTAGACATATATTTGGTTCATACCTATATATGTTGTAAGATTCCTTTTAAGTCATCTAGGTTCTACACGTCAATGACTAAAAATGTGTGGCAAAATTTTTTTTACTGACTAAAATGTGACTTTAGTTTTAATAATATAACTTTAAATAAGTTTAAAAAAAATATATCGTAAAATATGACAATCTTAATATATGAAGGCCTACATCAGTCGTGCCATTCAGCCGTCATTTCCCAGTCAGATGTGTACAAGGGTCAGGAGGCAGGAGCCGCAGTACGTTGCACATCACTGTAGTGTAAAGGTACTGTTGATTTGTTGTTGTTTGGCCAAAGTTACTGTAAAATTCTCATATTTCAAACATGTCTCTCAAGTGTGCCGCTTGCAGTAATCAGTCATAGGTAGCATGTATATGTTGCTACAATCTAACGAGGTGATTTGTTACAAAATGCATGGAATGCCATTATTCAGTAGCAATAGCAAGTACGGTCAGTTGCTACGGTGAACATGCATTTCTTTTTCTTGCATAACCTTGTTGCCGGGGTTCAAAAGGCCGACGAAAACCGGTCGGTTTTCGAAAACCGACCGTACCAAGCCGGTTTGGCAATTAAAACTGTTCAGAAAACCGTTCAATTGAATAATAAATTTGAAGAAATTTAGCAAAAAGTGTAAAAAAAATTGAAATTTTTTATACGGTCCTGAGGCAATCCTAATGATTCTATAAAATTATCAGATACGTACATTTTTTTAAAAATTCTGACAGTGATACTGTCACAATATATGATCTTCAGTTTTTATTTTCTAGCGGAAAAAATAAAGTATAATATTTATTAAACATTTTTTGTGATTTTATAACGTAATTACAATGATTATGTAAAATTTTCAGATGATGATCAGATATGTATATTTTAAAAAAATTCTGAAAGTGCTATTATCATTGTATATGCTCTTTTGTTTTTGATTTTATATGGGCACTAAATGAAGTCTAATATTTCTAAAAATTTTAGTACATGATCCTTTGGCACTATTTATATTTTCATTAAAATTTTAGAATATAATAAATTATTAAATATTTATAAAAATCTGACAGTGTATTTGTTCCTTTTAATCAATTTCTGTTTTAGATTTTTTAGAAGCAATAAATGATTTCAAAAAAAAAATCTCTGAGGTGTTTCATAATTGGGATTTTTAATTTTTTGCAATTTTTCCTTGTGTTTTCACCATTTTTCCTTCAGTCAACGGTTTCCGGCGAAAACGGACCGGTTTTCGATCTTTTCGACCGGTTTTCGTTTTTTTAATCAGTTTGACCAGCCAATTTGACTTTCACAAACCGTTCGGTTTTTACCAAAATTCGATCAAAATTCACGAAAAACAGGTGCCGAGCTGATCTCGAATTTTTGTTCGAAAACGAAAATGTTAACCCTGCTTATTGCAAGCGACTGTGCTAGACTGCAGCTACTCTGTGGATAGGTTCGTGCACAAGTATTTCTTCTTTTTCTATGGTAGATGTCTCTTTTTGCTCTCGGGATAAGCTGGTAGGGAAGTAGTGTTTGCTAGCGATTTTTTTAAATAATATATTTTTTAAAGTAATTGCGATGTTAATATGTCGATTTTTTTTTACAAAAATAATACTAGATCGGTCAACGGTTTAACAAAATTAGTGTAGTAGACAGATGGTTCGGCGAAAACCATATTTTCGCCACACCGTTGGGTGAAAACACGTTAATTGCGCATTAGCACCTCCCTGACAGAGCAGCCGATCGATACAGCCTATTTTCGCCACATGGTATGGCGAAAATAGGTTGTCACCACACGGTTGGGCGACAACCTATTTTCTCCATACCATGTGATGAAAATAGGCTGGTTGAGACCGGCCACTCAGCCAGGGTTCGATTTCAGACGTGCAGAAAAAATAGCGAAGGGCAGACTTCGGTTTTAGACGCGCAGAAAAAAAAGCCGAGGGCAGACGTCGGTTTCAGACACGCAGGAAAAATAGCCGAAGGTAGACTTATTTTCGCCATACCATGTGGCGAAAATAGGCTGGTATCAATCGGCTGCTCTGTCAAGAAGGTGCTAATGCGCAATTAACGTGTTTTCGCCCAACGGTGTGGCGAAAATATGGTTTTCGCTGAACCATCTGGCTACTACACTAATTTTGCTAAACCGTTGGCCGATCTAGTATTATTTTTAAAAAATTTCCCGATATATTAATATCACAATTAATTTAAAAAAATGTATTATTTTAAAAAAAATCGTGTGCTAGCTCTGATATTTTTAGCTGTGGACTTTCAAGTTCGCCACGTATCAAATACTTTCTGTTACTTTCCCAACCAGTACCGTTTCCAAGTGGAAAATATAGTTGATAGATATATAAACCACGTCGTTTTTTGCCGACTAGCCTTTAATTACGTTGGAGACCATCTGCCTAAGCTAAGAAGCGCACTATTTTGTCGGCAATGCATGGCATAGTTATAATCTTGTGTACAGTATACTACTACTATATTTATCAGTTCTGATCATTCAGATTTCGCATAAAGAAATGGCAATCGCAGTACGTAGGAGTTAGGACGTTGATACTAACTAGGGAATAACAAGCAATCAGACGTCCGGTCACTATTTATTTCTCGGACGCGTCGGTGCAACATTTTTTCTTAACGTGTGCAATATTTTTTCTCAACATCTACAATATTTTTTTTCGCGAGGACATTTCTACTGTTATCGAAGGAAAATATTGCACACGTAGAAAAAAAATATTGCATGAGTAGGAAAAAACATTACAAACGTCCGAAAAAACAAACATCCTAACATAAGTCATTCCGTACTACCTATCATATGTTCTAGCTCGTGTGTAACTACCTAAAAAACGAGCAAGAATTAACGGTCGCTCTACTTGATAAGCACTACTCGTACAAATGATAAAAGTACGGTGGTACATACGTTGCAAACAAGTTGGAAGCGGTGGCGTCCGTTGAACTGTTGTGAGGTTGGTAAACTAATACATCAATTAGTCTGAAAAAGTTGGACCGAAGAATCCGTGCACAGGAGCACTTTGTTTCACCGATGGCATCAAATCAAAATCACCTAATCAAAATCGAAACACGTACGTAATAATAATACTGATCCAACTAATCCTAATAGCTAATGCCTGTACCCATTGATTTCGATGTCGTCATTGGTAATTGCCTACTAGTAGTACAGTTTAACAATCTAACTATGGTTGGGGACAATGTGTACTGGTCTAGTCTAGTCTAATGCTGCATTGCATAATCTACGTTATTCAATTGCTCTTCTTCCAGACAGAATGGCAAAGTGGTAATTTGGGGGCATCTCCAGGGCCCAACTACACAAGGCCATGTCCCTCTCGGCCCAAGCGGAAAGCGACAAGGCGCCACCACCCGCGCGGCCCCACCGTCAGATTCCGCGAACCCCTGCCCCTCGTCGGGCCACGAAGGAGTATAGTGCTGTGTAAACAATAGTCACCGGAATCTCCCGCCACCCCACCTGGGGCCCACGGGACGAACCATCCGCAGCACGCCACGTAGGGCACACGTAAGGACGGGCCCGGTGCGGAATCCGCGAGGGGAGACAGCGCCGCCGCGTCGAGATTCCCGCCGTTGGATCGACCATTACGTGGACACGTGTCAACCGGAGAGCTGGGGCTCAGGCTGAGATGCATCTATACCCTTTATAACGCACCTAAGCAAATTTTCCTACGTCCACCCTAAATAATGCACCTCATTAGAGATGGTCCAATGTTCGTGCACCCAAAGAAAACGCCCCGAAACTTGCATTCATCAAAATGAACGCCTCGGATCTTTCCTCGCTTTACTCACCCACATCCGATGGTCATTACTTAGTGTGTCTAATCATCCCCGTGACCCACAATGCACTTCCCCACCTACATATTTGGAAGGAGAGCGAATCAAACAAGGAAATAAATAAGGAGGATCCGCATGCAAGGAAACCAGATTTGAATTTTTTCGCCAAAATTGTACGTACTATATATTTGGAAGGAGGGTGAATCAAACAAGAAAATAGGATCCACATGCAAGGAAATAAGACTTGAATTTTTATTGTCACGGCATTGTGATCGTATTTTTCGAATATGACCCTTCTCGAGACTTTTTACGGATCTAGCCCCATAAAGTTTAATTTCAAATGCACGGAGAGCGCTGAATTTTTGTTTTCATTTTTATCTAAGAAACCAACTGTCTGTGAGTGTTGCTTAATTTTTAATTTTTCTCGCGGAACCAATGCACGAAAGCATTGTTTAATTTTTATCTTTTTTCTCATGCGGATCCAAATGTTTACGAGCGCATTTATTTTTCCATATTTTTCGAAATCATCCTGTGGCCCACAATGACCTTCCTCACCTCCAAAGATCAACAAGGAAAAGGAAACAAACGTCCCGGAATCAAGGAAAAGGAAACAAACGTTCGAAAAGGAAAGGATCATACATTACGTCTTTGGGAAAAGGAAACCGGAGATGGGGCGTGGCGTCGGAGAACGCAGTCCGCAATGGCTCCACGGTTGCCATCGGTGGCTTTGCCGACGCGGCGAGAGTGCTTGGTCAGCGACCTCGCGGCCGCCGTGCCTCGGCAAATTTATAATTTATTTATTTTTAAATAATTTTATTAAGTACAAAATAATCGAAAGTTTTTTTGAGAATTTTTATAGAATTTTTTAACCTAATGTGCTATCTTTTCAAAAATCCTTCTATATTTAAAAAATGAAGGCAACTCACCTGTAGCTTCTTTTAGCAGCAGTCCAGAACCAAAGAAGCTTCTTCTCTTCCCTCCTCCAATAAAGCAAGAAAGAAGCTCCAAAACTCCATCAATCCCGCACCAAATCTCCTCTTTCCATCTATAGTGTTAATTCCTAAATTTTGTGCTCTATTGCCAAAATTTCCTCCCAATCTAATTTGATCCCAAATTATGGTTTCCATAAATATGCTTCTTTCGGTGCTATAAAAGCCGTGAGCTCTCCTCCACCCCATCGCATTGCGTAAATCCCAAGTGCTTCCTCTTGTAAAGATCGCGGATTTTGGAGGTAACCCAAGCCATCACCGTCATCTTTCCCGTGAAATTCACCGCAACTGTGACTCCTCCCCGCAGTGTCGGTCGCGCGATATCGCCACACCAAGGTCGACCTATCGCGACCGCCGGCCACCCCGCCTTCCTCCCTTGCCTCAGCTATGCCTGAGAGCACGCTGTGCTCTCTGTGGAAGCCGCAAAAAATAATCTAAGATCGTAAAATTATTTTTTTCTCTTTCTTGATTTAAAATCTTTTGGGAGCCCGTTTTCGCCTATTCGACCTCCATTTAGTTCCATTTTTCTTTCTAAATTCATTTAAAATTCTAAATTTCTCTTTTATTATTAAGTGTTGTATTCATACTTATCTTCTCATTTAATTGATAAGCGGGTGTACTGCCGTCGTAGCGTTAGCACAGGCACTATACTAGTGGACTTTGGGGGGCGGTAGGAGGGATTAAAATTTCGCCGACTACCGAAATCCGAAATTTTGGCAAAATCTTGTTATTTTAGATAAAATTCAAATTCGGAATTTTCGATCGAATTTAGGGAGAAATTGCCGAAATTTCGACAAATTTCAACTGAACAAAAATGTTCAAACTATGTTAAAAAATTTTAGTTTTTTTTGTGCAGGTTTTGACACATCATTGATATTCCCATAAAAATATCAGATGATTATCAAGTTCGAGGAATTTTTAAAAATTTGAACAATGCTACTGTCCTGATAAAACGTTGACCAGCAATTTTGAACCGAATGAAAAATGGTTCAAACTACGTTAGAAAATTTTGAATTTTTTTGTGCATGTTTATGATGCATCACTAATATACTCATAAAATTTTCAGATGATGATCAAGCATCATGAATTTTTAAAATTCGAACAATGCTATTGTCCTGTTAAAAGACTTACCAGCAAACTTGAATAAAATGAAAAATGGTTCGAACCACGTTAGAAAATTTTGAATTTTTTTTGAATGGTCCTGATGTAACATTAATGTTTTTATAAAATTTTAGATAATTATAATGCTTAAATAATGTTTAAAAATTCTGGCAGTGCTATATCCTGATAAAAGCCTCATGATCAATGCATAGCTTTTTTTAGTAATAAAAAAAGGTTTAAAATTTTTAAAAAATTTACAGAAGGGTTATAAGAAATGCTTAAGATCTCATAAAAAATTTGAATTATGAACACGCTCCAGTAAATTTATAAAATTCTCATAAGGTACAATACCATTTATGTTATTTCTCTTTTTGATTTTTGAAATATAATATAACAAATGAAGTTCAATGCTTAGATAGATTTGATTGACAAAAAAGTTAATTTTTTTTGAAAACTTTATAAATGGTAATGAGGAAATTCTTAATCTATCATAAAAATTTTAGATCATGATCACACTCGAGAAAATTTATAAAAATCTGATAAGGTTACTGTCCCAATTATGTTCATTTTGTTTTTGATTTTTTAAAGATAACAAATTAAAATAAATTATTTTTAAAAAAAATTTGTATGATCGTACACTACTAAAGATAATACAATGAAGTTTTTAGATCATTATCAAGTTTGTACAATTTTATAAAAATCTGACAGTGTTTGTGCCAAAATTTTAAAATATCTCACAAATCCGGTTTTTCAACCAAATTTCATAGAAGATGATTTTCTTAATGTTATTGGACCAAATCCGCCCTAAAAGTTTGAAAACCGGCCAAAAAATATGAAATTTCGCCCAAAAAAATTAAATTTCGGTGGTTAATGTAGTAATTTCAATTTTTTAATTTTTTTATCTAGTCGGTAGTTTAGATTTCGTGGTGACCCGAAATCCGAAATTTCGACGAAATTTGTACCCTAGTTTAGGGGAACGAAAGCAGCCACTGTATGGCTCGTTAAGTGGAGTAGCTTTCTGCCTATTTTTTTTTTGTCCCCCACAATTTGTTTTCCTGTTTTGGTGCATGAATTTATAAAATTCTCATAAGTGTCTCCGACCAAGTAGGGCTCCCGACCTTCGCAGCGGGACGGGGTTCCCCGGCTCCGACCAAGCTGAGCTCCCGACCCCCGCAGCAGGTCGGGATCCCCTGACTCCGATCGTGCCAAGACAACCCCTGCCAAGGGCCGCGTGTCGAAGCCTCTACCAGCCAATAGCCACGTACCCTACGAACGGGGTCAATCGAAGTGACTATACAAGGGCAGGTGGCTCCTTCCTAGAAGGTTTAATGACTGACCGAAGTCGTGCTCCCAGTCCCATCAGTCGGTCACATACAGTACGAAGACACGCTCTCTCCCGAGGCAACTCCCATGTCATGCGCAGCAACGTCAACACTCGTAAGGTTCGCAGAGGGCAGGTACGCCGTTTCCCGGGGAAATACCTAATCGCCCTGACCAACTAAGCTACCGACCCAGCATGGGCAAGACGGGCGATGATCAGTCAGCAGAACGAAGAACCGAAGCCCCTAGTGTAGGTCATCTCGTCCTCTCCCAATTCTCGATGTAACCTGCCCCTTCCTTTCGTATAAAAGGAGGCAGGAACCCCCGTAGGAGAGGCAATCGAACCCATCTCGCTAAGCCATTAGCACTCTCGCTTGTAAACTTTGTGCAATCATCTGTACTAAAGAGAATACAACGCTACTACACGAACTGGAGTAGGGACTTTCGGCCCGAACCAGTATACATCTTGGACTTCTGAGTCTAACCATTCAGGGAGTGGAACGCGCGGCCCCTTAGACTTACAAATTTACTTGCCGGTGCTCGAAACGCCGACAGCTGGCTAATAGCTAATAGTAGCTGTTTGGATCCACCTGCTAATAAAGTTCACAAAATCAGCCAATTAAAGTGAAATGACTATAATGCCCTTTTAGTACAATAGTGGACGAGTAGACAGGACGCTCGAGTGGATAGGGTTGGAGGGAGGGCAAAAGTGTCAATTGGCTATCTATTAACAGCTTTTAGTAGGGTACAACCTGCTAATAAACTAATTATTAGCATGGTGGGTTACTAATAATTAGTAGGTTTATTAGCAGGTCTGTTTGGATCCATAACTGTTAATTTTAGCAGCAAACTATTAGTGCTGATGGATCCAAACAGGCCCTTATAAGCGATTTACAGGAACCGAAATCAGCTTCAAGCCTGCATGCGTGCCGCAATAAACCGTATCTAATTTCCTTTAATTTATGTGATCCCATTAATGGCGCATGAGAAGTTGACGTGAGAAATTAGTAACACAGCGGGAAGATGCATTATATGGTCTGGTAACGCCTGATGCTCAGGGGAAGGTTCTCCTCGACCAATGGCGATTTTAGGAACCTCTGATTTGGGATTATTCATATATAGCTTCTAACTGTAACTTACCAGTTCGATCACTTCGATGATGCTTAAAAAAATGAACAGAGCAGTTTAAGGCAAGGTGCTGTTAGTGGCGAGCACGATCGATGGCCAATCGGCCACAGTGCCCTATCAAGGATTCCGTGTGCCAATCAACAAGGAGATCCTAATGAAAAAGATTTCTTGGCCCCAAAAAAAAGGTTTTGGCTCAAAAGGATCGTATGAATTTTCTTTTGTTCCTGCGGGATTAAGTTAGCATATGTGTTGACGTCAAAAGTTTGAAGTAGGGTTTTTGACAACAGCACATCAGACGAACAACTAGTTCAGAACGTGCCAGTCGATTTGACCTGTAATCGACAAGGTAAAATATAAAATTCACTCAAAACCGATCGTGAAGATCAATCGGCTTAGACTCAATCAGCTCAAAGCCGATTGAATCGAGGCAGAAGGGTAAGTCCAACTAGTCGATTAAGGCTAATCAAAGGATAAAAGTAGATCGATTCTGAAGAAGGCGATGCGCAGTAAAATCAGAATAAATCAAACCTGGGCGCAATTGATGAAGATCAACAATCGGCGATGCGCAACTTTATTGATCAAAATTGAATTACAGAAAATATTCGAAGTTACAAAAGCCACTCCTAATCGACAGGAAAAAAGAGAACTATATAAATTTGTAGGTTTGATTGTGTTGTTATTTTCTGCAGCTCGCCCTTATCTTCCTTTTATACCCATCAACCAGTTGAGTCCGGTTATCAATCTTGGTCTTTCCTTAATAACCAATTCGGTTTTCAAACTATATCCAGATAGAACTTCCGAACATATTTCTTTCACTGTAGACCGCTGATTTTGATCATACCTATCATTTTTTTGTGCAAACAATATGTTTTTGACTAGTATGGCGCTTGATTAGATGGTCCAAAAGATTATAGGATCTCCGCCGCGATAAATACTAGTATTGCCAATCCAGCACTAGGCATCCCTGCCACGCATCATATAACCCCAAGCACACTCCGTACGTCTAGACGGTCTAGACCGCCCAATCGACGTGCAGAAGACGAACAGCAACTAATTAAGCGTTCCCAGCTAGCTCCCTATAAGTGGCCGTGGGTCCCGCCAAAAAATGAACTCGTTCCTCACATACTTTCTGCTGCCGAGGATAGTATTAGTTACTCCCGTCTAAACGAGCTTCAAATATTCTTTTATTACTTTTAGTACATTAATTAATATACTAATTATAAAATATTTTAATATGAACCACATAAAAAAATTGTAAGAGAATGCACAGTTTTTAGTATATTTTATAAATACATTCGTATACACATATGAAAATAAATATATCTAAAAAAATACATACCATATCTGAAAAAATATAAATACCATCAAGCTAGTCTTATATATCCGTATACTACACATATGTACCCTCTGTTTGTTGTATGAGATACTTTCTATATTGTAAGATACGGTACAGGGAGGTAGTAGAAAAGAGGAAAAAATAATCGTCGATTTTGCCATCTAAATCTCTTGAACGTAAAACCACAAAAGTAGCCTTCTATCTGATAGATAGCAAAAAGAAAGTGATGACTTCGTCGATAAAGCGGTGTCTGCTTGGACTGGAGGAGCGTACGCGCGCGCGCAGCATGCTAAGAGCAAGTACAATAGCAAAGCCAACTACTGGCTAATAGTAAGTTAAAAGTCAGTTTGTACAATAACTGTCTCTAAAGGTTGTCTTTAGATATTATGCAATAACTATCTTTTCTCTCTTGTACATAAATGATCTACTTATGCTCCCGTGCAAAGCTGGCTACTAAATAAAACTGATGTGTACATGCTAAAAGCCAACTCTCTTATCTCTCCTTTTTTCTCACTCCTCCACATAGACCAAAACTGATGTGTACATGCTAAAAACCAGCTGACGTGATCTTATTGTACATGCCCTAACTAGCTCGACGGCTGCATATTCCCGAGCAGTCGAATTCGCCAGAAAGGGAGCTGCTACTAGTACTTATATCTCCTTATTTGTCATCGTGTTATTGGCTTCTCCTGGCCACATCTCTACGTGTTTTTGGGGTCGCATATGTACAAGGGAAGCTGCTGTCTTGAGGCTAGAGATGACATGGACTTCTGTCTTCTGGTTCTCTTGTGGTCACTGTGTGATTTGGGACTTGCGTCTATTTCATCAGCCGACCTGCTTGAGACATCAATCAAAATCGGAAACACCAGCGAAGGAAGCGTGCTACGTGGTGTACATCTCAGTTTTCACATCGACGCAGCCTTTTGAACTACTAATTAGGGTTTCGCGTGTTGCCACGCACGACTTCTCAATTTTAATAGAGAGAGAGAGAAATTTCTTTAGAAAAAATAGGGAAAATAAGGAAAAAATACGGTAGCTCAATGTTAATAGAGAGAGAAAAAACTTTCAAAAAAAAATATTCTTAAAAATATTTAAAAAAATAAAAAATCAATGTAGCTCTGACACTATAGAAACTAGTGGACACGTGGCGGCGAGCCTTTCGTACATCTTCAAGAATAATGGTATATATAGATTTTTTTAAAAAAATATTTAAAAACTTACAATAAAAAATAAAATCAATGTAGTGTCTACATTGTCCGGTGGACACATGGCATCTGGTAGATTCCATCCTAACTCGAATAAAATGAATAGAGAAAATTATGTTAGAGGTCCCTAAATTTATAGTGAATGCCTTAAGAGTCGCCTAATCATGATTCTTCATCGGTGATGCCCTAAGAATATAATCCTAGCTCTATCTATTTATTTTGCTATATCTAAATCCCAATTTTTTAGTATCCAAGAAGATATATTATCAGTGTGTACCTAGTAGTTGGATTTTTTTTCGCAAAAACTGTTAGTTGAATTTTGCACAAATGGACGAACTCCTACCCCCTCTTTGTGTGTGACACATATCACTCCTCCCTGTTTCTCATACTCTCCCCTCCACCTAGGCCTGTAAAATAGATACAAGTTACCTATGTTATTTGACCTCCGTATTCTTTTGGTTGTAAATCTAGTAAACCAAATCCCCATATCTATTGGTATGAACACAAATATTATATTTTTAATTCAAATTTGAATGTATTATGAAAATATTGTTAAATCCGACAAGAGTTTATACCCACTTTTTTTATTTGCTAATTATCAACCCACTGACAGGTAACAACACAACAATTACCCCAATGCCCAACCCCTTAGATATCCCCTTTCCTTTCCTAACCATCCAAACCTAACTGCACGGCCCAATTGCTCGTCCATCGTTGTCCTCCACGTGACTATGCTAGAGTCCAAGAAGCAGCTAGAGTTTACTTTGTTGTCGATGTTGCAGAATGAGTTTGATCTTTAAGGGGTTTAAGTACTCAAAACATATTAGTATTATGATATTTTGTACTGTTTACATAAAATTATGGGCACTAAACTGGAGCCTATTGTCTTTTGTTGAGTTTATTGTATGTTGGTATGTACGTTGTTCCCGACCTATGCTATGGACCTGCTTATTGTTATTTGCTTGAAATTGATTGTTGCCTCGTATTGTTTCTGGCTGCATGATGATGTGGCACACCATGATTCACACATTGTTTGTTTCTATCAATATATGTTGTGTGTCGTGTAGTGCATGTTGGTTTTGCATGCAATTTCACATGTCAAAACTGAACATGTTGCCATTAGGATTAGAATTCATTTTATCAAACAACATTATGTATTCTATTCAAATTCAAATTCATAGATAAGCATATTCATCTGAAACACCAGAATATGGATGTGCTTTGAATTCTATTCGATTCATTTTCACTGCTAACATCATTCCAACCATCACCAAATCCACGATTGAGGCTGATTGAACCTAGAAAACTTCGTCAAACTTTGATGTGTGTTGATATGTACTTTTGTTGGAGTATGCTATGGACTCATTTAATGTTAATTGCTTGAAATTGATTGTTGCCTCGCATTGTTTCTGGTTGCATGGGTTACTTGCTTTAATTTTGCCCAGCTATGTTATCATGTCATGTTGTGTGTGGAGGTTTTGCATGCCACTCCACATATCAAAATTGAATGTGTTTCCATTAGGGTCGGAGTTGGAACTCATTTTATTAAACAACATTATGTAGTGGGATATTAGAATCCGACTGAATCAAGTATATATTCTATTTGAATTTGTATTTAAGCATATTCATTTAAAACACATAAATATGAATGTGTTTTTTTATCACTACACTCATCCCAACCCAACATCAATCCATGGTTGAGACCGATTGAACCCTATAAACCTAGACGGGAAAAAAGATTGCCACAATGAGAGTGGAAGATGCTACCGACGACACTGAAACATGAATCACAAGGCTCTACATGATAATGAGAAATCCGAATGATTTTATTGCATATTTTCTAGTAGACTCAAGAATCATGGTTAGCTGTTCCGATCACAATATTCATGCATTCAATCTCTCTCACATAATCATAGTTCATAGGCTAGAATATCGCAAGGGTAATACAGTCATCTTCAAACTATAAGACAAAAGCCTCAAAATTTCTTATTTACACCAAATCAACCTACAACCAACACATTTTCCTTTCGATTTTGCTATTTTCTCAGTTGCCTAAGAATTACCTAAATCTCAGTCATTGGATATTACTTGAGATTTGTGCTTTGTGGGATGAGTTTTTGTGTCACTATAGGTTGCGATTTTTGTTCCAAACCCAAACTGTGACATAACTCACCTGTTAGGACAGGTGCTATCGAAGGTTAGAAATCGATAATAAACTTATACTTTCGGGTACCTTTGGGTTATCAGAGTCAAGCACAAAATCAGAGGTGCACGATGTAGACAGGTTCGGGCCCCTCGACGGAGTAACACCCTATTTCCTGTGTGGATGGTATATGTATATGGTGTTTGAAATATAGAGCAATGTGTCTAGCCCTAGTTATAAGGAAAATCGAACTTTAAGCTAACGCTAAACTAAGGCTAGAGGTTGACAAAGCATCGGGTCATCGGCTCCTGCTTGCTCTGCGTAAAGGCTCTCAAAGTTTTCTCTGCTTCTGGTCTGGAAGTCATCTAGTTTTTTCCTCCCTCCTTGAGGACCCCTACCCCCGGTCTTATATAGTCAGGGTAGCCTGGCCTCAAGTCGAGTTGTAGTCGGTTTGAAGTACCAGATCGTAGCCGATGAGGAGTCCATCATCGCGTGATCTTCGCATCATATCCAAACTTCCCTGAATATCAGGCGTACTCAAGTTGGTTTCCTTGTAACAGGAACATGATAGAGTCCTTCCTAATATGAAATTATCCTTTTCGCTATATCTTATCCCACAGAATAGGGCCCGTGATATCCGGAGTCTCTGTACGTCGCTAGGAAATATCTTTTGCGTATCCTGCACATGCTCATACCCCATATTTAGATATTCGACAGGTGCTTTAGTGTCTCGTACAATTTCGAGCAGCAATAGTTTGCTCAAACAAGAGAGAGGAGAAGAGAGAAGGGGCAGGAAGATGGCTAGATGGGGATAAGAGAGGGATAAAGGGAAGGGGAAGGAGACGGATAAGAGAAGGGGAGGGAGGTGGTCGGCATCCAAGACGTCATAGCCAATTCACTGTTCATGAATGTCGCTGCCAGCGAGCTTTTTAGGGCTGCATAGGGCACGATATCGAACTCAAATTCAATACTTATTTGGATTTGTCTAAAATTTAGTTTTTGTTGCTTCCAATTTGTCCAAATTTATGAGTGATTGGTTGATTTATTCCAAAATTTTGCTTTTGTTTCAGTCAATTTGGTCAAATTTGTGTGCCACGGGTTTGATTTTAGGGCTTTCATCTCGGTCCTTATAGAAAATTGTTTTTTTTACTGAACATGAAATATTGATTTGAAGTTGTAGGTTATATAGCTCTTTTGTCAGAACATTCAACTTCGTGCATGCAGAGAACAGTTTAGGGAGCTCCATTTTTTAAGTAAACCATGTATCTCCCATAAAATCACCATTCTACACTTATGATCAATTAAATTCCTATGAATCCGATAAGGGCTTGATTATTGGTTGATTTGAAAAAATACCTATGAAGTATGAATAGATCTATGGTTTTTCTGTGCAGTTTGATTAGAGTTTGTTGTTGGTTGTTCATGTATTAGGATTTGTGCATTCAGAACTACAAGTTAATCAAAGTTGAACTCCTAACTAGGATAGTAGGACAATAGGTGCTTTTGATTTGTTACTATATTTTTTGGCTTGCTCTACCTTTTTGTGCACCATTTGTTGAGAATTAAAGTGGAAGGGCAATGTAAAATTAGATCCCTTAAATGGTATTTCGTCGATTTGTGCTAGTGTGATCCTGCACCTATAGTAGAGTCTTTTGATTGATCGTGTTTGGTATCTAGTCGTAGGAAGCAGTGCCATTTTTCTTATATTAGAGTGTGATTCCGAGCACTTGATGCAAAAATTCGTGTGCTCGATTGAATGAAAAAATTAGAGCACTTGCGCAACTATTTAATTGAAGTCGCAGTGTTATATTTTGTGCAATTTATTCGTTGCATGTGTGCAATTTTGTTGCAATGTCTTGCAAATATCTCTTATTAATATGACGTGGTGTTTGTGTATATTTTCTTGTGTTTTACTATTGAAGTTTGCAACCTTATCTTTCTTACTTCTTGTTCACTATATTTGGTGATTGCCATTATTCATGGTATTGTCTACCCAATGTTTTCATATGTATAGGTTTTATGAACAATTGCATGGAGTTAACCGATGAAAACATGAAAAATATCATATCATGTGAAGACTTGCGCATCATATAAATTGAATTTTCAATTCTATGTAATGTGCAATTTTAGTATTTTGCAAGTGCAATTTTGACCTCATTCAAAAAAAAATTCAATAGAAATGCAGTGCTATAAAGTGTAAGTATATTAGATGTTTCATTATTGTTTGAAAGCTTATTTGATGTAATATCTATTGCTATAAATGAGAGTATTCTTGTTTAACTCATTTTCTTGAATTTGTTCCTCCCAGTTGCCTTTATGTAGATCTCATTGAGATTTAATGGGACACATACATAGCAGAACATCAGCTGTAAACATTAGTATTAGACTGAGCATATGTGGGAAACCTTCTTTATAATCTTATCTGTATTGTTTTTGTATCCTTTAGGGTTTTACCGTGTCTAGTTCTTTTTTGTCTTTTGTTAAGGTTCACCAAGCTTCTTTTTATCTTGTCTAGGTTAGAAGAATTTGTAGCATTACTAAATCATGCTTCATAGCACAAAGGTTTCATGCAGATAAACAGTCAAGTTGAGAGCTCTCGGATTTGATTGCATCCCTTGTTATTTTTCATGGATGATAAAGACCATCTTTTCTTCTAGTATGAAACCTGACTTGTATACAAAAAACTAGTGCTGGAATATATAGCACTGAAAGTTTTGACTTTTCATGCAGATTTATTAATGTCATAACCTAGATTCATCTAAACTTCTGTAGTTATTTTCCTGTGTCTATCAAAACTTCATGTAGATTTATTAGTGTCATAGCCTCGAATGTTACTTTCCTGGCTAGTATAAAAATTTGCAAAGAAGTTTAACTTTCAATGATAGGTATTGTTCAAGTTTAGTTCAAATTCTGGAATCTTTCATATATGTATTCAGATAAACATAGTATATGTTTTAGTTAATTATTTAAGTCTTAGAATTTGTAAGGGCTCATAGATAATTGGTTATATTATGTCTAGGTTGGAAATTTAATTTTGTGGTCCCGTTCGTTTCAGCTTATGGATAGCTTGTGCTTAAAATAAAAGTGGATTATGTGCCGAATGGTAGGATTCTAGACAGCTTCTTAGATAATCAAAATCGGTCTTTACAAGTAAAATCAGAAGCGCCCGTCGAGCCGCTTCTCCCACAGAATCAGCGATTCTCCACAAGAGCCACGCGCGTTCGAGCTCCTCCGCCCCTTCGGAGACCGACATGTCGCCCCTCCGTCGCCCGCTCCTCCACTCGCTCGAGCTCCTCGCCTCGACGCCTGACGCCATCTCCTCCGCCCGCCTAACCTCCTCTGCTCGCTGGCCCCTCCGCTTGAGGCCCCTCTGCCCGAGTTCCTCCCCCGACGCTCGTCGCTTGCTCCTCCGCCCGCCCGAGGCCCCTTTGCCCTCCATTTGATCTCCTCTGCCCTCCGCCCGCATCGCGTGGCTCCAGCACCCCTCCACCGATGCCCTAACGTCCCTACGCCCTCCCGCTCAACATCCGCACTGCCGTCCTCCACCTAACGCCCCTCATGCGTCACCTCCTGAAGCTGTCAACAATCGGGATTGCCGAACGAAAGGATTCTCTGACGAGTAGATTCTTCAGGCAGCCGCTTCTCTAGACAGCTGGCTATAATCTATAATCTGCACAATCAGAAGCTGAAAGGAACTAGGCCTATGTCTTTTATGAGGGTCCTAATGCTTTGCTGCACAAGGTTGCATGTGTTAGTTCGATCATTATTTTTCTACACCCCATGTCATGGCAGTCTATGGATTTCTCTGACTTGATTGCACATAGTGATAGCCAAACGGGTTGTACCAACTGGACCAGCCCATAGCCCGATACTGTGGCATGGCCCAAATGTAAACGGGTCGTGCTAGCACGACCCAATAAGCTGGGTCGTGCTTGGGCCGTCGCCCCGGTTCGATAGGCCGACATGGTACAGCCTATTTACCTTTTTCTGATTTACATAGTTTTTTAAAAGTTTTCTATATTCCTTTGAGTTTTTATAATTATTCTAGATTTTTTCCCAATTTTTTCATATTTTTTTCAAACTTTTACAATTTTCCATTTTTTCTAACTTTTTTTGAATTTTTTTAAATTTTTGGCGCCGAACAGGCCGACCTCAGCCCAACACGGCCCACTTGCTAACTGGGCCTAAATGGGCCATGCCGTGCCGTGCTGGGCAGCCCATTTGGCCGACACTAATTGCACATGTGGAAGAAGAGAAAGCTGAAGCGGGGAGAACAATTATAGGAGTCAAGATGACAACACTAATCCTCGTTTTAAAATGTGATTCTTTAAGATGGACAATACTTGTAACATTCCAAAAATTTGGATTTCAGAATGTTTAAGTTTCAAAATTCACCATTTGCATTTCTTTGAATTAATTTCAGCTTAATAAGAATTTTCTATTTATAAAAGAATTTAATTTGGCTAATCTATCCATCAAACATTTGATTTTCGTTTTCTTTGGGTTCATTGTGCTTTGCAAGGAATTTTTCGTATTTTTGGAGATTTTTCTGAATTTATTTGATATTTATTTGAATTTATTTGCTTTTATTTGAATTTCTGGAATTTCTTTAATTCGGAAAATGATTTCTAATTCAAAAAAAATCCTTTGCGGGCCGAAGCCTTTCTCCGGCCCATTTTCCCCGGACTGTTTCCCGCCCATCTCCTTCGCCCGCCCTTCGCTTTTCATCCCAGCCAATGGCCCATTCCGCGTCGCCCGCTCGATGCGCGCCACGCTGTGGCTGCGATCGCGCCGCGTCGCTGCCGCGCGCCACGGAAACCCTAACGCGTCAATCCGCGTCGCCGCCATCTCGGTTTCGAGTTTTGCGCGCCCCGAGCTATTTGCGCGCCACGACTCACTGACGAGGTTCGCCTCCTCGCCGCACCCGCCGCCTCAAGCCCCACCGCCCGAGTCGCCTCCGTCGCGAGATCTCGCTCGCGAGTTCCGCCCCGTCCGAGCGCTTCTTCGCGCTTTTCTTCCTCGCCGGTGAGCCTCGCCGTTGGTTTTGGTCCCACGGACTCCGCGCCGCCTCTTCCTTTTTCCCCAAAACCCGAGCGATCCATCTCTTCCGCGCGCATTCGCGTCGTCTTCCCGCCTCCGGCCTTCTGCTGCGCCGCGCCGCCTCGCCGTCGCTCTCCGTCGATGAGCCGTGGCCGTCGGATCTTCCGCGTGCGCGCCAGATCGCGCCACGTCGCGGCCGCCGCGCCTTGCGTCCCCGCCGTCCGATCCGGTCGGGCGGCTGATGCGCGACCGTGGCAAGTCCACGTCGGCCGCCACCTCGGCCCCGTGGCGGCCGCGTCGGCCATTGCTGCGTGGCCAAATGACGCCGCCTCTAGCCGCCGCGTGGACGCCTCGTCGGCCGGTCTGCCACGTCGCCCCAGATCGCCTCGGTGAACCCGGTTCACCGTGAGCCGTGTCTCTGACGCGTGGGTCCCACGTCGTCGGCTTTTTTTTTCTTTTTCGATTTTCCAGAAAACCCGAAATTCCACCAATCGCGATGCGCCACGTGTCAGCCTCTCTGATTTTTCTGATTTTCTGATCTAGAAATCTTCCAGGAGCCCGTTCTCCTTCGTTCGAGCTCCGATTCCAGTGATTCAAATTTCTAAATTCATCTAAATTCAAGATCTATCTTCCAGTACCATTCTTTTCAATTTTTGAATTTTATTTGAATTTGTTTTATTTATTTGCCTCGTTTGGCGTGTAGGCGACGCAATCGAAGATCGATCGAATCAACGATGAGGTAGAACCAAAGAAGAGGCAATGAAGGCAAGTCTTCCTTGAACATGTTGATCCCAAAGTTCATGAAAATGTTATGTTGTTTTTAAATTATGCATGCTTACTTTATGCAATGTACTTTAAACATAGTTTTAGAGTATAGTTAAATTCGGTTTGTTATACCCTCATTGGTATTGATCATGTCGAACCTTTGACACCCTAGATGATATATACTAGCTATTTTATTTGGTGATAACCAGTAGATTAGCATGGAGCGGTAGAATTGCTTAGTCCAAATTAAGCGCTTTGGTATTGTGCCATTATGGGAATCATTTCAAATATTGTTCAAACTTATTTGTGAAAGTGCGGCAATTGGTGTTGCTGCTGCGATTTAAATGAAATAAAGTGGAAATGGTTTAGACCGGGCGGATGGATGTTTGGCGGTGCGAAAGCACGAGACCTTGGTATGTGAATGTTCCGCCTAGTCAATTAAGGACCGAAGCGTGTGTTACCATGGACCGAGCACTCTTGTACAACCACAAGTCTATATGGGTACGACTGGCTAAATAATTTGTGCGTCTCATCATTAGCTTCGCCATTGGAGAGTGCGGATGTTGGCGGCGCAAGAGGGGCTTCAGATCGGGCGGCTAGAACCCTAACAATGGTGAAACCTTAGCGGCGAGGTTAATAGTGGGGTTGTGCATTGTAAAGGCCTTGTCATGATCTCTCTGCCGACACACCAAAGGAAGTGTGTTAATTGCATGGCAACAAGAGTCGATCATGTCTTGTGGGTAAAGTGTACACACTCTGCAGAGTTAAAACTACTTAAGTAGCCGTGCCCACGGTCAAGGGCGGCGCAGGTGCGCTTGCACATTGTAGATTTTATGGTTTTGTTTTAAAGGAAAATGATGGTTTGGGAATCAGAGCGGATGGAACTCTCGGGTTATAGTTTGGCGGATGGAGCCAATCGGTAGATGGAACACGCTTTAATTGTCATATCAAATTCAATTACTATGCTTTTACATTTTGTTCAAATGATGCTTTATGAAATTACTATTGGTATTTACAGATAAACTTTGCTTTATGCTAAAAGAGCCATATTATGCCTTCAATTGTTTAGCCTTGCATATAGTTATCATGCATCATGTTTCCAAGACTTATGGAGTACATTTTGTGCTCACCCTTGCAACATCCCCAACTTTCCACGTAAGAGTGTGCGTGTCGAAGTCGACTACGATTTCTACGCTTGTGGTTATGATGAAGGCGACCGGAATGCTAGGACGCGAACCCATCGATTGCTGTTGGGCAAATGGATGGGCTTACTTACTTTGCTTTTGTTAATTCGTTTCATTGTTTCTTATTGAACTCTAGCTATGATGCTTCTTATTTGTAATAATTGGCCATAAGGCTAATACTCTTTTGCTTAATGAATATTATTTGATTCGTGATATGGATGTGTTGTCATCACTGTTTCACTGTGTATGCTAGCTTTTCCTGGACTAGCACAGGTTATACACAGAGGGTTCGGATTTGGAAATCCGGTCCCGACAATACTGCTATCAAGTATTTTAATCAGCTTGCAATTCTTGGCGTATTGTTGCTTCTTGAAGATTAGTAGCACACACCTGCTCCCAAGTTAAAAACTGCGTCCAAGTTGTTTAATTTTTCTTTTGTTTCTTTACATGTCATTTTTAGTATAATCTACCTGTAAATTAAATTTTAGTAACAACATTGAAAGATATTTGCAATGTATTTCCAATTTGTGATGTTTACCTCTCTCTCATTGAATGTTGTTCTCCCAGTAATTAGAGATTTACTAGTATAGTACCCTGTCTTCCGATTTCCTTTTTCCAGCACGTAATATATAGTCTTTTCCTTTTCTAGAACGTTTGTTTCCTTTTCCTTAATTCCAGGATATTTGTTTCCTTTTTCTTGAGATGATGCTGGAGGTGGGGAGAGATCTATTGTGGGCCACAGGGATGAGTTAGACACATTAAACAATGGCCATCGGATGTGGGTGAGTAAAGCTGAGGAAAGATCTGAGAGATTAATTTTGATGGAGGCAAGTTTCTGGGGACGTTTCGCTGGGTGCATGAAGGTTGAGCCATCTCTAGTGGAGTGCATTATTTAGGGTGGACGTAGAAAAGAATGCGTAGATGAATTATAAAGGGGTATAGATGTACCATTCATTGCCATTGGAAAATCTGTATAAAAATAGTAAATGTGGATGCCATCATAAAAAATCGCCATTCATCACCTACTACTTTTTAATTATGCCCATTGGTACAATACTTTGTAGGGGTTCAGCAAAGGAATAATTTTGTCTAGCTTAGAATATATATATTATTTTGCATCTTTTATCTGTAGGGGTTCACAAATTAGAGGATAATTTTGTCTTTGTCTTTTGTAGGGTTTAACAAAGGTTAGAGTAATTTTTGTCTAACTTAGAATAATTTCTTTTGTTTTATCTTTTGTAGTGGTTTACTAAAGGTTAGGATAATTTTGCCTAGATAAGAATAATTTCTTCTCTGTCTTTCTCAACTTGATATTATATATGGTAAGTTTTCTCTTTTTTTTAGCATTCTATCGGGCGTTCGCATCATGTTCGATTTGACTTTAGTCAATATAGTCATATTATCCTTTAGGTTATCATTCTTTGCTTATACTATCATCTATTTGAAAGGGTTAGAAGGTTCAAAGTTTGGACATTCAACAGTAGTGATTTTTTTTTGTCTCATCTTTAGATGTTGCAAGTCGGCTATTCTGCTAAGATGCTTCTATTTTTGAAGTCTAAAATTAGTAATTGCTTTTTTTGTAAGAAGTACTGAGCTGAAGATGTTTGAGGAGGCAATCGGTACTACTGTTGAATAGTTGGCTATAGAGATGCAAGCAAGTCAACGTAGCAATTTATCATAGTTTTGTTATAAAAGTAGCAATTACCATATTTTCCTAAACATTTTGTTTTCACTGAACATATCTTGATTTAAATTTCTATGCTAAGCTGATCCTAAAAACCATGTATAGCAAAAACAAATAAAATGAGATTGCCTACATCAGTTCCGAAGTTTGGAGCTACTTTTGTGCACTAATCATGAACTTTTCGGGTTGAGGGGCCGAGATTTCAAAGTTGTTTTGACTGTCAACAATACCTAAAAATGCAAAAATACACCACACAAAATATTGGCGGCCCGTTAGCAACAACACAACCCCAATAACACATAAATAAATGACAGCTGTTGGATTTCCATCTAATAGCCCAAAAAAAGTGAATGAGATATATATATATATATATAAACCCCTTTTCTTTTCTTCTCGCCTCTCTTCTTTTTCATTCCTCTCCGCCTCTTTCCCTCTCCCCTCCCATCCTTTTCATTTTCTCTATCTTTTTTTTTTCTTTCCGTTTTCCGTGGATTCCCATGGTCGCTACAGTGAAGTCTCGCCCGCCGCATGTCCTCTTCGCCATGACCAGCCGCCGCCGCGGCTCTTCGCCGGCGGCGACTTCCGTTTCCTTCAGGCCCCTACGCGCCGTTTTCTCCTTTCATCGGTAAGCTCCCCTCTAACTCCCCTTCTGGCCCTCTTTGCTTTCTTGCTTCCGGACATCGTGAAACAAACAAGGAACTGCCTTTCGCCTCTCTCATGCTGTTGTTCTTGAGTTCCTGTGTGATCCATGCTTCGGGCGCTAAAAATACCGGAGCTTTTTTTATTATTCTTGTGATTATTTTTCTTCAGGTTTTATTGGGTGGTTTAGTGTTCAGTACCACTTCGCCTATTTGGCGATCAACCGTGGCGAGTTCTTGATTCTTTTGTGGTGTTTTCGGTTTCTTGTAGGAGGTCCTTGCTTGCTCTGTGCTGCTTATTCTTGGCCCTTGCTCTGTCCGTCTCGGCGGCGGTGGGGGATTGCGCGGAGGAGCGTGATGACGTCGGTCGCTGCCTCGGCTTCCGGGATGTGTGTGCAGACCGGAGCTCCTTCTGCTTCTCGTCCTCGGCGGTTCAGACTTTGCTTGCAAGCGAGGACGGCATCAAGGAGCCCGATTTGAAGGTGTCAAGGGACTGGGGACCATCACGGCCATTGGGCTTCCCGATGTCCAGCGGAGGCGTGGTAACTTGCTCGTCTGCAGACGCGATGATCACTCGGGTGCGTAATGGTTTGGGGCTAGAGGGCAAGGATAGTGTGAGGTATAATGTAGCGTCGTGCCAGGCGCCGCTTGTTCCTGACAATTGGATGCGGGCATCGCACGGGGTGCCGCCAGTGTTGGATGGCACGGCCACAGATGTCAACCCAAATGGCTTTTACGGTTCCTCGTCGATGAACATGGAGATAAATCCACCGGTGTTGGATTGGGGCAGGAGTAACTTGTATGCAGCCTCTATGGTCACCTTGACTGTGGTGAATTTGAACAATGACAGTGTCTTGCGTGTCTATGAGCCATTCAGCACTGATCCGCAGTTCTTTGTGCATGGTTATGAGGATCTGGTGCTGCAGCCTGGAGAGAATGCATCAGCCACCTTCATATTCTTGCCAAAATTGTTGGGCTCTTCGTCAGCACATTTGGTTTTGCAGACGAATTTTGGTGGGTTCATTATACAAGCTAAGGGCATGGCTGTCGGGTCACCCTATCAGATACTGCCAATGACTGGGATGGATGTTGTAATAGGTGGACACCTGGAGAGGAACTTGTCGATACACAACCCTTTCGATGATTCTCTCTATATCGAGGAAGTGGCTGTTTGGATGTCTGAATTTGAAAGCACAAAACAATCTTCTCACGTAGTTTGTCAGTTAGGGCCTTTAGATGAGGCATTGGAGTTAACTTCTTTGAGTAGCAACTGGTATGCAGCAAGCAGTACTGAGTTTGGATGGCCAATGATCCATATTAGGCCTAGTGAGCAATGGGAGGTGCTTCCTTCAAAAAGCAACACTGTCATAGAGTTGAAATTGCAACCTCTTTCGGAAGGCAAGGTGTTTGGTGCTATCTGCATAAAACTGCGCAATTGCACAACTGATACAATGGATACCATTGTTATACCTATTGAGCTAACGGTGCACGCTCGAACATACTATGATTCCACTAGCTTAGTTTCTGTCACATTTGAGTGTATTTCATCTTGTGCTGGAAGTGGATCAATATTTTCCCTTTCTTTACGGAATGATGCAACAGAGTTACTGAGGATTGTAAGCGTGACTGAGGATAACAGGGATGGCCCAGTGATCTTTCAGGTTAAGTACCTGAGTGGAATGATACTCTTTCCTGACACTGTAACAGATATAGCTTTGATAAGATATACTTCTTCAGTTCCAAAGGATATTTCATTTGACAACTGCACTATAGTGGTAGAAACAAATAGCTCTCTTGGTAGTTCAATCGTGGTACCCTGCCAAGATATAATGTGTGCATCTCTTTCTTATACAACTAATGCTGTTGTTGCTGAATCAGATGGGCCATTTGTTGGACCATTTTCTGAAGAAGAGACATCTGCTAACCTAGAAATAGAAAGCCCGCATAACATGAAGGTAATTCCCTTGCACATGTTTTTGAATTTAGAACCTTGTGTTATTTCAGTTGGTCTTAAAATATTGTTGTATTAGCTGGACTAGGAGTTGCTTTTGAGTAATCAATATTTACAAAAATGATATATGAACTCAGCAATGATAGCACCTTGTCACGCATCATGCTGTTTCATTAGATGCATCCACCTCAGTATATTGTTATCTCTTTTATTTATTTTCAATACCACAAAGTTATCTCATGTAGGTTGTATGTTCCTATGGGCATGTTACCCTAAGCGGAAGGTGCTTCTATGCATCACTTTTTGGAAGTTACACAAATAGTAAAGTATGAATGAAGGATAGATGGTGATTACTTACCCATTTACTTGCTTCAAGATTGTGCAACTTATATTGGGGGTGATGCGTAGAAGCTTTACTCTAAGCTTATTGTTCTCTATAGCATGCTTTTATCGCATTTAAGAAAAGGTTAGGATGCCTTGATTTTGGTTGTCATTAGTCTTAATCATATGTGAATAATGTACGGATAAAATAGATCAAGACAGGCACATGAGGTAATCTTGCTCCCTTAGAGAATAATGCTTTTTTTAGCATTTGAGAGATCAATGTCAGCTAACCTGTCTGATGGACCTGTGTTTGATATTTCAGATTAAATGTTCATTTCATAATAATGTCCAATGTATTTGGGTACAGTTTCTAGTGATAGATTTATTTGGTCTTGAGAGTGATTCCTATGGCAGCAGAATACCTTTGTGGTGACTTTGAATGCATTGGAGAAGAATCTCAATGTCTCATACATTAGATACTGAACTGATAATTGTAGTACTAATCTATTAGTTGGCTGCTGTAGGTGTTAGAGCTATTTGATGTAGAGATAAGTGAAGTGCTTATCAAGTAGTTGGTAGCTCTTGGAAGTACAATATTTTTCTCCTCGCTTTTCATTTTTTGTTGTTTTTGTTGCATTTATCTAATGAAAACTGTTTGATTTCTTATCCCATGTATCTTCTACATGTACGCATTTACATATTTTTGCTTGTGAATCTGCTCATGTAATTTTATGAAATAATTTGCAGCCAACAATCATGAGAGAAGTCAGAGCTGATGATATGGTACTTAGAAGATGGAGATCTCATGGCACAAGGACTGGGATTTCTGTTCTCACAGATCATGAACTGTTGTTTCCTGTTGTGCAAGTTGGATCACAGATTTCTGAACGGATAACCATCCATAACCCAAGTCTGGAGCATGCATCCTTGCAGCTGGTTCTGAACTCTGAGGAAATCATTGGCCAGTGCAAAACTGTAAATGATGCATGTGAACACACATTCTCAAGTAGATCTCCAGAAATTGACTCAACAGAGACTAGATTTGGTTTCTCATTAAGCGATGCAGCAATTACTGAGGCCTATGTTGGTCCTTTGGAGAGTGCTTTACTTGGTCCTATTGTCTTCCGTCCCTCAAACCGGTGCATGTGGTCAAGCATAGTTTTGATCAGAAACAACCTATCGGGCATGGAGTGGCTGCCTCTTCGAGCACATGGTGGATGGCAATCTATTGCCCTTCTCGAGGAATCTGAACCTGTTTGGAAGCTAGAGTTTAACCTTGGGTCTATTCACAATAAATCAACATTGTCCAAATCAGAGATCACCGGCCCTTTGTGCAGTCAACAGTTGTCCAAGGAGATACGCGTCAAAAATAGTGGTGACCTTCCTCTTCGAGTGACGAAGGTAAAAGTTTCCGGAGCTGATTGTGGCATTGATGGATTTACCGTGGACAACTGCAAGGGATTTAGCTTAGCACCAAGCGAATCAATAAGAATGCTAATTTCTTTTAAAGCTGACTTCTCTTCTGGTAAGGTTCAGAGAGATCTTGAGCTAGCTATGACTACTGGCATCTTTGTGATCCCTATGACTGCAAAAGTTCCTGTCTATATGCTTAATCAGTGCAGAAAGTCTTACCTCAGATCCATCAATTGGACAGCGTTGATACTCTTTTTTGGAACTGTGTCTTTGATTGCTCTGGTCTTTGTCCGTGGCATCCCTTTTTTGACAGTGAGCTCTCAAGATTACTATATCAAGATTGATGACAGGAAAGGTACCGTTAGCAAGGTTGTTAAGCCCTCTTTCCTTCAGTGTAGCAACAAAACTTCCAGGTAAAAGTTTTGACCACTGTCGTCTTTTTCTCACATTTCCTTCAATTTTACATGATTTAAATTTGATCAATTATGCCTTGTGCACAGGTCGATAAGGGATCACAAAAGAGCTGAAGGTCTTACTGAGAAATACCCTGCTAATGTTCTTGATAGCCCCAATAAGACATATGACAATAACAATCTATATGGACAACTGGATACAACTTCAACTATATCTGTGTCCCCAGCTAATCCTGTGGAAGACAAGGTATCAATGAAAGCTCCACAAGCTAGTGAGAGTCTTACTATCAAAGTACCTCGAGACAAAGGGAGGCGAAGGAAGCGGAAAGTTGGTGGTGCAGGACTGGCAGCAAAGTTTGAGGTTTCTAGCAGCCACAGTGGGAATTCAACACCATCTTCGCCTTTATCACCAAGTTCAACCCCAAAACAAGGTTGGTCCTTTTCTGGGACAGCATCAGAACTGAAGCACAACAATAAACTTGAGTGTGGGTTTGATGTCGAGCCAAAGGCACCATCAACTGGGAATAACTACGAGAAGAATGCTTGGTTGCAAACTGCCAAGGAGCAACCTCCTGCACCTTCAGCAACATCTGGAAATCCATTGCCTTCAGCCACTGTGCTGACCACTGCATGGCGCTCACCAGTGTTGGCCGCATCTTCCCCAATCGCTCCGCACGCTCGCGCTCCTGGCTCCAACCTGATGAAAGATAAGGCTGTGAAGAGAGACGACGGTGTCGCACCAAAGAAAGAGTTCACATATGACATATGGGGAGATCATTTCTCTGGACATCTGCTGGGGAAAGCAAAGGAGGCCGTGCCATGCAAGATGTTTGATGCTTCTGAAGGGGCCTCCAATAGCTTCTTTGCAAGAGAGCCCCAGGCCCTCGTGATGAAGCCACCATCTGCACCACCCTTGTCTCGTGGCCGCGGATCGCTGCCGTCTGATGTAGCATCTGGCTATGCAATAAATTAAGAAGTTGAAACATTTCGACTCTCGTTTCTCCCCCTGCATCTTGCATTCCTGTGCTCTGTGTTTTTACTAACCATAATGCCATATCCGTAACTTCAGAAGCTTAAAACTCAAAAGGGAAAAAAAGGAAGGGGGGGTAGAAGACCGAAACTGACATTTCTCACCACTGATAATTAAACTGTTTAGTTCAACATCTGTAAATTTAATCCGAAGAATAAAAAAACCTAAACTTTTTAAAGTTGAAAATGTTACACTATGATACCCTAGCTTGCTGCATAGCAACCTTCAGATCTGATCTGATTTATGTGAGATACAACACAAGCATGCATAGTTTCAAAAATAAAGAAGATGAATATCGTAAAGAGAACTAAAATAACGGCGTTGAAGCAACCACGATGAGAGATAAAAGATTTAGCGAAGCCGACTGTAAATTCTTTAAACACAACTTTAAAAGAGTACAAGAGATTGTTGCTCTCTCTTTTCGAACCTTTTAGGACAATCAGATCATTATCCTATACAAGAATCTAGTGCTAAAGAATAATCTAACTTCTAATTCCCTCGTGCATATCTTGCTTTGGATAAGTTGGTTTGTGCCTTCATGGTTGCCTTTTGTTCTCCATAACCACCCGAGGAGTTTTTATAGCTACCTTAGTCTTCTTCTAAAGCAAGTAGAAATCATACTCTGAAAAAAAGAGAGTAGAAATCCTAATACTATTAGGATTTATCTAGCACACATTTCTAAATGCTGAAAGATTATATATGATTAACAATCTTCATATTAACTCTTATTCGTCAAAGTTGCCGCACTCCTCTAAGAACTCGCTCTAAGTTGGCTTTGCATTTTTTTTGTTTTTCCTCCCACCTTTAGGAGTGCCCCTACCACAGGGATTCATGTACATTATCGCAATGTGTGTGTTTGTGTTCAGACATAGCCTTCCAAACCCTCTACAGAGGAGCCCTTTCTTTGTGTAGTTTGGTTAACCATACATCCATTTTCTACAACCATACATGTAGGTTTGTATCGCCTCCGAACTTCACCTGCTCGGTACTGCATAGTTGGTTCAGCCCTATCACACATCTTGTTTTGGATGAGTCGGTCTATGCCTTATTGGTTGCCTTTTGTTCTCCATAACGTCCTAGGAGTTTATATAGCTTCCTTAGTCCTCTTCTAAAGCAAGTAGAAATCCTACTCTGGAAGAAAGTAGGAATCATAATCCTATTAGGATTTATCTAGTACACATTTCTAATCTTAAAAGACCATATATGAGCCACCATAATTAACAATTTCCATCTTAACTCTTATCCGTTAAAGTTGTCGTATTCCTCCAAGAACTCGCTCCAAGTTGGCTTCGCATTTTTTTTTTATTTTTTCTCCCACCTTTGGAAGTGCCCCTACCACATAGGCTCATGTACATCACCGCAATGTGTGTATTTGTGTTCAGACATAGCTTTCCAAACCCTCCACCTGAGTGCTATTTCTTTGTGTAGTTTGGTTAATCATACATCCATTTCCTACAGCCATACATGTAGGTTTGTATCGTCTCTGAGCTCCACCTGCTCAGTACCACCGCATGGTTGGTCTAGCCCTATCTTGCTTCTTTCAACGACTCGCACATTCGCCTTTGGGCCTACTTTTTCAACTGTCATTGTAGTTTCGCACATAACAGCAGTTGAGATATGATTACCTACTTTGACGGCGTAGTTTTCTTCTCCTGACCAGGATAATTTTTAGACCTCCCATTGGTGCCCTTCCTATAGGTTTATTCATCAGTCAGTATCCACCATTGCTCCATATACTCTTCATAAATACTTGCCCTTTGCAAGTAAATCACATGACTCCACCTCGAAGTGACACCTTACTAACTTCGATTTCAAGCTACCTGATAGATATTAGATTCTGTTTTAAGCCGGGAATATACCGAACTTCCGTCAATGTATGATATGCTTCATCAAACATCTCTAATGTAATTGTTACCACATCAATAATTGCATACTTCTTGCAATCAACCAAGTAAACAATTCAATGCGTCGGATGTAGAAATCCTTCGTCCAATATCTCCCTCATCGAAAATATGTGAAAGCAACAACTTGAATCTAATATTCATCATGAGAAGCACCTGGTTGATTGACGACAAGTATATTTGAATCATCTTTTGCTACCGCTACTGCGTATGTACTATGTAGCCTTCATTTGCTTCAAACTCAGGCAATCCTTTATCATATGAACTTCCTCATCATATAAATAACATACACGTATGCCTTTGCTTTCGCCCTTCTTCTTCCTACAACTCTTGCTTTTATCTTCAAAACCTACTGCAATCAATGTTTAATCACTAAAGGAAGAAGAATCAGATGGCTTTTTCAAGGACTCTGCCTCTAATAGATATACAACTGTCTGATTGAAGTTGAGATTGCTTTTCTCAACGAGAATATTCATCACCAATTGCTCCCATAATGATGGTAGAGACGATATGCTGGAATCCAAAATTTCAGTAAGATATCGGAATTTCAACCAAAATCCGGACGAAATTCAAAAACCAAATTTCAAATCCAGAATTTTTTAGAACCCTAAACCGATTTTTCGGTGATAATTTCGGCCGAAATCACCGAAAATTCGATAAAATTGGCCGAAATTTCTGTGGTTTTCAACCCCTGTGAAATGGTCTCTCAAGAATAGAAAAAATTGGAGAAAATATAAAAAATCATGCAAACATTTATCTATATTTTCTATCTGTTTAAATACAAAATACTAAGTATTTTCGCATAAAATTCTCAAGTTAGGGTTTAGAGTTTAGACTGAAATCCAAGTTAGGGTTTAGGGTTAGGTTTACATAATTTGTATATGTATTTTTTTTGTAAACTTTCACATGTATTCCTTATAAAAGGCATTACAACTTAAAAAAATTTGTGCGAAATCCGGTCCAAAAAACCGAAATCTTGCCGAGGATTACCGAAAAATACTGTAGCAACCCTATTTTTTTTATTGCACCGAGATTTGGAATCTCGGCCCCAGCCGAAATCCGAAATTTCGCCTTGATTTACCAAAATTTCGTCAAGATTTGGAATCCGGCATTGCACTGAACAAACTTGATCTGCCTTTTTAACATTCATATGCCGTCTCCAGCTAAAGATTCTAAAGGTGATGTCCCAATTTACTGCCGTCAATCGAAGACACAAGGGAACGTATATGCCTGTCTAAAGCAGGAGAGGTGCTTGATGCAGGCCTATATTTTATTTGGAAATGTCTCGTTCGTTAGTGCCAAAAATGCGCGCTTTGTGTAATTGTGTAACACGTACAGATTAGGCAGAAAGTTTAAATGAGATGCCTCGCCTATGGATGACAATAATACCCTCTCTGGTAGTCTGGTTAATATCTCTAGTTTAACTTTGAAGGCCATTTTTTTCCTTGCAAATTCACTGTTTACCACTGTTAAATTTGTTGCCACTAGCTTCGTGAAGACCATCATGACAGATTTGTTGAAAACTAGAAATCAATAGTACCAAAGGTTCCTTGCAGGGCTGAAATAATTCTGATGGATCACCAAGGGCTACTATAACTTAACAACAGATGAACAGAAGACAGAACATGGATGGGAATAGTACTAGGCTGCAGGTAACATTCAAGAACCTGTTCTCTCTTATTAAAATGGCTTATTTGGTGCAATCCGTTGATCGCTTTCCGATTCAGTGATACTACCAATCACTTCGAGTTGAAGAGACAATTTCCAGCCAATCACTTCGAGTTGAAGACTGGTAATCGGCAATATGCAAAATTACCATGAATGCCCATTTCCATGTTCATTACATCACCAACCTCTAGTTTTTTTTTTCTCACATCTAACTAATTCCATATTGGACTTGGCTCGAGATGATGGAAATAGGAACACCTGAAGATATGGTACATCTAGCAATAACTCACCCGAGCCTGAGCAACGTATCAGAGCTGAGCAACGTATCAGAGCTGTCTTCTGAGTCGAGTGAAGCGCGCGGATACGACGCATTGTTGACGGATTCAGGCGACCGCCCTTCCTCGTATACCACTTCTGAATCAGCACCGAGCTGCATCTCCATCTTTGACATCCGGGACACCTGCAGCTTCAGATCGTCGCTCAATCGAAAGAAAGCGTACAAAGCTAGGGGAGAAAATACCGTAAGGACAGAACGAAATGGAAATAACACACACAAAAAAATAATAATCAGGATTTACTTGCTGCGTTAGCCTCGAATTTCCCTCTATCAGTTGCATTCTCTGTTCAACAGCAATTGTGAAGCTGTTATATGTTAGGAAAAAATCTAATGGAAAAGTTTCAGATACATTTTATAGTAGAGTGCCAATAATTTATCTGAAGTTCCCAGTTTCCCATACTCTCTAGCATAGAAATCTTTAACTGAAACCGGAGTCCGGCCAAATAAGGGCTCTAATTAAAGTGAGGAACACTTGCCTTTCTTTCTAGTCCGTTGATCTCGTCCATAATTTTTTGGCTCTGCAATACGAAAAAATCATGGTGTGCAACTCATCAAGACCATCCAATAGATAGCCTCATGTTGTCACACGAACCTTAGTTTTCAGCACACGGCCTAGTCCGGATTCGAGGCTCTCCTCTAGCTCCTGCAGTTGTTGGACGTTCAGTCTGTGCAGCTCCTCTCCTCTCATCTGCCTGCAGGGATGAGACAGAGCAAATGACCACATGTAGTTGAACTAATCGATAGGCTTATGTAACCCTGGAAATAGTGTAATATATCTCGCGTGGGGTATTTGTCTGAAAAAAGAGTAGCTAAATGTGGAGCCCTGTACCTGAGCCTAAGGCTCGCTTCTCCAATCTCCTCTCTTAGTCTTGCACAAGTGCTGTCCTCCGCCTACCACAGGACAAAAAATTAAAGCTGTGAGACGAGTTTCTTTTTTTTATGTGATGATAAATGATATGTCTTCTCAAAAAAGTACTACTAATACTTAAAAACAAAAATTAAGGGCAACACTTTTTTTGGGGGAAAAAAAGTGATATAAGCATCGCATCAGCACCATAATTGTTGCATTTATCTATCTATGATGGACATTTTGAGCCAGATCGAAGGAAAGATATGCATCAAACAAAAAAAACATATACTTATCAGAAGATGAAAAAGGTAACATAAACTTGGTCTCGAAAAAAATTTGAACTTCTTGGACTGTTATCCAGCTAATACTCCAAATGAAGAACTGTACAGAAGAAGCAAGCACGCATTTGTCGATTTGTCTGCACACATGTAATACTTTCATACTTAAAATAAAATAGGTCAAGCACTCAAAGCATTTATAAACGCAGACATAAAAAGTTCAGACAAAAAAGAACTGTACATATGTCAAACAGAGCTCTTTTACGGTGCTCTAAATTCAGTATAAACCGTCTATTCTTTTTATCCAATACTAGTAGAGTAATAGAAATAGTATTAACAAATTAACGGCTAGATCTGATTTCTACTACCAGTATAATATACCGTAAAATTTCTGTTCAAACCAAATCAAGACTAGGCTATAACACCTCTGTTCTAACTATTTGGAAACATTGGAAGAGTAATAGCCTGAAAGAACTAATACAATCCACAATCGGCCCATCAAATATCAACAACACACATCATTGTTGTACCTAAGAAAGAGAATGGCCCGGATAAGTTGGGAAACTAGAACCCTCGATCTCAAGAAGCACAAATCATCAGGACTAACATAGGTATGGAATTAATTAGCACGCCAGATTCAAGAAGTTGTTGTATCGGATCAATTAGCGCATTCATACACCCCAAGAACCCCTAGCGATGAATGATCGATCGAGCACCACCCGAACCAACCTAACCCTAAACCTGGAAAGAACCCCAACAATACAATATATACCATCCAAGAACCGATCGAGGCAAGATTAATTCCTAGACACGGGGAGCGATCGAAGAAAGAGACCGGTAGCACGTGTATAGAACAGATACCTGGAGCTGGCGAACTGGAAGAACTTGCCGGTGGCGGAGAAGACGACGAGGCCGACCTCGGCGTCGCAGAGGATGGAGAGCTCCTCCGCCTTCTAGAACAGCCCCCTCAGCCGCCAGGTTGTCGATCCTCCGTATCGCTATCCTCTCCCTCTTGCCCGCCATCCCCTCCACCCACCACCACTGCAGGAACAAGAAGAAGAAGAAGAGACGAAGCACGCGTATTAGGTACTAGAAGATAAGAAAAGGTAGAGAAAGAAAACCTTTTTTTCCTCTCTGCGCAAAGGACAAGCCAGGGCTGCGAGGGCGCAACGCTACTGAGCTTGCTACTTATGGAACAGGCAGGCACAAACCAATGGAGAGACGAGAGAGAGGAAGGCCAGTTGGGCAGCGGGAGCTAGCTAGCACACTGCAGCAGTAGGGCAGGCAGCTGCAGTGACATTTTATGGCAATATTCGTGGTTCGCACGCGCCACCTCGCCCCGCCCGATCTCTGCTCTGCTGCGTGTCCTTTGAAAGGTCAGGCAGGTATCCTGGCCACAGTACCGAGGACGGATGCACATTCACGAGATGCTTCATATAAAGCGATGATTTCCGAGTGGTTTGTCGACGTCGAGACAAAGAGTTGGCTTAGACGACTTCCAAGAAATTGCTGTTCCTCCACATAGGAAAACATAGCCGTTTGGGACTTGCCAGTATGTGGGTCCGATAAGTACCCAGCATCGGCGTAGCCAACCAAATTCAATTCATTATTTCTTCTGAAGAACAGACCGAGGTCTTTGCTTCCTTGGAGGTAGCGGAAGATGTCCTTGATCCCTTTCCAATGCCTTTTGGTGGGTTCTGCACTGTACCGAGCTAGCAAATTCACGGCGAACGCAATGTCCGGCCTAGTGCTATTCGCAAGGTACATGAGCGCTCCAATTGCACTCAAAAATAGGAATTCTGCTCCCAGGACTTCCTCCCCCTCTTCTCTAGGTCTGTATGGGTCTAGGTCTGCTTAGAGTGACCTTCCGACCATTGGAGTCTTCGCAGGATATGCTTTTTCAAATCCAAACCTTTCCAACACTTTCTGTGTGTAGGTTGATTGATGTACCAAGATTCCTCCTTGGACATGTTCAAGCTGCAAGCCTAAACAAAACTTTGTTTTACCCAAATCTTTCATTTCAAACTCAGATTTCAAGTATGAGCATGCCTCTTCAATTTCTTCATCCGTCCCTATGATGTTCAAGTCATCTACATAGACGGAGATTATCTGAGAATCCATTCGGGATCATTGTATAAACACACATGGACAATCTTATTTGTTTGTGTAGCCTTTCTTGCAGAGAAAGTCACTCAAGCGATTGTACCACATTCTTCCCGATCGCTTGCCCATACGTTGATTTCTCAATTTCACACTGCATGTGTTTCTATTTGCTCCATCTTGGTTCGGGATAGGAATTCCTTCCGGTACTTTCATATATATCTCCGAATCCAAGTTTCCATACAAGTAGGCTGTGACAACATCCATTAGCTTCATTCTCAACTTCAAGTTGACTGCCATTGAGATCAAATATCTAAAGGTAATTCCTCCCATGACCGGAGAATAGGTTTCTTCATAATCAACTCCAGGACGTTGAGTGAAACCTTGAGCTACAAGCCTTGCTTTGTACCTTACAACTTCGTTGTTTTCATTTCTCTTAGAACAAAGACCCATTTGTGACCTCACGGTTTATATGGGGAGGTGTGCGACATCTGAGCCCAAACACCTCTCTTGTTCGGAGAGACTAACTCTGCAGTTGATTGCCTTTTCCAATCTAGCCTTTTCTTGCACTCTGCGAGATGCGGGCTCGAGATCATGATCAATGATCGAGGCAATCTTCTTTGCAAAGTATGCATCAACGTTGGTTTGTTGCTCTATTCGAGGATTCTCCTGTTATTACAAAGTTTATGGCCATTTCTTCATGGGGTGCTTCATGCACTTCTACTTGCTCTTCGCCTTTTCCCTATCGCAGAGCAAGTTCCTTTAGCTTTCATCGCCTATGTGTGCGCACACATTATTTCCGTGGCTTCTGCGGTGGAAGATTCAAGTCCGAATTGCCTTTTACATTGGCTTCTTTCCAGTGCAGTCTCAACTGCTCCCTTCTTTCCTTAGGGCATTTTCGTGATTGGTTATGGTAAGTCCTCTCGCCCGATTTTCTCAGGACGTCTCCGGGTACTTTGGGTTTGAGGGCAGATTACTGCTCTTTTTCTTTGAGGCCTCTGAGCAGGTTGAGGATACCTTCTATTTTCTTTGGTATTTCCACCCTCTCGGTGCATTCCTTGCGGTACATGCGACTTAACCACGCCCTTCGGATCACAAAAATGATCAGTGGTTCATTTGCTAAATTCGCAAATCAATTATCTTACGGACTTCTTGATTTGCTTCATTAGTGCGGGGTCATGTGCGGGGATCGGTGGAATGCCATATGATTTCCGGCATTTTTCATCCAAAGGTTGATTTCCTCCCTAATGACGGAAGCGATCCTCGTCAAAGATGCAATCAATGAATCGGGTGTATGCAAGTCTCGATCATGGGTTCCAAATACGATTATGGATGCACTCATAACCAATGTATATCCAGACTTGCGGAGAGGGCCCATTGCGATCATTGAGGGTGGTATAGGTACATATACCATACACCCAAATTTTCTAAGATAGGAGATCTTCGGGATGATCCCGTGCACAAGCTGCATAGGAGAATGGATGTTGTAGGCCGACGGTCTAAAATTGATAAGAGCTGCTGCATGCAGAACTGCGTGTCCCCAACAAGTGTTGGGCAAGTTACAACTCTGCAAAAGCGGTCTGGCAATGAACTTAATCCTCTTTATTAGTGCTTCTGCTAGTCCATTCTGCGTATGAACGTGCGATGCAGTGCTCAACTGCTATCCTCACATTGCGAGTGCAATAATCATCAAATGCTTTTGAAGTAAATTCTCGAGCATTGTCCATTCTAATGGACTTCACGCGATGATCAGGGAAAGCATTCTTAATTCTTATGATCTGCGAGATCAGCTTTGCAAAAGCATGGTTTCTTGTTGACAACAAGCATACATGCGACCATTTCGAGAAGCATCGATGAGCACCATAAAGTATCGAAGCGGCCACGACAGGGGTGAATCGGACATAAATATCCCCTGGATGCGTTCAGGAATGCGAGGATTTCACTTTACACTTTCATGACAGAGGGTCTAGTTATTAATTTCCGTGGCACATGCAGGCACACAAAATCTTCATGATTCGGAAATTTTTAACATTTATGCCATGACCACGTGAGTTGTTCACTATATTTCTCATCATTCTAAGACCGGGATGACCTAATCTACCATGCCATAAAGAAAATAACTCGAGCTTCTAAAAGCAGTCTTCAAGGAAGTATACACTTGGTGTATGAATATTCGTGTAGTACAACCCGATTCATATGAGGACATTTTTCTAATACCATTTTTTCACATACCGCGTGCTTCACAATGCACAAGTATTCTTTGCCATTTTCTTCATTGGTTTCTACGTGAAAACCATTGGCGCGGATGTCTTTAAAGCTTAAGAGAGTGCACGTTGATTCGGGGTACAAAAGGGCTTCTTCAATTACCAAAGTTGTACCCATAGGCAATATAATAGTGGCTCTTCCTGAGCCGATTACATATGAGTCGCTTCCTGCGATCGTAGTAATCTTTCCAGCGTTCTTCGTGATCGACTGGAAATACGTAGACTCTCTTAAGATGGTATTTGTTGTGCCACTATCAACAATGCATATCTCTTCCATTTGGGCGCTACACGATTTCTAGATAAAAGAAATATAATTCTAATCAGATAGAGGCAAAAACAATCCAAATATTACTTGCAAAATTGAAGAATACTGGAATAAAGAATAAATTGCGTATTTATTCATGAAAGAAGTATGCTCTTCTAGAGCTTACAATCCATTATTCAAAAGAAAAAGCTAACAACCATAATCTAAAAAAATGCATTAAACAGAATCTGTAAAATATGCATTAATTTCTGCTTCTATGTCATCGGCAGAAGTTTTCTCTTCATTTGCCATAATAATGGCTGCAGCATTAATGTCCAGGCTATTCTGTGAGGATGAGGCAAGTGGGGTGTCTACATCCATGACATCATCATCATCGATGTTGGCGAAGTGTTAGCTGCAGGCGTTTTCTTTTGCCTTTCTCTTGCCTCGATATCGTTGATCACTTCTTTGGATCCCGACATATCTTGACCAATGTCCCCAAGTGCCACACTTGAAGCACGTTTGGTTCTGCTGTCCATACGGCTTGGCGTGTGCTTTTTCTTTGTCATCCCTCTTCACAGGGGCTTTGGACTTTCCTTTGGCCTGTGGCCTCTCTTTTCCACCCTGCTTGCCCTTCTTTCTATGAATGGGCTTTCTCACCTTGTAGCTATTGGCATTGACTTACGTGCGATTCGCCCAGTGGTGGGCTGCGAGACATAGTTCTTGCGTAGAACATCGTCTTGCGATTCCGCAACTTGCATTACATCAATCAGTTCGCTATACTCCTTGTATGCGTCCTGACGATAGTTGCGTGCACTCTGGATAGCATTAGGGTGGAAGGTAGAGAGAGTTTTCTCAATCTTCTCTTCATCAGTGATCTTCTTGCCACATAGAGAGAGATTGGTACAAATTACATGCAAGATGAATTGTACTCGCCATCGCTCAAGTCTACAAACCTCAGCGCACCCAATCTTGCTGCGTGGCAGGGCAAGATGGTGTACTTGAGCTTTTCAACCGCTTACAAGTGCGGTCCAAAGCTCAAGTGCATTCTCCTCGACCATATATTCATTCTTTAGAGTGGTGAGAGGTGGTGCTGAGAAAATGCGAGCTTGATCGTTACGCTCAAAGATGAGGTTTTGCGTCTGCGAGGACCCTAGACCAATCGCGAGCGGAGCTTCTTGCCCCAAGAACAATCTTTACGTCCGATGCCCAAGTGAGGTAGTTCTTACCGTATGGGCCGATTCTTCAAACTCACGATTCACAATGCCGGACATCCGCATGATATCAAGATTACGGTTTAGATTCTCGTGTAATCGATAGAAAATGGTTGCAAAAAGCATAAAGTGCGAAAAAATAAATTCATATGCATTGCATTATATAAAATAAAGCAAAGGATTCAAAATTCATAAAGAGTATTCATAAGAACAGAGAAATAAAGCAAGAAAAATTAAAAACAGAGCCAAAATAAATCTTCTTGATTTTCGCAATTTTTCAAAATTTTCTGCGATTTTTCCGCAATTTTTCTTTTCTTTTCTTTTCTTCTTCTTTTCTTTTCTTTTCCTTTTCTTCCACCTAATCCGCCACTGGGCCTTGCCCTTTTTCGTTTGGCCCACTTGGCCTATTAGGCCCGAGACAAATACAAGGCTAGGGTTTCCCTAGCCGCGCTTAACGCTCTCTTCACGTGCTTCTTCACGCGTGGTCCAATCGATAACTAGCAAGCTACCTCCACGAAGCAAATCACGGGCAAAAGCAAGTTCCCGAGCAAGCAAGAAGCAATGCTTTGGTCTTGGCAAGAACTAGCTTGGTGATGCTCCTTCACGGGACACATGCGGCGGCGGTCCGGTCGAGGCGGACTAGCTCTTGGCGGCGAGAGACCGGCCGATGGTGAGATGGCGATAGGGCAAAGCTGCGTATGCCGGGTGGCGCGCGCGCACGCGGCCGAGGCGAAGCGGCGATGCATGCGGCTTCGTCGTCGCGTCGTAGCGGCCCGCGGCGGCGGCCGTCGACGGCGCCGAGCGGTGCTCATGCGGCTTCGAGCCAGTGGCCGAGTCTGGCCGGTGGCGCCGTGCGGGGCCGAGAAACATCAGCCTGGCCACATCATCTTATGAGGCCGAGGCGGCCAGCGCGCACTGCAGTCGCGGCCAGCCGGCGGCAATGGCGGCCGGGCGAGCCGAGCCGGCGGAGCCACCGAGGAGGCCGAGCGCGCTTTGTCTTGTGGCGGCCGGAGGACCTCTGGTATCTCTCGCGCGGGAAGGCGACAAAGCGGCGGCTGGCCGGGCATCTTGTCGGCGGCGATGCCGCCGTCGGCAGCGACGCGGCCACGGCTCTTGCTCTGAGATCAGTGCAACTACGGGTCCCTTTGGTTCGAGATCAGGGCAACTACGAGATCAGGGCAAAAGTGTGGGTGGTGTGGGACCATCTTATCTTTCTTTCTTTTTTACTTATCCTGCTGTTTGATTAAATACATCGGTGGACGAAGACAACCGAGAAACGAAAATATTCTAGTAGATGTTGGATGTGACTTGTTGGAATCATTTAGGCTAGGCCCACTAAATTCACAAATAATTCCTGAAAAATCCCAAAGGCCCATTAGATAGAAGAGAAGTGAAAATGCAATAGTCCCATAGTGGTAGTGGAGGTGGATGAATACCACCTTATAAGGAAAGATTCCTCCACTATGCTTGAGTATGAGAAGAAAAAAAGAGAATACACACGCGTTCGCTCGCCTCGCTACGCGGGTACGCGACATGCACGTGAATGGTGTAGCGAAATCGAGTCCGATGGCTTGCGCAGCGCAGTTCTCTTTTGCAGTTTTTGCACTATATGACTAAGTAGTAAACACGGTTATGTTAACGTGGTTTTAACTGCGCGGACTAATCCGTAACTGACTCGAACTGTGGAGTAGAATTTACGCGATATCTGTAACCAACTCATATCATGCTCCACAAATCTCTCTCTGTTATATATACGCAGAACAGAGATTAGCCATATCTCTCTCGAACGTTTTGCCTTCCCTTAGTATTGTGTTGCCTCTGTCTTCCCTGTTCCTTCGTCGGCGTGCACCGACTGTTGGGAGAGTCCGAAACGTCCGCCCTTGAGATCCTGCACTGGGAGAGGGCGAATCACATTTTTGGGAAGTGTCTTCACGCAACTGCTCGCTGGTTTCTTCACCGACGATAAGCTTCGCCTACTGATCTTCATCGACATCTGCTACTAGTTCGCCCACGTCTTCGCATCATCTCGGTAACGCACGTGAACCGTGTTTATGTTCTGTTTGTCTAGTAATATGGATAAGTTAAACATTGCAATTGCCATATTACTTCTATCTAGTTTATTTGTTCATCTGTTCTTTCAATTATCGTCATATCTTATTTTCGAAATAGATTCATCATTAATATGCCTAATTATCCAACATGACCATCCAACGAATTTGGCCAAATGAGGTCATCCAACTCTCATTTCACCAATCAAATATGAACTCTCATTCTATTCACCATCCAACTCTTATTCCATCTAATTCTCATCCCTTTAACTAAACAAAAAATTGGCTTATTTCATCCATCTCTCATTTCTCAAACCAAATATGAATTTGGATGGCTTCATCCCTACAAGGGTGAATGACCTACACAATAAGCAACTGCATCTGACCTAAGCCATCCGTTTTCAGATCCAACCCTCCTCACATACATAAGCAACTTGAAGGTACCCTATAATGTACATTGTTGCCACTGTGTACTCTGGTAGTTCCTCGATCATGTGTGTAGGAAACTTCAGTTGATCGAGCCACGACCAGGGTTCATAATATTGATGAAAATCGCGAAAATCGACCATACTGGTTCGGCTCGAGAAATGGAATAGGTCGATAAACCGGTCCAATTCAAATTCAAAAAATTCACGAAATTTTAAAAATTATCCAAAAGTTTCCTAAAATTAATATTAATAGCTTTTTGACATCCGCCATGATTTTTTTTTTTGAAAAAATCGAATTTTTTAGATGTTTTTGAGCAAAACCGAACATTGACTACTTAACATTGTAAAATTTAGAACTGAAGGATGTGTTTTTCTTTGGAAAAAATCGTTTGCAAAGCAAGTGAGCGATTATTTTACTACTTGATTATATCTTGTGTGGAACCACTTTGTACTATTTTTGTACTATTTAGTTGGCATTCAAAGCTTAAATGAAAAACGAGCTTTCAGTTGCAATCAGGGAAATTGTCGTTGAAAGGCAATTAGGAGTGTAATCTTTCTGTTGTGATGTTGTTATGATTACTACTACATCGTCTCTTCTATAAATATGAATTTTGTCATTGGTGGTAAAGAGATCAAATAAGGTCCCTATTATTCTGACATATAATTGAAGTCTTAAAGCCTTCCCTTTCTCGGATTTATAAATGTGAATTTTGTCATTTTCTGTAATTTTTTCCAGTTTCCGCTGTGTGTCGATTTTCGATGTAAATCGGTCGAAACTCGGTAAAAACTGGTCAGTTTTTGAATTATTTCGCCGTTGTTTGATCGCCGAGTTCAAAAAGTTTGACTTTGCCTTTCATTCGGTTTCTAGCGATTTTTGACGAAAATCGCTACCGACGCGTGAGCGATTTCTGACATCGATTCGGTAATGTAAACCCTGGCCACAACACGGCGAACTGAACCCACACAAAAACGTGGGGTGAGAATGAACCCACCAAGCACCACAAAATAATCGATTAATTCGATTCGGTTCGATTTTTCGTTTTCAGTTTGTTTATGCCCGGCGTACGGTGCCGTGCCGTACCGAGCACCGTGGACCAACGTCCCAGAACCCGAAAACTCCAAATGGATACGAAGTTATGAACACGGCCCATGTTACTTGGGTCGCATCCACGCTGCCTGGCATACTTGGTCTGGTGGCAACGACTTGTCTCACCTCTTCCTCTTGTCTCTCCCAAATTTACTTGCACCGACCACCAATCAGCTTCCTCCCACACGAAGCAACCCACGCAACTCATAGGCGGTCGCCAAGCTAACCTGCTCGCTCCCCCTTCCTCCTTATTCCGGTGGGATTGATTGTATCCGATCTGCCTCCACTTCCGCCTCTGACCTGTGGTGTGGGTGGGTGCATTCAATTTCTGCGCGGAAAATCTCCGCGAAACTGTCAAATTACAAGGTTGATTGGTTAGGTTTACGTGCAATTCCTTGATATCTCTGCACGAATTGGGAAAGTGTTAGCCGGCCCGGCGCTCGAAGAAAGCAACATCTTGAGAATTCCCATTGGAGTTGGCGTGTGCTCAGATCCCACACACACACACAACTTGGCATATTTAGGATTTTAGGACCAAGTGTTCACTAATCACGTTGTGCTACATATTTTAATATATATTTATATTATTTATAGAAATTAAAGATAAAAGTCACATTTCTAAGTCTATTAAAAGTCAATAACAATTAAAAAATTTGAATTAATAAGCTAACACTAACACTTTGTTTGGTGATAACACAATTACAAGTTTTTTGGGTAAAACTATTATAAGTGACAACACAGGAGTGCATTTTGTTCTTAAAATAGATATTAACTCTAACCTTATTTTATTTGTTAGCATATTAAGTGGTGTTTTTTTACGTACGTAGAAAATGAATTAGTATATATTTTGTTTTTGACATATGTTGTCTTTATTAATGATTTACCTCTCCACGAGAATAACAATTAAGATAAATATATTGTTGAGTATATTGCTTCGAAAAAATAAAATGTAAATATTTACAAACCAAAATCAACTCTTGCAAATGATGTATATTTTTTTATTCAAATGACTATATAAATTTTTATGACCACTAGACTCATGACTATTGGCACCATCAAATTCCTTCAAATAAAATATCTAAAGTACCTAGATATTTCTATGAAACCATCTGTATTTTAGAAAGATCAAACTCCATATGATCATGTATGGTCAAATACGTTTTTAAATTAGGAGAAAAGATGTATTCCTGCCATGAATGGTCATGGACTAAAAAATTGTTTGGACCGAGTGTTTTGGTAAGGGTTTCAGTGAAATTATGCTATTTTCGTAAAATTCACGTAGAGTTTGAAGGATTTGCACTTCTCACAAAAATTAGAGCGGTGATATACTATCAGCTCGATATGTTCATACACGATACGAACCTAAAAGAAAATTTCACAAAATACTATGCTAATTGCTTTTTTTAATACCCACTATGTTGATTACTTGATTTAGGAATATATATGGCTAGGAATTTGGAGTAGAGTAGTGCACTATGCACCTGCAACCACAATTTTCAACTACAGCGACTGTTTGTCACTGACAAAACACAGGTCATTTATCCTTGTGTGTTGGTGCGAGCATTTGTTCCAACTTGTCTTCCGACACTAAATTATTTTGGTTCTTCTCTTAACCGCTAATCTTACTTCCTCTACACCTTTTCCCTTTTCATTAACTTAGAAACACCCAATCATTAGTTTTAATCATCACTAAATATTCTTCTCTTGATGATGGAAAGAGCAGATCATAAGAGCACACAAATTCCCGATTACAAAAAAGAATAAGATTGGAATGGCAAGACCGGGTTGACCTAATGCAAGCACTCGTGCTCAGCTACAAGCTTCCAATCCTAACCGCAACTGACATATATAAACATCTTGCTTCATCCTAGCCTCAATCCCCATATCCTCCCGACGGTCCTCAATATCCTCGACCTCACCTTCAGCGACAACTCCCCTGTTGATTTTCCTCGTGCCCTCCCCATTACCTCCACCTCCTCCCTCCCTACCCTCACCTTCCGCGGAAGCTCCCTAGGTCATCCTCTTCCTTACACTCCCATGTTGTTGGGTCGTAGGATCGTCTCCATGTTTGCTGCTCAGATAGACTACTGGTAAAGAAGATGAATAGGAGGATTCGATTATGTGCCAATTGCTCCACTTTGCCTTAATTTTTTGTTCTCTTGGTGATTCGTACTTGCATTATTGTGCAGCATATATCGGACCCAACAACCACCACATGTAATTAGTCTTTTGAAGAAAGGAATCACTACCAACATGTTAGACCCAACAAGCCTAGCATACGTGTCTGAGAGTAGTGAGGAATCCTAACATATGTTTTGATTTTGAATAATTGTTATTGTTTGGTGTTTGTTCCTATAACCAACTATTCTTGATCGATGATTTTGCAAAAATAAAAAAACCCTTTAACTCCATGTTACATTACTTCATGTGCTAATTTGATAAGAAAAGCTACTACTTCGAAGTTTACTTTCTTTTTCTCCGCTCCATGTCTGCACCACGGCCAGATCAGGCTAGGCTTAGGGCTTGCAAAGTTTACACTTATCAGGTTTCGGGCCGGTCTTGGACCTGATGTTTTAAGTTCGGGCTTTTTAAGCCCGGCCCGGCCCGGCCCGGCCCGACGTTTGATCGGGTCTTCTTCTAGCCCATCCTCCTCTTCTCCAGATCTCGTCGTGGCTAACCGTTTGTCTCAACCTCGAAGCGAAGGACTTCTTATCTCGTAGGCATCCTCCGCCGCTCTACCGACTGGCGTGGAGTGGAGATCCATCCGGACTTGGATTGATCTCTTCTTTCGCTGGTAAGGAAGCTCTAGCTTCGATTGTTGTTCTAAGAGTGAGCTTTGTCCTGGGAATCTTTTCTTTGCTGTGAGCAATCTCATCCAAATCTTTCTTTCTGGGATGGATAGTTCAGTCCATGGAGTTTGTTGCGGATTTCTTTGCTCCGTGGTGGAGTACTAGTAGCAGTTTATTTTCCCAAATTTTGGGGGGGTTGAACTGAACCCCCATGACCCACGTTAGGTCCGCCCCTGGTATAGCACATCTAGGCGATTTGAGAGTAGAAACCACATCCTGCACAACACATGACCATATGTGATTACGAGCGTGACATTTTGAATGATGGATGAAATTCAGTTTGGTAGAAATTTAATCGAATGATTGTTTCTGATGATGCAACAGACTGCTGTACTGTCACCGGCTGCGTTCATTAGTCATTGCCATTGACAAGTTATTTGCCATCAGATTTTATTTAGATGTTCACTTCAATCTTCATAAATGATAAGGACTCGAGCATTTCAAGTTACAATTTCAATCAATATACCGATTGACATCCATAACCTTTTCTTCTTCTTTTTTTCATGCAGATTGCTCTTCTACAATGAGCTGGAGATTTCCTCTTTTTGGGTAGGTTAATGTCATTGAAAGTAATCTTGGTGTTGTTGCTTCTTCTCATTTCTTAGTCCTGGCCATTCATTTTTCAGCCTCATGGAGCTAATTTTTACTCTTTCTTGTCTGAATTAAGTTGCCTCTTTTCTTAAAACCAAATATTGGGGAACAGTGCAAATAAGTTGTCAGCTCATGCTAATTTGTCTGCCAGTGCTAGCCATCAAGCTTGGTGTGGTGCTTAATTCTTAGTTTCTTGTAAAGCCCTACAGAAATTTCCTCACCTATGCTCCAAAAGATTATTTTGTCAGCCTAAGAGAGTTGGCCTCATTACTACTGCCATTCCTTGCAGTTGGATCTTAAGTTACATTGAATTATAAGATTAGCATATGTGAATCAACAGTTCAACACTGTGATTCAGTATGATTTGTCTTGAGCTTGCTTCCCTCACATACTGACTTTGGCTCTGCTGAATGCATGCTAACAGAAGCTCTCAGCAGCAGCAACCTGATACAAATTTCCAGGACATCCCTACGCAATCTTGGTACCCTCCCTCGGTGGTAGGTTCATCTTCACATCCATCCACACCCAGCTTTTCCAGTGCTAGTCCACATCAAAGAGCTTCAGATCATCCTCAGTCTTCATCGCGTGGTCAACCATCTCCAGCTGAGGCTGCAGGGATAATTGCTCGTTTGAAGGATAAGAGGTAAGCGATTGTCCTTCTTTTCTGTCAGTATTGCTTGTAATGTTTTGTATACAACATTGTCTTTGACTCTCTGTATTTTTACCTTACCTGATCTGTATTATGGATTACAAAATCACAACTGCTCTGTTACTTTCTTACCATGATATGACATGTATTTCAATGCTTATCCTTGAGCTGAGGGACTTTGGACTTGGCGCTGTTTAGAGAAATGTTCTTTTTTAAAGCAGTAAAATTTTGATATTAGTTTGTATCACACTACAATAATGATATCAAGGTTGTGTTCTCGAAACAAAAATAATGGTATTAAGGCTGGCATTTTCTTGCTGTGTTTACCATAGCAGCTAAAATTCTTTGGTCATGCTAAAATTTGATGAACTTATTAGAAGGTAGAATTATACCAATGTTGCTTAACAAGACCAAATTTAACGCTGAAATGTAAAAATTGTTACTTTTTTCTCACAATACCAACAACACTGCATATGCTAGCCAGCTACAAAATGATTCGGTTATGTGTCATGGTCTGCAGCTCTGTGCTATATGGGTATTCTAATATCTGTATACTATAGTAGGCATGGTCTTTTAACTTCAGCATGCGCCATCCTATTGCAGTTTGGCATTACATAGATCAGATTGACCTGTGTGCAAATGGGAAATTCTTGGATGTGGTCTTCTTAGTGTTTTCAGACAAGCCAGATGACCAGAACCAAGTAGAGGGATTGAGTAGGATTATTCTAGAGGGGAAATATAGAATAATTATTGCTGTGTAGAAAACAATCTACAGAAGGAATGACAATTGGTGTAAGTTCGAGGGGAAGTAGATAAATGCTAGAGAATTTTGGAAAGAGCGCTTATGCATAGTTCTGTTTTGTTTCTAATTTCCCAATTTTTACAGTGTGTGTATTTGCAGAGTATTCCTTTATATGTGGTGGTGCATACTTGTTTGGAATACAGAACTGAACCATGGTTTATCATAATTTTGTTACTAATTTTTGTGCCTTCTGTTTTTGTGCAGCGTTGATGAATTGCAGAAGCTGTTGAAAGACAAAGAGGCATATAATGCTTTTTTCAATTCACTTGATCAAGTTAAAACCCAGAACAATGTAAGCTTTGTTGCTGCATGTACCATTGTTTGATAATTGTGTTTCTGACTTCACCATGGTAATTTTGAACTGCTTTTCTACATGATAGCTACCATTCATAATGATATTTATCTTTCATTGTTGATTCTAATTATATGTGGGGTTGCTAAGAATGGCTGCCCTTGTTTATCTTAGTTTGTGTTTTTGTTTAAGCATAAATAGACTAAATTTTAGACTTTTAGTAAGTCAATCTAGCCATGGATAATACTTCTGAAATTTTCCCCATTAATTACAGATTTCAGACTAGCAAACTGATGCACATCAGTCCAAATTGATTTTCTTTTGTGCCAGAAATATTTATTAAAGCTTTATCTGTATCTCCTAGTGCACAAATTTTTTGGAAGCTTACATACTGCAGATGTTCATGTGAGCTTTGTTACTTCTACCTTAAAAATTGAACAAATCGACCGAGTTCTGTTGTTAAATAGTTCAAGTGTTAAATGGAGTGTTGCAATTAACCCCCTATTACTAATTATATGCTCTATATATTTTTCTTTTTTCTTTCTGGCCCTCATCTCTGAGGCTGTGAGCTGTGGCACATCTGTGTGTGGTATTGAAGTGGTTTAGGAAGTCATGTTGGTGATTATTCTACAATTATTTTATATTTGATGCTGACTGTTGTTAAATTTAAATAGGAGGCTAATCTGAATGCTAAATCTTGGCAAGAGATATCCCAAATAGAAAATTCTTAAGTGGCCACTTGTCAATTTTCTCACCTGTGGCTCTTTTTTAATGTTCAGTTACATGATGAGCTTAGAAAGGAGACATTGCAACTTGCAAGTGAGTCACTCATTTTATTTCTATAAATTGACTTAACAGTGTTTCCAAATCAAGTATATTTTTGGATTGGCTGACCTGTGAAGAAAATATAAACAACTTGTCATTGTTTCTAAATGAAATATTGTTGGATATTTGGTGAACTTGCAGGGGAAAATTTGGAAAAGGAGCAACGGATCTTGGAGCTCAGGAATCAGGTTCGGTAGTATTACCTCCATCTCAGTGACTACTGTAGTTATGCTACTCATTATTTTAAACCAGTCATTATAAAGAAATTAAATTCAATTAAACAAGTTTTTTTTCCTTTTAATGTTGTCTGCACTTCATAATTTTTCCCTTGCATTCTAATAGCATTTATGATTTATACAGTGCACTATAATAAGAACTACAGAACTAGCTGCTGCTCAAGACAGGTTGGCTGACATGGAAAGGCAGAAGGACGAGATTATGAAGTCCTATTCTCCTGCTGCACTGCTTGACAAGCTCCAAGGTAAGCACTCTGAACAATTGCAGTTGCAAGTCCTGTGGGTTGAATAATTCCATTTGAGATCGCTTACCTTGTGATTTGTAATTATATATGATGTACATTAATACACCACACTCATTTACATGTTTTGCTATGTGTGCATCAACATCTGAATGTTTGCTATTCATGCACCTCATTTGTGTACCGGCCATTGATCAGCGGGGAGCTGGTTCTGGCCACCCAGTGATGCATGTGGTAGTGCCAGTTCCAGAAACTTTGATTAGTTGCTTCTCAAACATTACTTAAGTTTAATAGTGTAATGATATTTGCCACACAAACCCATCTCTGACATGCACATACTTTACCTTGGTGCTTGCTCAGAGTCAATGGCAAAGTTGGATGAAGAGTCTGAGGAGCTGCATGAGAAGTTCCTGGAGAAGGACATCGATCTGCCTACCTTTGTGCAGAAGTACAAGAAGCTCCGCACTGCCTACCACAAACAGGCGTTGCTCCATCTTGCCGGCAAGACATCACTTCGCTGAGAACCAATTGTCTGTCTTGTTGGTCGAATTATTTGTGGCAGCTTTGTTGTACCCCATTTCTTTCTCGCTCTACACTAATGGTATCTGTCAACTTGGCCCTGTTTTTTAGTGCAGCGTACTGTAGGGCCTGTCAAACATCAAACCAAGATTGGATGTATAGTTATGACTTATTACATGTGCATCGATACATTTTATTATGAATCCTTAGCTTTTCTAGCCTCCTCACAACGCTCTTTCTTTCTTTTTTTTTTTTTGGCAAATCGGGCTCTCTTTCAAGTAAATTTGCAAAAATAGTTCTCTTTCTGACTAAGGCGTGATAGGTGGCACGTGTTACGTGTTACTTACGTGCCCGGAGAGTTTAGCAACTTTTCATGCTTATGGCAGTAGTGCTGGGCTTTACTTGCTGCCACGCTCCCTCAGCTCAGAAGGAGCTCATGGGCTTGGCAGGTCTCCTTACTGAGCCCCGGTGCTTGGTAGAAGCCCTACTGAGTTTCTCGTGCTCGGCCATATTTGAAAAAAAAGATGTTGTAAGGGCACTAAGAACTGAGGACTTTCTTACTGTGGCGTGCTGCTGCTTCCTGCAGAGTGGGCCAGTCAGGTTTTATTAGAGCTTTCATCTGCATGATGGTTGGTTAACGACGCAATGAGGTTACTGAGGTATTTGTATAAACAAAACACGCAAATGACGTAATGTGTTCAGACAATAACATATATATCATGCATAACCTATGTAACTCATATGAAGCTAAATTAAGATTGTATCGAATTGAAGTGTTCTTATCAGATTATTCCCCTTCTCCCTCCACGGCTCCACCCCATCACCAGTTAACCTGTCTTCTCCTTTCTCATTGCACTCATAAAACTGTTCTATTTATGTAGCAATTTGCTTCCACACATAATCAAAGCATCAAACCTATGGGTTCTGGTTCTACTGGATTTACATTGCAAGTTGCCAAGAGCCATTTTCTGGTTCATTCAACGAACAATCCATGAGCCATTTCACGGGACAACAAAATTCTTGTCGATCGATTCACAAAATGCTTTGGGATTGGATCTGATCTCTGCATTATTAGCTGTGAATTAGAACGATCCAAAGGTTATCTGTCCCAGTAGTACTGGAGGGTAAGATGGATAGAGTGAAAGGTGGCGCGACCTTTGTCTGCATCGCCATAAAGAACAAGGTGCCCTTGACCTGTTGTCTTTGGAGGCATAGGGAATTCATGGCTGTGTCGAGTGTGATAGAGGAATCGTGGGACTGGGAGGAGGTGAAGTTGGATGGGGACTGCAAGTTTAGCGGTCCCCATTTGATCATTGGATCGAGATCTGACGCGTGAGATTTTCTCAAGTAATGTATCAAATTTACTGTAGCAAAAACACCGTATCAAACGTTTTTTCGATCTGGGCCATCGATTCACTCGATCCAATGGCTCTAGCGAATGGGGACTGCCAAAGTTGCAGTCCCCATTCAAATTTCACCTGATCTCTATCCGGAATCGTGTATACGTCCCGAAGATTAGCAGGTGTGTGCAGTTTATTAGTCACGATGCCAGAATTGTTTTGTTTGGTTGCAAGAAAATTTTAAAAATAATTGAACTTCATTTGTTTTCTTTAAAAAATCAAAAACAGAATAAACATAACTGAGACGATAACCTTGTCAGAATTTTATAATTTTTCTTAAGTGTGATCATGATACAAAGTTTTTAGGAGAGCTTAAGCATTGCCTAAGAACCCTTCTCTAAAATTTTTAAAAAATTTAAACTTTATTTGTTTGCTCAATCAAATCTATAGATGCATTGAACTTCGTTTGTTATCTTTCAAAAATAAAAAACACAAGGAACACAAAATGGTACAATACCATTATAAGAATTTTATAAATTTACTGTTGTGTGATCATGATCCAAAATTTTCATAAGAGCTTAAGAATTGCCTCAGCACCCTTCTCGAAAAGTTTCAAAAATTCTAACCCTTTTTCGGTTGCTTAGGACGTCAGAATTTTTGAAATTTTTTGAAGCTTAATCATCATCTAAAAAATTTATATAAACATTTAGGATACATCAGGACCATCCAAAATTTTCTAACTTGGTTTGAACCATTTTTCATTTGGTTGAAAATTGTCGGTAAGGTTTTTATCAAGATAGTAGCACTGTCCAAAATTTTAAAAATTAATAAAGCTTGATCATCATCTGAAAATTTTATGATAATATTACTGATGCATCATAACCATGCACAAAAAATTTAAAAATTTTCTAATATGGTTTGTTCTATTTTTCATTCGGTTTAAATTTATCGGTCAGCGTTTTATCAGGACAGTAGCACTCTCAGGATTTTTAAAAATTCCTCAGAATTGATGATCATTTCAAATTTTTATGGGAACATTAATGATGTGTCAGGACCGTCCACAAAAAAATTTAAATTGTTTTGATATTGTTTGAAATATTTTTATCTCGGTTCAATTTCACCGATTTGATTTATTTTTTTTTGTATTTCATCCCGAATTTTTCCGAAATTCTGAGATCTCGACAAAATTTTGGATTCCGGCCACCTCCAAGATTTCAACTGAAAATGAGATTTCAAACCTTGGTTCTAGCTAAAATCTGGGCCAAATCTTCAACAACTTGCTTCTATTGATTCACCATCTATATATTAAACATAGGCATTACTAACTTGAGTGTGTCCTCACTAAATTTTTGGTAAGAACGTTCTTTTGTCGTAACAAGTGGTAGCACCCCATTTCTTCTCTCACTACCCTTCCCTCTCAAAACCTCTCTCGTCACGACACTTGGCGACATCCCCTGTTTTCCTACATCCTCTTTCTTAAACACAAAATAATTTTTGCTTTTCAAAATTTTCCCTAAGTTTTTGAATAAGAAGAATTTTTTAACTACTTTCGAAAGATTTTGAATTTAAACTTTTCGAACTGAAAGTTTTTTAAATCAGAACTGTTTGAACCAATTTTTTTAATTGAAAGTTTCCAGAGTTGAAACCTTTTGGTTTGAAATTTTTTGAGTTTAAACTTTCTAATTTGAGAATTTTCAATTTAATTTTTTTTAGTTGAATCTTTCTAATTTAAAATTTCTTGATTTAAAATTTTTGAGTTAAAACTTTGTAATTTGAAACTTTTCGATTAGATTAGAGTATGCCGGCCCCATTCGATAGTTTTGCCTACCTCGGATGCGGCCAGAAGACTACTTAGCTGTTAAGGCTGAAAACAGGCTAGATATTTTCCATTCGATCTGGAGCTAGATCCGATTGAGATCAGATTCGAAAAGGGATTTGACTATCTAGCCGAATTCGAGATAGGATCCGGATATTCGGATTTTTCTACTTAGATATCTGGCAAGGCTCGGCACATTCATTACATATTTCTATGGCAGCCCATTTATCTTTTTTTTGTGGGGTACAAGGACGCACACACACCACCCACTCACACTGTCACACACACCACACGTACACACACGCATGTGCGCCCTACACACGCAAGGAAAAATTGTAGAGGCCTCTCCGGGCCAATAACTAACTAACTTACTGAAGCATACGTGTGTATGTACGCTGAAGAGGTGAGAAATGCTAGATTCAATCCCAAGGATCGAACTCATATTTATCTTAACAATTAGTTGATTATATTGATCATCGAGTAGCATTATTGTTTCTTTGATGTCTATTGAGTTTGGTTAATATATAACTTGCTACTGTGGTAATGTACTTGTATGATTTGAGTCAACATATCTTGATATATGTATATATATATATATGTATATGTATAGTATAATTACATGGGACACCATGGTGCCTGGGCACCATGACCTAAAAAGGATATTTTTCCTATGTATTTTCATGCGAATATTTTTAAAATTTTTAGGATGCCGAGTTTAACCAGTTTACTAACTAGTTCAAACATATTTGAACTGAAATTCAAACTATAGTTTCCCTTTTTGATGATAGTTTGTTTGTAGGTATGTACTGATTTTATATATAAATCAGCAAAGCATGTGATCCAAACTCGTACAAAATCTTTGAATTCGAGTATATTTTTTCAAAGGTATGTGTTTCATTTGAATGGTTATAGATGGGTATATACCTTAAAACTAAAAATTTTGAAAATTATACTCGAATATGGTTTGAATTTGCGCATTTGAAATCATGGTGCCTAGGCACCATAGTGCCCCATTTCGGCTTCCTATATATATATGTATATATATATACATATATATATATGTATGTATGTATGTATGTATGTATGAATTATCCATATATCTTTCCCCGTTTTCGATTCGAATCCATTATATATTCGTCCCGTGTCGGTATCCATATCTAACTATCCCGTATTTGATTTCGAATCCGAAAAAAATTTATAAGTTAAAGCATGAGAAGAGCGATATCTTCCCCCGTGTCAGGCCCTTATCACCCCTTCTAGCCGTCCTCGCGATGATGGCGCTAGACACGCGCGGCGTCCAAGAACTGGTCGTCCACTTCGCCGCGTATCCCCAGCGCACGATCAGAATATAAGGCGAGCTTCCGCCGTCCATCCTTCACTGCCGAGAGCTCCGATCGTTAAGCCTCTCCTACGGCCAGTGGCCCACTGGCTCCGACGCTCTCTCGGCGGCGCTGACGCTGCCGCACATCACGCAGCTCACCCTGGACCACATGTTCATGACGGAGGAACAGGTCGAGGCGCTGCTGTCGCGGTGCTTCGCGCTGGAGAGCCTCTCGATCGGGCCCTACTGGATGGTGAACAGAGTGGCGCACATCCGCAGCAGCTGGCTCCGGAGCCTGACGCTGACCGCGGGGCCATTCCCGTGGGTCTGCGTCGAGGACGAGCCCAACCTGAAGCGGCTGCTGTGGTGGCCGGCGTGCCCGGCGGAAGCCAGCAAACAGGTGGCCACCGGCCTGCCGAAGCTACAGATGGTCGGTGTGTTCGGCGCCCCCCTACAGCCCAACCGTGCAGCACGGCCTGATGAACGCCGTCAAGGTGACGAACAACAGAACTTGCATTGGAGCACGGAAATGCAATCCTCTCGTGATATTCATACTTCAACGCAAGGCATGTCCATGCATGCCTCCCGTCTTCTTGATTTTCGTTAACAATCGTGCCTTCCGTTGCTGGCTCCTCACCGGTGAAAAACCATGCCGTGAAGACGATCGCCCTGAGCGTGAACGTGGACAACTACGACAAGGTGAAGCAGGCATTGTATCTGCTAAGCCATCTTCCCTGCTTGGAAACACTTCACCTCGAGGTCAGAACAGCTATTTCCTACCCAATTACTTCAAGCAGGCTATGGATCACAGTTCCATTCTAGTCATATAAAATAATGTACATGTTCCACGTGTTTCCCTTCTCAGCTCACTGATGATGAGGACTACTGTGAGTACTTCAGCTTGGAGGACATGGCAGGCTATACCCCGTGCCTCGAGAACCACCTTAAGGCCATCGATCTAAGGGTGCTCAACTTTGTCCATCAGGGGCACTCCTCGGAGAGGGACTTGGTCTGTCTGAAGCTGGCGTTCGCCAAGTTCCTCCTTGAGAGGGCGAGGGTGCTGGAGACGATGGCCATCCGGACGAGTAGGTGGGTAGGAGGCAGGCGCTGTGCCCGGGGAGCAGGGCCGGCTCCAAGGATGTCCGGGTTGTGTTCGTCAGGGACGATGGTTGCACCCTGAGTTCGACAGGGACGCCCCCTTGGCGACCAGGGCGGATCTAGGGATAGTGTTGGGTATGCCCGGCCCACCCTAAAAATTTGAAAAATGATACAAAATCACCTCTCAATATGCTGCATTTGTTGATTGAATTAGCTCTGATTTCGACGATTTTTTTATTTTTAAGATTTTGTATTGTATTTTAAGTAAATTTCGAATATATGTATTGAATTTATGACGTTATGAAATCATTGTACAAGACTATAGAGTTGTACGTGTTAAGCGTGTACATCCATAGAAATTTTTCTAGTTCCGCCACCGTTGCCGATCCGTTCTCCACCTGGAGCTCCTGCCCATTTGTCCTCCTGGAGTTTTCTGCAGCAAATGAGTGAGAAACCAGCCTAGTATGTATTGTGGCTGGAGCTTTTCATGAAAGTAATGATTTATGGAGTGAAATTCTCTGTTCTGAAGGAACTACAGAGTAAAGACTAGAGCTAGTTCTTTTTTTATTATTATTATGTCTCATTTTCATCTGACGCACTTGTCACGTACCAAGAAATGATCGGCGTAGGACCTGATGATGAAAGCGCATGAGACCAGAGGGTAATTCTACATCTGGCGGCTGCATTGCGAGTGTTATACATCGCCAGAAAACTCCCTACCAAACACCAATCAAGGGTAACAATGTACGAGTATGAATATGATAAGGTTTCATGTACATGGCCAATTGTTCCATAAATCAATTTATGCATGCGCACAACCACACTTCACACAAGACACCACGTTATCCATCACTAGGAGATGGTAAAGACATAGATTCCATGCATCAATGTCATTGAGATATATAGGTGACAGCCCACAGTGAAAACGTCATTCTCCACAACCTCTGGAATTGATCATTCGATTCATATTGTTGGCCATTTGAACTGCAGTACGCACACAACGGTGTAAACCAGATCAGTTTTCTTTAGTGCTGTTCTTGATCCATTCCAGGTACTTTGTGTTACCACCACTTATGGGCAAAGCAATAACTTCAGGAACACTGCATGAACAACTGACCAGTAAATCCCACAACAAGACTAATGTTGCTTAACCGTATATAGTTCAACAGATAAACATAACAAGATCAATAAACTGAATGAAGCTTACTCATATTCATGGTTGGCTTTGACATGTTCAGTCAAGGCATCTAGAAGAGATTCCCTGGTCTTGATGATGAGTAACTCTTCAGCATCAGTTTGCACCTGAAAAGGAATATATATTGATCACTATATAACTTTGCTAAGCAGGGAAAATACTTCATCCAAAGTTTCAACAAACTGCTGAGATAAACAGATAAGTAGAATTACTAATTTATTTGGTCTCGAAGCAAATATTAGCACTATACCTTTCCCTCCCACCAATAAACAGATTCAATGCCTGATAAAAATAAGAATTAAGGACTTCAGTATATTTCACCACTAGATAGTACATGAAAGTGATGAAACAGTAAGTAAACAAATGAGAAGCAATTCCCAAGAATGTTGTAAGATCGCAGAGTAAGGTATGAACAGCATGGAACAGGTTAAATGCAAACAATTAACGGCCAATTTTTGCCTGCAGGCATTACACGTTATTATATATATATATGACTAGGTACCTGGGTACCGGTTAAGGGTTTAGTTGTTTACCTAGTTAGAACCTTTCAAAAATCATGAAAAAAAATAGTGGAACCTTATTATGATATTCTAAGATGATGTGTAAAATTTGGTGGAAAAATTCAATACTATGTGAGTTCTACCAAAAAGAAAAATCTCCGATATATATTGGCCATAGGTATGTCGCCACGGCTTGTCTTTTTTGTTTCTCCCACATGCTTTTGAGTTTAGTCACAAAATTTTCAGGGGTTCTTATAACACTATGAGAAGGTTCCAGTAAATTTTTCATGAATTTTTGAAAGGTTCCAATAGTGTAAAGTGGAACTTTATATATGGCAACATATCAAGTGAAAACCTTCTTATCGTGAAAGCTTCGTGAAACCCACATGTAAAATGTTTGAAAAATTCTCAAAAAATTAACATAAGTAGGGGAGGTGAGATTCTACAATCCTGTAAAATTTGAAGTCCAAACTTAATCTCATTTGAAAGATATGAAAAAAAAAATCAGCCTAAATAGGGATTTTTCACTGTTTAGCACTATTCATCTCGATGTTTGTCTTTTTCATATCTTCCAAATGCGATTGAATTTGGTTTTCAAATTTTACAGGATTGTAGAAGCTTACCTCCCCTACGTATGGTAATTTTTTGTAAAATTTTCAAAACTTGTATACGTGGGTTTCACAGAGTTTTCACGATAAGGGGGTGTATATATATATATATATATATATATATATATATTTGGTGTTTGCAGTTTATGTGTATCTTGGTTGTCCCAAGCCAAGATGTACAAAGCGATATTTATTGCACGAATTTTCAACTGAGCCATTTTGTTCAACCCCTAAATATGATGAACTTCAGCAAGTTCTAGCAGTGTCTGTTACACGGTTTTCTCTTCATAATGTGTCATCCACAGAAAATGAAAAGGAAGCGAGGAGCCGAGGTGACAAACCAGGCACTATGTTGACACACGCAGCAAGCTTCTCACTAATGATGCTCTGTGACAACTTCTTCCCTGCAGCAGATACACTTTTAATACTTTCAAAGCAAAACCCAGAAATAGATGCAATAATAATATCATGAAACAAAACTATAAAAAAACAAAATCATTTTTTTTGAAGAAAAAAAAGACAAATCAATTGAGTGGACAATTGGACGCTCACAAGATAGAAGAACAATTGAGACATAAATCTGACTTTTGATAAAGGTAACATATTGATTAGCAAGTTCCAAGAGGGGAATGCAGCAACATTAGAATAGGAGAAAGACCCCAGCATAAACTACCTGCTTCCCTGTTTGGAACTGTCACATACACAACAATGGAGGGCACCACGGTGGAAGCGGACTCCATCCGAGCAGAGCTGAGACCTCTTGCCCTGCATAATTCGCATCTAGATTTCACTACATGAACAAGATATTGAAACAAGCTAACAGGCTCTGTTTTTCTATAAAAACAAGCGAGCAGCCTAACACTGTACAAAGCTCGCGTCTCTATGTTGTTACATGGATAACACCTTCCAATTTGCTACACCGATGCCAATTGCCATAGATCACGAATCCAATTTTAGCGGTGCGCGTTCGTTGGGAACAGCCCAAGACCTCAGCAAACGTATAATGTCGGATGAATTTGACGGATTCCTCACAAATCGAAACCTAGTTACTGATTCCACAAAGTGCAAACCAATCCAAACCGCGGCTCGCGGAACCCACCCGAATGCTAGCGCCTTCCTCGCATCAAACAAACAATAAGCAGCAGCATAAGCTAAGAAGAATGAGATGGAAGAGGGGTAACCCGAGGAAGGGGAGGCGGTGGGAGAAGGTGCACCCCGTCCTGCAGGCGACGGCGGCGCTGACGGCGCCGATGCCGAGGAACAGAAGCGCCCCGGCGAGAGGCGAGCGGTGCCCGCAGAGTAGCGCCCGCTGCGGTCCGGCGGCGGCGCGGCGAGGAGCGGTGGCGGAGGAGGACGGCGAAAGAGATCGGAACGGCGCGGGGAGGAGCGGCATTTCCCGGGGGCAGCTTATGTACGCGTGGGTTAGCTTCCTGCCTTGGTGGACTCCTTAGGAATCCGATTCCTTTCCGCTTTGCTCTTGGGCCGCCTGGGCTCTCTCTCGTCGGCCACTGGGCTCGCCGCAAGCCATTCTTATTCCTCCTCCGCGAACGTTGAGGCTCGCATGTTCTTAACCCCCTCTCTCACCGGGGAAGCCCCAAAACCTACTGCGAATAAGCGCAGCAGCCTCCACCTCTCCGAGGCTTCTTCTGGCTCCGGCTAGCCTTCCACGCGCTTCTCCGGCCATGGCTGAGCCTGAGGCAGCGGCCGCCGCAGACGCAGCGATGGAAACCGAGGCGGCTGCTGTGAACCCTAGTCTGAAGAGGGAACGGGAGGAGGGGGACGACCCCGCCGCCGATGCTGCCTGCGAGGCGGCGGAGGAAGCGGCGGCTAAGAAGCAGAAGGTGGTGGGAGAGGCGAAGGAGGCGGAGGGGAAGCCGGTGAAGCTGGGGCCGAAGGAGTTCGCCTCGGCCGTCGAGATGTTCGACTACTTCTTCGCGCTGCTCCACTCGTGGGCGCCGCATCTTGAGATCAATAAGGTGAGGGTTAGGGTTTGGTTATCTGGTTATCCATTGCGGTTCTCCCGCTGTTATGGTTATAAAAGGAGGTTGCTTCCTTTATGATGATTTGCTACGCATTTGTGATTTGTGGTCTAGTTTGGTCTTCATGACGTTTTAGCCTTGCCACGGTAGTCGTAGATTGATTTGATTAGCTTCGTTGAGCTCGTGGTGTCTGGACCTGGATTAGGCAAGGCTTTTTTTTGTTCCTCCATTTGCTCCAAGTAATCTAACTTGTTTGACTCGATAAATCTTGTGAAGGTTTTAAATTTATAATTAGCCAAGTTTGAACAAAAAGGTTGTATGTTGAACTAATCTTATGGCATGCTTACGCCTCCCAGCTTCTTTGATTTGATCTATTACCGGTGTGGATGCTATTCCGCTAGAAAAGATTGATTCTTTAAGTGTTTATTTATGTATCTTCGGATGCAATTTGATCTTCTGAAATTTTAGTCTTGCTAGGGCAGTTGCAACATGTTGATTTGATCAGATTAGTTTCAGTGATTTAGTGTGCTTGGATTAAGGAAGGTTGATGTTCTACTTTACTTTCCTTTTGAGTTTCTTATGATTAGTACGATTTGTCAAATCCACTGTTGGATTAAACACGTGGTCTAATAAGGGCTTCTGGCTTTGGCTGGATTTATTGGAGTTTCACATGAGTTTTTCCATGTGCTGTTCGATTAACTTTGGTAAGGTTTGCAGTTTGGCCTCATATGTTTGTTACTTCATGTGGCTGCTTGAAGTGCTTTGTAAGGTTTGCAGTTTCGATCTGATTACTTTGAGACATCCAAGTGGTTTGTGGTGTTTGGGAAAGAAGAGTTTGTTGTCAATATTGAGTTGTTAACAAAATGTGTAAGCAGTTGCGTTGTTGTCTCTGATAAGCAATGTTAACTTACTCCTTCCAGTTTTTAGTGCCTATGCAACACTGGAGAGTAAAAAAATAGCCTTTCTTGTTCGACATTGCTGAACTTGAAATCTCCAGGGGACTTTGCTATTTCCTCTTATAGCTTCGGATTGATACGATAAATGAAATAAATCACAATTGTCTTTTGTGGTATTGGCATAATCCTGATAAATTTGATTTAGAAACTTATAGTTGGCCCATGTTTGTTAGGAGTATATTATAATTTGTATTTGAGTTGTGATTTTTACTGCACTTGCTGAATTTGTGAATCCTTTCATTACATTTACGATGAGGACAGGGGATTTGCGATGTTTTTATGTATAGAGCTTAAAGTGGAATTATGTAAGACTGCAATTATGGTTTTGTTGTTGTAAAGATTCAAGTGGCTGACTTAGATACAAGTTGCAAAGACGCATGCATACCCTGGGATGCTTCATCCATATTCTCATAATGATCTCATATTTGGGCATTACTTTTTGATCAAACAATTCAACAGCGCTGCAATTTAATTTGTCTAAAATCTGCCTAATCTAACATAAACCTGACATTAATCCTGTATGTATGTATTGCCACATTGATGTTTTTGACTTGGGATTGTGTTAGTTGCTGAGGATTAGCATCCAATTTCATGAAGCCTTTCTCTTCGAAGATGTGTGCGTGACTGAAATATTTGTCACTCCGACACATGGTTTGCTAAATTGCATCTTACCTTTTGCAGTATGAGCATATGGTGTTGGAGGACTTGCTGAAGAAAGGCCATGCTGAGCCGAGTAAGAAGATTGGGCCGGGCATTGAAGCGTTTGAGATCCGCAACCACCCGGTGTGGCAAAGCCGTTGTTTCTTTGCTCGTAGAGTTGATGGATCTGCCGATGATTTCAGCTTCCGCAAGTGTGTTGACAGCATACTTCCTCTCCCTGAAGACATGATTGGCAATAAATCTTCAAACGGCAAGATGGGCGGTGGCGGTAGAGGAGGACGACGAGGTGGTGGCCGACGCGGCCGCCACGGTGGGCGTGGCCGGGGTAGGAGAGGCAACTAAGAACTCGAAGCAGTCCCACATTTTTGCCTGTCTAATGCCAATCCTTCAAAATGAGGCATTTATCATAATCTGTGCGTGTTTGTTTGCCTGTCCTGGAGACCACCGATGCTCCACCCATGATGTACTGTGCAACTGAGATACGATGATTCATCATGTTGTTTCCATTGCCACTTTGTTGTTGTACCTTGGTGCCGCCCTACCAATCGAGGTGTTTCGTGTGGAAGGCGGCGGTCCAGATGGAAGATCCGTCGTGGTCAGGCCATGGAAATTGCATGGCCGTACCACCGGTGACCGGACTATACTGCCGGAGCTTGCAGGGGTCAGAAACAGCATATGGCAGTGGTTAGCGTGTGTAACGGTGTAAGTGGCGAGTAACAAAATCATGTTTTGGCCACAGAAATACTCGGCAAACAGGGTAGGTTGTGCTCATGTGATTTGGCACGTCCCTATACGGCCAGGAAGTACAACAAGCCGCTTTTGATTCCCTCGGTACTTGTTACCAGCATGCTGATAATGGTTTTTGAGCTGTGAGCGAAACACTGTTTCGTCCTTCTCTCCCTGTTGTTAATGTGGATCTCCTCCAACTACCACTCTAAAGAATAGGGTATCTCTTGACCGAGACTCACCCATGATCGGTGGGTTAAAACTAACCTAACGACTGGTCTTAGGCTCACATCGTGTATAAGTAGGATTTCTCGAAATCCCTAAAATGGAGTAACAAGTCAGATGCTTCGAGAGGCCTTAACTTCATACCCTACCGATCAAGGGACACGTACGGGAGTGGCTTAAAGGCCAATGCAACCACAGTAGGACGCTGTCCGTGACTACGCGCATCACCGACGTATAAGGTCTTCATCCGACTAAAATCCTAATGATGTCTTCAACACCGGGTTAGTTTCTAATGTTTATTACCGCATTATGATTTTTAGTGATCATACTTTAGGCTAGGTCATGTTGATAATGTTTTAGTTAAACCTTAAATCTAACACCTGTGTGGCAGGGCAGAATACTACCCGTCCCATCTGGTCGCTCTGATCACCCCCGGTCAAAAAAGAAAAAGAAAAAGAAAATCATCGATAGTGAGACCAACCAATGACCACCTTCTCAAAAAGAACTGAAGCTCTTTTGTCAATTGCGGTGTATATCCAGATATACACTTGCAGCACTAGTGCTGTCTGATTCTTGCTTGCTTCCTTGTCAGCTACCACTAGGCTATACCTTCAGTTTGGCCTCTTCTCTTCTTCTTTTTTTGCAAAATTGGTCACTTTTCAAGGCCTCTTCTCTTTTTATTTTTCTTTTTTGCAAAATTGGCTTCTTTTCGAATAAATTTGTAAATTTAGCCATCTCTCTATAGCGTCAGACATCTTCCGTGCTCCCCTACCGCAAAAGCACCTCCCGACCCTCGGGCGTGGCAGGTGACAGGTACGGGAGAGGTTAGATTTACAAATTCGTTCAGAAGAGACCTAATTTTATAAAAAAAAAAGGGAGGGGGAAGGAGTAGAAAAATGATCACTTCACATGTGGATAAGATTCACCTGCTGTTTGGTCTCTTTTTTTTCGTACTGAAAACAGGCATCTGCTGCCATGGCGAAGCAAAGTTGGGACTTGGGAGGGTTTGCTCTGGACGCCTGACGTCAAGGTTTGCTTGCTCGCTTCCTAAACCACTCTAGCTCATGTATGTCCTTAGCATGTATGGGAGCATACGTGGCATGAACTATATTCAAAGTTGGATAACGAGCACTGTAATAATCTTGCCTTTGAACACTAGATGTCTGGATGAAGAGGACCACACGAGAGTAAAGATGCGGTAAACATGCCAATGATTTTGTGGTAGAACTATATTAAAGATGTTATGCTCAAGTTGCACTAGTTTAATTAAGAAGTGCATGGTGGTGTGAAAAATACCAAAGATCCGTATAACACATGCAGTACCTTGTAATTTGATCGTGGTACGCTGTGTCCAAATGTCATTGTTAGTGCTCAAACCAACACTTCCGTTAGGAATGTTATTATAAATATAAGGGGTAACCTCGAATTATGGATTGGTTCTTTACACTAGTATAGTGTAATAAGATCATACTGTATGAAAAGTAATTCTTCTGCCAGGGGTTGGAACATTAAGGAGGTTAAAAAAAATCTTACTCCGCTCGAAGGCACACTAGGATGGGCACACATAAATTTGTAGGAACAAATATGATCATACGTAAGACTAAAAGGGACGAATTACACCAAAAAGTATAAAATAAATACACGTCTCAAGCCTTCTCTCGTTTTTGGGCAAACAATGTCTTGTATGTTTTTCCCTCGCAAAAACAAAGTTTGTTTTTGAACTTTGGAAGACGGACAGAACGTAGCATGTCCTGCATGTTAGAATCTATGGAGCATTTGTCATGCAAGTGTGATCAACCCATGAACGAATCATGTCTAGTCGTCGTGCAAAAAGCAACAGTTGACATGCTAATCTTGAATGACGAAGGTAGTCATACTCTATGCGGGTTGAACTTCTCAAAAGGCAATCTATGTGTTTAGGTAAGAAAGGATTCGCACCTGATTCATATCACTACACTTCACGTTCCCATGTGCTAAATTTTTATGAAGCAATCTCTACGTGTCACAGCAGAAGAAGATCTACCATTAATTTTGCATCCTTTTTCGTGTAATACTCCCGCATTAAAACTTTATTTCGAAGGTGTATTCCTGGTTGGAATTCAGGTGCACGGACCGAGATTATGGTCCAACCAAATAAGCCTTGAACAATTCACGTGTTTACAGTATGAGAGAGTTTGCGCTTGACAAATTCAGAGGTGGGCGTGGTTGGCCCGGCATGGCATGGGTCCGTCATACTTTATATCTGAACTGTATCGGGTTAGGACGTCCTGTCATGCCCGTCGTGCCGTGTCAGCTCATTTGCGATTCGTGCCTACTTCGTGTCGTGTCGGTCCAGACTCGACCCATTTATACTATTGCGACGAGAGAAAAGGAGTCGGAGACGCACAGAGCTGAGGCAATGGACACAAATGTTGGAGGAAAAGAAGTAAATTTTATTCATTCTTGAATAGATATATAGTTACTGCTACGTTAAAAACCTTGCACCCCGGTGTGAAGTACCTCCAATAAGAAAAAGAGTACAGTAACTACGTATATATGCATAGACTACTCAAGGCCGAGATGGTCAAAGTCAGCTATCGTGCCCGTGGTCTTCGGATCCTCAATTTGATGTTGTGTCCTGTCATCTGCATGCTCCCAGTCTTTGAGGCATGTAATTGCCTCAACCATCTCAGGTTTGAGAGACGACCTCCTCGGCTCAAGTATCCTCCTCACCAAATTGAAAGTGGCTTCCGATGAGACAGTGGACGCCAGAACCATAAGTACGTCCCATGCAAAATGCGATAACATGGGGTAAATAAGTTCATGATTCTTCCACCACAAGAACAAGCTGAGTCGATTGTCCTCTTCCATGTCAAACTCGCTCTCCACGAAATGTGTCTCGAGGTAGTGGTTGATCTCTATCCTTGGATTCCATTGCGACCTGCTCGGCGCTTCGAAAGACGAATCAGACGCCTTGCCTTTTAGCTTCTTACATATGTTTGAAGCAGTCGAACCGCCTCATACTTGTTGCGTTGTTGAGATAGATCTTCTTGCTTCACTTTTGCTGCCAAACTTTTCATACTATTTGTCGAAAACTCTGAAAAACTCGTTATAAACATGAGTATATGCCTCAAAAAAATCAAGGTCGAATGTTTTACATATTCACTCGAAGGCGCACTGCAAATCAGTTAATTTTCTACGATGATCCAGAATACTAGCAAAACAGTAAAGATGTGGAATAACTTGAAAATATTTTAATTTTTTTTCTATTAGTTCTATAATGGGTTGTAAAATATCATTATATCTGTTTTCTTTGAAACTGATAGCAATAGTCCAAAACCATTCGATAACTAAGCAAGCAGTTGGGTAGTACACCGGATAACATGTTGGTTGCATTGTAAAAAATTCTAAAAATTTACGAAAATAACAGGTAACTCCCCAATTCACATCATGAACCAACGGCTTACCATTATTGCAATTGACGAAGATGGTGATAATGTACTCGTAGTCCTTGCATTGCTCCAGTATAGTATATGTAGAGTTCCATCTAACCTTCATATTAATATTGAATCTTCTTGGTAGCTTATTATTGTCCCTACAGTACACCGAGAACTGGGTGAACCTTACAGTCGAACCTGTAACAAAATTGATAGCGTCGCGTATGTTATTCAAACTAGGTTTCATTATATCCAAACCTGCATGCACAGTGTGATTAATGATGTGGCATACACATCTCTGGTGGAGTACGAAACCTCCAACATAAGTATGTAGGTGCTGTGAGAGATGCTCTATGGCCGCTGTGTTAGCTGATGCATTGTCAATAGTGATGGAAATAATTCTATTTTCTATGTTAAAGTTAATAATAACCTCAAGTACATGGTTAACGATAGCCTCTCTGGTGTGTGCCTCATCGATTGGTCTAAATCCTATAACCCTTTTGTTTAGGACACAGTCGTCGTCCAAGTAATGTGCGACAACGCTAAGATAGGCTATTCTTTGGTGGGAGGAACTCCATATATCTGATGTCAAGGCAAAGGAATAATTAACTCTCGTGAAGGCCTGTATGAACATTGCTAGTTTATTTATGTACATTGTGTATATGTCACGCGTAGTTGTTCTCCTACTAACGTGTTGGCATTGTAGACAAAAATCGTGTTGCACCATCCTTTTAAAACTAGAACTCTCACCCATTCTAAGTGAAAAATCCTCTGAAACTATGTAAAGTGCAATTTTGTCTCTAACTACATCGGCATTTTATACACATGTAATTACCGAACCGTCAGTGTTGAAGTTGAGCTGTGTCTGGATGCCCTTGCTCGGCCTCCGTCCTGCCGATATCTTTTTCAAGCATGTCTCCACGTGCTGCTTGAGATGACTTGTTCCTTCACATGCACGTGCAAATAATTTAGATCGACATTATTTACAAATAACATACACTACCTCACATCCATCCATAATTTCGACGGTTCTATCTATATGTTGCCAACACCATGTTCGTCAATTGCCGGATATGGACGCCCGTCCTAGATGCACCGATGTAGCGACATCGGAGATCGGGCCGGAACCGGATACCGACTCCCGTCCCGAATGCATAGATGTAGCGCCATCATAGCTCGGTACGGATACTGACGTCTACCCCTCGGGAATGTAAGAGGCATCCTTGATGACGTGCGTATCGTCCAAATGACGGTCATCCATGATATAGTCTCCTTTGCTGAGGGAGAGTTGGTGCAGATTGATCTCTTGATCCCGACGAGGGGGATTTGGAGAGCGAGGTCGTGCTCTCCTACTCTTACTCTTGCCAAATATTTTGTTTCGTGGCTGGAGAGCAAAAAAAGAGAGTAAACTCGGAGCAAACGGAAAGAAAAATGAGAGAGCGAGGGATGTGCTGAAGTGCATAACAAATGAGAGTGCTCGGGATGATTTTATAGAGAGCATAATTATACATTGAAATTAGGCGCAGGGTGAAATCAACAAGGAGAACGTTAAAACCAGCTTTATTTTTTTCACGCGTCACATCACTGTCCGTTTTTGTCATTCGCCAAACGTTGCGGAGCCTTTCTCTAGAATTTTTGTGCTCGTTGGACGAATCTTCCCATTGGGGGAATCATTCCCCCTTTCTCTCTTCTTTTCCCCGAAAAACTCACGCGCCCCTGCCTCCTCTTTCCCTCTCTTTTTCCCTCCTCTGTCTCCTTTTCCTCGGGAAAACCCATGTCCCCATGTCCCCGCCACTCTTTACCCTCTCTCTCCCTCTCCTTTTCCCCGACATCCCTCGAGCCTCAACCTCCCTGCCACCCCATCGTCTCGCCGACGCCTCCTCGCCTCCCTGCCACCCTCCCTGCATCCCCCTTCCGTCTCCCCGTCGCCCTCCTTGTGGCCTCGTATCCCCGGCACCTCCTCACCCCCTCGTCTCCCCGCCGCCCCTGCCGCCCTCCCTCTGTCCCCTACCGCACACTTGCCCCTACCCTCCCTCCACCCCCTAATCTCCCCACGTTGCACGGGCCACGGCTGAGGAGGTGAGGCGGCCACGACGGAGGAGGCGAGGAAGAGCGTGGTCACGGCGGCGGTCCGCCTCTGGCGCAACCACAACAACAAACGGCGGTCCGGCGACTCGGCGGGGGTGGCTGGCACGGACGGCAACGTGGGTGGGCGCGACCAAGGACGACAACGCGAGCGCAGCCAGGACGACGATGCACGACCAGTTACTCTCCCCTACCCCTCTGTGGGCGCTCTCTTGTCGTGTGCCCTACCGCGTGCCGCGCGAGCCGTGCCACAACACGTGGCTACTGTTTCAGACTATGTCGGCCTAAGCACAGCCTAGATCGATGTTCCGTGTCATGTCGCTCAACGTGCCCGTTTTGTAGGCCCGACACAGCCCAAGCAACAGTACCGTGCCGATACAATAAGTTGGAAGTTGGCCCGAGACATGCCAGATCAATTGTGCATGGTGTAAGTTAAGCCCATTGGTTTTAGAGACTAACATGTTTATTGAGCTTTATTCTTATTAGTCTCAAGTTTGGATGAAAAATAAAAAAAAACTCAAGGTATGCACTTGTATTCATTTTATTATCCTATTGTATACTTAGGATTCATGTTAAAGGATGAACTCTTCTATTGCTTATATATTAAAGATGTGTATTATGTTTCTAATTCCATATATTACATGGATGCATACATCTAGAGGGAGTTCATACTTTTACTTGATGTTTCAATAGTATTGATCCATGTCTTTTTGCCAAATAATTTAAAGGATCAAGACATTGAAACAAAACCTTGAGTATAGATTAACTTGGCTAGTTGTAGTATATTCATGGTATTTTAGGATAAACTCAAATACATTCTCAAATAGAAATTGTGCATATTGATTCGAAGCAAATTATTTATATGCACAAGTTTTTGTGGAGTTTATCCTATTGTTGATGGTATTAAGGGTATTGATCCCTTTGCACCACTCCAACATAATTTGGATCATCACTTGGTAACCATCAAAATGAGTATATGAAACTTGTGTAGTCAATATATACTCGTGTCAATTTAAATAAAATTTAAATTGAGTTCAGTTGTCTTTCAATCAATCAAAGAACGCTTCATCATGTGTTGATGGTACTCCTTTGTTGATTAAGGACAAATGAAAAACTCTTGAGTATAATAAAGCATTAGTTACATCAATGTACTCAAGACACAATTAATCATTCAAATTGATTTGGGTTGTGCTCAATCGATCTTGGAGGCATCCATTATGTGTTAATGGAGTACAATTGATGATCGAGACAACTGTGTTTATTGGACTAACTATTTTCAATGAGTTGCGGATATAGGATTAGTCCAACAGATGATGAAGACTTGGATGGTATCATGTGTTGATAGCCATCAAGTCAAGGCACGGGACAAGGATGCCACATGTGTTGATGGGAATCAAGAGGAGATCCCGAAGCGAAGAAAAGAAGAGCTAGAGAAGATTCATCATGTGTTGATGAACAACAAGAAAGGACGTCGACTTGAAGAGAAAAGGATTGCAAATCATAAAAACTTCAAATGATTGAGCAACGGCAAAGCTATAACTAGATAGGCTAAGAATGTTTTTCTAGTCTTTTACCGATTTCGGTGTTTGGTTGGGAGACCGGGTTGCTAGCTAGGTTGCCGTACTATTAAGAGGGGTTGAGTCATTTAGCTTGAGCTTCATCACGTGTTGATGAACTCAATACGGTTCACTCTAGCTCACTCTTTTTGTTGGATTTTGCAAGAAGCACATATTTGCATGTGTTGCAAATAGTGAAAGCTCATGCTTGTTTCTTATTGCTTCTTAATCGAATTGGTATTTGCATGGAGCTTTGGATTTGCATGTGTTGCAAAAAGGATAAAGCTTATGCAATTTGATTTAATAGTTGTTGTTTGTATGGAGCTAGGTATTTGCATGTGTTGCAAATAGAGAGCTCATGCATTAGAGTCTTTGCTTGTAACTTGATTATGTGTTGATCTTCACAAAGTTAAGAAAAGGTTTATGCTTATGTTTGTATGGAGATTTGGATTTGCATGTGTTGCAAAAAGGATAAAGCTCATGCATTTGGTTTAAGTTGGATCTGTTATTTGCAAATAAGCGAGAGGTTATGGGTTTCAATCCTAGAGCATGTGAATAGGGATTGCAATCGTGGTTTGCAAGTTGACTTGATCTCGTGTTGATCATCACATGGCTAAGAGGATTGATTTCATAAGTTCTTGGTTTATTTGCAAAAGCGTGTTTTGCTAATTAGTTGGAGTTTAAATGCGGTTCTTTGGAGCATGTGAATAGGGTTTTCAAATGTATTTTGCAAATTGACTTGATCATGTGTTGATCATCACATGGCTCAAAATATCAATCTTTGTTGGTTTGGAGAAATTTTTTTGTGTAAGAACTTGGTTTTCATTCCGTGGTCGGCACTACCTCTCATTGAGGTCGTAGTACCGCTGAGCCAGCAATACCGCTTATGGGAGCCGGTACTGTCGCTCGGTCGTTGCTATTGCCCCAATGAGGGTGGTAGTGATTTTCCAGTGGGTATGTTTTGCGTCTAACTCTTGGCTGACACTACTGGAGCTCAAGGGCGGTACTACTAGAGGTGCGGTAGTACCGGCCTCAAGCCGCTGGTAGCTATTTTTTAGAGAGGCTGATTTGGAGGTTGCGCTGAGGCTGACAGTACCGCCCATAGGGGCCGGTACTGCCGCTCTAGTAGTACTACCGGGAGGGTTTCCCGTGCGACGGCTAGTTTTCTAGCCGTTGTCCTAGAGGCTGGTACTACCGGCCCTACAAGGGCGGTAGTACCGGAAAAGGCTGATTTTGCCTAATTTGACCTTCAACGACTAGTTTTCGTGTGAGGGGCTATAAAAGGACCTCATAGGGAGTAAGAACAGTTTTGCTGGTTCTCTCGAGCATTTGGGTGAGGTTGTGCATGTGTTGCGCACTCACATTTTGTTTTTGAGCTAAGAGTGAGTCCTAATTGCATGTGTTGCAATTAGGAGAGGATTGAGAGCCTCTTGTGCATGTGTTGCACTTGAGGAGCGCTTTGCGCATGTGTTACACTCGGTGTTCACCATTTGTACATGTGTTATACTTGGTGAGGCTCAAGCTAGAAGGCTTAGCTTATTACTCTTTGTGTTTACCGACACCCAGACGGCCTGTAGAGACGTCGTGTGTGGTGAACTTCTTAAGGAGATTGTGAGAAGGTTCGACAAAATTGTGAAGCAACTACTAGTAGATTCGCGGCGGGTACTCAATACGTGAAGTCGGTCCAAAGTAACTTAGAAATGGAAATGAAGAGTGCCCACCTCTAGCCAACATGCAACTTAGAAACGGAAACGAAAACAGAAAAAAAAAAGCTGACCCAAACAGCAAACACAAAATAAAAAACCAAACCAAAAAAAGAAAAAGAGAGAGAAAACTTCTACGATTTCTGCGCCCTTCTCTTCGGCGTCTTTGCTACTCTTCCCCAGCGAGCCCCAATAGGACCAACCCTCCCGCCGGCGCCGCCGCTCGCCGCGGGCGATGTACAAGCTCGGCGGCCGTGGCGGCGGGCGCGGTGGCGGCGCCGCGAAGCGCCCGCCGGCCCCCACGGCCGCGGCCGGGGCGCTGCCTCCTCCATCGGCGGCATAGCTGCGCCTCCCCGGGGTCGCGGCGCCGCAGCCGCAGCCGCGGCGGCGGCACAAGCTGCGGGGCGCGACGAGGCGTTCCGCCTGGAGTGCAGCGGACCTCCTGCCTTCGCGGCAATTATAAGGCTGACCCCCGACCTCGTTGACGAGATCCGGCGGGCGGAGGAGGCCGGTGGCGGCGCCCGCATCAAGTTCAACTCCAACATGTACAACTCCTCGGAGAACGTGAGCTCTCTCTCTTCCTCCGTCGTTTAGTTCTGTTCCCTTAGTCCCTTCCAAGATATAACCTAACTAATTTCGATATTTTGCCCATTACGGCATAGCCTAACTCGAGATTAGTTTGCTAGGAAGCATCAGTTTTCTGGTTTTTCTGTGACACGTTTCCTGAGCTTGGGTTAGTTCATTGTGTAGTTTGCTTTCATATTGCTCAAATTTACTGCGTGGTAATTTCGATATAGTTTGAATTGTTAGGACATATTGATCTGTTACCCTAAGTCACGTTAGGATTGCCAATTTTTTTCTTCTTGTTGTGTGGTAGCCTTGGTACTATGGTTCTTGTGACACTGATCTCTTCCATTGCTTGTTCGGTCCTGTCAGTAGCGAATTTGACTTAGGATTTGTTCAAATGCTGCCTGCTTTTTATTTACAGTTCATGTTGTAGTTTGGTTTTTGTTAGGGCCTTCATTGCCGTCTCTTTTGTTGCTTGGAAGTTGATCGTGTGGTTTTCTCCAGCATTGTAATGCACAAACTTCAAGGATTTTACTTGTGTAGTTCGCATTAGTTTTATATGTTGGAGCACAATGATCTGTTACATTCTCATTGGAAGCTTCTGTTGTTTGTTTGGGAATGGATTTGGTGATTTCATGCATGATTCCTTAACTTTTTATATGCATCTATTGTCCTGCCTAATTTGATTTGCTTTATCCTTTAGGTAGAATGGGAGAAAGTGCATTGCTTGTTTGATGATTCTTTTGGATAGTCTATGCGGCATATAACTTGATTTGAAGTTGCTGAAAGTTCACTTTGGCTTCATGATGTTTACACATAATTTTATTATTTTTGGTGGTGCAATTAGTTTCTTGCATTGGTTATTTAATTCTTTGTTTTTAGTTTAGGACGAGTTTAGATTCGTCATTCTTATGCTGTTTAGGATTGATCAAAGGTTTCCCCAATGATAATCCAAACTTAATTCAGCTCAATAAGATCACACTTTACATTTTAGCACTTACCTCCGGGGCGCCTAGGCGACAGTTAGGCGACCAATTAGTTCAATGTGAAGGTCAATTATAGTTCAAATTTCCTATGTACAAAATCATAATTCAAGCTCAAATATAGCAGGAGTGAGGATTGATGTGTAGTACCTTGTATATAGCATCCATAGCAACCAACATCAAACAAATGAGTAGCAACTAGCAAGAGTCAGAGGCACCATTTTGTGTTTCATCTCCATTTGACAAATCTGGTGCCTTTGCTATATGACTAATAACAAAAAGAAATCTTCGCCTCTTCCTCGATTCATAACTAATAACAAAAAGAAACCTTTGCTATATGACTCAGACACTCAGTTCATCTTCGGCTCAACTCAAATGAAAGCAAATGAAAGCAGAGCACCAGAGCGGTATCAACTCAGTTCATCTTCGCCTCTTCGGCTCTTCCTCGAGCGGAGTAGAGCGCCAGAGCGGTTCCTCTTCCTCGAGCAGAGCCAGACACATCAGAGCGGCAGGCCGGCAGCGGAGGTGCAGAGCGGCGGCGGCAGCCGGGAGGCAGAGGCGGAGGGCGAGGGGGAGGGGATTACCGGTGGCGGCGGCGCCTCTTAGGGTTTATCCACCTGGTTGGTCGCAGCCCTCAAATACTCAGCTCCACCAGGTGCGGTCGGTCGCCGGACGCCAGCCGACGCTGCGACGCTTGCCACCCAGCGGCCGCCTGGCCGTCTTCAGGCGAGGCGCCGGGCCTTGGCGCCTCCGGCCGCCGCCTGGACGCCTAGTCGTCGCCTAGGCGTCGCCTAGGCGACGTTGTAATAACAGTGGCACTTACGTTCGAAGTTCTTGATGTCTTTTCACATGATTTAGTTTAACACCACTTTTGTAATTGTTAGTGCATAACATGATCAGGCATTTCTCATTTGGGTCTTTTATTTGGAGTCTTTTTTTTTAAAACTCAGTGATGTTTTGGAATTGCCAGTGAGGAGGTATACATGTTTTTTCTTAAAAAAAACGCCCACTTGTTTTTTGAGAATCACACAAATGATGGGTAGTGAGTTCCACTAGAGTTCACTAATTTCAAACAGGACACACAAAATCCAAAATGTGAACTAGATTTCTTGTGAACTGCACAAATCTTCAAATTACTTTTGTAAAATGTGAGGTGGTTTTAAAGAAAAATAAGGGGAAATAACAGGTAGCTGGTGTGTTGGGTCTTCTTGTCAAGATCGTTTGGATTTTTATCGTTCTAGCTTACATGACATGCCAGTCTAGTGATGTGAACCCCTACTTCTATGTCTGGTTGGAGATGTTTATGAATCCTAGTTCTACTAGTTTGTTTTGTTTATAAAAGTTGCTTCAATAACATGTTGCTTAAACACCACAATTTTTTCCTGTTGTTATCTACTGTATTATGCATGTTTTGACAAGAGATAAGCCTACTGGTTATAACTTTGTAGTGTCCCTACTTTATCATGTACGTGGCCATTTTTTTTAGTTTCAAAGTAAGGTTGCTGGAAGATTAATAATTGGCTAACTTATTCTGCACAGCATAATGTGATTCATGTTTGATGAAATGGATACTGTTTTATGTACATATGAAGTGAAAAGTAAGGCTCGTATTGATGCTGGCATCAAAGTATGTGTTCATGGTTTTTTTTTTCCTGTTGCCTCAGTATCACCAGTGCCATGGCCCATGTGCACTGGAGCAGCATCTATCTACTAGTGTTATAAATGGTGCATCCTAGTTAGGTTAGTGCCTTGGAGCAGGGTTTGGAATCTCGGTTTTGAAGAAATAGTTCTCCCCTCCATTTAGCAGAAACAGGCTGGTTTTCGGAATTTTTCCCAGCCTTTTTGGATTTGATTTGTCTTTCACCTTTTTGAAGTTTCTTCTATGTTTCCTATCTATGCAATAATGACAGATGCCCAATTTTGTGGAAATAATAGAATTCCAGCTGGTAATTCACTTCCAGCCCCTCTGGGGTTTCTGGAAACCAGTGGGAACTCTCCGGTTCCCAGCGTTTTTTGGAACCCTGTTGTGGAGACTGGAGAATGTTTAAAATGTTTGTAAGTGGTATGTTTTTTTAGTTACTCTACTAGGTCAGTCTAACTAAAATTTCTATATCAAGCAAAATCTGTCCAACATGACAAATACTCTTGTACATATTGGTTGAATTGAGTACTGAAAGCTCTTTTCGTGCACCAGGTTATAGATGTTAGTGGTAAAGAATTCAAATTTACATGGGCATCCGAACGTGGTGAATTATGTGATATTTATGAAGAACATCAGAGTGGAGAGGATGGAAATGGATTGCTTCTGGAATGTGGCTCTGCTTGGCGCAAGGTGAATGTGCAACGTATTTTGGATGAATCAGCAAAGAACCTTGTGAAAATGCGCTCAGAGGAGGCTGAACGTATCTCAAAATCTCGAAAGTTTGTCTGCTTTCCCTATTCCATAATTCTCTTGGTTTCTATTGATTAAGCGTCATCCTGATGCATATATTTTTCGTAAACTTGCTGTTTTATGATATTGCAGATTTATTTTCATATTTTAGTATTTTTCTTATGCGTCCTTGTAAAATTTTCTTTATAGATCAATTGTGCTGGACCCTGCGAATCCATCTGTCAAGAGTCAGGCCAAGTCAATGGCTGCTGCAGCTGTAGAAGGTTTGTACTTTGAACTATGATATCATGTTTCTTTTTCATGATGAATTATGAGTTCGTTATTTCTACCAGGATTTTGCATTCATAGTAGAAATATGTGAATGTGATTCTGTGTAATTGTTTTCCACAAATCCGTATATGATTTAATTACTTGCATTGGATAATTAGCGTGTAAATATGTTCAGTTTTTTTTCTATAGTAATACTAGTTCTGAATTTAATCTCTGGCTAAAGTTTGTTAGATACTGTATGATGGTTAAAGTTCGTTATACTGTTTAATTTAGCGCTGTTATCTCTTTAAGGTAATATGCGAAGGATGAACTGGAAGCAGAAGAGGGAATTTTACAGGAAGAATACAGGTTTTAATCATGTTCGATTTTTTATATTGCTTTATTTCTTTTTTATGCATGTACATTTCCCACCACTAAGGGAACCCTGCATTAGCACACAATTGACTCCATATGTTTTTTTTATGGGCTGACGCCAGCTGCTGTTATTGCGCCAACCAAATCAGTTTCCAAAGTGAAGCTGTCTAACAACATTTCCAAAGGAAATTTCTCAACTTCACCTGCGCCATCTCCTGAGCAACCTGGACCAAGCATTCCTTCATTTCCTGTTGGATCAGATGCTAATGAAGTCATAATACCTTTTGATTTGAATAAAGAGGAAAACAGTAAAGTTGAGAAAGCAACACCAAGTAGGATGTCTCAGGGAATAAATCGCCGGGCAAGTGCTGTTTCTGCAAGTGTTGATGATGATACAACTGAATTGCGAAGTTTCTTGATATCTATACTCTCAGAAAATCCAAAAGGGATGAACTTAAAGGTAATCTCTCTCTCTCTCTCTCTCTCTCTCACACACACACACACACACACACACACACACACTTTTATGGGTGACAGTTGTTGTTCCATAATAGTTCACACTATGACAAAGCAAGTTTTTTTATTGATCCTTTAATATATTGCTGCTTGCATCATTGGCATTTTAATTCATGGTTGATCTTGTGGTCTGATAACTGTTCTTTACCTTTTGAACTTATGGTTTCATGACTTCAGTTTTGTACATAATTTGTTGTAATATCCATAGTTGGCTTGATCGTATACTACAAATGCTTTGGTTTATCATGATATATGCCTTTTTTTTGTAATTTGTTTACTTACCTAATTCACTTAGTTTACTTCACAAGCAATTGTCGGATGTTCTGTTCATGCCCTGTTCTGAAACATATGCAGGCCTTGGAGAAAGCTGTTGCAGATGCGATTCCAAACACATCAAAGAAAATAGACAGTATCATCAAGACCGTGAGTAACAGATATTATGCACTACCTCTTTTTTCAATATGGAAACATTAGCAATACATTGTGATGCACACTTGACATCTAATATTCTTCCAGATTGCAAATTTTCAAGCACCAGGGAGGTATTTGCTCAAACCTGGATTGGAGGTGGAAAGCTCTAAAAGGCATGCATCTGGCAGTGGAAGGTACAATTCCCCTACAAGTTCAATCCCTTGTTTTCTTGTCACACAGCAGCATTGTTTTCATGAAGTTCCTTCCGTAGTTCCGTATACAAATAATTTTCTGCATGTTTTCTACTCTCTCCGACAAGCACCTCAACAGCCATCTATTGCTACTGATGTATCTAACAGGGCTATTGATGAGAACATCGAGGAAGCTGCTCCAAGCTTAAAGATCGATGATCCTGATATATTTGAGAAGATTGACATTGGGGGCTCCCCAGTTTCTGCTGCAGGAGATGAAAAGGTCAACAATGACAGTGATGGTAAAGCAGGCACGTCTAGTGACAGTGCAAGTGATAGCGATAGTGACAGTGACAGCAGTGACAGTGGAAGTGATAGTGGGAGTCAAAGCAAAAGTGCGGCAAGTGGCAGTGGGAGCAGCAGCGACAGTGATAGTGATGCTTCATCGAGCAGCAAGGAAGGATCTGATGCATTTGTGGATATCACAAGTGATGATGACAAAGCAAATACAGCACAAAGAAAAGTAGCAGATGAACTGAAGTTGTCTTCCTCGCCGAGAGATTTGACCACACGGGATGGTGATGATGAGCAAATTGACATTGGAACAAATCTGGAATATAAGAGTACATCGTCACACATCGATCTGAATAATTTTAATACCGACAATGATGAGGCAGCATATACAGCTGCAGCAATCGAGAGCTTTGGTGCAAACAACTTAGACAAGCCACCAGAAATTCCAGGAAGCAAAAACATGGCAAGTACCAGAATAGATCCTAGTATTGTTGATGGTGAGTATCCTGCAAATGAAATGTCTTACCAGGACAACCTTTTTGATGATTCCTTAGCACCGAGTAGTCAGAACTTACCCAAGGAAGAAGCCAGTCAATTCACGAAGCAGCATAGTAGCAGAAGAAAATCAACATCAAAGGATGGATCAAACCATGGCCTGACAAAGATCACTGAGAGAAGTTCCAAACCCAAGTTGAAAAGGTGCTCTGGTGATGAGAACTCTACTGCAAAGCCAGAAAGTGCCAAAAAGGCCAAGGTTGACATGGCATATTCAGGAGCTACAGGTTCTTTCTCAGAGCACAGACAAAACTTACCTTCTGACAAACATATCAATGAGAGGTTGAGCAAGGAGACAGGGAATGTTGGCCGGGACACACATAACGATCTGCATGTACAAGATAGTAGCCCTGCTATGAAAGGAAGACCTTTGGGTTCTGGAAATTTACAAAAGATAAATCAGAGCCCAAGTGTACCCATCACAACAAAGCACTCTGAGAGAACACAAGAAAAGATTGAGAAATCAAGTTCTAAGAAAAAGTCAGATAAGATACAGAAACCTTTGAGTAGTATGGACGGTAACTTTGGAAGAGGTTATGTACATGATGAAGGCCAGCATGCCAATTTTGATGACTCTGATGATTCTGCCACAAGAAAAAGGGGTAGACATGGGGAACCTTTCGTTGATGAGAAAATGCACAGGCGTGCAAAGGATGCTAATATTGATGTAAATTCCATCAATTTAACCAAAAGCACAAAAGGAAATGTTAACCATGACGAGATCATGTCTTTTCCTGAATGCAATGAAAGTAATGGAGAACCATCAGATTTGAAAATAAATAATGCTGAGAGATCACCTCATGGAAAAAAGGTGCTCCAGAGAGAGCTTTCAGATCTTGAGCTGGGTGAATTTCGTGAGTCTTCTTTGGACAATGACATCGGGAGGGCAAGGAAGCATTTTGAGAGAAATAGTTCTTCCAAGTCGCTTGATGCTAAATTAACTAATGTAGATAACTCCTACCCCGGTATGAATAACAGGAAGGCCGCTCTATCCACTTTTCATGATCAGAGGAAACCATCACCACAAGAATTTGGTATTGGAGGTAATATAAATCAGGAAGGGCTTCCCAGGAAGACACCAGGATATGATTTTGATAATAATAGGTCTCAACAAAGAGTAAATGCTCCACAGAGTCGGCAATTGCCAAGGACTGATAATCCAGATTCAGAGAACATATTATATCCAGATAGGTTGGTAGAAAGAACAAGCAAAAGGGAAAAAAGGATGGCACAGGGTGGAATGCTAGATCATGTAGATCCAAAGAAGAAAACTACTCCCAAGCTTCCTCAGAATGGTAGTAAGAATGTCATTGAGTCCAGAACACGGAAATCAATTTCCCCTGCAGAAAACGAGGAAAGAAGTAGGATTAACTCTTTGCTTGAGGCTGAGACAGGTAGGAAGAGAAGGGACAGTTCTTCGGACGAAGATAATTTTTTTTTCTCAAAGTATGATAAAGATGAGCCAGAACTGAAAGGTCCAATAAAAGATTTCTCACAGTAAGTGACAATATCCTTGATGCAGTTCTTTTATGCCCCTTTGAAGTATTTTTGCTAGTGCATTTTGATTTGTTTTCCCACTTTTGTTGCTAAGCTTTAGACAGACTGGTCTTCTCATGAAAATATTTGATCCAATTTGGTTTATTCCTATATATTTTTAAGCTAGTAACATCTATTATATATTAGATTAGAATATGCTTTTCTTTTCTTTCTTTTTCTTTTTGCTTTTTGTCCAGTTTACTGTCAGTAGGTTAATCAAATCTAATCATCAGGCCTGGCCCTGTAATTTTACTAACCAGGTTCTGTTTTAGGAAAAATACCAGCATGTTCCTTTAAAGTTTGCATAAATTTCATAATGGTGTCACCCTCCCTCTTAGAGCTGTAGAAATGTTTAGTCTGGTATATGAGGTATTCTACATGCTCTTTTGGATTGTTGGCTGAACCAGTGTCCCGATGTATTCTCTGGAATATTATAGGTTGTACGACCAATCTCACACTTAAGCAATGTGATTCTATAAATCTGCTATGCTTTTTAATGATAGTTCATGGCATATAAGTTTGATTGATTGGTAGTTTTAAGTTTGTTCAGACAACTAACTGATTATATTCTGTGTCAGATACAAAGATTATGTGCAGGAGTACAATGAGAAATACGATGTTTACTCTTACTTGAACAGTCAGATGGAGAAAACTCGGTATGTGTTACACTGTAACTGTTCCTTTTTAGTTTCCTTTGTACTTCATTTTTCTTCTTCTTCATAGTCCATGTTGTAATTATCTCCTGTAACCGACACTTTTCTGTACAGGTCTGAATTCCTAAAGATTCAGGAGGATCTCAATGTTGCTAAAGAAAGAGATAAGGATCAGTATTATAGCATCGTGGAAAGACTCAGAGACATGTATCATGAATCGGGCGCAGTATGCTTTCTGACTGCCTTTCCATATACATATTGCTTAAACACGAGCATATGACTACCTTCAATTTTTTTTATAACCTGAAAGTGTGCCAAGTCTTCCTCATTTCTTGTTTTCTGTCTTGGAATTTCTGCCAGCAACCTAATCCAACAGTTACTTTTGCTCAGAATTTAACATTTGGTTAGACAAGGGAAACCATTAATAAAAACTTAGCATTATCTGAAAATTTATTTGACTTGACAAATTAATGATTGTTAATCTAAAGTTCATCCTGGTTCTGATTGTGGACATATATGCTGCAGAGGCATAAATTGATGAAGAAGGTCTTCATAGTGCTTCATGAAGAGTTGCAGGTGCGGGCTATGATCTTTGAGTGTCTTTGGGTAGTTTACTAGGCAATTGATTCCAGTTACTTTCACTACATATGCATTCTGATTCTTTTGGTTATCCCCCCACCCCAACCAGAGTATGAAGCAAAGAATTAAAGACTTCGCAGAGGTCTATTGAAATGAGCAATTGATGTGCGCTCATAACATGTAAGTGATGTTGTAAGTAATACTTTCCCTAAAGTATATTGAAATGTCTACAACCAACTGCAATATTGATCGGTGATTATCATGCAGGGCGTTTGCAGCTGTTATTCAGAGGCTGTCACTCAGCATCTACTCTGAATATGTCGGGAACCTCAGCATTATGCTTTGCCTTTGTAGAAGCACATCCGTGGCTTGAACATTCAGCCAAAAACACTCATCAGTGACAGGAAAGCTGATGAAGCTCACGGTTTTGCGGATTGTTCTGCTGAATTTCATATAGTGACCACAGTGGCGGTGGAGGGCGATGCAACGCAAAGATGAAAAACCAGCAGCTCCACATGACCGTGGCAGCGTGAGCGGGCGAAGCATAACGTATGGGACAGATAATAATATTTGAGACGGCTTTACAACAGCAATTTTGCAGGTTGAGATGGGCCCTGTGACGGGGTGGTTCCCTCTGTAGATGTTTGTTTATTTCGGCGAGATCTGTCCCCTCCTGGCGTTTCGTTATGTATGTCGCGTTTGTATTAATTTGATCAGTGTCAAACTTAAGTCGATTAAATCTGTACATATCTGGAGACCAAATAGAGAAGTTTTGAAGGTGGGTAGTGTTCCTCACGCAATTATTAGTAACTCTTTAATCTCACCGCGGACGCAGTGCAGCTGTTGAAATAGTATATGCTTGACATGAGGAGCAGTGAGCTGTTTATCGTTGGTTGGTTTACTTACATGACCCGTTTGAAACGTGAAAATTTTCCTGTTTCCAGCGGGCAGCGAGAATTGAACTGGCCCGTTCAAAATTCCATTGAAATTTCTGCATTTGAAACAGGTTTCCTCTCGTCTGTGGGCTGTGGCTACCCACGATACATCTGCGGCTTTTCCTCAGAGAAGGCTGACGCTTCTGTGACCTCTCTACAATCCAAAACCAGTCGATTCTGATCATCGTGTCCAAAGCCAGAGAATGAGAGGATACAAGAAAAATGACGGGGAAATGCGAATAAACTTCGAACTGCTCATGTACTCCCTCCCTTTCTTTTTATAAAGTGTATTTTACTTGGGCACGAGAATTAAGGAACACATGAAACCAAAAAGGAATGGTAGAGCCGTAGAGGATAATGATCACTGTATTTGTATCCATGGTGTTAATGTCTTGAAAATAAGTTAGGATAGCTGTTTAAGTGTTTAGTCATAAATATTGAAAAGAGGGAACATTACTAAGATAGTTGTAGGACTGTTTATATTTTAAAACAAGATAGCAAAAAAGGTAGATTATATATTTTAAAACGAAGAGAGCACATCCTACGTGACAGTAAACGTAGTAACGTGGTTCAGTGTTCGGAACACGCTTGAAATTTCTGCACCGTGTTCGCTTAACCAGCTATCAGACGGTTGGATTATCGGATCGGACGGCCGCAACCGCAAGTCGCCTCTCATCAACAAAAAGAGAAAAAAAAAGAAGGAAAAAAAAAACAAAAGCCACGTCTCATCCGGCGGCTCGCTCCACGCGTGCGTCCCTGGCCCCACTCCCCCACGCCAACCCGGCAAGGCATGGCGGCGAGCCCTCTCTGGAAGTGGAACCCAAACCCCCGCACCACCCATCCCGACCCCTGAGAGGCGCAAAAGCTTCCAGAAGCATCCCCAGACAGCCGCGCGGCGATCGGGGGGCGAAGCCGGCGGTGAAGCGCGAGGAGGGGAGAGCTGCGAGGGCTAGCCCGCCGCCTCTTCTGGGGCATCGCTCGCCAGGCTTTGGAGATGGACGCGACGGAGAAGGTGCGGTGGCGCTTCTCGGACGGTAGCGTTGCCGATCTCCTCGACGCCCGCAGCCTCCACGGCTCACCCGTAAGACCCCTGGGCATGGGCCAGCCAGACCTTCCGTTCTCTTCGCGTCCTAGGCGTCGTTGCATTTGTGCTCACCTTCGGGGCGAGCTTTCCGGGGGGCGGATTGCCCGATTTGACGGAGTTCTTACGGGGTGGAGGGGTTTGTGTGGGTCGATCGGTGGAGTGAGGCCGTTTCGGATGGCTCGCGAGGGCTGGTGCCGGTGTCGCGTTTTTTTCGAGCGGTGTTCGTCGATCCTCTTGCGATTTACAAGGGTTTATGGCTCGCGAGGGCTGGTGCCGGTGTCGCGTTTTTTTCGAGCGGTGTTCGTCGATACGCTTGCGATTTACAAGGGTTTATGGGCGTGGGGGAATCGGTTGCTGTTCGAGTGCTTTCTGTGTGCGAAACGTGTTGTGGGAATCCGGTAGCCTTAGATGTATTCCTTCGAGGTTTGGCGTAGTGCTGCCAATAGCTCGAAATTTTGGAATCTGGGAGTGACGGAGTTGCTTGTTGATGTTTTGGTCGCATAACCAAGCCGATGTCTTTGTGTTTATGCTGATCCTTTTACAACTTACAACTGTGATGGGAGGTCATGATCTATTCTTGAGTATTTTTTTGTGGTATGCTCTTTGGGCCAGCTATTTGTCACTATGAACTTTCGGTTCGCCTCAACTTTTATGTATTGAAATTGCCTGTGAGGTGAATTCATGGGAACTGGGAATTCTTTGTTGGAATGGAAACGTCGTATTGGATTCTTGAGCATTAAGAGACATTATTTTTGGATTTTGATTGTGTAAAGTGCAGCAATTTTTTTCCCAGCATTGTTTGGTTGGACATTAAGTCATGAATTACTGAGACACTTCGTTGGCGCTCTTTTATGATAATCTTCTTCGGTCTTGCATGCTGCAATTATGCACATTTTTATCACAGTACCAGTCGAAGCATAAATGCGCAGATACAACTAATAGTTTCTTCCTTCCCAGAACATTAATAAGAGAGTGCAGTTCCATTCTTCTCTAGTACAAAGGCTTGCTCTGGAAAAGGAGATGGAGGTATGTGACTATTTTTGTTGTTGTTGTTCATCTTATAATATGCACTAGTTTTCTCACAAGAACAGAGAAATATAGTTATTTCCCGTGTTGGAATTTGTATTTGCCTACGAGAAGAACGCTGAAATTCCTTACTCTTTCGTTGATTTTTACTGTGATTACTTTTTGGTCTTTCCTGTGCTATATGACAGGGTCACACAGGTTGCGTGAATGCTATTGCGTGGAATTCAAATGGCTCATTTCTGATTTCAGGATCAGATGACACTAGAGTAAGTTTCTGAACATAGTTTGGTTGACTAAGGTTACTAATTTCTTATCCTTTTTTCATCTTCTCTTCAGTACTAGGATCCTCATTTCTCCGCCAATATTATATTATCCTAGAATCCTGCTTTGAGAGATTTGCACACTTGCTTTTTTTTTCCCTTTGCCTCTGAATGTTCTACCGTTCTTCTTTTATAGGACTAAATCACTATGGGTAATCATCTAATGAGCCTTTTTGTCTTTGAAAATATGATAGCGCATGAATGCTTTACTTGTCTATTAAACATAAGAAGTTTTGAAGGATTTCTCCTTGGTTTATTTGTCGAATCTAACTTTCTGTTAAGTTGTAGGCTAAAGAAAAAAATAAGAAGAAACTGATACGAATGATACAAGGCCATTTTCTTGCAAAAGAGATGTTGCACAGTTGTGACATAAGTTGTAATTATTCTTTGAATATTCTTTGTGGCTGGTTTCATTTTCAATGGTATAACCTGGGACTATGAAAAGTGTTGAGATTTCGATGGTTGATTCAGTGTAGTTTGTATCAATATTTGTTCTGCAGATCAACATCTGGAGTTATGCTAATCAAGAGCTGTTGCATGAAATTGATACTGGACATTCAGCAAACATATTTTGCACAAAATTTGTCCCGGAAACATCTGATGAAGTAGTAGCCTCGGGAGCAGGAGATGCAGAGGTACACCCATTTAAGAATTATTTTCAATTCCTGTATCCTGGTTACTTTGAGCCTTTTTTCAGGAAAGGGTTGCTGATTCTTTTCCAGGTCCGTGTTTTCAATCTGTCTCGCATAAGTGGCAGAAGGCCTAGAGAAATTTCTATGGAGCCAGCTTCAGTTTACCAATGTCACTCAAGGAGGGTCAAGAAACTAGCTGTAAGATTCCATGCTGATAGGCCATTCATTTGGGATTTGATATTCTAGGGCATGAAGGAAATTTTTCTTTGCATTGCATCTATTTTGACATAGGTCTGAGGTAGTTCCTGAGTGAACTGCATTCAGAGTTTATTATCCATATAAGGTGAAAATTGATGTCCTATACTTAAGTCTTTGCATCTCGAGATGTGTTCTACTTCCCCACATATTAAGTTTTTCCACCCTTTAATAAACCTCTGCTTTTTTTAATCATGCATAATTTTGTTTGCCACATGTAGGTTGAAATTGGCAACCCTAATGTAGTGTGGAGCGCAAGTGAGGATGGAACTCTAAGACAGCATGATTTTCGGGAATGCAGTTCCTGTCCTCGCGCAGGATCTGCTAATCAGGAATGTCGTAATGTGCTTGTGAGTATTCTATCCCTTTTTTTTTCTTGTTGGGCTCCTTGTTTCTATTGTGGTTCTTTGGTGTAGTCTTCTCATGGAACATGTTATTCAAGTCCTATATGTCCAGCTTTTGCAATTTAGTTTAGGTCAAATTTTTTTCAGGTCCTTGAAAGCCAAATATGGTGGCAAATTTGACAGTGGGAATATTTTATTGTTTGATAAATATTCTGTTTGAGTTCAGCTGTAGTGCTCTTTTGTGCTCATGAACACTTGGACCAGAATGGAACTAAGTATGCTTATGTTGTTTTAAGGTTGATCTGTGCATTTCCTATTTAGAAGGTGGATGAAACTGTAGTGCTGCATTTTGTTGGGCTATGATCATATAATAAGTTTAGCTTTGTGATCAGCATATTGTGGCTTTCATGCTCCTGCTGCTAGGCTCGGTAATTGTATTGTATCATTAACTGTTTTGTTCTTATGAATCCTATTAGAACTGCAAGGATAATTACAGCCCTAGGATAATTGCTGGATGTAAAATTAGCTGATATGGGTGTGGGCTTGGTTTTGATTCCGTTTTCTGCATTATGTGTGCTTGTGGCAGTTAGATCTACGATGTGGAGCAAAGAAGTCTTTGGCTGATCTCCCCAGACAATCACTGGTGCTAAAGTCTTGTGATATTAGCTCTGTTCGGCCCCATCAGCTCCTTGTTGGTGGGAGGTAACACAACTTTCTGCCATCCGTTAGTCAGTGCATAACAAGCCTTGCTTTTCAACCTGAATAACAACACTTTATGATTTGATGTTTATGCAGCGATTCATTTGCTCGGCTGTACGATAGGAGAATGCTTCCACCATTGAGCTCATGTCAAACAAAAAGGAAGCCACCACCTTGTATTAAAATGTTCTGTCCACTGCACCTTGCTGATAATGTGAGTTACTCTTGTTCTTGAGTAGCTTGTTGTGCTGGTTCAATCGTGTATGGTAAAGCTGGCAATGATTGTCCATATATGTTAAATTCACAGTGGTGGCTATATATATTTGATATACTCACTAGGTCTTGCCCAAGTAAAGGGTAAATCTTGAATTTAAACTATAAATTATTTCAATATGAGGTAGGAGAACAATAGAAGAGCTCCCTAAAAAAATGATAGAAATACATGAAGCTTTTCTGGTTGCATTCATATAATTGTCACGTCAGTGTAAATAGTTCTGTTAATTCTGGTCGACTCTATAATTTGTTACATATGGATATTCCTTTTATTCTAGAGTTGTTGATAAGTTTTAACTGTCTGGTCATTTTCATGGAAAGTAAAACTTCTGGAGCATTTAGATTTTAGATTTCTCCCAGAAATTCGGCTAGAGCATCTGAGCTAGAATAGGCAACTTTGTGTAGGTCAAGTTTCAGAAATTGTTTTATCTGAAGCTTTCAAAATATTTATTCCTTTATATTTTTTTGACTTTGGGCCTCTTCTTTGTAATCAGAGGAAGTCAAATTTGCACCTTACACATGTTGCATTCAGCCCAAATGGGAAGGAGGTTCTTTTGAGTTACAGTGGTGAACATGTATACCTATTTGATGTTGACCCAGGTATGATCGCTTGGCTCCTTTTTGTATCCTCTTTCTGGTTATCACACCTTTGCTATCTTTTAGTCTCAGCATTGATATATCTTTAATATTATACTGATCAAACTTATCTGTTTATGGGTTCAGACAATATGAGTTCAGTGAGATACACAGCGAATGATATACAGGATCAATTATATTTACCCCCTTTTCACAAAGAACCAGCAAAACAAAATTCAAAACGAAATAAGCTTTCAGTAAACTCAACTTCGAGAAATTTGTGCAGGGTGAGCAGTGCTCTCTCTCTCTGTGTGTGTGTGAGCGCGAGCCTGCATTTGCACGGGCAAATACACTTGCGCTTTTGACTTTTGTAAACATGGCCCACTATTTATATCATATCTCTTGCTTGGTCTACTAGTGCTAGACATGTTGAACCTCTGCCTTTCATGGCACCTGTTTCAGGTAGATATGTGCAAGAAGCTTATGCAAGTTGCAAGAAAATCTTTGAAGACAGGCACTAACCTAATGTATGGGATTGAAGCATGCTGTGAAGTTCTTGAGGCTGTGGAACCTGATATTGATGACGACATGAGGCATGATTGCTTGTGTACTCGAGCAGGATTGTACCTGAAGGTTTGCCTGCTTTTGTCTCTCTGTTGTCAAAACTCTGTTCTGCGTAAAAAGTATGGATTATGAAATTTTGATCTACAGAGGAGGTGGAAAAATGATGTTTACATGGCTATTCGGGATTGTAACAGAGCGAGGCATATTGATTTTACATCATTTCAAGCACACTTGTACATGGCAGAGGCACTATTACAGGTAAACATGCATAATTCAGTGAGAACAGGGTGTGCATGTACTGTCAAATAATATTGTAGCTGTGTCATACAGAAACCAAAATTGGTCTAACCTTCGTACCTTGAGTTGCTTTGCATTTGTTAGATGATGTTAAATTCCACACTAGCATTAAGTGTTCAATCAGATTTGGAATGTGTTTTTGTGCTGCCTATTCTTTGTCAAGACAAAACTGAGCATAATTTTAGAGCTACTCTGATTAGATGGGTGCTTATATTGTACCAATTCGATCAGCAACTTTTGTTTAGTCATGACTGATTTCAATTGTATTATTTGTATCTTGGATACATTTAGCTTCGAAATGTTCCATTTTTTTCACTTGTTGCACTTGCTGATAAAATTTACCCCCTCTGTTCTTTTATAAATGACATTTTAGACTAGTGCACGCATGTTAAGAAAAGACAAAGATCACCACTATATGCCTATTAAATTTGTCTCTTGCTATGTCATTAACTCTCTTTGTTTCCTAAACCACCCCACCTTTAGTCCTGGACCAATGAACAAAGAGTTTGAACCCCTTACGTGTACCATGGATTAAATAAGTTAGGAGCAATTTAGGAAGATATGGTTACGTTTCGCCTCGGAAATGTAGAACATGAGAACATCTTTTATAAAGAATAAAATTTGCTCTCTAAAGCCTCATTTATAAAAGAATGGAGCGAGTACTTCCCCTTTAATGAAGTGCTGAAATTGGATGGCTATCCTCCATCTCTTACAAAGATGTATTATGACTTGTGTAGTTAGGAAGACTGAAGGAGGCATCTGATTATGCGGAAGCAGCAAATAGTGTTCCACCATATTGTGAATCTGCGAAGCAAGTGGAAAATATAAAGGAGCGACTTGCTGCAGGTGAGTACATTTGACAAACAATTAGTTAGTCGCACATAACTATGGCATATGAATTGATTTTTTTGGAGATTATGTGATCACAACTTCACCTACTAAAAGATCATGTAGTTGGTTGTCCTCCCGTGCACTGAGCTTTGGTGACCTCCTATTAATACTCCATGTTTGGTAGTTGTTGCCATGTAAGATAAGTTAGCTCACAAGAAAAATATATAAACAAGGGAACCTAAAATTTTGTGCAGCATATGTTCATTTGCTTTTGTTTGTATTTTCTGGGCACTGCAACTCATATCAATCCATTATATTACTTTGTAGCTTTGGGTCCTCATTTGGAGGGTTTATTGAAATTGAGAATTTTAAGATGCCGACAGATTTAAAGTTTAGTTGTTGCATGCAGAAGACGTGATATGTTGGACTTATTGGTTGTTAAACTTTTGAAATATCTGATGGTTTGTTTTGTTCGAACAGCTGAACTTGAGAAAACTAAAAAGGATCAAGTAGAAAAGACCAACACTGATGCTCGGTATGGAAGGTTACGTTCGTTGAGTGATCTACTGTTTAGATCAGATGCTAGTGGGTCATCATCACAGGAGGGTCGAGAAGATTCAGATTATGATGACGAAATGGAGTTAGACTTTGAGACGTCAGTATCAGGTGATGAAAGCCGTGATAGTGATCCAGGTGTTGTTCGGGGTAGTTTAAGTGTAAGATTCCACCGAAGAGATGATCAAACTCATGAACAATCTGGTGAAAATGGATCGCTTGAGTCCACTCATGATGGTGATTCTACCTATCAGGTTCTTTCTACCTTGTGTTCTCTTTTATCTGAAGTTCCTAATACAAGATACTTTTTTATTATATATATATATATATATCAATCACTGATATTGCGTGGATTTAACATAATGCAGCCGGAAGTTGCCATTGATATGAAACAAAGATATATTGCGCATTGCAACGTAGGCACAGATATAAAGCAAGCTAGCTTTCTTGGTGAACAAGGTTAGGTTCTTTCTTTCTTGCAGTCATGTTTAGATGTATTTGAATTTGTGGTCCTCCCACCGACAACTTGCATTTTCATTTACAATTCTGTGGTAACAGAAATACACTGTCCTTTCATGTAAGTCGTACTGCTGTGAACCACAGTTAGCAACTTTGCCACTATATTATCAAATACCCTTTGACGTTTAGAAATCAAAATCTCTAACCAATAAACGGTACAAACTTCATTGTGGAGTTTTTGTTATTTGGTCTTTACAATGGATCATAAATTCTAGATGTGGCATAAAATTAACTTATTAGAATCACTTGCGTTAATTTGAATTCCCTTGAATTCATGTAAGAAGATAGCTCAAGTTAATGTAAATATACCAATTGTGTCTAATGATGTGTTCCTTTTGCAACAGGGGAGTTTATTGCTAGCGGAAGTGATGATGGTAGATGGTTCATATGGGAGAAAAAAACAGGAAGGCTTATTAAGATGCTTGCAGGGGATGGAGCTGGTAATTATATTTTGATTTTACCACTGCAATCCCTTGAGTACTGCTTCTCATGTGCCTTATATTTTTTTTAGTTGTGAACTGTATACAGTCTCATCCCTACGATTGTGTTGTTGCAACAAGTGGAATTGATAATACAGTAAAGGTATATGATCTGATTTGTTTTGTTGAAGTACTTTAAATATTTGGTTCTCAAGTCTTCTTGTCTTTGTTTCTTTCCTAGTTATGGACACCAGATGCAAAAGCTACATCTATGGTTGCTGGACCAGAAATTGATGTATTAAGTGCCATAGAGAATAATCAGCGGAAGTTATCCCGCAACTGTGAAATTTTGCTGTAAGCTGTCAAAACATTACTAAGGCATATCATATCATACTATGTTGTGTTGGAATTAAATTACCATAATTTGCGTTTGGCATCATGCTTTTTTTTCATCTGGCTGCCAGTTTTGTAGGAAATAAGGCTATTAGTGAATTTTTCATTGTATGTTACGGCGTACAGTTAGTAAATTACTTCCGTTTATGTAAGTATAGTAGCTTAGTGAATCGTGAAACTATTCCATTTTATTGTGGTAGGAAGAGATAAGCAAACTTAAAAGAAAGAAATGCAATCTATTCAGCTGTTATTATTTATCTGCCACGAGTTGCATCTAACATGCATGGTATTAACTCCACACAGTTTAGTTGTATTATCTTTCCTTCTCATGCATAATGGGTTACAGAACTATCTGCAGGCCTTTCCAATTTTTGGAACGATTTCAGATGCATGAGTTTGCTGAAGGAAGTTTACATCCTTTAGAGTGTGCTCAGACTTGATCTACTATTGCTTGAGTTGCTGAGGTACTGCTGCTCACCGGAGATTTTAGGGCATCCCTAGCAAGCTACAATCTAAGGACTCAGCACAAGTTCAATAAAATATATGTTGAACTGGATTGCTGGATACAGTTAGGACTTATGGAACAAATTATATGGAACTTTCGTTTGCTCTCTAGCTAAATACCCATGTTTCAATTAGTAGGCATCTGATTTTTGGCTTTTGATTTGCTTTTCCTTTCAGCTTTTCATAAACAAAGGCAATACATGGAGATTTCATCCAAGATACAAGCAGTCATTGTCTTGATAGGAGTGAAATTGCAAGGCCTTGTTGCAATGGTAGACATGGATTAATAGATTGTCGTTATACCTCCGTAGATTTATCGAAGCAGGTTCGCTGGTGCTGAAGTTGTTGCTTGGGAGTTGAGATGTGAATAAACAGTGATGCGCTGTTGGTTGGTTGGTTGTTGGTTATAATGATTCATACCTGCTGTGCGGTGTGGATCCATTCCCTTGTAAAGATTGTAGAGAGGCGAAGTCCTGTAATAAGTGAACCGTTTATATATGCATATGCTGCTGTAAGAGAGGCCTCTGTCAGGGTTCACAAAACCGGTGAAAACAGCTCGAAAACCGCGGTTTTCGTGCGTAGCGCTGTGGTTTGAAATCAAAAACCGTTAGGTAAACCGGTCCATTTAAAAAAATAAAAAATTTGAAAAAATTTATGCGCTCAGTTTTTTTTGGTCAAAATTGCTCATAAAAACCGCTTTGCGATGAATATTTAATTGGCAGCGGTTGTTTTTTAATTTTTCAAAATTTTTTTGATTTCCTAACTCTTCGGTTTTAGACGGTTTTCGAGCGGTTTTTGTGATTTTCGTACTGCGAATTTCGAAATTCGGTTTTGTGAATCCTGGTCTCTACCATAGCGTTATGTTCTTATTGGGCCGTAGGGCAAATAGGAAATGCTGCCGAGGTTGGGATGTAGGGTCATGCCTATAAATACTAGACACAACTGTGTACTATGCTGTGTCGGGTGGATTTCAGTAAAGTGCTTCGAGGCAAAACCAATCTTTAACGGTGGATGTCATTTTTCCTTTAGTTGGATGTCACTTTCCTTTAGTGAAACCTTAAAAAAATGTAAGAGAAACTGAAATAATTCAAATTTAAGAATTCATAGGTGGTTGTTTCGCATAAATGGAGAATGACAATAAGATCTTGGAATATCGTTGGGCTTTACTATGCAAATTTTGAGACCATGGGTTTTATTGCAAATTATCGGAACTGAGAGGTTTCTTTTGCAAACGATCTTGTGGAGGGTTTAACAATTTTTGGAACCATGAGCTTTTTTAAAAAGCGTTGATGTAGGATCTAGGTGAACTTTCCGTAACTAGGGGGTTTTTTTTAACCAAAGTGCTGGCTAAGAATCTTTTGCATATTTTTTTGCAATAGAAATATCCTTTGCGAATAGGAGTTGCTAGAAAGTGTGTTGGGTGGGGGGATTGAAGGAGTCATGGCAGTTAAGCTCGACGTGAGTAAAGCTTGTGGCCGTGGAGTAGACATTTTTGGATGCTATGATGAGCCGGTTGGGTTTCTGAGCGGGGTGGAGGCGTTTGATAATGAATGTATCCGGTGACATGCTAGGATTTTTTAAGCCTCGAACGAAACACTAAGCGCTATTCAATATGTTCGAATCTAGTAATTAAAGATAACTAGAAACAAAACTAAATAGAGTTGCTCAGCTTGCTCTTATAATGTCTGGCTAACAGAGAATGACAGTAGAATTTGATATCTACGGCACATTGCCGATCAAAATTGATTTCCAACCCTAATGCCCAAATCAATATCCAATCACCACCCAAATACAACCCAATTCCAGGTTTCCACTACAAATTGCTAGCCCCAAAAAACTATTGTGTAACATACACAAATCCAACCAAAACCAAGATAGCAGGATCTGATATACCGAGGTTTAACTGCAATCACTTGAAAGTAAAAGACACCGAATTTAGTCCAGAATACCTTTTGTTGGCATGAGCTTCCTTGGGTTGTGCTTGATCTTGAGTAGCTGCCCGAATTTCTTCTTCTGTACTGGTCAAAGGGAGGGAAACCGAATCCAATTCCAAAGAAAGCCTCTAAATTCTAAAACAAATGGGGGAACAAACATATTAGGAACCCTAAGCAGATGAAACAACAAGAAATGGGAATAGTTCAATAATTCATCATCTCCAGGCTCCAACTTCGGCTAGGGGCCTCACATCCCTCACCGGCTTGCCTCACCCAGTCACCCTCCTTGCGGGTTGCGGCGACCTTAGCATGGCCTCATCGGGGGCTAGGCAGCCCCACCCACCTAGGGGGCAGAGCAACCCTCACTCAGTCCCTCCTTGCGACGGTAGAGCCGTCGAGCCACGGGGTAGATTGGTAGAGCCGTGTAGGGGCAGCGGGTAGGGCTCTAGGCCTCCAGCCTCCAGGAGTGCAGCACGGAGATTAGGGTGGGCATTTTTAAATAGAAATCGAATTACCGAACCGAACCGAATTAACCAATTATTTTGGTTTTCGGTTCGGTTTTTGTTTTGGTATAATTCAGCAATTTTCGGTGTTCAGTTCGGTTTTTCACTTTCAAGAACCGAAATAACCGAATAGCTTATGTACAATACCACTTTTATAATGTTCTTCCTAAAGCCACTAAACAATTCTCATGTTCTAACACATTTATGCATATGTTTGGTATATTCATATGTTCTATTATGCTTATATTGTAATGATCTATTAATATTGTGTGGGTCTATCCCTACTCTGTGTTACGATATGAGAATGACTAAATCTAATCTACCTAGCGTTTATTCATATTTCGGTTAACCGAAAAACCGAATTAACCAACCGAAATATTTCGGTTAATTCGGTTCGGTTTTTCATTTTGGTTTGAGAAATTCGGTGACCAGTTTCCAAAAACCAAATTATTTTAAAACCGAAAAAACCGAACCGATTAGACCGAAAAAACTGAATGCCCACCTCTAACGGAGATGATGGCGATGGTGGGTGGGGGTGGCGCCTATTGGGTGGGGGCGACGATGGGGGTGTTGGCCAGCTAGCGGGGGCAGTCGCCGGCAGGGGGGGCGGGGCAGCGTGACCGCGTGAGGCGTGAGTCTCGTGACAGCACATGAGGATGAGCTCGGGCGTGTCAGTCTAGGGCATCGCTCCTGACCGGTCGGGTAATGTTGTTGCTGCTGGGCTGTGGGGATTGGGGCACAACTTGAGCCAGACGTCGTCCCTATTTTGATCAGGCTGCACTGTTCCACTACTACTTGGGCCAAAGACCATTGCCTCACCTGTTCGAGGCCTGGCTCCATCCTTAAATGTATCCTGGGTCACCCATCGAATCAAGGTGAATGGGGGGATATACGGATGCTATTGGGCCAGAGGGGTTTACGGCAGGGTGATCCGCTTTCTCCGTATCTCTTCATTTTGTGCGTCGAAGGATTTTCAGAAATTTTCTTTGCAGACGATTTTCTCTTATCGCTAGAGGATTGTAGCAGGTCCTTAGCGTTTATGAGGCTTGCTCAGGACAGATCATAAACCGAGATGAATCGGCGACCATTTTCAGCCGCAATACACCAACGAGTATGAAGAACAAAATTCTGGGTAGATTGGGAATAAGATCCGAGGCATTGAATGATAAATATATCTCGGTTTACCGCTGTTTCTGGGTGGAGAATACATGAAGGGGAAAGTTTGGAAATGAGTACTGGTGGAAGGAGTGGCTTCTCTCTAAAGCTGGTAAAGAAATCCTGATTAAGGCAGTGGCACAACCAACCCCTACATATGCGATGTCATGCTTGAATTTGACATAGGAGTCCAGCTGAGTACAATTATTTGCCAGTATTGGTGGAGCCAGCAGGATGATGAGCACAAGATGCATTGGGTTGGTTGGGAGAAGATGACAATGGCAAAGAAGGATGGGGGTGTCTAGGTCCACTAGCTTCAACATCGCTATGTTGTCCCGGCAAGGGTGGAGATTGTTGATGAGCGCGGATTCCCTGCTCGAGAGAACTTAAAGCCAACCATTTCCCAAACTCTAGTGTGCTGCATGCGAAATCAAAGTCAGGTATGTCTTACACTTAGTGGAGTATCCTGAAGGAGTGAAGGGCATCAACCTGTTGAAACAAGGGGTGATTTGGAGAGTGGGGGACGGCCAAGGCATTGACATTTGGGATGATCCTTGGCTACAGGAGCAGAAGACCGATTACTTATCAGGGAAGAACCCTTCCGCGGAAAGTTTCTGAGTTGATTGATCCTACGACAGGGGAGTGGGACACTGAGTTAACTGAAGATGTGTTCAGAGCTGAGGATGCAGAAATTATCCTGTCCGTGCGCATCTTGTGGATGTTCCAGCATGGCACTTCGACGCCAAGGGCATTTTTTTTCCTGTGAAATCCTCTTATAAAGTTGGGATCATGCTGCGGGACAAGAGGAGGAATAAAGATGCATGAACATCTGGCTCGGGTTCAGGGTTTCCGGAAAAAAGGCTCTGAATGCCACAGGTCTGGTCGTTACATGTTCCCCGAAGATCAAGATGTTTCTACGGAGGCTACAACAAGTTTTATTTGTTGTTGGAGGTAATCCTCCATGTTTAAAGAGTGAGAGGTGTTTCAATGCTTTTCTTTTTGACAGTTGTACAAATATTAAAGTATGAATGAATGGTAATGGTAATTACTTACCCCTTCGATTGTTTCAAGATTTATGTAACTTGTATTGGAAGAGAAAGCATTGAAGCACTGCTCACAAGTATAATTTTATATGCTAATGTTTGATTCATTGCTGTATTTTCTTAGCCCTATGTTTCATGTGTTATAGACAAATATCCTAGTTAAATTTGCCAATGTTGTGAATAAGAAATTCGTGGCCACCAAAACTACGGCACACACTACACTATGCCAAGGAAGTTCCGCAAACCGAGGCTTCAACCAAACATGCCTTCGAGGATCGAAAGGCAGAGGTATTTGTACGCTCTCTTTCTTTTCAAAGTTGTTTTCGACTATTTAGGGTCTGGTTTCTTTATCACACTACACTAGGAAAAATGATAAATATCAAAACTGTTTTGCAAGGCAGATCTAAAGTTGTCATTTTCACTCAACTAATCCGCATACTTTTTACCTATATTTTAAAAAGGTTGTCCGTGCGGATCCACACTGACCCGTATATTTAAATTTAGAAACGGAGGGAGCAGTACTGCGTTGTGGAAGCAGCCAGAGCCACGATGACTGTCATTATCCATGCGGGCCAGCAAGGTGCCCAGTTGGTCCTTGGTAAGCTAAGCTAGGCGTGTGCAGAAGCCACACGAACACAAGAAATTAACTAGTTGTAAGCTTCTTTTGACAGGCAAAAAGGAGCGGATCGAGCGTCCTTCTCTTGTGCTGAAAGTGTATTCCAGCTTCCAAAGTTTGTCCACGGAACCATGTGCCGCTTGCTTGGCTTGTTTGCTTGCATGCTCATCTTGCATGTGTCATGTCTATCCGTCAGGGTTAATCATTTCGTTTTCGAACTAAATTTCGAGAATTGCTCGGCATCGGTTTTTCGCGAAGACCGATCGAAATTCGGTAAAAACCGATCGGTTTGCGAAAGTCAAACAGGTGGTCAAACCGATTAAAAAAAAAAACTGGTCGAAAAGCTCGAAAATCGGTCGGTTTTCGTCGAAAACCGACGACAGAAGGAAAAATGGTGAAAATGAAAGGAAAAAATGAAAAAAATGCAAAAAAAATTGAAAAAATTACAAAAAATCCCAATTAATCTATAAAACACCTCAGAGAAATTTAAATAATTTTTAAATCAATTGTTACTTCTAAAAAATCCAAAACAGCAATTAAGGAAAAGGAACAAAGATATTGTCAGATTTTTATAAATATTTAAATGATTTTTTATATTCTGAAAATTTAATTTAACCATAAATAGTTCCAAAGTATTATGAAATAAATTTTTAAAAAATATTAGACTTCATTTAGTACCTATATAAAATCAAAAACATAAGAGCATATACAATGATAATATCACTTTCTTAATTTTTAAAAAATACACATATCTGATCATCTTCTAAAATTTTACATAATAATTGTAAATAAGTTATAACATCACAAAAAAAGTTTAATAAATATTAGACTTCATTTTATGCCCCTAGAAAATAAAAAACTAAAGAGCATATATTGTGACAGTATCACTGTCAGAATTTTTAAAAAATGTACGTATCTGATAATAATCTGAAAATTTTACAAAATCATTAGGATGGCCTCAGGACCGCACAAAAAAAATTTAAAATTTTTTTGACACTTTTTGCAAAATTTCTTCAAATTTTTTGAATTTACTATTCATCTAAACGGTTTTACTTGCCGAACCGGCTCGGCACGGCCGGTTTTCGCGAAAACCGACCGGTTTTCGTCGGCATCTTGAACCCTGCTATCCATTGCTTGCATGCCCTCTCCCGGAGGAGTAATACTCCAGCGATGGAGGTTTTTTTTGTCATCTTTACAGGGGTATCGAGCCATCTACTGAGATACAAAAAATTTAAAGAGTAGAGATAACAAGAGTTTAAAAGTAATTTGATGAGACGTCGGCTGTAATAAGCTTGCAGCCGCGCGTCGTCGCTACGGGGTGCAGAGACGAATGCCCGGCCAGTTGCATGGCCACTGCCCTCTACTGGTAATCGCATGTTGGCCCAGCCTGGTGCGGATTTGATAATGCCGGTTTCTTTGGGAATTAACCAAGTCTCTTCCCGCGATATATTTGTGTTTGCACCAAAATTTGGCAGATATGGTCAGAATCGGCAGTCCAAGATCAACAAGATACGACCAGGATACAGATTGAAGATATTTGGAAACAGAACAGGTTGTTAAGGAAAGCACCATCCAAATAAAGGCCGATACAGATTCTACTCCTAACGTGTTGTACCAGGACTCTATCGGCCAATGAGTATAAAAGAGGTCTAGAGGTGATCAGAAAAGCTGCCAGAGCCAATCAACCAATTCGCGTCTACTTTTCATTTACTTTTCCGTCGACTAGGAGTAGTTTCTGTAATTTAGTCTTCTTGTAATTCAATTTTGATCAATAAAGTTGCGCATCGCCGATTGTTGATCTCCATCAATTACGCGCAGAACTCTAGTATGGCAGCTATTGCAAAACCGTCGGCTACAACACCTTCTGTGTTGCCAACTCAGCCGATAGTTATATTACCGCGAGACCCTCGCCCTAGCGAGATCACACATTATCAGGCGTATACTGATGCCGCTAAACTAAACGTGTCGGCTACTTTGCCGCCGTCAGTTTCGTTTAATATTTTCCCACAATCGGTCTCACAGCCGATTGAACAAATTAGGCACGTCCAGTACCAAGAGCCGATTCTGCCCAGGAATCCGGTCCCTCATAAGGTGATAACCTACGCAGAGCCCTTTGTCCCTGTACCAGAACCACCATTTAGAAGGTACGATGGGTATGATCAAATCCCACAAAATCCGTCGGCTCAGTCTAACCGACAGCCCGAGTTTGCACTCGGGGGGCATAATACCAGTCATAATCATTGGCAGAGCCCTGATATCTCGTCGGCTAACAACATTAATTGGGCTGACCAGATTTCTGCCGTGTTGATAGATCAATTCGGCTTACAGCCAAAGGGTAGAGTCATCGGCTATAGAAAGTTGTATCCAGATTATATAGATCGCATGCAATATCCACATAATTTTAAAGTTCCTGATTTTGTCAAATTTTTTGGGGATGATTCGGTCACGACCTTGGAGCACGTCGGACGCTTTATCGCTCAATGTGGCGAGGCAGCTCAGTCCGACGGGCTGAAAATTAGATTATTCCCCTTGTCTTTATCGGGAGCTGCTTTAACTTGGTTTACTAGTTTACCTCCAAATTCGGTTCATTTTCGGAACGATTTAGAAAGCCGATTCCATGAGTACTTTTTCTCCGGCAGTCTGGAACTCAGGATTTCAGATCTAAGTTCTGTCCAATAGAAGTCTGGGAAATCAGTAAATGATTATGTTAAGAGATTCAGGAAAGTAAGAAATATGTGTTTTAGTGTTGCCCTACCTGATAATCAGTTGGCCGATTTAGCTTTCCAGGGGTTGATACCCCCATTAAGAGAAAAATTCGGCGAGCAGGAATTCACCAATTTGAGTCATCTCCTACAATGAGTATCAGCCCAAGAAAGCCGTTTCTCCAATGAAAGGGCTTCAAAGATGAATTGAAGAATAACAAAGACAAGATACAATCGGCTATAGAGGATGACCAATTAAAATTTTTAGAAGAGCCGACGATACAGCTGGACGCTGATCCTTTTCCAATTAACATGGTCCATTGCTCTAAAAAGAAGTCGAAGCCTACTTTTTCCCAACTACTAGCAAAATATGAAAGGAGGAATGAAAGGCCACGACGAAGTCCTCCACATCGGACAGTTAATGAATATCGGCCAAGCGGCCCTGAAAGAGCTCACCAGCGGTGCCCTTTTTGGCAATTTTGTTGGGAGAAAGGATTAGCTTTGCCATCACCAAACACATATCCGATGCAGTATTACACATGTCAAGGTGATAGGCAGTGATGGTCGGCTAAAGATAGAATTTCTAAGCCGATTATAAGTCGGAAACAAGGTCAAGACGAGTCTGATTAGTCGGAAACAAGGTCAAGACGAGTCTGATTTAAGATCAGTCCAACAAAAGATTTATAAGCCGATCATAAGTCAGAAACAAAACCAGGATGAAGGGTCTAGCTCTGCGGCTAGTTTGGATCTGGTAGGAAAAATATATAATTCGATCGAACCAAAGCCGAGATGGTGTCCTCCGGGTTTAAGCCGATCACAAAGAAGAAGGCTTCAGCGCTAAGGACCCAAGAGATGAGGGAAGCTGAACAAGAAAAACGAAGGGATAAAACTTTTAACGAGCTTTATCCAATTAAAATTGCGTGAAAAGAGTGGAGGAAGAAAAAACCGAATCCGGCCAATGATTTTAGTTCGACAAAGTCGATCTAGTCTGGAAAACCATACCACCCGTCGGCTCGAAAGATAGTCGATTTGGTAAGCGATCGACGTGGGATCGTATAGTGTGCATCAGTTTGTCTAAGGAACTGGATATATCTTGATTGGCTAAAACTCAACTACGAATATACAAGTTGGCCGATTACCGACCTGAAAGCCAAATTAACTCGATGTAGTTAAAATCTTGGCTATGATAAGAAATTATATATTCAAGTCGATGATGAAATTTTTTGAAAGATAACATGTTATCTCCCAAAATTGGGGGGCATATGTTTGCACCAAAATTTGGCAGATATGGTCAGAATCGGCAGTCCAAGATCAACAAGATATGACCAGGATACAGATTGAAAATATTTGGAAACGGAACAGGTTGTTAAGGAAAGCACCATCCAAATAAAGGCCGATACAGATTCTACTCCTAACGTGTTGTACCAGGACTCTATCGGCCAATGAATATAAAAGAGGTCTAGAGGTGATATGAAAAACTGCCCAGAGCCAATCAACCAATTCGCGTCTACTTTTCATCTACTTTTCCGTCGACTAGGAGTAGTTTCTGTAATTTAGTCTTCTTGTAATTCGATTTTGATCAATAAAGTTGCGCATCGCCGATTGTTGATCTCCATCAATTACGCCCAGGTTCAATTTATTCTGATTTTGCTGCGCATCGCCTTCTTCAGAATCGATCTACCTTTATCCTTTGATTAGCCTTAATCGGCTAGTTAGATTTACCCTTTTTTATCTTGATTTAATCGGCTTTGAGCTGATTGAATCTAACCCGATTGATCTTCACGATCGACTAGTTAGACTTACCCTATTACTTTGATCTTGATCGGCTTCAAGCTAATTGAGTCTAAGCCGATTGATCTTCACGATCGGCTTTGAGTGAATTTTATATTTCTACCTTGTCGATTATAGATCAAATCGACTAGCACGCTCTGAACCCGGTGTTCGTCTGATGTACTGCTGTCATAAACCCTACATCAAATTTTTAACGTCAACAATATGCTTCCTCTAGCTGCACCTGACTTGAAGCAGGTTAAGCACACGGTTTCGCTTCAGGTTTAATGGCAGATTCCAACTTAGCACTCGAACGAATACGTACTACTTTTTTATACGACCAGTAGACTAGCCAGGCTTATCTATTTGTACATCGGGAGAAGTCAAGAATGAGTACGTACCTTACCTATCTGGGAATGAAGCAAAGAAATTCATAGGAAACAGAATAAATCCTCCAAACTTCTTTCCAAAATTCATTCATCTCAAATTACTTCAGAGTAGGTGGTGTCAGGCACGCATCCAAAGTTGCATGGCCCGTCGATCGATCCCAAGAGAGTCTCTTCTACAGGAAGTGACTCCAATAACATATAATTACTAAAATGTTTACTAGAGACGTCTGTTTGCCAAAATGTCAAAAAAAAAGTCGGAGATGCAAGTGCTAATCTCACGTGTGCATGCACTACGACCGGACTAGACGCTGTCTCCACGTCATGCTAACAATCTTTACAAAAAGATTTCCAAAAGGTAAAAAAATAGTCAAAGATCATAGGCTAATCCCACGTATACACGCACGCATCAAGCAAAAAAAAAAAATCAGAAACGTTCATTTGTTTTATTACCGTAATAAAACACTAGCCCGTGTCGCCTGTCGGCTTGGCTCTATAGCACCAACCATTACGAGTGATGCACATAAAAGAAAAAGAGGGAGAAAGATGATATCTACTATTAGATAGATGATTTTATAGATGACGATCTGTCACGTATACCACTATATAGATAATATATAAGATTATTATAGATAACTGTATAGATAATTATTTTGTATGAATCGACTGTATTACAATCGCTGTCTGTATTACGGTACGGTATACGCAGGAACGCAGCATTCGTGTGAACGCGCCAAAGCGGTCATTGCCACGTGGGATCCACCCCACGCCCGCTGCCTGTCTCCGATTGGCCGTCGCGGCATGTAGAGTCAAACGCACCGACCCCCGCCCCCTCTCCCCCATCCACCCCCGCTTTTGCTCCTAATTTACGCACGATGCCATCACAGGATTCGTCAGTTCCACTGCGCAGTGAGCCCCCACGTGGCTGACCGATGGGCCTATACTTCGTGGGTCCCAGCCGTCAGTGGTTGCGTGGTAGGTGTACGCTTCGTTAGGGTAGGCCCACGTTCGCCCGGCCGTCCAACGAAGCCCGTCCACCCAACTGCAATTATTCCTCCGAAGAAAGAGTTAGCCCCTCGATGTCCTCCGATTCACAGCTTTGCCACGGATTATATTTCTTTACTCTGAGTTGTTTTTGTGATCTGGCCCCTCTAGGATGTGCTATTTAGGGTGATTTAGACTTTGGCCGACGTGCCGACTATTGCGTTGCATGGTACTAGTAAACTTTCGATTCTCCACTGATACGATGGAAGCGTTCAATCCTTTACGGGTGTTACAAATCAAACGCTATTGCAGCGTTTCTGTTTCGTTACGGACTATATATGAACAACGTATCCATCTCCTTTCGAAAATTTACTGCGTGTACGTAAATTTTGTGAATGCATCTAGACAATATAAGTTGCTCTAAGGGTTCGACAAATCTTCCGATACGAGAAAAAATAAAGCTCTTGAACTAAAAAAAAACAATTGTTTCGTACCAAGGTCCAAGAAGAAGGTACTTGCAGTTACATGACGTGAATTGAAAGCATACGTACGGTACCGATATAACAAATTCATTCGCTAGATGCCGTGCAATGAATGAACTGGTATGTGACAAGACAGGAAGCCAGCAGTTTTCTGTTCCGATCGTTGAAGAGCTTCTTCGCACGGAACCACAAACTTCAGGGTCTAGAATGCAAAATGAAACTCACGAATAAAATATTCAAAAGATCTTTACAGGCCATGGGAGGACGAAGACAAAAGAGGCAGCTCCCGCAGGATCTTGAGACGTGTGAAGACTGCAGACACCGCGGCAGCTAGCTAGCTAGCATTACCACAACCACCCTCCAATTCCTTCAATCACCTCTCAAACCAGCTAAAAGTTTGCCAAAAACAACATCAGCAAGAAGAGATAGAAGAAGAGCTCCTCCATGTTTGAGATCCTTCTCCCTCTGGTCCTATCGATCGATTTCATGTGGCAACTTTACAAATCCATCTGAGATCGCCAAGCCAGCGTCGAACGATCGATCCATGGGAAGCAACAAGCCGGCCTCCGCCGCCGGAGCAGGCGGCCCGACGCAGCCGCCGGCCGCCGTCTGCTGCATGTGCGGCGACCAGGGCCTCCTGCCCGAGCTGTTCCGCTGCTCCGCCTGCTCCGTCCGCTCCCAGCACACGTATGTAGCACACATATCTTCTCTCTGATCTGTGCACATCGCTCATGTATGTCATGCGATACAGCGTACACTTGCAACACACGATTATTACTATACACGCAGGCACGTGAAGTCCGTCTCTAGCTAATCTCTTCTTGTTGGTGAGCTCGCGCGTTCTTGTTCATTCATGGGAAATTTATGCGTTTTTTTCTGGGATATTTTGTTGTCGGCGTAATCCAATTGGACGGAGCTGGGCTCATTTACAGATTTTCTTGGTAAAGTTGGCATGCATATATAGGACTGTAAGTCTTAATTTGGAATATGATGATCTGCACGGATATTCTTGGATGGGAATAGGTTAGCTACGCAGATCAATTTGTGAAAAATGTATGTATATATTCATGGTCTATATGACGTATGACATATTAACACACAAAACAAGCGTATATACAAGTTGCTAATGCAGTTTTTCAGTTCTCCATCGGCATGTAGCTTTGAATCCAGACATGCCCACCACATGCACAAGGGCAGCAATCGAATAGTTTCGTGCATGACTTCATCATATATAACCAGAACAGTTCAATACTATTCTCTGAATTAATCGATCGGGCCCTCTATCTTAACTGGTATATAATTATCTGGTGACACGTTTGAGTTTTGACATGCATATATTTCTCCGGCCGGCCGATCCTTATCGACTCCCGGCCCGCGCGTGCGTCCAGCAAATTTATTCCTCTTTTCGCACGATCAGACGCGAAATTGTCGAGCGAAGCGAGGCCTATATATATTCCATCGATGTCGATTCGAGCTGTACGCATAGCTGATCTGGGCCTGCGTCCAAACTGTACATTCATATATTTCAAGTAATCCAATCCATCGCATGCATCTAAACAGTTAATCAGTTCTTGATTTGATCGTCTTGCCTGCGGCATGCGTGTATATACGTGTCTACCGCAGATGTGCATGCAATAACGTAATTACGTAAATCGATCACACATAATCTGGTAATCACATATTCACTGCATGTGACTAGCTAGCTAAATCTGTACACATGCATGGTCGGTCATATGTCAGATACTGCACGGATCGGTACCCGAAGGCGGAGGCGTACGGCACGTGCAACTGGTGCCTGAGGGCGGATCAGGGAAGCGGCGCCACCTCTAGCTCGCCGAGATCCACCGTCAAAGCGGCCGTCCGGCGGGCCGCTCACGGCGATCCGATCAGCAGTGGTGGCGGCGGCAGATCGGCAGAGACGAAGGTCGCAGTTCGCCGCGACTTCGCTACGAACCCGAACAAGCCTATTAAGAAGGAGCAGCAACATCAGCAGCGGCTCCTGCTGCGGCGGTCGGCGTCGGACCTGGGCAGCCGCGTCCGCGCCGACCACTGCGCTCCGCCGTCGCCCGGCGTCGCGCGGGGCAGGCCGAGGATTCGGAGATACAAGCTCTTGGAAGAGTTGATAACTAGTATGTAAATAGTTTTTGTTTCGTGGATGTACTACTTGTCGACAGCAGCGAATGCTGAGATCATGGAGATCTAGCTGTAATGATGATCCTGTGCGTATACTGTACATAATGAGTTGCTAAAGGACAGTTCGATCGATCCTTCGAACAGCTTCACTAGATCGCCGGCTAATTAAACAGTTCATAGAGAGAACTCGGTTTATATCTGTTTTCAGTATGCGTTGCATGAATGCAAATAAAACCCTTTTTTATAATGGCACTTTTAATCTCGATCTTAATCGAGGTAATTAAAAAGAGGCTTCCATTATTTCATGTGTAGATGATTACGCTACGCGCGTTCCCCTTATATTGTTGTTCATATTAAGGAACCTCGCTATCGAATAGTCCGGGGTTCCCGAACAGATTTGAAGTGGAGAACAGAGAGAGAAAGAGAGACACAGGTTTAGGGAGAACGACGACGAAATTCTTTATTGCTTTGTGGTTGCTTGTACAATGGGGGACCCCTCCTCCTTATATAGTAGTCACCTAGGGTTTCGGCTAAGGGACCATCGTGGGCTTTTATTGGGCCACGTGGTTTTCCAACACTCCCCCTTGGGCCCTTTGCCGCGAGATGCATATGCCTCATTAAAACTCCAGAAAAACCCAGTGGGAAAAATACTTGGAGAAAGAGTACATAGCATACGCTTACTGTGTTGCACGAATTGCCTCATTAAAACCTTATGCAAGAAAACTTCATGAAAAACTTGTTAAGGGAAAAGAGTACAATTCACCCAAACTTCAATCGCTAATCTTCGAGATTCATGTTGGGTACTCAAACTTCATGTTCAAGATTTATATGGGAGTATGTGAAATATCTCCCCCTAAAATCTGCACTTCTCTAAGTCTCATCATCCCAATCCCTTTTACGCATCTTTCAAAGGTAGATGCTGGAAATGATTTAGTGAACAAATCTGCAAGATTTTCACATGACTTAGTATGCAATATCTTGATCTCGTTCATCTTATGCAATTCGTGAGCATAGAAGAACTTGGGGTTGATATGCTTCGTGAGATTGCTCTTCACATAACCCATCTGTGCTTGAGCAACACAAGCTGCATTATCTTCATAGATGATCGTGAGAGTTTGCTCAATGTTCAAGACACATGACTTCTGGATGTGGTGAACCATTCTTCGGAGCCATGCACATTCACGAGATGTTTCATACAAAGCAATGATTTTCGAGTGGTTTGTCGACGTCGAGACAAGGGTCTGCTTAGACGACTTCCAGGAAACTGCTGTTCCTCCACATAGGAAAACATAGCCAGTTTGGGACTTGCCAGTATGCGGGTCTAATAAGTACCCTGCATCGGCGTAGCCAACCAAATTCAGTTCATTATTTCTTCTGGAGAACAAACCGAGATCTTTGCTTCCTTGGAGGTAACGGAAGATGTCCTTTATCCCTTTCCAATGCCTTTTGGTGGGTTCTGCACTGTACCGAGCAAGCAAATTCACAGCGAACGCAATTTCCGGCCTAGTGCTATTCGCAAGGTACATGAGCGCTCCAACGCACTCGATATGGGAATTCGCTCCCGTGACTTCCTCCCCTCTTCTCTAGGTCCAGTATGGGTCTAGGTCTGCTTGGGTGACCTTCCGCCATTGGAGTCTTTGCAGGATATGCCTTTTCAAAGCAAATCTTTCCAACACTTTCTGCGTGTAGGATGATTGGTGTATCAAGATTCCTCCTTGGACATGCTCAAGCTGCAAGCCTAAACAAAACTTGGTTTTACCCAAATCCTTCATTTCAAACTCAGGCTTCAAGTATGAGCATGCTTCTTCAATCTCTTCATCCATCCTAATGATGTTCAAGTCATCTACATAGACGAAGATTATACAAAATCCATTCGGGGATCGTTGTATAAATACGCATGGACAATGTTCGCTGTTTGTGTAGCCTTTCTTCCAGAGAAAGTCACTCAAGCGATTGTACCACATTCTTTCTGACTGTTTTAGCCTGATTTCTCCAATTTCACACTGTACAGGTTTCTATTTGCTCCGTCTTGGTTCGGGATAGGAATACCTTTCGGTACCTTCATGTATATCTCCGAATCCAAGTTTCCATACAAATATGCTGTGACAACATCCATTAGCTTCATTCTCAACTCCAAGTTGACTGCCATTGAGATCAAATATCTAAAGGTAATTCCTCCCATGACCGGAGAATAGGTTTCTTCATAATCAACTCCAGGACGTTGAGTGAAACCTTGAGCTACAAGCCTTACCTTGTACCTTACAACTTCGTTGTTTTCATTCCTCTTCCGAACAAAGACCCATTTGTGACCTCTGTGGTTTATATGGGGAGGTGTGCGGCATACGGCTCAAACACCTCTCTCTTGTTCAGAGAGACTAACTCTGCAGTGATTGCCTTCTTCCATTCTTCCCAATCTAGCCTTTTCTTGCACTCGCTAGAGATGCGGGCTCGGGATCATGATTAATGATCGAGGCAATCTTCTTTGCAAAGTATGCATCCACATTGGTCGTTACTCTATTCAGGATTCTCCGTTATTACAAAGTTTATGGCCATTTCATCATGGGGTGCTTCATGCACTTCTACTTGCTCTTCACGCTATTCCTTATCGCAGAGCAAGTTCCTTTAGCTTTCATCGCCTATGTGTGCGCACACATTATTTCCGGTGACTTCCTGCAGTGGAAGATTCAAATCTGGAATTGCCTTTTCTGTTGGCTTCTTTCCAGTGCCAGGTCTCGACTGGCTCCCCTTCTTTCCTTGGGGTATTTTCGTGATTGGTTGTGGTAAGTCCTCTCGCCCGCTTTCTCCGACGCCTCCGGTACTTTGGGTTTGAGGAGCCAGATTTTATGTTCTTTTTCTTTGAGGCCTCTGAACAGGATGAGGGATACCTTCTATTTTCTTTGGTATTTCCACCCTCTCTAGTGCATTTCTTGCGGGTACATGCGACTTAACCACGCCCTTCAGATCACATAAATGATCAGGCAGTTCATTTGCTAAATTATGCAAATCAATTATCTTCTGGACTTCTTGATTTGCTTCATTAGTGCGGGGGTCATGCACGGGGATCCCAGAATGCCATATGATTTCCCGGTATTTTTCATCAATGACGGAAAACGATCCTCGTAAAAAATACAATCAGCGAATCGGGCTATATGCAATTCTCTAATCAAGGGTTCCAAATATCTGATTATAGATGCACTCTCATAACCAACGTATATCCTAGACTTGCGGAGAGGGTCCATTGCAGTCCGTTGAGAGGGTGGTATAGGAACATATACCATACACCCAAATTTCCTGAGATGGGAGATTTTCGGGATGATCCTGTGCACAAGTTGCATAGGAGAATGAATATTGTAGGTCGAAGGTCTGAAATTGATGAGAGTTACTGCGTGCAGGACTGCGTGTCCCCAACAAGTATTGGGCAAGTTACAACTCTGCAAAAGCGGTCTGGCAATGAATTTAATCCTCTTTATTAGTACTTCAGCTAGTCCATTCTGCGTATGGACATGCGGTATAGAGTGCTCAACTGCTATCCCTGTTGCAGTGCAATAATCATCAAATGCCTTTGAAGTAAATTCCCCGGCATTGTCCATTCTGATGGACTTCACGCGATGATCAGGGAAAGCATTCTTAATTCTTATGATCTGCGAGATCAGCTTTGCAAAAGCATGGTTTCTTGTTGACAATGAGCATACATGCGACCATTTCGAGGAAGCATCGATGAGCACCATAAAGCATCGAAACGGCCCTGACAAGGGCTGAATCGGGTCGCAAATATCCCCCTGGATGCGTTCCAGGAATGCAGGGATTTCACTTTGCACTTTCATGACAGAGGGTCTCGCTATTAATTTCTCGGTGGCACATGCAGGGCACACGAAATCTTCATGATTCGGAAAATTTTTAACATTAATGCCATGACCTTGTGAGTTGTTCACTATATTTCTCATCATTCTAGGACCAGGATGACCTAATCTACCATGCCATAAAGAAAATAACTCAGAGCTTCTAAAGACAGTCTTCAAGGAAGTATACACTTCGGGTGCATGAATATTCGTGTAGTACAACCCAGATTCATATGAGGGACATTTTTCTAATACCATTTTTCCACATACCGCGTGCTTCACAATGCACAAGTATTCTTTGCCATTTTCTTCATTGGTTTGTACGTGAAAACCATTGGCGCGGATGTCTTTGAAACTTAAGAGAGTGCGCGTTGATTTGGGGTACAAAAGGGCTTCTTCAATTACCAAAGTTGTACCCATAGGTAATATAATTGTGGTTCTTCCGGAGCCTATTATATAGGAATCGCTTCCTGCGATCGTAGTTATCTTTCTAGCGTTCTTCGTGATCGACTGGAAGTATTTGGACTCTCTTAAGATGGTATTTGTTGTGCCACTATCAACAATGCATATCTCTTCCATTTGGGCGCTACACGATTTCTAAAAAAATAAAAAATAATCCCAAATCAAACAGAGGCAAAATAATTCAAACATTGCTTGCAAATTAAAGAATACCGGAATAAATAATAAATTGCATATTTATTCATAAGAGAAGTATGCTCTTCTAGAGCTTACAATTCATTATTAAAAAAGTTTGCTAACAACCATAAACTAAAAAAAAGCGATTCATGCATTAAACGGAATCTGTAAAATATGCATTAATTTCTGCTTCTATGTCATCGACAGAAGTTTTCTCTTCATTTGCCATAAGTTTGGCTGCAGCATCGATGTCCAGGCTATTCTGTGAGGATGATTCAAGTGGGGTATTTTCATCCATGGCATCATCATCACCAATCTTGGCGAAGTGCGCCTCTGCTGGGGCGTTTTCTTTTGCCTTCCTCTTAGCCTAATATGCGTTGATCACTTCCTTGGATTCCCGACATATCTTCGACCAGTGTCCCCAAGTGCCACACCTGAAGCATGTTTGGTTCTGCTGTCCATACGGCTTGGCGTGCGCCTTTTCCTTGTCATCCTTCTTCACTGGGGCTTTGGACTTTCCTTTGGCCTGAAACCTCTCTTTTCCACCCTGCTTGCCCTTCTTTCTATGAGTGGGCTTTTTCACCTTATAGCTATTGGCATTGACTTCTGTGCTAGTGCCCCTTCCAGGTGGTTGCGAGACATAGTTCTTGCGTAGAACATCGTCTTGCGATTCCGCAACTTGCATTACATCAATCAGTTCGCTATACTCCTTGTATGCGCCTCGTGATAGCGTGCACTGATATCATTTGGGTGGAAGGTAGAGAGAGTTTTCAATCTCCTCCTCATCGCTGATCTTCTTGCCATATAGAGGAGATTGGTACAAATTCTGCAAGGCGCACTGTACTCGCCATCGCTTTGTAGTCCGCAAACCTCAAAGCGACCCAATCTTGTTGTGCTTGGGGCAAGATGGTGTACTTGAGCTTCTCGAACCGCTTCTAGTGCAGTCAAAGCTCAAGTGCACTCTCCTCACCATATATTCATTTTTCGAGTGGTGAGAGGTGGTGCCCGAGGAAGTGCAGGGCTTGATCGCTCGCTCGACGCGGTTTCGCGTCTGCGAGGACCTAGACCAATCGCACGCGGAGCTTCTTGCCCCAAGAACGATCTTCACGTCCGATGCCCAAGTGAGGTAGTTCGACCATGCGGGGCGCTTCAAACTCACGGTTCACGATGCCGGACATCAGCATGATTTCGAAATTCCGACATTAGATTACTACGTGTAATCTAATAGAAAATGGTTGCAAAAAGCATAAAGTGTAGAAAAAAATTTGCCAGTATACTAAATAAAGCAATGAATCCAAAATACATAAAGAATATTCATAAATGCAGAGAATAAAGCTAGAGAAGAAAAAAAAACAGAGCCAGATAATTTTATGGATTTTCTAGCAATTTTTTAAAATTTTCTGTTATTATTTTTTTCTCTTTTCTTTCTTTTTCTTCTTTCTTTTCTTCTTTTCTTCGGCCGAAGCGGCCACTGGGTCGCGCCCCTTTCCGGCCCATCAGTGCGCACGATGACTAGGATGAAAACCCTAGCCGCCACAGCGTTGTCGCCCGTGCCGCCTCCTCTTCTGCTTCCACGTGCCGCCGCCTTTTCCTTGCGCGCCAGCCGCTACTGCGCGCGCTGCGCCGCACCTTCACGGCTTCTGCGCGGGTGTATCGAACGAGCGGCGGTTACAAAACGGGGCCAAACGAGCCGAGGCGTGGCGAGATCGCGCGCGCACGCGACAGCGGCGGCGCCTCGGACCAGGCGCCGCATGGGAGCGGCTGGCGGCGGCGTCGACGCCGCGGCGCGCGTAGCGATGAGGCGGCGGCAGCGCTTCGGCGCTGGCGCTTCTGGCGCAGCGAGCCGACGAGGCGGCATCTCGGGCGTGGCGCTACAGGCGCGGCGGGCGCGGCGGTGGCCATCTCGGCGCGAGGAAGCCGACGAGGCGACGGCGCTGGGCATGCGCGTCGGCGGCGATGCCGCTTGCGCGCGCGCCGCGCGGCGACGGCGCTTCGGCGACGTGCGGCGATGGTGCCGAGCAACGCGTCGGCGGCCGCGAGTGACGGACCGAGGTGTGGGCCGACCGCAACGTCTTTGGAACCGAGCGTCGGCGGCGACGTCGATCGCGGCGCGCGCGGCGACGGGCGGCGATGCGCGCGCGCGCACGAGGCGGCGACGACGCTGCGTCGCGGCGGCGCGCCGCCGAGGCGGCGATCGCGCCGTCGGCGATGACGCGTTGCTTGTGCGAGGCGACGACGGCGGTCGTCGGTGACGCGCTGCGTGCGCGAATATCGAGGCAACGTCGATTTCTTTCCTTTTTTCTTTGCGATGAAAGAACAGTAACTTCATGTACTGTTGAATTGTACCCCTGTAGCTTCATGCCACGTGACGAGGTACTGATGCGTAGGTTAGATGCATGCATAGAAACCACAAGCGATTTGATTTAATCGTCGAATCCCACCTTTCTCACCTTTTCAATCCGTTCGCCGGTAGAGCTTCGTGCTGATAACGTGTTAAGAAACCTCGCTATCGAATAGTCCGGGGTTCCCGAACAGATCTGAAGTGGAGAACAGAGAGAGAAAGAGAGACACAGGTTTAGGGAGAACAACGACGAAATTCTTTATTGCTTTGTGGTTGCTTGTACAATGGGGGGACCCCCCTCCTCCTTATATAGTAGTCGCCTAGGGTTTCGGCTAAGGGACTATCGTGGGTTTTCATTGGGCCACGTGGTTTCCCAACAGTTCACAGATGTTGAGTTTCATGTAGTCCTATCCGGTTCATGCTGAATTTCAACTTATGATGGAAAGGATGAAGAATGATCTACCCATAGTTCAACATTATCTCTACTACTTCTAATTAGAAGTTGGTGGCAATGGTCCGTTCTCCTTTAGAGTATCTGATTCGTTGGATCTAACATGAACGTCTGAGATAGAAGAGGATTTAATCATATCTTATATGGAATGATTTTATCAAATCTTTTTTGAATAGAAATATTATTTTAGCATATCTCTATTCACATGTTCTTACTATGGAAGGATGTTATTCATATATCTTATAAATGGAAGGATTTTCTCATCATGTCCTGCATGGATAGAAGGATATACTCACCATATCCCATAATACGGATATTCTATCTCATCATATTTGGAAATGCATAGATTAAAAGGAAAGAATCACACAACCAAATCACGTGCCAATCATGAAGATGTCGAGGAGACCTGGCTTCCATCCGCCTGCGTACGTTGCCTTCTGCTTTCATCTACTCCCTATTAGAGGGCACCCACTCTCATCTCCAGGAGGACAAGCCGGTCGGTAGTAGAGACACACGCAGAAAGAGAAGAGAAGAGAAAGACTGCGTGCAAGAAGTAAAAAGATTTCCTGCAAGTGGAAGGCAATAACTTTCTCCTCCTTCAATGGTAAGGATTGATATCTCTCTACTAATTCTAATTAAGAGTTGGTGGCAATCGTCCATTCTCCTTTAGAGTATTTGATTCGTTGGATCTAACATGAACGGTTGAGATGGAAGAGGATTTAACCCGATAGTCAAATCTCTTCGGAGGAACAAACTTTTCCTACTATTGAAACATAACTGAAGTTAGTGTTCTTTGCAAATAATTTTTTTTGTCGCAAATTGAGCTTTTTGTTGCAACGCACGAGCACATAACTAGTGTACTTCAAACATCAGTTGTCAACTAAATCCACACTGTGCGCTCCGCATGATGGGTTGAGAGTGGGACATGATCACACACCTTGACAACCTAGCTTGGGACAGTTTTTGATTATGCAGATTATGGGTTCTCTAAGAATCAGATGGGTGACAGCTACTGATTCTTCAAGAAGCTTCTCCCACAATCAGAAGTAGATAATTTGAATATAAAATCAGAAGCTATCACCCACCCGATTTCTAGAGAATCTAGAATCTGCATAATTAGAAGCTGTCCCAAACTGGACCTTGATCTTGTTGCCAAACCTTTAACCATCGCAATTATATCTTTCCTTGACAACTCTAGCTCTAATATATATGTACCATGTTAAGTTTCATATACCAACTAGGTTACCCCAAAAGGCTTAAACTACTAAGAAAAGATGTACAATCTATTCATACTTCAATATTGACGTCTTCCAGAAATTTGAGTAAATTTCACAAAACTACAGATTTTTTGTACAAACTATCAGAAAACTACACATTTTAGCTTCTATTTCACGAAACTACATATTTTAAAAGAAATTGATTCACAAAATTACAAGTTTCTTGTGCAAACTATCATAAAACTATAGATTTTAGCTTCTATTTCATAAAACTACAGATTTTAGGAGAACTCGTATTACAAAACTACATGTTTTAGAAGAACTCGTATCACAAAACTATAGGTTTTAGAAGAACTCATTTCACAAAACTACAGATTTCAGAATTGATCGTTTCTTATAACGGTTCTGACAGTGTGGACCCATATGGTGGTCTCACACGCCCTCATTTCCTGTTTCACTCACGCGTGAGGCTGTCATGTGGGCCCAGACTGTCAGGTCCGTTACAAGAAACGATTAATTCTAAAACCTGTAGTTTTATTATACAAGTTCTCTTAAAATATATAGTTTTGTGAATGGAAGCTAAAATCTATAGTTTTCTGATAATTTGTATAAGAAACCTGTAGTTTTGTGAAATAAATCCTTCTAAAATGTGTAGTTTTGTGAAATAAAAGCTAAAATCTATAGTTTTCTGATAGTTTATACAAGAAACTTTTAGTTTTGTGAAATTTACTCCAGAAATTTCAAGATCTGGTGGTTTACGATTTCTCATGTCAGCTGATGGAATGGTATTCCCTCTTCAATTAGAGACAATTAAGTTGCCTCAACTATTTGTCTTAAGAAATAAAATTGAAGTACGTCCTCGATCACGAAAGGCAAACTTGTTATAATAGTCTTAATTTCGCATATGCAGTTATTATTTATCTATACAGCTAGCTATCATACTCTTGATTCTCAAATAATAAAGGAACTATGAGCTCAAACGTTCGGTCTCACTCTTATCAATGATTGTACCTAAGCTTAATTATGTATAATGATTAGTCCTATTTACGTTGTTACTTAATTTTAAATAGCGGCTTTGAGAGCTAGCTAGTACAGTAGTACTGCCATCATATTCCATACCAAGACGACAAAGGGGAGCGAGCCACGACGTAAAACAAGGGGAAAAAAATTGTTCTTCCACTTGAAATGTGTGCAATATAGTTTCTGCCGTTAAAATTCTGTTCATTTCGTTTTTGCCATCCTTTCGTCGGTGTATATTTTGTTTTTTTGTCACTCCATCCAATTTTCCGTCAAGTCAGTAGGGTTTGGCCGTTAAGTAATATGCAAAAAATATAAGAAAAATAAAATAAAAAGCCCAAAAATACATAATAATTAAGGGACCATTCTTGAATGAAAATTTTAAAATTGCACAAATTTTTATAGCAGGAAACTTTAGCAATGTTTCATAAAAGTTGAGGAAGATTAAAATATTTTCTTTAGTTTAATTGTTTTGAGAAATTTCTCCTATGGTAATGATTATAAAATTAAACAAAATTGTTCAAAATTTATCTTTCTTTTTCTATGTTTTTTTCTATTTTTATTGATTTGTTTTAATTTTCTATGATTCTCGGGTGTTTTTCTGATTTTTTTACATACTTTTAAAAGTCAAACCCATTGACTTGATGAAAATGTAGACGAGGTGGCAAAAACAAAATACACACAGATAGAGGATGGTAAAAATAAAATGAGCAAATTTTCGATTGCAAGAACGATATTGCACATATGTTTAATAGTAATAACAAAATTTCTGATAGCATGAACGATATTGTACATATTTTTAACATAAAAAAGAAAAGCATAGAGCACGTCTCGTACGTAGTACTAGAAACTTATACGCGGCATGCCACGCCGTAGGCGCCGCTCTCCACGCGAGCAAATCGAGAAAACACGCGATCGACACTCCATACACGAGTAAATCTAGAAAACGCGCGAAAAGGAACATAAAAGGAATGTTTTGTTTTTCGCAAAAGAGCTTAAACGTAATGCTAGAAAAGCGCAAAAAGGATATAAATGTAATGTATATTTTTTTTAAAAAAAAAGAGACCTGAATTTTTTTCTTCCAAAAAGGACCTAATCAAAATTCCGTTTTTTGGTAAAAGGACCCAAGCGCAAGCCTCAAAAGCGCATAAAGGACCTAGACGTAATATATATTCTTTTTTCAGAAAAAGGACCTAACAGTATTTTTTTCCAAAAAGGACTTATATGTATTTTTTTTCTCGGAAAAGGACCCGAACATATTTTTTTTTCACCAACTCGGCTCGAGCCGAGCCGAGCCAGAGCTCCCACGGCTCAAACGAACGAGGAGGCCGGAAGTCTTCCGGATTTAGTAGAAGATTATATTACTACGCTGGTTAGAGGTGAGGAATCCATTCAGAATGTTCCAGAAGAAGAATCTGATGAACATTTGCACAGTCGCTGTCGAGGAAGTCTGCTGGCTTCTTGCAATACTGGCAGGTGTTCCCCACTCATGTTGACCAGCTATCTCTACGAGCCATCAGTGTGCTCAGTTTTTAGTGCCTGATGTTATGGACTTGTAGTTTGCTAGTGCCGCTTCCTGATTCCTAACCTGATGCCTGGTCGATGCGCCATCTTTCGCCACTATGATTCTCTTCCATTGTAGCTAGTTGCTGCTCGTTGTTGACTTGGCATGGTACAAATTGTATTGCAAATCCTACCTTAACTTTTAAGAGATGCAGGGTTAGTGGCACGTAGTTCGACTTCTACATTTGCAATTACTAGGACTACTACCTTTTTGAGAGGACATGAACATATATGCTGGCAGAAATCAAGAAAGTGGGGTAAGTTCTTCTGCCTATTGGAAAGGCCCTCAGACTAAGCTACTGAGTACACTATAACAAATTTTTAATGAGCTTGATCAACCTGATATGTAAAGCCTAGAGTAGCGGCTACATTCTCTTGTCCCCATTGCTGCTTTACTGTCATTCTGCACTAACTAGCTTGATCCCATTGCCATCGAATTACAGGTGTCTCCTTGACCATTCTGCGCACCACGATTTCTTTCAGAATCTTCAATTATTACAGCACTTCAGTCCTCACCAGTTTCCCTAAGAATGAATGATGCAGTATTCCCTGGGAGAAATATCTGCAAGTCCGGTGTGTGTTGTGACACATTGAAAGTTTGCCCCCTTGACCGCTCACCTCTCGGCTGTTAGACAGTAAATTAATTTCAGATCATCTTATTTCAGCTCTGTGCGTCCCCCTAGCTGCCTTTGCATGGATTCTGCTTCTTCTTATTTTTTTTCCTTTTGAAAGAAAAGGCAGGAGCTACCTGGTGTACAAAGAGTATTTGGTGGACATATGGACATAGCATCGAAAACGAAATCAGCGTTCCAGATCGAAGAAGGCAATCTTACCTCCCCTCACCAATCGAGCACCGCTCGCATTTGTCATCCCAAATCGCACAGCCCCAAGCTAGGGCTTGCGAGAGAGGCAATTGTCGGGGAGGCGATGCCCATGTCCGTTGCCTGTGGTCGCCGCCGATGTGTCGTCCATGCCCCGTCGCCCCCCTGCGCCGCTCGTGCTCCCACCATGGCCGCCTATGCGCTTGTCCGTGTGTCGATTGATAGCGCCCCCCTGCATTGTTGGTCCCACTGCAGTGCAGTGCCACCGCACCAATCTAGTTGAGGTAAGTGTGATTTTCACATTGACGATTTAGTTGGGTTTTGTTGGAGGTGCGTCGATTGTTTATAATTATATTTTTGATGGGCATGCAGCTGCATGGATTTAATGGAAGATGTGAGCAGCGTCATGTGGCCACTAGCTTTGCCAAGTTCCGGAGTGGCCAATGCGCACTCACTCATTGCGAGCAGACTACGTAAAACTGCACACTGCAATTTGGTATTCCCTCCGTTCTCGAATACATATCATTCTAGTTTTAAAATTTATTTTTAAATGCATGTCATTCTACAATTTTATGGTGATTTTTTACCATTTTTTCCTTCCATGGATATCCTCCCTCTTTAGCTATTTCCAATACCATTTACTACCATGGGTTAAAGTAAAACACATCATCAAAAGATATAATAAAAATGGTTAATACAGTCTTTTGTAGATATATACCTTAATAGAAGTGTAAGAATCTAAAATGACATTTATTCAAGAACAAAGATTGTAATTTGAATGATTAATGCTGTTCTCGGGCTAAACCATCGTTACAGCTTGTCCACACCGGTAGTTAATGAGGACTTGAAGCCCATCGTGAGGATGATTTTTAAAGATGAGATGCAGCCCTCGAGGTTTACAAAGCATATGTGCGTGTTGCCAGCTTCTCCGTTCGTATTGGATAGCAGACGACTTCCGATGGTGTTTTGCAATGGAGGCGGTACTATTGTACCGCACGTGGCAGCTGGAAGGAAGAAAAAGGTAAGGGCAAGTTGGAGGTCAAAAAGAAGAGGGCAAGTGTGTAAGTTCAAGTTCTATTTGATTTTGATAATTAATGTTTAATTAATAATTAATAATAAATCTAATCATTGTGAGGCTAACACTATTATTGAGTTTATCTTTTATTAGTCTCATTTGGATGAAAGGATGGAAATAACAAAGGTATGTATCCAATGTTTCAATCTCATATCTTGTATTATTTGGATACAAGCTTTATCGTAATTGTCGGCGTTTTCGAGCGCCGGCAAGTAAATTTGTAAGTCTAAGGGGTCGCGCGTTCCACTTCCGAATGGTTAGACTCGTGAGTCCAAGATGTATACTGGTTCGGGCTGAAAGTCCCTACTCCAGTTCAAATGGCAGTATTGTATTGCTTTTGCACTATGTTTTACAGACGAGGCCCCTAAATGACTTAGTCTCCTCGTGTTCTTATGTGTTCCTCCTCTCCTCCCTGAATCGTTTAGTCCTGCCTCCTTTTATACAGAAGGAAGGGGCAGGATACATCGAGAGTCGGGGGGAAGAGCGAGGTGACCTATGTTAGGAGCTCCGGTCCTTCGTCCTGTGGACTGGTCGCCACCCGTCTTGCCCATGCTGGGTCGGTAGCCTTGGTGGTCAGGGAGGTTAGGTATTCCCCGGGAAATAGCGTACTTGCCCTCTGTGATCCTTACGAATGCTGACGTTGCGGTGCGTGACGTTGGCGCTGCCTCGGGAGGGAGCGTGCGTTAAATCTTATCTGTTGATCGGTTGATGGGCCGAAGCTTTGTCTTCGCAGATCACCGACCTTCTTGGGAAGGAGCCACCGCCTTGTATAGTCACTCCGATTGACCTCGCTCGTGGGGTACGTGGCGGTAGGTCGATGAGGGCTCGACACGCGCCCCTCGGCGTCCGTCCACCTTGGTTCGGTCGAGTCGGAGATCCCGCCCGCCAAGGGGTCGGGGCGCCGTCCGGTCGAGTCGGAGATCCCGCTCCGCCAAGGGGGTCGGGGCGCTCCGGTCGGATTCGCTTCCCCGGCCGTCGAGCGGATGTCTTGTGTGGTCTCGCAGCGATTCGGTCGGTGGGCGGGCGGCGCGCTACTGTTGGGTCGAGATATACTTGAGGCCGCTGCTCGTCGCCGGGCCGTTGGGGTACCCTCTTATTAGTATTCGTCAAGAGCCCCGAACTCCCGGCGATTTCGGCGATTCGGTTGGGGGTTGAACTTGGATGAGAGTGGTGGCCGGGCTTGGTCGGTCGGTCAGGCCGATCCGGTTAAGCGATTTCCGTCAGGTGTGCCTCGATGGATCCGACGGCTGCCCTGGAGTTTGGCCGGGGGCATTTGAACCGCCGGAGGCTTTTACTCGCCTCGCGCATGCCGAGTATAGTTTAGCGCGCCCGCCCGCTCGCCTTCTTGATCGCCGGGTTACGATGAAGGATGCTTCGTTTTCCGGCGCCCGCATTTACTCTGAAGACGCTTAGCCTCCCTTCGTCCGGGTATATATATATGTGCGCTGTAGCTTGCTTGAAGGATAACCCTTTAGATGAGAGTTCTTTCTTCTGCTCCTTCAAATGGCTTCGAGACACCCTCTAGTCTTTAGCTTTGGTGATGACATCGCGGGAAGAAGAAGATCCTCCGCCGAGCTTTGGGTGAGTTCGACCAGCGATGGCCGAGCTTAGGAGGAGGAAGCTGCGGCCGTGATGTCGCTTCGTTGACGCTACCGCCGAGGCCGCCCGAGGCTCGAGGTGGTAAGGGGGCCTTCGAGGCGATGGCGCAAGGGCGCCGACCGTAGTTGGTGCGGCCGCGTCGATGTCGCTGAACGGCAGCGGAGGCATCGGCGTGTCACTTCGCGGCCGCGGCGGCTGTCCCGTCGACCAGGCAAGGGCCTACAAGCATGCCGTCGGTGCCACCGACGCCGCACGGATGTTTGATAGGTTCTAGGCGTGGGTAAAGTCCTGCCGCGGTGCAGCGTGGCCACTCTTGTGTCTCGCTTGCATCGTGTGTAAAGTCGTGTAAAGTAAAGTCCGAGCTCGTTGGCCTATAATGAAATCTTCTTTTCTTTATGAAAATGTCTTCGCGATGAGTTTGCTTTAATTTTAATCGCCGTGGATAGACGGGCCTTGATCGACAGAACAAACGCGAGTGCTCGCTTAACGTCGTGACGACGCCTTGGTCGGCGAGGCGACGGATGCCTCTGTGAGGTTCGGGTGTCCGAGTGCTCGTTTAACGTCGTAGCTAGACAGTGCCTTGGTTGGCAGGGACGACCCAATGCCTCCGTGAGGTTCGGGTGTCCGAGTGCCTTGGTCGGTAGGGACGACCGGATACCTCTGTGAGGTTCGGGTGTCCGAGTGCTCGTTTAACGTCGTAGCTAGACAGTGCCTTGGTCGGCAGGGACGACCGGATGCCTCTGTGAGGTTCGGGTGTCCGAGTGCCTTGGTCGGCGGGACGACCGGATGCCTCTGTGAGGTTCGGGTGTCCGAGTGCTCGTTTAACGTCGTAGCTAGACGGTGCCTTGGTCGGCGAGGGACGGCCGGATGCCTCTGTGAGGTTCGGTGTCCGAGTGCCTTGGTCGGCAGGACGGCCGGATGCCTCTGTGAGGTTCGGTGTCCGAGTGCTCGCTTAACGTCGTAGCTAGACATTGCCTTGGTCGGCGAGGACGACCGGATGCCTCTGTGAGGTTCGGTGTCCGAGTGCCTTGGTCGGCGGGACGACCGGATGCCTCTGTGAGGTTCGGTGTCCGAGTGCCTTGGTCGGCAGGACGACCGGATGCCTCTGTGAGGTTCGGTGTCCGAGTGCCTTGGTCGGCGGAGACGACCGGATACCTCTGTGAGGTTCGGTGTCCGAGTGCTCGCTTAACGTCGTAGCTAGACGGTGCCTTGGTCGGCGGGGGCGGCCGGATGCCTCTGTGAGGTTCGGTGTCCGAGTGCCTTGGTCGGCGGGACGGCCGGATGCCTCGTGAGGTTCGGGTGTCCGAGTGCCTTGGTCGGCAGGACGACCGGATGCCTCTGTGAGGTTCGGTGTCCGAGTGCTCGCTTAACGTCGTAGCTAGCACGGTGCCTTGGTCGGCGAGGACGGCCGGATGCCTCTGTGAGGATCGGTGTCCGATCGCCTTGGTCGGCAGGACGACCGGATGCCTCTGTGAGGTTCGGTGTCCGAGTGCTCGCTTAACGTCGTAGCCGGGCGTGGCGCCGTTACCGTCGTAGCCGGGCGTGGGGCATCCTTCCCGAGTCCTCGTCGGGCGAGGGTAATCGCGAAAGAATGACCACCGTCTATCCCACATGTATACCCTATCCGCAGTGTGGGACTGGAGGGTGGCGGCGACGACGCGTTTACTGCGTTGGTTTGAACGCCGTGCTCGTGGAGCCAATAGCGGGTAGTCCGAGTGGGTCTGGGAGGTCCCGCCAAGGGGGACCCTTCCGGCGGACGGTCCCAGTAGGTGTCCTGCCTGCTGTGGGCGACCCATAAAAACCTTTCTTTACTCAATCCCGTATGGACCTCGGGTCGTCCGCCAACCCGAGCACACCGGCCGTCGCTCATTGATGAGCTCCCGAGAGTGTGAAGTATGGTCTCGGGCGCGAGTAGAGGTGATTAAGCCGTCGGCCGACCTAACCGAGGGCCACCGTGGGGCTCACCTCATACCGCCCCTTGCTCAAGTTTTGTTGGGCGGCCTTATACCCATCTGGTGGGGTAGGCCTTTTGAACCCACACTCCTCGGCTGGGCCTCGGCGCAAGCCACAAAGCTTTGCCGTCTTGGGGCGCAGCCCGATGGGCTTCTCGCACCCCGGAGCAACCGCTCCGCCTAAAGCGAGACCAAGAGGTTACGGACACGTTGTTCGTGGCGTCTTTATGGCCCTTGTCACCGACATGACAGGATTAAAAGCGAGTGGTATTAGAAACAGGAGTTACGGTGGCGCAATAGGCGAGGGTGGACGCGACGCTTCGCTTGAGGGGGTGCCTGCTTAGCCGGCGTTTGCTTGTCCTCTATAAATCGCGCCTGGGGTGCTCCGGGTAGTCACGCTTTCTTGCCTTCTTTGTCTCTCTCTCAAATAAGAAAAGCACCAGAGAGCCAAGGAAAGAAAACCCCAGCCTTTCTTTCTCACCTTCCAGTCGCCTCTTCTGTGAAGATGTCGTGGCCGGAGTGCTCCGCGCAAGACAGCCGTGTGCTCGGCTTGGTGAAGAAGGGCTTCCTCATGTCGCAGGACCTTTCCTACCGGAGGGTGCCGACCGGGCCATCACCCGCCGCCGCGCGACGAGGTCGTGGTGCCCGCCTCGTTCTTCGAGCGGCTTTGGCTCGCCGCACCCGTTCGTCCGAGGCTGCTGTCTCACTACAAGGTGGAGGTGCACCATCTCAACCCCAATGGGGTCCTCCACATCGCCATCTTCATCACGCTGTGCGAGGCCTTCCTGGGGATCGAGCCGCGACCGGGCGTTGTGGAGGCACTTCTTCCGTGCAAGGCTCGAAAGACAGCCGTCGGACGCCGTGGCGCCTGGGTGGCTCGCCTCGGCCGCCCGGTCCGAGCACGGAGTACCGAGGTAAACCGCCTCGTCCAACAAGGGTGGCGTTACAATGGCTCTACGTTCAAAACGTCGGCGGCAGCGCCCTCGTTTCACCGGCGAGCTTCCCATGGCGGAGGAGCGGTGGAACTGGGCGCCAAAAGAGGAGAAGAACAAGCCGCCCGATCGTGGAGCGGTCGGGGCTCAAAGGAGGCGGGGCTCACCGGGGGCGTTGTTGTGCGCGCTTTTATGGGGATCGCGTGCAACCCCAGTGCACGAGCCGCACCTTGTTCCGGTATGCGGGCCGTCCGACCGGTGAGGATGGCGAACCCGGTAGCCGCGTCTAAGGTGGAGGCCTGGTGGCGGCCGTTCTGGCGGAGCGCCACGGTGGCCACGGTGGCCACCCGAGCCATTCTCGGCGCTTTCCGCCAACTGTAAGTCGGTGAAATTCCTTCGCTTCTCTTTCTTTGTCCTTAGCACTTGGTCCGACCAGGCATTCCTGCATCCTCTTAGGGGCTCACGGGATGTCTTCCGGCGCCGCTCGGGATAAGGAGGCGCGATGGCGCCGCGAAGACGGCAGGGTCGACTCCTCCAAGAAGCGGAAGGAGGAAAGGAGGAAGAAGAAGCATAAGGAACGCTACGCGGCAAGCCTTGGCGAGATGTGTCGGAGACCACCGCTGTGGGGACAACCTCCATCGACAATGGCGGGGCGCCTCGACCATCCCTATGGTGGGTTTTTCTCGACCGCCGATCGGCGGCGGCCGCGTGGACCCGGCCGAGCGGCACCACGGCCCCGTGGCGCGGATCCCAGCGGGTGATCTTGCGCTCGCGGTCGTCACAACGCTACTCGGTGGTGGCTGGCCGAAGCGACCGGCCGACTGCCCCTGGCGGCGGGGCGGCAAAGAGAGGCGCGCGTGCCACGTACCGCTTCGGCCTTGTAAGTGTTTCTTTTATTGGAGCAATTTTTTTGGCAAAGCCGCCGGCGACTCTTGAATCTTTGCAACGTCGCGCCTACACGGGTGACTGTGGGCGTGCCGCACGACTCCGCAAATGCTGTGCCGGTGATTTCGGCGACTCCGATCGGGTCGGTGGCGGTCGCGGTGTCGGCGTCCGAGGGCGCGGTCGCCTTCGAGGGGACGGGGCCTCACCCGGAGGTCGTGGCCGAAGAAGAACTTCCGCCGCCTCCGGCGGGGACCCCACCGGACGACGTGATCGTCCTTTCGGAGGATGAGACGACGGTGCCGCCGGCGATCGCGCCAGTCGTGGCGGAGCCGGCGACGGAGGTGCTCGACCCCTTGTCCCAGGGGGAGGTGCCGACCGATGCTCCTCAGGTGCAGGTCGCCGAGGGGGTTTCTGAAGGGTTGACCTCATCACCCTTGCCCATGGTGCTTTGGACGGGCGACGTCCCGCCCGAACGGGCGAGCGAGGGCGTGCACGTGTAATCCCGGTCGGGCGTCATGGGTCGGCGGAGGAGAGCGAGTGGGCCGCCTTCAAGGCGCTACCGACGCCGGCCGCGAGATAGGCGATCCGTAAAGTCCGCTCTTGCTCGAGTCTTCCACCAGGTATGGGGGCACGATGGTCGGGGAGTCCAAACCGATCGCCTGTAGGTCACCAAAAAGTTCTGACTCGTTGCACATTTTTTATAGTTCTTCCGTGCGACTAACGGAGTGTCCACGTTTTGCGCCTGACTTGCGGGCTCGCCGTCGCTGTGTTGAGCTCTGCAGCGCTCCGAGCCGATCGTGGGCACGCTGCGGTGGAGGAGTGCACGATCATTGCGCTTGAGTGCGCCTAGTCCAGGAGGCCATGGACATTAGGCGGTCGGAGGCGGTGGAGATCCGCCAGGGGTTTGAAGAGGCCACAAAGGCCCTTTATGATGAGCGCTTAGGAGCCAAGGTCTTGAGGGCGAAAGTGGTGGAATCGAGTCCTCGACGGAGGTCACCGAGGCCAAGGATGCGCCGTTGCCGCGAGGGACAGCGCAGACGCAGCAACACGCCGCGACCGAGCAAAACCAGGGGCTCGGGGTTCAGAAGCGCTTCGACCGAAAAATGAAATAAAAATATTTTGTTCGAAATTTCTGAATTTCCTGGATTTTCTGATGAAGAATATAGTAAATAGAAAATGGTAAAAAGTAAAAATGTTAATTCAACAAAAATTTACCAAAGTTCTAAAAATATCTGAGGGCTCTCCTCAGCTTGCTTAAGTCGGTGGGTAAGCTGAATTTATAAAAATAACAATTAATCAAAGATAATCATGAGTAAATATCTCAGGGTAAAATGGTAAAACAATTTGGTAAAAATATCTGTAGATTATCCTGACCCAAAATTTTTATATTGCCGACATCAAAACAGTATCAACCTCCTGTAAAAATATTAAGAATTTAATAAATCATTTTATAATTTTAAAAATTCGAAAACAGTGAATAAATAATCTGGAAAACAGTAATGTCAGAATTTTTAAAAATTAAATAATAATAATTAAAATCTGTAATTTTTACAGAAGGTGTAGAATGTCATTTTAAATCATCATAAAAAGTTTTGTAAAATAATAACTTCATTTAAATCGCAAATTAAAATAAAAACAGAATAGGCAATGCAGTAACTGTTGCAATGTCAGAATTTTATAAAAATCATCATGCATCATAAAATGTCGAAAATTTTTCAGGAGGCTGGTAATATCCTTTCCGATCTATGGTAAAAATTTCATAATTTTTCGTGCCCGTTTGAACATTGAAATTTCCGTTGAAATCCCGTTCGGTCGTGAGGCTTCTCGGAGTTCTTTTAGCTCCCGACATGTGGGCCGGGCTGTCGGTGAGACACCTCAGCCAACAGCCGCTGCCAGCTCGCCTCACGCGTCAGACCCACTCCGCGTCTTCTTCTCCTCTCTCCTTCGCTCTCTCCTTCCAGCCCAGCGTCGCCTCTCGGTTTTCTCTCTGCATAGCGCAAGCCGCCTTTCTCTCCTATATAAACCCCTCTCGTGCGTTCGCACCGACCTAGCCGTGCCCACGCAAACCCATTCCTTGTGCTTTGGTGCGTCTTCTCGTGACGGCAAAACCACAAAGAGGTCAAAACTTCGCAATCCTCCGCCTCAGTCATTCCAATCCAATTCCTTGACTGAAGCATCCTAGAGCCTCGAGGAACTTATCCCAGCCCCGAAACCCATTCTTCCCCCGGCAAGCTCCTTCGCGTGTTCTTCTTCGCCGCCACCGCGCATCACGGTGAGACCTCTATTCATGCTCATTCTTTGAACTAAACCCATAAATGGGATCCTTGAAGTCACTGATGCTTTTGGTAGTGATCTTCAAGCTCGGGAAGGTCTCGTTTTGCGAACGCCGGTGAGCGTGAGCTCGCCGCCTCTCTCCGTGGCGCCTCCGGCCATCTCTCGGCCAAGCGCCACCACCAAAGATCGCGCAAGTGTCTTTGGCGTGAATCGGAACCCATTCGGTGATTAACCGTGCTCGCCGCCGGGCGACTCGTCTTCTGTGATCTGCTCGCTCGGGTCACCGCCAGCGATGACCGGCCCGCAGTCGGCCGCGTCTTATGGCCGCCGTGACATGCGGACCAGCCTTGTCGGCCGAGCGGCCTTGATCCATGTGAACCGTAGCGTCGGCCAGCGTAGCCGCATTCGTCGATCGTGACCGATGGGCGGCTTGTCGGCGCCTCAAGCGCGGTTCGCCCGAAATGGAAAGCGCGTTTCGCCGTAGCGTATCTTTCCATTTTCGGCAATCTTCGATTTTAGTATTTAATCAAAACCTAGATATTCATTTAGCCATATCTTTCAAATCATTTAACCAAATTTGATGAAATAAAATTCTAAATTCATCTAAAATCCAGTAGATTCAGAATATGCAAAATATTTCAGAATTGAATTTTATTTGAAATTCAATTTAAATTCAAAGTAAAGGTTAGAAATATGCCATTCATGGAAATTTTGCAAATAACCTCAAAATTAGTAAAATAAATTTTATTAGAATCCTTGTAATCTCAGGAACTAGAATCTGTAAAAATACTTAGGGTGTGTTGTAAGAAAAATCTAAGTTATAAAATAAGTAGAAAATAATGCAATAATGGTTTAAATAGATCAAATCTTTAAATTGCAAAGAAAACAAATAACTCATGTAACCATTCCTGAAATTATGAAATTATTTTATTTGAATATTTCCATCTGATTTCTTTTGGCCTTATTGAAATTTGGTATTTATTCTATGTCGCCTTCGACGTGTAGGGCAGACGAACCGGTACATTCGGCGACCGGGAGTTGAAGTCGAGGAAAATCGACAAGGCAAGCAAACCCCTTTGATCATATTGATCCCAGTTTTATAAATGTTTTCATTAAGTGTTTCTGCATACTTTATTTTATTAAAGTCCTGCTATATTTGAGTAATAGTAATTGTACCCGAGACTTATAGAACTTCCTTGATAAGTAGGAAATTGAAAACCTTGAAAACCCTAGATTAGCTTAGACAATATTTAATGTCAATCTGGGTTACTCACATTTAGTGAAATGCTTAGCCAAAGCTAAATGAGTTAAAGCGTGAAATGATTAAAGACTTTGGATATAACATTTAAATGGGTATGACCATTTTGTGGTTGGTATTTGGTTGGAAAATGAAAATAAAACTATGATTTAGATGCGGGCAATTATTGGCAATAGCCAGTGTGTGCATGTTTTGCACGTAGAATAGGTGGATTATTGCAGGTGTCGGATTAAGAGCCGAACTATGAGTTGTTTCGAGGCTAAGAAAATTCATACAACCACAAGTCTTTGGTATGGGACGGCTCTAACTTATTAAGTTGTTTAAAACTAGCTTTGCACTTGGAAGGCGGAGTAATGTCTGGTGTTTCTTAATGAATTGCTCGACGGGGCGTCCACACCGAGGTGATCATGGATTAGCGTCTACCAATATAACGATGTACGCCATATTGTGGGTAGTTCCATCATTTCTATGCTCTGAGTTCTTACTCCACAAAATGGGTTTATCGTCATCGTCTTTGGTGCAAAGTTAGGTTTAAATAATGTAAAAGTTATAACATGACTCTGCGGCACACCAAAGCGGTGTGCAAATATCGATTGCTCAAAGAGTCGATTTTCCCAAGCGAATCTTACGTTGATGCGGCCGGGAATTTAACGCTATTTCTAAGAGGACTTCATGGGTTAAAAGGCACGAGGATGTTGTCTCCACAGGCTTTTGGTATTGTAAAAATAATATGTAATCTTACTTCATTGTGTAATAAAGTCGGTATAGTCGCAATTTGTATTTGTGCGTACTAGCTCGATCATGGGACCAACTCGCGGTATCCATTAAGTGTCTCAATTCTTCAATTAAGTCAGAAGTCGGTGCGACCAACTCAGGCGAACTTATCCAAAATCGCCCCGCAACTTATCTCGCAGAGGCGCGAAGAATCTGGCGTCGCCGTGGAGGCGCAGAGAACGGCATCGATGCTCGCGACGTGGCGATCGTGGCGGGGCGAGGCCCGGCGGCGTTGAAGGTTGCGGAGGACGGTCGGCCGAGATGAGCGTCGGCCCGAGGCCCTCCGCAAGGCGGTCGGAAGTGCGCGACGCATCCTTGAGCTGGGGCGGCCCGAGTGCCCTTGCCCGTCTTGGCCCGAGTGCGGACTTCGTAGAAGAGGCGGTGATCACCGGCGCTACGCTTGGAGCTTCGTCGGCGCTGGTCAACACCGTCTCGCATCGCGGCGGCATCGACCTCGCGGTGGTGGGCAGCGGCGTAGCCGGGAACCGGATCGACGAGGAGATCGACCGGTTTGAGCTCCTGGTCGAGCCGCACGCCCGGGAGATCGCCACCGCATCCGCCGCAGCCGCCTCCAGAAGCCGAGGCGACCAACTCTCCGTCTCGCCACGGTCGCCCACCAAGAAGAATAAAATAGTTAGCTTTATCCTTTTTAGATTGTAAAGACTGCTATGTAAACAATCTTGAATTTATCAAGTTCCAGAATCGCCTCTCGCCCTCTTTCGTATTTAGGGTGAGCGTTTGACCGACCATAGCCTTAAGGACCGCAGGGGTCACTTATGCGTGGGTTGGGTCGTTTTGGAGGAGCGAGGTGGATTGGAGACTTGGCTATCAATGATTAGGCGCACTTGTGAGGATAGGAGTGTTCTAGACCGGCCAAGGATCTTTCCACTTGGGCTCTTCCTTCTTCCGCAGTGCTACTTAGCAACCATAGCGGCCCGGGCGTAGGTCGTAACACTTGGGTTGAGAGGGTTACCTCGGGATGGACATCATGACCCGGTCGGGTCACGTACCCTCATAAGCGCGTGGGACGGTGAGTTCGTGCGGGGAGGAGTGTTCCTGCCGACCCAAAGGTCACTCCACTCGGGTACTTCCTTCTTCCGCAAGTGTTAGCAACCATAGCCGGGCGTAAGATGTAACACTTGGGTCGAAGGGGTTACCGCTCGGGAAGGACCTTGTGGTCGGTTGGGTCATCAACCCGCGCAAGCGCCGACCGAGGCGACTTGAACGGGCGCCGAAGGCAGCCCGAGTCGTCGCATGGCGACGTGTGCTCGGAAGGAAAAAGTAAAAGCATGCTAGGAAGAGGAAAAGAGTTTAGGGATAGAATCGCCTTAACTTTTCTATATTCCATGCATTCGGAAGGATGCGCCGTCGGCGTCCTTGAGCCGAAAGGTGCGTGTCGGAGGATCGCACGACGGTGAAGGGCCTTCGAGGCGGCGACTTGTGCTTATCCTTGCTGAGTGCGGACCGGCGCAGACGGTCGCCCGGATCGAAGACCGCCCTCGAACACAGCGGCTATGATAACGTCGCGAGCTTGTTGATACCGGCCGATCGCGGGATGGCCACGTCATGCGCCTCGTCGGTGGTCGGCGGCGTCTTGTTGTCTGGCGAGCCCCGAGCCTCCTCGAAGGCTTGCGGTCTTGGGCGCCATACTCGGTCTGCATCGGCAAGGCGGCCAAAGACCCGTATACCATGAAGAACGTGTGAACCCGGTCGCCGGGTCGGCGTGGTCCGTAGACTCGGAGGGCGGAGGGTAGCTCGGTCACCCGGCGCCCGCGAAGTGCTTGAGCGGATCAAGATCCGTGGCTTGAGCCCTTGAAGGATCATGCCGTTTGCGCTTCGACACGGCCGTTGGTCGCGGATGGCCACGGCTGCCCAATCGACGCGGATGTTGAAGTCATCGCAGAACTCGAGGAACTCCTTCCCGTGAAGCTGCGTTAGTTGTCGGTGATGATGGAGTTTGGGACTCGACCGAAAGACTATGTCGCGGAAGAAGATGGCGCTTGTGCCGGCGTGGCGCTCCACGACCGCTTGGTCTCTATCCACTTGGTGAACTTGTCCACCGCGACGAGCAAATGGTAAAGCCCCGGGCGCTTTCTTGAAAGGCCCGACGGATCGAGTCCCCAAGCGCAAAAGGCCACGTGATGGGATTATGCGCAAGGTCCGAGTGGCGGATGTGTGCGCACGGGCAAAGAATTGGCATCCTTCGCAGTGCGTCACGATGTGCTCGGCGTCGGACATGGCGGTCGACCAATAGAAACCTTGCCGAAAGGCCTTTCCCACAAGAGATCGGGCGCGGCGTGGTGACCGCAAATTCATTGTGTATGTCGTCGGTGGTTGTTTCCCTTGGTCGGCCGAATGCACTTTTGGAGGACCGGAGGCTCCTTTTGTAAAGGTGCAGGCCGACCGGGACGAAAGACTTTGCCGCCGGGCGGCGCGGCCTCGGTCGGTCGGAAGTGACCCGTCCAGTCAAGCGATCTATGAAGGGCTTTCTCGGTCGGACTCGGTCGCTAGCACGCTGCGGCTCGACCGACCAAGTCTCGCCGACCGCGCGGCGGTTGGGGCGGCCGTGCTAGGTAGGTCGGGGGCCGTTCGCCACCGGGCCCGGTGGATGGAAGGCGCGGAGGTCGCAGACGAAGATCCGGCGGGACCGGCTCTGCTGGAGGCAGTTGGCTTGGTAGTCGGCGTCGCTATTGTAGCGTCGGTAGCTATGGTGGCTTCGAAGCCCTTGAACCGCGCCGAGCCCGCGCACTTCTCGGCGATCTGACGGCCATACGGGCGTCTCGGGGCTCCGCGGCCTTCATGACTTGGTCGACGACAAGCTTGGAGTCCCGTGGGCGTAAGTCGGCGAGCACCGAGGTCGGCGATCCGAGACCGTTGACGAGGGCCTCGTGACTCGGCGGCGTTGTTGGTGGCGTCAGCGGCTGATGGCGTCGCGAAGCTTGTTCCCGGCGGGAGATGATGGCGACTCCGGCGCCCGCGCCATTCTTGTTGTAAGACCCATCGAAGTACATTGTCGATGCTCGGGGTCTTCGATCCTAGTGGTGCTCGGTTTGGTCCACTCGGCGATGAAGTCGGCTAGGGCTGCGACTTGATCGCCGTCGAGGGCGTATGTGATGTCGTGGCGGCGAGCTCGGCGCCCACTTGGCTATCCTTCCCGGCGTCGCGGTTGCGGGCGATCTCGCCTAGCGGGGCGTGGTCACCACGGTGATGTTGTCTTGATCGAGTAGTGGGCGAGCTTTCTCTTCACAATGAGCACCGCGTAGAGTAACTTCGCACTGTGGTACCGAGCCTTGGACTCGGAAAGGACCTCGCTAATGAAGTAAAGCGGCCGTTGTACCTTAAGTTCGCGGCCTTCTTCCGCTTCGCTCCACCACGAGGGTCGCGGACGACTTGGGTAGTGGCGGCGATGTAGAGAAAGCAGCCAGTTCCCACAGTGCCGGGCGACCAGATCGAGGCGAGGGCAGGAAGGCCTTGAGCGGGTGAGGCCTCTGAGCCTCTGGGGTCCAGCTAAAGCGGTCGGATCTCTTGAGTAGACTGTAGAGTGGCATTCCGCGCTCGTCGAGGCGAGACACGAAACGGCTCAAAGCTGCTAGGCATCCGGTCAGCCTCTGGACCCCCTTGAGGTTGCTGATTGGGCCCATCCTTGCGATTGCCGATATCTTCTCCTGGTTGGCCTCGATGCCTCGCTCGGAGACAATGAAGCCAAGGAGCTTCCCTTTGGGGACCCCGAAGACGCATTTCTCAGGATTGAGCTTTATGCGGAATCGTCGAAGGTTCGCAAAGGTCTCTTCCAGGTCGGGGATAAGGTCGTCGGCCTTCTTGGTCTTTACGACAATATCGTCGACGTACACCTCAACGTTACGGCCGATCTGGTCATTGAAGCACGTTTGCATACATCGGTATATAGCGCCTGTTCTTTAGGCGAGCGGCATTGTAACGTGAGAGAATGGCCGAGCGGGGTGATGAAGGAAGTCGCGAGGTGGTCGGACTCCTTAGCGCAATCTGTGGTAGCCCGAGTAGGCATCCGAAAGAGAGGACTCACACCTGCGGTGGAGTCGATGACTTGTCGATCGCGGGGCAAAGGAGCGGATCCTTGGGACATGCTTTGTTGAGACTCGTATAGTCAACGCACATCCTCCATTGCCCATTTTTCTTTTTACAAGTACAGGGTTGGCTAGCCACTCGGGTGGCGCACCTCTTTACTGAACCTGCGGCGAAGTTTGGCGATCTCCTCCCTATGATCCTGCGCTTCTCCTCGTCGAGCGGCGCGGCGTTAGGCGGCCGGCTTTGAGCACAGTCGGATGCTCAAGGAGTGCTCGGCGACTTCCTTGATTCCCGCATGTCGGAGGACCTCCATGCGAAGACGTCTTTGTTGGTGTGGAGGAGTCGACGAGCGCTTTCCTATTTGGCGGGGCGTGGCTCCGATCCGCCGCGGTCTTGGTCGGATCACGAGGATCGACCGCGACCTCCTTCGTGTCCTCGGCGGACTTGAAGGATCCGCCCCGACTTGCTTGGACTCGGGGCGGATTCGGAGGCTTCCTCCCGAGGTTGTCGAGCTCGGCAGACGCGATGATGGCCGAGGCAAGCTCTACTACCTGCGCTCGCGATTGTAGGCAAGCCGGAAAGATGATGCCACGGTGATGACTCCCGTGGCCCCGGCATCTTTAGCTTGAGGTAGGCGTGGCGGGGACCGCCATGAACTTGGCGTAACACGGCCTTCGGATGGCATGGTAGAACAAGGAAATCCACGACCTCAAAAGCGAGGGTTTCGGTGCGGAAGTTTCGGTTCCCCAAAGGTAGCGGCGGTCGATCTGCCGAGTGGATGGGCTGCGGCCGGGAATGACGCCATGGAAAGGCGCCTTCTGGGTCGGAGGGTCGGCGCGGACCCCATAGCGTCGGCGTCTCGGCGTAGAGGATGTTGAGGCCATTGCCTCCGTCCATAAGCACCTTTGAAAGGCGCTTCTTCCCATGACGGGCCGACCACGGTATCTCCCGGTGTGGAACGTGGTCGGGTGATCGGTCCGATCAAAGGTGATCGGAACTCGACCACCGGAGGTATTGGGGGCGCATGGCGCGGCGGTATGGACCTCGCGATAAGCGAGCTTGAGCCGCGCTTGTCGGCATAGCGAGCCGGTCCTCCAAAGATCATGAGGCGGCCGTCGGGTTCGGGGAACTCGTCGTCGCCTTTCTCTCGCGGCCGCGGGGCGCGTGAGCTTCTTCCCTTGCCACGCGGCGTTGCGGGAGCGCCGGAGAGGTAACGCCTCGGGACCTCGCGATCCGGTGATTTGTGCAGACGGAGAACCGTGGTTTGGGCACGGGCCATCCATCAACTTCTTGAAGTGGTCGGGCGCGATGGTCGGTCGCGCCTCTTTGCTTGCTAAGGCGGTCGGCGGTGGCGACCACTTGGTCTCGCGGATCGCTTCCGTGCGCTTCCGTTTGTCGGAGCGGTCGAGAAGGGACCCGATGTGGGCCGGATTCTAGCTGGGCCTTTCCTCCTCGAAGATGGCCCCCATAGCCTCCTCGCCGGAGGCGTGGTTGGTGGCGATGTCGAGGAGCTCCTTGGTAGTTCTGGGCTTGAGGCAACCTAGTTTGTGTACCAAGGCCTTGCAGGAGGTGCCGTAGATGAATGCTCCCACGACATCGGCGTCGGAGATGTCGGGGAGCTCGTTATCGGCGGGAAAACGGCGGATGTAGTCGGAGGTTTCTCCCGGTCTTGTTTGCAGCCCTTCAGGTCCCAGGAGTTTCCAGGGCGCTTGTAAGTGCCCTGGAAGTTGCCGACGAAGAGGGCCTTCAAGTCGGTCCAGTTCCTGATGGTTTTGGCGGGCAAGTACTCGAGCGAGGCTCGGGCCGAGTCCGCGAGGTAGATGGGAAGGTACTGGATGATGAAGAGGCCATCCGTTGCTCCTCCCGCCCGGCATGCGGCCGGTAATCTTGAGCGACACACAGGTTTGTGGCCCCGGTGTATTTGGCAATGTTGGTAGGCGCCCGGAATCTGGCAGGGAAGTCCGCCTGGCGGATCCCCTGGCAGAACGCTCGCGGTCCAGGACCGTCGGGGCTCGGGCTGCGGTGGTGGTGCCGCCGCCCACTTCGTGAGTGGCGGCCTCCTCCTCCATCTTTCTTCGGCGCCTCAAGGGTAGCGCGAATGTCGTAAACATCATCGAGGCGTTAGCGCGCCGGGCGCGCGAGGCTGGTATGGCTCGCGGTCGCGGCGACGCTGTCTGCCGGACCCAACCGCTCCGTCTGCGCGATGCGGGCACGTGGCGAAGGTGGCTCGGAGCGATAGGGCCGGGGCGTGCATGTCTTTGCCGCGGCGCGTGCTCTACCACCCGGAGGTTTTGGTAAGTGGCCTTGGCCTCCGGGTCGGTCGGCTCGGAGGCCTCGGCGGCATTGCGGCCGCGCCACGTTTTGGTGGCGTGGGAAGAATCGAGGACCGTCGGACTCTTCCGCTGCTGGGGTGTGCTCGACGCCTTGCGCGTGCTTGTATGCGTCGCCAGCACATCGCGGGTCTCGAGCTCCTCTGCTCGGGTTGGCTCGAGTGGTCGAGCTCGGCTCTTCGTTCCTCCAACTCTTTCGCTGTTGTTGGAGCTCGCGCACGGCCCGAACTGGCTGTTGATGCGCTCATGGCTGGTACTCCTCCTCCTGCTCTGAGTGCGCCGGATAGGAGGTCCCGCAGCCGCGAGGCCCGCAGTCAAATCGGCCGTGCCCGCCATGTTGCACTCGTGAGAGTGCCGCTGCGCGGGTACTCCGTGTCGGGCTGAGTCATGGTGGAAGAGTCTTCCGGCTTCGTGGATGGAGGCGGCATGTAGCCGACCATCGCCACAAGTCGCGAGCCTACGGGGTGACATGGTCACTGCCGGGCCTCTGGGAGTTTTCCCGGCCGTGGCGAGCACTCCTCGGGTTCGGCCGGGGGCTGCGGCGCCCCAAGCCGAGCTTAATCGCCGGAGAGGGCGCCAGATCTCTCGTGAGCGCTGTCCTCCGGAGGCGCGCGGGACGAAGCGCGAGCCCTCCCGTCGGGGTGACGCCGAAGTCGAGGAGCCGGCGGATCTGGTTCCCGGCGCGATCATCTGCGTCGCGATGGGTGGATGCCATCGGGAGATAAATGGAATCGGAGATGGTGACGAAGACGCGAAGGCCCCTACTCGGCGCGCTAACCGCCGGCGTTTTTGGCCGGCAAGTAAATTTGTAAGTCTAAGGGGTCGCGCGTTCCACTCCTGAATGGCTAGACTCGTGAGTCCAAGATGTATCTTGGTTGGTGAAAGTCCCTACTCGATTCGGATGGCGATGTGTATTGCTTTTGCACTATGTTTCTGAGCGAGGCCCCTAAATGACTTAGTCTCCTCGTGTTCTTATGTGTTCCTCCTCTCCTCCTGAATCGTTTAGTCACGCCTCCTTTTATCTGAAGGAAGGCGGGTTACATCGAGAGTGGGGGTAAGAGCGAGGTGACCTATGTTAGGAGCTCCGGTCCTTCCGTCACGTGGATCGTCGCCACCCGTCTTGCCCATCTTTGGTCGGTAGCCTTGGTGGTCGGGAGGTTAGGTATTCCCGGAAATAGCGTACTTGCCCTCTGTGATCCTTACGAATCGGCGTTGCGGTGCGTGGCGTTGGCGCCGCCTCGGAGGGAGCGTGCGTTAAATCTTGTCTGTGGCCCGGTTGATGGGGTGGAAGCTTTGTCTTCGATCACGGACCTTCTTGGGAAGGAGCCACCGCCTTGTATAGTCACTCCGATTGACCTCGTTCGTAGGTGCGTGGCGGTAGGTGATGAGGGCTCGACACGCTGCCTCGGCGTCCGTCACCTTGGTTCGGTCGGTCGGAGATCCGCCCGCCAAGGGGGCTCGGGGCGCCGTCCGGTCGGTCGGAGATCCCGCTCCGCCAAGGGGGTCGGAGCGCCGTCCGGTCGGATTCGCTTCCCTGGCCGGTCGGGAGCGGATGTCTTGTGTGGTCTCGCAGCGATTCGGTCGATGGCGGGCGAGCGCGACTGTTAAGTGGAGATATGCTTGAGGCCGCTGGCTCGTCGCTTCGGGCCGTTGGGGTACCCCTCTTATTAGTATTCGTCAGTAATCTTATTGATAAATCCAAATATGATACTAACTTATTTATTGAGTATATTTTTTAATAGTCTCATCAAAATGAAAAATAGAAATCCAAAAGGTATGTATCCAATACAAGTTTACAATTTTCTAGATGCATACCTTGGATTCAAGATAAAGGGTGAACTCCACTACTATTTCAACCTTAAGATATGCATAATGTTTTCAATTCCATATATACATGAATGCACACATTTAGACGGATCGGAGTTCATGCTTTACCTCGAAGCTTCAATAGTATTGATCCATTTCATCTTGCCACATATTGAGGATCTTTACTTTGAAACAAATCCTTGAGTATGTAAAACTTGCGTAGTTCTATTATACTCATGACAATATAGGATAAACTCCAAAACAATATCAAATCGAATATGTGTATATTGATCCGAATTCAACTATATATATGCACACATTTAATAGAGTTTATTCTATGGTTGATGGTCTCAATAGTATTGATTCCTTTCCCATCACTCTATATAAATTGGATCACTACTTTGAAGCCCATCAAATTGAGTATATGAATCTTTCATAGTTGAAATATACTCATAACTATTTAAATTCAATTTAAATTGTGTTCGATTATCATTCAATCATCAAAGAACTAGATCAATAGATCTAGAATCTCCATCATGTGTTGATGGTGTACTTTGATGATCAAAGGACAATCGAAAGTGCTTGAGTATATGAAGCCTTAGTAGCACTAGCATACTCAAGACAAATTAATTATAATTTCATTCAATTGATTTGGGTTGTGGTCATCAAAGGAGTAGATCAAATGATCTTGGGGCATCCATTATGTGTTAATAGAATGTATTAATGATTGGGACAACCGTGTTTGTTGAACTAGCATTTTCAATGAGTTTTGGAATAGGTAAAGTCCAATTTCAATGAAGATTTGGGATGTCATTATGTGTTGATGACCATCAAGTCAAGTTCGGGATAAAGGATGTCATCATGTGTTGATGGGCATCAAGGAGAGATCCCGAAGAGAAGAGAAGGGAGTTCATCATGTGGATCATCCCGAAGAGAATCATCATAAAAGCTCCAAATGGATGTGCGCGAGGCAAAGGTATAACTAGCATAGGGCTAAGGATGTGTTTCTAGTCTTTTACCGATCTCGGTATTTGGATGGGAGACCGGGTTGCTAGTTTAGGTTGCTGAACTATTAATATGGGTTGAGTCTTATAGCTTGAGTCTCATCATGTGTTGATTACTCAATCCAGTTTGCTCTAGCTCACTCTCTTAATTTGGTTTTTGCATGGAACAATTATTTGCGAATGTGTTTTGCAAATAATTATAGCTCATGCTTGATATTGAATTTGCAAATGTGTTTTGCAATTTGAGCTCAAGATCATCCATCTTTAGAGCATGTGAGTAGAGTTTACAAATATATTTTGCAAACACTAAAGATCATGATGTGTTGATGATCACAAGGCTCAAAGATATGATCTTGATTGTTCTTTGTTACATAATGGTATTTGCAAATATGTTTTGCAAAAATATTGAAAATCATGCAAGGACTCTTCTTAGCATGTGACTAGAATTTGCGAATGTATTTTGCAAATTGCTAGAGATCGTTTGTTAATCATTACATGGCTATGTTTGAGTTCATGTATAATCTTTATGGTTTATTTGCATGGATTTGTCATTTGCAAATGTGTTTTGCAAATAAGTTGATTTATGCAATTCTTGTGGTACAAGTGACTAGCATTTGCAAATATGTTTTGCAAAATATCATGATCATGTGTTGATCATAACTTGGCACAAGAATTGATCTTGTTAATTATTTAAGTGCTCTTGTTTGCATGATTTATGTTTCAAATGTGTTTTGCAAAATATTGGTGTTCATGCATTTGATCTTGGAGCATTGATGAGAATTTGCAAATTGGTGTGATCATGCGTTGATCACCACATGTCTCAAAGAATTGATCTAAATTGGTTCTTGATTTGAAAAGATTGGATTTCTGTGTGAAATTCTGTTTTTTTCCTGGAAGACGGCACTACCGTAGGTATAAGGGCGGTACTATCGCTGGGTTGGTAGTACCACGGCTCTAGAACGGTAGTTATTTTCCAAAAAATGTGTTTCTTGGAAAATTAGTGAGGCCGGTAGCTATTTTCCAGTAGGTGTCTTTTCTCGGTGTTTTGAAGTTCGGTAATACCGTGGGTTGAGGCCGGTACTACCGCAGGTCCGATAGTACCACAATTTAGATGACGATACATATTTTCTAGATGTGGATTTTTCAGAGTTTTGAGGTCAGCACTACCACAGGTAAAGGCCGGTACTACCACTCAGCCGGTAGTACCGCTCCTACATAGGCGGTAGTACCGGTATACTGTAGCAATGACTAGTACCCATACTGGAATTCGACCATTAGCCTAGAGGCCGGTACTACCGGCCCTATATGGGCGATAGTATCAAAAATGCTGGTTTTTCCTGATTTTGCCCCCAAACGGCTAGTTTTCTTTAGGGGGGCTATAAAAGGCCCCTTGGGCTGGCATTTGGGGTTGATGCTCTGGTTGCTCTTGGTGTTTTGATAGCTATTGTAGTCTCTTGAGCTAGAGTGAACCACTCCACACAATTGTGCATGTGTTGCAAATTGTGAGCAAGGAGTGAAGCTTCTATTTGCATTTGTTGCATCTAGGAGTGGGTTGAGATCCTTGTGCATGTGTTGCACTTGGAGAGGAGCCTTGTGCATGTGTTGCACTTAGTGATCATCATTGTGCATGTGTTGCACTTGGTGAGGTTCAACCAAGAAGGTTGACTTATTACTCTTGGTGTTTGCCGACATCTAGACGGCGTGGGAGGCGTCGTGCGCGATGATCTTCTCAAGGAGGTTGTGAGAAGACCCGGCAAACTGTGAAGGTCGGAGCTTGCCTACCCGGAGGGGAAAAGGAGCTACCACTAATGGATTCGAGGTTTGGGCTTAATTCGTGGAGCCAGTCCAATTCGTTTGCGCTTACCTCAACGTGGATTAGGGGAGACCGGCAAGTCTCCGAACACCACGGTAAAAATTATGATGTCTCCTTGTGGTTTGCCATCTATTCATCAATTACATTGTTGCAATTTATATTCATTGAATTAAATTGATTGCTTGTCTCTTATGATTGCAAATCATTGTTAGAGACTTAGGTTGTTGGTACACATAATGATCATAGAGGATTTAGGTTTTAATTGTTAAAACCTTAGATTTATGCTTCCACATAAAATTTAGGTTTTGGCTTAGGCGATCATTAGAACGAAGAAATTTTTAAAACCACCTATTCACCCCCCTCTAATCGGCATCCTCGTTCCTAACAGTGTGAGTCTAAATTGATTAGGCGTGGGTGTGAGACCATGTTAGATAGCAAACGGACTAAGGAAAGATCATATTATAGACATTTGTGGAAGTTTATAATCATGGTTTGGTCTCACCTAGTATGCAACATTTGATACGGTCTATAATAGAAAAGTAAATGAGAAGACTAAGACTGCATTGTTTGCATGCCATCAAGCTAGTATTGGGACATCTGGGACATTTAGATATCTTCATGTCAGTGAAGGGGGATTCCATATTGTAGGATGTACAAGAGGGACTTGCAAAATTATCACCGTACTTTGAGAGAGAGTATAAAGTCACGAGATTCTAAGATGTTTGTTGATAATCTAGCTAGAAAGAATCAGAACAATGCTGCATTTTATTTTGACTATGTCATTGATGACAAAGGTAGGTTGGTGCATGTGTTTTGGGTGGATGCAACTTATAGGAAGAATTATGTTCATTTTGGTGAGTTGGTCTCATTCGATACAACATATAATACAAAACAAGATGACATGATCTTTGTACCATTCACGGGAGTGAATAACCATGGGGGATGTGTTCTATTTTGCTGCTCGATTAGGCGATAGAAATATTCAAATAGTTGTTCTAAGCTTTCTTGAGATGTTACGAGAGGTGGTGCACCTAGGCTTATAATAGCTGATGAAGGTGTGGCCATGAAGAAGACAATTGAACTTGCCTTCCCAACTAGCATCCATAGGTTATACATGTGGCACATATTGAATAAACTTCCAACAAAGATAAGGCCAGATTGAGGGATAACCAAATCTTTTATAGTCGTGTCAATTCATGCGTGTATTCCTTAGAAACTAGAATTTGAGTCACAATGGGCTGCTATTATTTCTGATTTTGGTTTGGAAGATAATGAGTGGTTGGCCGGTCGATATAGCATTCGAGAATCTTGGGTACCGGCTTACTTTATGGACATACCCTTGGCATGAATTCTTAGAACAACTTCCACGTCAAAAAGTGCCAATTCTTTTTTCAGTCGCTTTATTGGTTACAAACATGCTTTGGTTGAGTTCTAGATCCGATTCGACACTGCAGTGAAGGAAAAAAGAGAAAAGGAGCTAAAAGAAGATCATGTCACCTTTCACACGAAGCCTCGGTTGAAGACACCATGGGCAATAGAGTTGCACGACAACGAAGTGTTCACACATGAGGTGTTCGCAAAGTTCTAGAAGGAAGTTAATGCTGCCAGGGACAACTGTGTTGTTGAGGGAATGTCACTAGCTAGTATGCAATATTAAAGTTACAATAGTGATGGAGGATGGGAATAAGGTAAGAAAAGTCACATGTGACACTAACAGCATGATTGCCCAATGCTCCTGCATGTTATTTGGCACTCATGGAATTCCTTGCTATCATATTATCCTCATATTACGAGGTGCATTGTTGAATGAGCGTCCAAGTCCTTATGTCTTGAAAAGGTGGAGTGCAAATTGCAAGAGGGATAATGTATTTGATGAGAATGGCAATGTTCTGGAGGAAAAGCCCAAAGATTCCACGAAGGAAGAAAGTAAAAGTTGGCTTTGGAGATGTGCAAGGACTTGGAAGATGGGATACATCGAGCTAGACCTTCACTTGCGTACATGGAGAATGCGAGAGGGAAACTTTAAAAGTTTATGCATAAGATAAAACAGGGAATTCCTGCTCAGCAACAAACTAGAGTGAAGGAGGTTGAAGCATATCTTAGGAGTGTTATCCCTTATCAGGTTAATTTATGTCGTTGTTGACGTTGTTTCTTCGTGTATTTCATACTCACCCATAGAGATCATTTCCTATTCTTTTGTATCACTAATGCTACGTATTATGCTACTAATCATCTATATTCAAGATATATGTGCAGAAGTGTTGTATGGAAAGAAAATATAACTTTTCATGCCAAATCGCTCATTTGGAGAAAGTCCGCTCCTGAACCAGAGAATTGACGGGTTATGAAGATCATTTCCGTGAGCTTTTAGTGGCCAAGATATTTTCAATTCCCAATTTGGATACTTTCATGAAGATGCTCTCATCGAAATGCATATATCATTTTCTCAATTCCGGGTTCGAATGGAAAAGCTATGATGTAAACACTGAGCCTTCGACGGGTCGACGACATGACGACGTGGAGGATTGCTATGTGCACACCAATTTCTGATGATAAATCAATGGTGAGAGCCACAATTGAGAATAGATATTTATTATCTTTCTTCCGGATGCTTTCACACAATTCATGAAGAAAGAAATGCCGAAAAGATAAAGAAATTAGGAAATTCCATATTTGCCACACCAACAAATGGGACAGAATCTATCCATCATTTTGTAACGCGGTTTTGGTGACTGAAACGGCTTCAAATGGAAAAACTCTTAGCTATAAATTTTAGATCTTTTCAAGTAATCAAATTTAGAGTTCTCATTGATCTAATTTGGAGTTCTGACATGGGAGATATGGGCCATAGAGAATCAAATTGTGCAATAGAGTTAACTTCCAAGGCTGGCAATGAAGACGGTGCTTTCAGAACTTCTACACAAATAGAAATTTGAAGATCTCTTTGTTAGCTAAACTTAAAAAATAAGCACTCAATTTGGAGTTTAGATGACCAGATATGGCTTCCAGAAGGTTATGTGCAAAAGGAAAGTGTAAAATGACTCAAATTCGAAGAAGATTCTGAATTGAAACTTGCCAAATCGGTTTTTCCAACTCTACCATGTCCAAGCCATTATCCTCCAGCTGCTTAGCCATTAAATAGGACCCCACGTGTGCCCTCCAAAGTATCCAATCTTCGAGTGCTTCCCTCATATCTTAGGTGAGGCTAGAGCAATGTTCCACCATGTAATTAGATCTAGATTAGGGATTAGAGACTAGAGATGGTTCTAATTAGCCTATCTAATTAGGGTTCTAATTAACCTTGTTTATTAGAGGGGGGCTCTAACTAGGATTTAATTAGGGTGCTTTTAATTAAAGCCGGGAACCGTGGCGTCTACGTCGGGAGGTTGCCAGAGTCTGCAGTTTCTGTAATCTTCTCAGTTGTAAGCATTCCTTTGTACTCCCTCTATTCTTATGTTTTGCTATGATGTTAGTCATATTTTGCATCTATGATTGTCATTATTGTGTGTATTCTTGGTATTATGCTTTTGTCTCAGTCGATAACTAGTCTAGAATAATTATTTGACTGTTTAGCCCTAGATTTAGACGAGGTGTTTATATCTAGTTACGCTGGACTTGTCGGTGTTTATTAGCTCAATGAACCAGTGACAAGGGAGAACAATGAAGGGGCTAGTTTTGGACTATAGGGTGAGAGCACCGTAGTGTTTTATCATAGGTTTAAATTTGCATCTTATGCTTTCATCTATTTATCATTGCTACTTTGGATCAAGTTCTCATGACCCAAACTAGTCTGATCTTTCTAGTTTTTAGGCTAATTGCTCTATGCCTACCTATCATATTGTTGAAGTTGGATCATATTTATCACTCATATCTATTATCTTAGGGTAGTTAGATGATAATTAGATTGTTGAACCTTAGAGGAAGTCAGTTCGTTGTCTGTGGATATGATAATCTTAGAGTACTCTGGCTAAAAAGCTACACTTGACCCTTGCGCTTGCGGATATTTATTTGTGCATGTATCTCATGTCAACAGCCGCCAACCAACATTCTCACTAGATAGAAATGCAAGTGGAATCGGTCCGGAGAGAAGAAGTAGAAAAAGGCAAAAGAAAATGCAGCTCGCATGTGTAGGACATGACATGAGGTCAGCATCCATGACAGCCGCGACTGCCCTCTAATGAAACAAGCATAATAATCAAGGTATCAGCCACATCTTGTTTTGGTTTCTTATTCTTTGCAATAAGAAGGTACTAATAGTACAAACACATGGTGCCATTTTAGATAACGAAATCACAATGATGAAACATTTCAAAAATAAGCTTGCATTTGGACCATTCATACATCACATAAACTTCAGTACATGTTCATACAATTCTTCGAATTCCGCCAATTCTTACAGTCATACAACAATACCCAAATGCTAAAACTAAGTAAATTGCCATTCTTCCCAATGCAGATTCCTAGCAGCAAGAATAAACAAGCAACAAGCACAATTTTGAACTTGTCATCTACAGCCACTGATTTCATTATTGACTTGTAAATCTAGGCCAAAGACGTGTTCATATCAGCTACATTTGCCAACAACTGATCATCAACAAGGCAAACATTTTCCTCTGTTCCTTGTGCACTGTTGAACTTCACATGACATTCTTCTTCTTTTTTCTCCTTATCCAGCAAATGCAACCTAGTCAGATGAGAGACATTGATCTTTTCACATGAAAGTGTCACAACCGTTGGAATACATCTACAACAAAATGAAGCACCAAATTGCAACATCAAATCAGAACCGACCGGGGAATTAAAAAAACAAATTTCACAATCAAAATAAAAGGAAATTGCTCATTATTTGGGCATTTTAGTACTCTTTTCCTTTATTCTTTTAGCTCTCAAAAACTGCTCAAATCATCTACCCATGACACTTTGGGCATGACACATGTGGGAGACCCCCACGAGTCCGAGTGCCACTCAGCGTGCCCTTTCTTCTTCTCCATCGCCCAGTAGGTGACACTCCAATGGGTAGGCCACGCGGCGGAGGGATGGTCACGGGCGGCATTGCGGAGGGACCAACAACAAAGGGGCCGCTGTGAATGATGCACAAGTGGCGGTTAACCCTAACCCTAGTAGCCACGCCGCCACACTCGCCTCTCTCCCAAACCCTAGGTCGGGTGTGCACGATTTGAGATGAGAGACAGCGAGAGTGGGTGGGGATCGATTTTGGGCTGAGGGGCTAATTGCGAGGAAAAAATTTCGGGCAGGGATTTTCTCAAAAGGGCCATAAGTGGGACGTGGGATTTGTCCGTTGTGATCTCGGCCGCTGATTTCGTCTTGGATGGCCTGGATCGGCTATGCCCATATGTCACCAAATAGCCCATGTGCAAGAGATATGTTGCCCACTTTGTGAGATACTTACATTGTGAAGCACATGGAATCTTATCTCGGTCTATGGGTAGGTCACCTTATTTCTGGTCTCCTGAATACACAGCCTGACAGGACGTTAAACTGGTTTGGATATGTTGCCTATTGTTGATAGTTGTACTCTGGTCTTCCAGTTTGGCTTCTGTGTCAATGTGAAGAGAACACTGCCATCGAGAGCACTGCATATAATTAAGATGATGAACAGATTAAGTGGGATGCGTCGATATGGTGATTCGTTCTCCCTTTCTTGTTTGAGCGAGTGACTTCTTATGTGACTGAAGACGAATGCGTGAGCAGGGAGGGGGCCATGACTTCGTTTGCATGAGCAGCTCAGATGCTCGCATGCAATTGCAAGCTTTAGCACGAAGCATGCTTGATGCTTCTGCGATGCATGTCGCTCGTTGCCTGACGCCGAAACAAAACTCGCACGTTGTTTAACGTCTGAGACTCTGAATCAGATCTTGCACAGCCAAATGCCACGCAAATCTCTCATCCTTTTAAACGTGTGGTCAGTTGTGATGATGCTAGTACCATGTGCACCAACAACCTGGAGATCGTTCAGATGCAGAGAAGCGGATGGCATGGCAGCACCTGCTGTGGATCTGGGGTCTGCATTAAGGGGGAGAAAAGGACTTCACCAGAAAACCAAGGAAAGAGAGACAGCAACTTAAGCAGTTGCGTGTGGACCGTTCGATAAAAAAGTGACGCACTGTTGAAAGATCTGGACCGTTTGTTCACTCGATCAGACGGTCCTAACCTACATGGACTGCTTAAGTTACCGTCCCTGCAGAGACTGCACATAACCTATCCGAAAACGAAACTCTCCCACGTTGCTCTTAGATGGTCCTGCACTCCTGCTAGTAGCAATGCAGTGAAGGGACATGAGCATTTCTGCTGCAATAGTAATGCACAACTGTACACACATTAGTTGTAAGGTTTGTTTTTTTAAACAACTGTACATACATTAGTTGTAAGTACAAGGATGTGCGCATACTTGCTTTCAATATGTAGATGGTACATACGAATTTTATTGACTTGTTAAGAACACACACGTTCGTACGTTTATTTATCTATGCTCCATGAGATCGTAACCAGGCACAAACTTTGCAAGTTTCTGAGATATCACCCAGGCCCAGAATGTTTCAAAATAAAGTTGCGAGTTAAAAAAGAAAAAGATGAAACTGAAGTGAAGAGAAGAGCAAGGATATATCTGTTCTGTCTTGTATCGTCTTTCTTTCACCATGGCACATCATTGCGATGATGAAATATAGGATGCCACCAATGTGCATATCCTTCTCTACCATGCAACACCAAATTCATTGCTTTTCTAGCCTATATAACTCGTTTGTTGCAAATCTAGCTTTCCCTCCTGCTTTATAAATTTGACCCCCTCCTCCACTACGGAAGATGCGGCAAGTGACACCCATCCTTTGATGCGCCTAGGGAGTGCGAAAGCTATTCACTGTCATGGAAGGGCGAGTGAGCACGAGAGTAGGCGCTGCTGTGCCCGGGCAGGGCGGGAGCAGGCGAGTACGCATTGGCGCCGCTCCCCCACACTCACCAACTTCCGCACTCCCTAGGTGCGGCAGGGGACATGTGTTACCTATCGTGTCTTCCACGGTGAGAGAGGGATCTAAATCTACAAATACATGATGAGAGGGCTAGATTTGCACACACACAAATCGTAAAGATGACTAGATAAGCGATGATTCCTAATCACCACCACAGCACAGGTGTCGTGCAGGAGGAGAGGAGCTCCCATTCTTTTGAGGCAAATGAAGCATATACCTCCCTCGTCGCAATCTAGCAAAGAGGGCCCCTTTTGTTGCTCTGTTCAGCCTCACTTCCTCTCTCTGCTGCTGCCTTTTTGTGAACACTAGAGCCTTTCCAAGACCACAGAAACAAGTTGGATCGATCCATCAGACACCTTGAGCCTGTGGAAGCAAGTTGGATCACCCTGGATGTGGTGTGCATGCATTGGCCCCAGCAGACACTGAACTAATAATTGGGTTGGATTAGGGCAGTACACTGCTTTGCCTTTGCAATGAGAGACCCAACAATGGGTTTGAATAGGGAAGCTTTTGACCATCTCACAGTACCACAGCCACAATCCCATTTGCCACAAACAACTTCAAAAGCTTAGGTTGCTGGCTCTCTTTAAAACTCAGTTGTTGTCGTCACTAATGACTGGAACTGTTCTGCCTAATTTAGCTTTACCTTAATGAGTATATAAGCTCAAAAGGTTACTTATATATATAGAAGATGGTGGAGTAAGGGCTCAGTAAAAGCTAGTAGTGAGATAGTTTTCACCCGGTGCTTGGTCGGAATAGGTGAACAATTTCAGAAGTACCGGTGAGTAGGGATGGAAGGCAACAACATGCATTGCAAGTTGCTACTTTGGTGTATAACGCAGCTTCTCTCTTTTTCTCTCCCCCTGGCTGGGTGTGTCGCTGAGCATCTCACATATAGCTGTGTGATAGCATATGGTTGTCACAACTTCATGTGGTTCGTCTACCAAGAAGGCAAGAAGTCCATGGTTCTTGCCTTCTTGGAGGAAATGATGAGGAAGATTCCCTACGCTTACTTTCAGAGAGGAGAAAAAAAAGAGGCAAAAAAGGCTCAAGCATTGCTTCGACCTTGGGATCAGCGTGTAGATGGGATTAAAATAGAGTACTTCCCAGATATCAAATGCTTGGTTGTCAATCAGGCAGGCTTATTTAAAGATGACACAAAAAATCAAGAGGCCAGAGAGTCTCAAATGAAATAAAGAGAAGAGAGGGGAGTAAGAATCGATTCAATCTTGTCCTGTTGTGCTACTATCTAACTAGACTCTTTGTTTGCATCTCCTCATCACCTTTTGTGTGGTTTGTAAAGTGGCTACCAGTTGCATGCACAAGAGGGATGCATGCCTCATGCAGTCCCTGCTCTGCTGTAGATTAGATCAATGCAAACATTGAAGCCTTTACAAATCTTTCTGAGCTAGGAGCCCAATCATGTGCTTGTCCCAGCTTGCATGCATGCAACTGTCCTCTGAAAAATCACATTGTTTTGCAGGGTTTGCAAGGCATTAAACGGCATGGCCCATTGTTTAACACAGCCAAACCAGCCACTTTTCTAGGGCAACAATGGCCGCTTTATCATGTTCATCATCAAGGGGCCTCCTGAGGACTGGATTGGTTGGAGCGTTCCAGATCCAAAGATGCCCCCTATTTGAGTTGTCCTCTCCTTTGGTTGGTCACTGGAGCAGCAACTAGTACATTGTCTTGTCCCCGGCAACAGTGCGAATCCACAGGTTACACACTTAATGACTTAACCCACGGCAACATATCCAATAAAAACCACCTTTAACATGAAAACTCTGTGAACCCACGTGTACAAGTTTTGAAAAATTCTCAAAAAATTACCATACGTAGGGGAGGTAAGCTTCTACAATCCTGAAAAATTTGAAGACCAAACTCGATCGCATTTGAAATATATGAAAAAGACAAACAGCGAAATGAATAAAGCTGAACAGTGAAAATCACTATTTAGACTGAATTTGTCTTTTTCATATCTTTCAAATGCGATTGAGTTTGGTCTTCAAATTTTGCAGATTGTAGAAGCTCACCTCCCCTACGTATGGTAATGTTTTGAGAATTTTTCAAAACTTATACACATGAGTTTCACGGAGTTTTCACAGTAAGAGTGTTTTTCACTGGATATGTTGCCCTTAACCCAGTGGAAACACTACATGAAAAAAAAGAGGGTAGAGAAACAAGAGTAAGTTGCTGAACAGCAAAGTGTTTGATTGAGCCAATGGTCCAAAGAACTTGTGCAATGCTGAATTCTCCTTAAATTTTTTTTGAAGACAGCATGAGTTGTGGATATATAGCAGGAAGCCAGAGAAAACATATGGTGCATGCACCAAAATTATGCACAGCAAGTAAAAGAAAACAAAAAAGAGAAAAGAAAAAGGAAAAGGAGAGGTGTCAGGTGTGCGCGTGAAACCTCGCTAGTAGTTTTTTAAGTCCCTTTGCTCCTGCGAAGCTCTAGTTTGACGCCTCTTGTTTGATTGAATCAATGATTACTTCGTGGGTCAACCATCTATGCTCGAAGACTTTACTATTGCGCTCTTTCCACCATTTCCAGCATACTAAGATGACGAGCGTTTTGGCACCTTTTCAAAATTCTGAGAGGGAGTTCGCCCGGTCTAGGCTCCACAGCTCCAGGTGTGTGGTCGGTCGCCACCGATCTGGTAGTAGCACGGGAAGACAGGTCCAGCAGGCAATGGACGACCACAGGTGTTGAACTTGGGGGCAATCAACGAAGAGGTGATGTACGGTTTCAATGTTTCGACAACACATTTGACAGAAGTATGAATTTGGCCACCCTCTAAATTGGAGACGTTGAGCCATCCAGAGCCAGTTGTGCAAAGCAAGCCAGAAGAAGAATTTACATCGTGACGGTGCCCATGCTGACCAGGTTGTGTGGAAAGACTTGTGGATGCATCCAGTAAGTTGTGCACAATACGCCGAGCGAGCTGAGTATTTTCCGCTAGAAGTGAGTGTCCAGGTGATCTCATCATTTATATTAGGCCGCAAGGATATTGGCTGTATTTTGATCCATAGTTTGATATATTCTCTGAGGAGCTCGAAGGTCAAATCATGTCGAATATCACGAATCCAGTTATTGTTCTGCAAGGCATTCTCCACTGATTTATTTTTTTGTCTGGAATGTTTGAAAAGCAGAGGTGCAAGGTGGCAAGGTGCTGCACCTTGGAGCCATTTGGAAGTCCAGAAGGTTGCCTTCCGGCCGTTCCCAATGATTACTTTGGTGGCTGCCTGAAAGAGTTGCAGATCGGTAAGTTCACATGGTGTCGGTGTTCCAATCCATGGTCTATTTGAGGAAGTCCACTGAAACCATAACCAGCGTAGGCGGAGTGCTCGCGCGAATCTTTCCAGGTCCAATATTCCCAAGCCATCCATGTTAGTCGGGCAACAGACTGTGGGCTACTGTACTTTGCAATTTCCTCTGTGTAGTTGTGCATTACCTACCTATAGGAATTTCCTTCTTATTTTATCAAAATCTCTAATGAACTTCTTAGGTACCCTGAGTGCCGTTAGGAGATAAGTTGGGAGTGAGGTTAGGACAGATCTAACTAGGGTTAGGCGACCCCCTAATGTTAGATGTCGCGCTTGCTAGCCCGCCAATCTTCGTGCAACTTTGTCCTGAATGGGTTGTAGGTCCACACTCCATAGTCTCCCCAAAGTTAGGGGTAGCCCAAGGTATTTCATGGGGAAGGACGAGGCGGCACCAGTGAATGGTTGCAGGATGTCGTCCAAATTTAGGTCATGGCATTGGATCGCAGCTATTGTGCTCTTGTGCATGTTTACTCGTAGGCCAGAGGCTTGGCCGAAGTGATGTAGGATGGCGATGATTGCCTCCAAATCCATCTTGTCTGGGTTTAGAAATATTACGGCATCATCTGCATAAAGGGAGACCCGGAGTGAGAAGCAGTGACCTTTTAAAGGGAGAGTATACCGTCTTCTGTGGCTTTTGTGAGTATGTGGTACAGAGGATCAATGGCTAAAATGAAGAGGTAGTGTGATAGGGGATCGCCCTGCCTTAGACCGCGTTGGGCTTTGATCTGGGTCCCAGGCACTCCATTGAGAAGCACAGATGAGGTGGATGTTGCAAAGGATATGGCTAGCCATTCGCGCCATCTGGGGTCGAAACCTCGAGCTTGCAGTAGGTCCAGTATGTATTCCCAAGATACGGAGTCGAAAGCCTTCTCAATGTCCAACTTTAACATGATTGCGGGGGTACAATTCCGATGGTAAGCACTTGCACGATTTCGAACATACAAGAAATTTTCTTGGATGCATTGCTCTTTAATGAAGGCGCTCTGGGAACTGGAGATCATAGAATTTATGTGCATTGACAGGCGCATTGCCAATACTTTGGAGAGGAGCTTCACAAAGGAATGGATGAGACTGATCAGTCGATAGTCGCTTGTGCTACCCACTGTTTCCTTCTTGGGGATCATGGTAATCATGGCTGTATTAAGGAGGTCGAAGGCCCTCGCTGAGCAATTATGGATACAATGGAAGACAGCCATAACATCCAGTTTGATGATCTCCCAACAATATTTGTAGAAAGTGCCAGTGAAGCTATCTAGGCCTGTGGCCTTTTCAGCCAGCATTTGGTTGATTGCGTGACGCACTTCCTCCTCAGTGAAGTCTGACTCCAAGTCAGCGACATTGCTCGCAGGGAGATTGAGGTGTTGCTAGTTGACGCCTTGGGAGTGGGTGCTCTTTTTACCAAGTAGTGCCGAGAAGTGTTGAAGGAGCACATGCACCTTATCTTCATGGAGGGTGGAAATGCCACAATTGGTTTGTAAGGTTTGGATGTAATTCTTTTGACGTTGTCCAACGGCCTTGAGGTGGAAGAAACGGGTGTTTGCATCCCCTTCCTTGAGCCAAGTGATCCTGGAGGAATGTCTCTTACGTGCCTTCTCGACTGCGGCTAGGCCCAGGACTCGCAATTTGAGCGCTTTGCGAAGATGGAGCTCAGGCTGGGAGAGTTGTCTCATTTCTTGGGCTACATCGAGACGCAGAATAATCACATTTGCCAGATGAAACTGCATCTTAACGTCACTTAAGATTGCCCGGACCATTGTCGTAGAGCCTTGGCGATCACACGTAGCTTATGCGCTAGTCTCCTAACAGGGTTTGAAAATGGTTGTGGCGCTGTCCATGCCTGCTGGACAACGTCAAGGAAACCCGGGATGCGAGGCCAAAAAATTTCGAACTTGAAATGCCTTGGTTTCTAAGGGCCATTTTCTCTTGCTAGTAGGAGCGGGCAGTGATCAGACATAGAGGAGGAGAGGGCTTGTAATAGGTGGTGCGAGAATAGGAAATCCCATTTGTGATTACTGAAAACTCGGTCTAGTTTGGCCATCGTCGGGTCATCTCGCTCACTACTCCATGTGTACTTCCGATTGTGGAGTGTAGCCTCGCGGAGTTCACAGCGGTTTATCGTGGCGCGGAATTTTGCCATTAATTGACGGTTGAGGTTGTTGTTATTTTTGTCTCTTGCTTCGTGGATCAAGTTAATTTTTTTAAGCAACTCTTTACCTAAGAACGCACGATGGCACAGATTGAATGCTTGGTGTGTCTGCATCCAACAGTTCACAACAAATTTTCTTTGGGTCACCGGTTTGGCATTTGTTGTTTAATGAGAATATTTAGCAAGGTTTCAGGGAATAAGAGTCCTCAAATACTCCCTCCATTGATTTTTATAAGGCGCTATTTGACTTGTGTGGTCTTTAAAGTTGAACTTTGACCGTTAATTTTTTTTATAATATCTGATGCAACAAAATCATAACCATAGGAAAGTGCTTTCAAATTCGAATCTAACAACATCACTTTTGTGTCATATAATTTATATATTGTTGGATTAATTGTTGATCAAAGTTTATAAACTTAGAATCTCGAAATACGTGGGTACCTTATAAAAATCAACAGAGGGAGTAGTATTCTGTTAGGGGGAGCTTTCTAGACAGACAGGCAAACACTTCGATGCAAGCACTTGGTTCAGATTAGATCTTGCCATCATACATGCTATTTATGCCAAGGAAAGCTAATGATAGAAGATGAATAAATGTCTTTTGCAGGGCCAATAGAAAAATCCCTTTCCTGTTCCAAAACCTAATGTTTATGATCATTCATAAACTGTCGTCCAAGCATTGTCGGTGATTCGCTGTCCTTTCATGTTAAATCATCTCAAATTTTGAAAGATACATGGGCATGCAGCTGCCATGTGCTCTGCAGCTTGTTACCTATTTGAGTTGAAACCGAAGTCCTCATCACTATGTTCAAAGTCACAGATACCACGTCATCAAGAACCATTTCATCTACCAGAAATCGTTGACTTATGTATTGTCACAGTAAATCTGATATTTTGCCCCCAAAGTATTACTCATGGTTCAGATTACAGAATATGTTCGCTCAATCCAACTTTCACAAATGCAAAGCCACTTCGCTTTTCGTTTTTCCTATAAAGCAATATACTTTGCTGATGTTTTGACAAAAGATGCGCTTACAATGTTTCATCAAGAACTTTGACATTTGCAGTAGATGGTGATTCCCACTAGAAAACATCAGGTAGAGAGAAGGATATGAGGTGAATGAATAGCTTTCAGGGATTTAGTGGAGCATTTCACTTTTCTAGGGCTTCATATACATGTGGACACGTTGTTCATGTAATCTTGGATATTTAGTAATATGACACTACTACACTACTACTTCAATCAACAAAGGTTCAGAAAAGGTGATGTGACAAGGAATAAAAATAAAACCAAGGTGTTGACACACTATAAAGTAAGCCTACAAATCCAATCTTATCACTGTTCGCATACTCGTATGATTGCAAGCCCTATTTCCCTAGGCCCACATTGAAGGAAGTAGTTATCAGTTAAACTTGTGCTTGATCGTTTAATAATCATCAGAAGCAAAAGTTGCTGACCAAACTAGTGATAAAAGGCTTCCCAGTCAATGCAGTTGTACCATGACTGACAAGAACTGATTAAAAACTGCTAATGTTTCTGCAGATATGGAAACGCATGCCTGCCTGAATGCTGCCTAATTTCCAGAAGAGATTACCAGATAGCCACACCAAATGATCTATGTTTCCATGCATGCAGTACTCATGCCCAGAAAAAGGGAGTTGATTTACCTTTTCCTAATTTTGGAGCCACTGAACTGGTAGATATAGGTGAGCAGCGGCAGTAAATCAACTTTATGCTATCATTTCTCTCCTTTACCGAACATAATGCGTCTGAAAAAGGTGTAATTCATTTTTCATCGTGTTGAGAAGAGCAAAGACACAGCCATCATGATACCTGAACTGGACTGCAAGACAAGAAGCATGGGCCATGAATACAGATCACAAATACAGGTATAACACAATCAATGTGCAAGAAAATGCAATTGAAATGAATTTGAGAAGAGGGTAGAATTAGAAACAGACCCTTGATCTGCTGTGCGTACAGCAGTGAAGTGGCCGGTGCCAAGGCACTGCACGTTGCACACCATAGTCTCATCAAACGTCCCAAAAGACATCCATCTAATCTGTGATCTTGATATGAATTATCTTCTGGTTGTTACTCTCACACGCTTGTCTGAACCTGAATTGTTCACACATAAAATTGGACAAGCAGCAATCTTCCAAATTACCATGCAGTAGTGATGGTTCTTTCTGTTCATTTAGTAGAGTAGTAATAAAGTCTACACATGAAAATGCTGTACTATATGGCGTATAGCCCTTGCAGCTTTCTGCGAGGTGAATCAATCACAGTCCCCTTACCAGATGGTCGTGAGCTTGCCATTACTGCTGCATTTCAAACAAGCAAGCTCTGCACTTTCTTCCTCATCTCTTCCCATGGCCGGTTTGTGTCTTGTTAAGGAGGTATCCACTAGATCTGCAGAGTTTTTTTTCCCCTTCAGCCGGAGTTGGAACAGTAGCCAATTATTCGACAAGATGTTTCAAGATGAGAAGGGAAGTCGATCCCAACCTCTAGACCTCAAGCGTTCGATCATCGAAAAGCTCAGTTCGGGCGAGGATGATCAAAATCAATAGAGATCTCCTGTTTTAAGCTGGAAATCTTCGCAATGTGTTCGGACATTTGTTGGACCAACTTCCCGTCCATTTCTCCTGCCTAATTCGTTATATTTGAGCGTGCTTTCGACGACGACAAACACTTCACTTGCAAGAACCCATTTGCTCCTTGACGAAAATGGTCAAGGAAGCCAATGAGTTTGCTGGGGAAGCCTTTTCACCTCCTGCAAATTTTACTGTCCTTTGGTCCTCACTTGACATCTACCCACTTCTGAGCTCCTCACTCGCTCAGACAGTCAGTGACTCGTGGGGATCAGTCAAACGATCGATCAATCTCCATCAAGATCGACCAGTCATCACTCCCTCATCATTTGCCATCTCCCTATCATCTTTTAGGCTCCTCTGGTTTGGATGCACCCAGGCTTCCTTGTAGGATTGGTCACTATCCAAGCTTTTTCGCCGAAACTGTGACCAGCAGAGCCATCAGAGAAACAGGAACCGAAAGAAAGAAAGAAAGAAGAAAAAGGGAAAAGGAAAGGCTGTGGTGGCTGTTACGCCAACAGTGAGCATGTAACGACTGACGAGTATTATCAGCATGGGATTTGCTCTGGAAAACTTAATCAGGCTTGTCATATAATTTCTAGAGAATTGCTAAAAATCTGTCGACTGTTTTTTTTCTTCTTGGATTTCAATCACTTTTTATCTATCCGATCTGCATTTAGATAGGTGATTTGAATCATTTATTTTCTATTAGGGTTCACCAATGCCACTTATCTTTGTCTAGGTTAGAAAAATTATTTTTTATTTTTCTCTGTGATTCATTTATTTTCTATTAGAGTTCACCAATCCCATTTTTCTTTATCTAGCTTAGAAAAATTAATTTTTATTTTTAAAATGGTATGTATTGAGAGAGAGAAATTTGACTGATTTGACAAAAAAAAAATCAGTAACCTGCATTGGAGGCTAAACCGCCGTCGTTTTCGCTGGCCGTGGGAGGCGAACACGTCGGCTAGAAACTAGGCTGTCGAGACAAATCGACGCCAGGCAATAATCACTTGATGGACCAGGGCCTAATTTTTGCTGACCTTTCAGTAAGGAACCCATGGATAGAGCTTTCAAGTTGTGAACGTAGGACCTCTAGTAATGATATCAACAGCCAAAGTTCAGGATTCAGAGGAGATAACGAAAAGACAAGTTCAAGACTTTCCAAACTTTCACCAGAGATGACAAAACTTGAGACAGGGAGCATTGAAATTTAACACAGCTTAATTCAGGGGGGGTTTTGTTTCAGAGTTCCAACTGACGAACGCGAAAATGGAAGGGATATTATGCGACAAGCACAGGAAACAGTTAATGAATTTAATCTGATGACAAAGCTTCACTTCGAAAAATTAGAGAAACCACGGTTGTTGTGCCGACATAGATGGATTGTCCTCTAAACAGAAGGCTCTCAGAGCAGCAAACAAAACTGAGGCGGCGATGATGAAGCCCCCTCAAAGAAGCCTGCTCCGCTGCACTTATGGTCTTTGTGGTAGAAAATTTTGCATATACCGATGAGCACTATTAGTATAGCAAAAATTGAACTCTCCGATGCTCCTGCAGATGGCTTGGAACTCCTCCTCCAGACGTCAAGCATAGAAAATGTAACCATATCCGCAACTTCAGCGTCTTACCATCCATTTTTTACATATGCTGCTTTTGATCTGCACTGAGCATATCAAGTGCCCCTGCACAAGAAGCTTATAGGATCTTCACAAACGGTGGTACATCCTCCCTTGGCCCCTCAAGTGACCGATACATGTATAAGATGTCCACATCGTCAGTCTTTTTGTTCTCAGGCTGGCTGTTTATCAACTCCACCACCATCCGCGGCAGCCGGCGTGCCACCTCCTTGCAACCTTGCAGCGTCAGGTTGCAGCCCGACAACCAGACGAACCGCATGTTATAGAAATGGTGCATCCCAGAGAGGAGGCCGCCATCACCAAACGGGCAGTCCCTTATCTCAAGCTTCTCTAGCTTCGAGCACCCTTGGAGGATGTGTTGCAGCGCCAGATCACTGTTTCCAGCGAACGCCACAGAAAGTGTCCGCAAGGACTTGCCATACTTGCCAATGTACTCAAATGCTCGGTCAGTCAGATGTCCAGATGTGGAGAGCCTAGTAAGCTTGCTGCAGTTCCGAACAATGGCGCCGAATCCTTCATCCATAGGCTCCCCGGTCACATGGTCGGGCTGGTGCCGCCCCATTATACATAACCGGAATACCTTAAGCTCCCGGCAATTTTGTGACATGGTGATGACAGCAGCGTTGGTCATTCTCTGGCAGAAGTACAGTATCGAGCGGAGACCACGACAGCCCTCGGAGATGGCAGTAAGCCCAACCTCCGAAACCAACTCATCGGCGTCCTCGTGTATGTTCAATGGGAGCACACGGAGAACCTGGAGCTTCTTGCAGGACGTGGCCACAGCCTGAAGCCCCTCGTCACGCACTGAGTCGAGCACCTAGAAAATAATTCATCATCAGAAAACCAGAACCACGCAGCCCAGGTAAAACCAAGCTGATGAAGCAATCCAGTTAGTACCCATAGCGTCTCAAGACTGTAGCATTGGCCGATGAAGAGCAGGACTTGATCGGGGGTGACCGCGGCGTAGCTCAAGTCGAGGCTCGTCAAGTTGGCAGACACCGAGACAATGGTGGGCAGGTACTCCGGCGCGAGATCACGGAAGCCGGACAACGAAACGAGCGTGTGCGCCCGCCCGGTGGAGGCGAACGCGGTCGCCATCTGCCCAAAGTCGAGCCCCTTGTCCTCGCTGCCTTCCCCCAGCCGGAACGAGCCCGTGCCGATGTGCGTCAGGGGAGGCGTGAGCGCCATGAGCCGGCGCAGCTGCCCAAGCGACACGTGCTGGTTGACGCCCAGGCGGCTGAGGCGCGGCGAGCGCGCCACCAGTGCCTCGAGCGCGGCGAAGGCCACCGGCGGCGCGAAGCACTCGAAGGAAAGAGACTCCAGGTCGGTAGGCCCCGGCGGGAACGCCGCCACCCAGTCCATCACCTCGTCGTCGTCCTCTTCGTTCATCTCGCAGTCCACCACGTCCAGCACTCGCAGCCCCCTGTGGCAACCAACAACAAGAGGGCAATAACAATACATCTCTCGCGTCAAATACGCCATTACCACGTAAGAGCGAGTTGGAATGGAATGGCATAGAGAAGGTGGGGATTAGAAGACGCATTACCTGCAATGGGAGGCGAGGGAGGCCAGGCCGTGGGAGGAGAAGCCGTCGCAGAGGAGGAGCGAGAGGTCGCAGAAGGATGAGGGGAGGGAGCGGGCAAGGAGGTCGAGGTCGGAATCGGCGACGGTGATGCGCTTGAGTGAGAGGGAGCGGAGGGCGGGGAAGGCGGCGGAGGCTAGGGCGGCAGCCCAGGGGCGGAAGGCGGAGTCAGCCCATCCGGCGGGCAGGAGGTTGAAGTCGGAGAAGCGGGGGCGGCCCTTGAGTAGGATGTGGCGCGCGTTGGGGAAGCGGTGCGCTGCGCGGGCGGGCGATGCGGCGAGGATGTTGCGGACGGCGAAGTCGACGCGGGTGGCGGACTCGGCCCGGTGCCAGGAGCGGCAGACGAGGGAGGCGGCCCCGCGGTCGCGCGGCGCGTCGAGGAACTGGAGCACCGTCTCGAGGACGTTGTCCAGTACCTGGTAGGGCGGCGGCGACGCCCGCGGCCGCTTGGGCGCGGGGGGCTGGTCGTCGTCCTCCTCGGACATGGCGCGCGGGCGTGCTATTGGCGGTGGGTGCGAGGGTGGCGAAGAGAAGGGATGGAGCGCGCGGCGGAAGAGCGGAGGGAGGGAGGTGGCCGCTGCGGCTGCCTCGGCGGGGCAAGGCTCCTGGGGGTGGGTGGGTAGTGGGGTGTGTGTGCTGTGCGGGTTGGTGGGTGCGTGCCTTCGCTTCGCCTATGAGGTGTACTTGACTCGTTGTGCTCCTCCGCCTGGGCCGCCCCGCCCTGCACCGCAGCAGACACGTACATCTCATTATTTGCACCTTTTCAGTTCAGATGTGTAATGTAGTATACTAAAAACTACTACTACAATTTTTCCACTGTTGTTTACCGTATTATGGATCCATTCATGTACTGAACAGGGGATTTGTCGGGCAAAGTTGTTGCTATCACACACTTATTGGTCGAATTTTTTAAAATAATTATTTTAAATAATTTTACAAAAAATAATACCAAAAAACAAATACAAAAATACACCTCTGCCATCAAATAAATTAACAAATTTGGCAATAGAAGCCAATGGGTCAAATCAACTTGTCGACCAGATGAGTCCGTTACAAAAACAATCTATCGACCAATTCAATCAGCGATAAAACAGACCTTCTATTATCATTTCATTTGGTGATAAAAGATCTGTTGCTCTGTCATCAAATAAATTAGTGACAGTGGTGGTTTTTTTTTTTTGGGGTATTATTTTTGTAAAATTATTTTAAAAAGTTTTTATTTATATATATCTTATACTCTCTCTGGTCATAAATAGTTATCATTTTGGACATAGGTGTAGATAAACTTTCGAAATTTTGATTGTCAATATCTTTTTAAATATTTAAATTAGATACGTGAAAATGGTATATGCAGATTTCTCTCGAGAAGTACTTTCATAATATTATAATTTTATTGAGTTCTAGAAATATATTATAGTATGAATTAGTGATCAAAGTTGTGTTTTGAAACCGTGTCAATTTCTAAAATGATAACTATTCATAATCGGAGCGAATAGGTTGTAAAGAAAAAAAACACAACCGAGAAGAGCATATTGACTATTCGCCACTGTAAAGTGATTGCTACTAATTTCTGAAGTTGTAAAGACGTCCAGCTAGGCACGCTAGTGATGAAGAAACCCTTGCAAAGTTCGCCATGGTAACTTCCATTGACAAGACCCCATGAACAGCTCCTAAATCCCATTAGCGTAATGTTTAGTAATCTCAGGCTCAGCACACACAACCCCACCCCACCCCAACCCAACCCCCGACCCCCCCTCATAGGTGGTGTACGAGCATGGCGGTCGGTCATTACTTATCTTTGAACCTGTCATACATAGATGATAAGCTTGCCCAACCGAAAAAGTAGCTCAAATCCAAAACAAATTCCCACTCTTCCCCAGCCCACATGCATGCACCCAGGGCTTTGTTTAGAACACAACAGTGAAGAGCAAGAGATAGGTCTCTTTCTTTCAAAAAAAGAAAATATTAAACAGCAAGAGTAGGCCAAGGAAAGGTTCTTGGTTTTTGTTTCTTCCCACATCTTTTATTGCGCTTGGTCGGCCTTTCAGGCAGGGATTGCTGTCAGTCAAGGCATTGGGATTCTTAGCGCAACCAATAGTTTAAGCTCCCTTGTTTACACAGTTCTATTTAGAAAACAAGAAGCACAGCTCATACTGTCCTGAATTTGTCTATTCTCCTAAGATGATCGATCCATATGGAACGTTGCGTATTTTCAAAAGGCCGGTTTATATGGTAAGACTTTGGAGAGATCAGCCCTAAACCTAAGTTCAGGACAAACACTGAAACTAACCATTGTCTGTGTTCCTGTACCTGATCTATCATCAACACTTTTCTTAGCTCAAAATCAAGCTTTTTCTTTTGCCTTTGTGAATGACATGCAGCTGAGACGAAAGAACAAGCTTGATGCTCCAGAAACTCAGTAACTGTACAATGTATGCCCCTCCTAGCTAGTAGAACTTGAGCAGTGCGCAGAATGAGCATTCGGTGCTTGCAGTCATCTCAGATTCTCTCGAGTCGAGGCCCTTTCTTTCTTGCGAGCTGCTGCTGTTCTGGACTTCATATGCCAGGCAAATTCAGTCATAAGCTGTTCACCACACCACTGAAGTACATATATCTTCAGCATACTTTGAGAAAAGCAACAACCACACACATAACATAACCTTTTGCGATGATTGATTGGCATTTGGTAATCTTTTGCAATGCGATATAGTAGTAGGATTATTCAGAGAACAGTCATCACATCATGCTTAGCCACATCACATTGGCCGGTGGGTGTCGATCGGATTAGTTTACTTCTGATATTTTTTAAGGATTGGTGCAGTTTTACGCGTCGCTCGTTGTTTATTAGCATGAGATTCAAAAGACCCGATCGTTGATTGTGTTGTTATGAGCACTGCGGTTCCTTTTTCGCTAAATTGCAGATGAGCTGTCCATCTCCTAACACCAACAGCCATGGATTTTTTTAAAAATAATGCATTTTATAAAACTAATTGCGACATTAATACGCGGGAATTTTTTTTGCAAAAATAATACTCCATCACCAAACCGTATGGCGACAATAGAGTAATAACCATACGGTACGACGAAGAAGCTAATTTCGCCCAACGGTTCGGCAACGACACCCTAATTACGTCATTAGCGCTATTGTCGCCATACGGTTTGGCTACAACTAGTAATAGCCAAACCGTATGGCGACAACATCCGTCCCCTATTTTGTTCTCTTTGGACTTTTCGACTTTTTTCATGAAATAAAACTTTGGTTCGAATTGTTTCATGAAATAATACTTTGAAAAAAAATAATACCAGTTAACACGCTTTTAAAAAAATAAATATTATTATTAAAAAATATAATATTGACGGCATTAATACGCCAAAAAAAATATGACAAAAATAATACTCGTTAGGCCAACCGTCCGACGAAATTTACAAAGATTTTTTTTGAAATAATACATTTGTGTGGCAAATTTGTCGGTGATAATTTATGTACGTGATAAGTCATGTAGAAATTTGATTTTTTTATTGAAAATATTTAGCACGTACATAAATTATCACCGACAATTTTGCCACACAAATGTATTATTTCAAAAAAAATCTTTGTAAATTTCGTCGGACGGTTGGCCTAACGGGTATTATTTTTGTCATATTTTTTTAGCGTATTAATGCCGTCAATATTATATTTTTTTAATAATAATACTTATTTTTAAAAGCGTATTAACTGGTATTATTTTTTTTCCAAAGTATTATTTCATGAAACAATTCGAACCAAAGTTTTATTTCATGAAAAAAGTTTAAAGAGAACAAAATAGGGGACGAATGTTGTCGCCAACTCGCCATACGGTTTGGCTATTATTAGTTGTAGCCAAACCGTATAGCAACAATAGCGCTAATGACGTAGTTAGGGTGTCGTTGCAGAACCGTTGGGCGAAATTAGCTTCTTCGCCGTACCGTATGGCTATTACTCCATTGTCGCCATACGGTTTGGCAACGGAGCATTATTTTTACAAAAAAAAAATCCCGCGTATTAATGTCGCAATTAGTTTTATAAAATACATTTTTTAAAAAAAATTCAACAGCCATGCACTATTATTTGACCCGCTAATAACATAATGCATTTACACGGAGAAATAATGGTACTACAAGTTTGAGGTTACCTCAAAATAATTTTTTTAAGTATATCATCCTACGATACTATGTGTCATCTTCTCTATCCACCTCTTCCCTACTCACTTCCCTTACCTCCTTTTCTCCCTTTCTAACATAAAATTTTATGATGAATATTTTAAATACGAATTTTTAACTAAAAAAATCAACTAAAAAATTTTAAATAAAAAAATTATATTAGAAAGTTTCAACTCAAAAAAAATTAAATTGGAAAATTTCAACTCGGAAAATTTTAAATCAAAAAATCTCAAATATGAAAGTTTCAACTCAAAAAATTTCAAATCGAAAACTTTCAATTCAAATTTTTTTTGGTTCAAAATGTTTTGATTCAAAAACTTTCAAAAGTAGTTAAAAAAATACGTCTTATTCAAAAACTTAGGGAGAATTTGAAAAACAAAAACTATTTTTAGTTTGAGGAGAAGGGAAATGGGATGAAAGGGATATCGCCAAGTGTCACAACAAAAGAGTCTTTAAGGGAAAGAGAAGTAGGGGAAAGAAGAAAGTGATACCACTTGTCACAACAAGAGAGCGCTCTCAAATTAGCAATTCCCATAAAAACTAGCAGAAAAAGTGGCTGCCTTTCTCAGCGGACTTCCTACATAATCTTGAATCTCCTTTTTCTGGTTGAACTGATAATTTACAACTCAAACTCCCAAAGTACTAGTGGACCTTTGCATAGAACTGTCCATCTCATAAGTACATTGTTTCTGATCTATAGCATTTGCTATCTCACGGTACCTCCATACCAGATCATAAGTACAAATTCTCTTAATTCGTTTTAAGGGTTACATGCATTCAAGGTGTTCTGCTTTGTTGATCTTTTGACGAGGTACATGATGCAATATTCGGTTCTGATTTTATTCTGTCTGTACAAGCCAAGTCAATTACTCTCCCGAAAGCTGACGATAAAGGCACAAATTATATTATTGATGTCGAATCTTAAATTTGTCCAATAAATTTTCTGCTTCGTGTGATAGTAGTTGATTGATTTATCCAATAAACTTATACAGCCTGTTCAAACGTTTTTTAAAAAACAAATCACACTGTACTGTGCCATGTGACTCCGTATCAATTTCTGTTCATCAAAGCATATAATTTTCTTGTGTCCTTCCTGATGATAAACTATTTTATTTCATGGTGGGAATATATTTTGATCTGTCCCATGTTAATTGTTGTTTATATAATGCTGAAAAACACTGTACTTTTTATAATTTGTTGATGAGCTGAAATCAAGGTAGCTCCTACAGCGTCTAGAGATCCTCCATGCTAATTAATTAGGCATAATGCTCTTTTAATTGTGTTGCTATGGTATCTATTTTTTCATGTTGCCCAAATTATAAGCTTCTTATAATGCATGCCTGCACAATCTAGCTAGCTTAAACCTAATGCGTGCATGATTAAGTGTATACTAGTACGTCCTCGGACTAATTGGATAGTAAAATAGCGCAATTGAGTTTCATGGTTTGGAGCACTTCAGGGTTCAGACAACACTGGATGCAGAGTTACCATGTCTTTCAAATAAGATATTATTGAAGAATATAAACAGTAAATAATGATAAGTTATACAAATTGTAGTTATATACCTAATTATTTACAAATAACTATTCCTATAAAATCTAAGTAATACCATATATCAAAGTGAAAATTTTGTTGGTGCCACCGAAAAAGTGTGCAATTTCGGTTCTGCTACTAGTCTTTTCGTCATTTTATTTTTACCACTATTGTTTTCACTTCATCCTCTTTCTGTCATTTTCATCAGTTGACTGTGAGTTGATCGTCAGTCGAAATTGTTCTTTCTATTTTTTATTTTTTAAAGATAATAAATGAATTTCAATTATTTTAAAAATTATATATAATACTAAACTACTAAATATAGTACCATAAATTTTTTAAAACATGATCAAACTTGTACATTTTTATAAAAATCTGGAACGGGAGCCGAATGACTTCATTTTTATAAAAATGTATAAGCTTGATCATGCTCAAAAAAAATTATGGTACCATCTATAGTAGTCTAGGATCATATAGAAAAAATTTCAAAAGAATTGAACTTCATTTGTTATCTTTAAAAAATCAAAAACAGAAGGAACAATTCCGACCGACGGTCAACTAACGGAAATGGCAAAATGAAGAAGAAGAGTGAGGACTAGTAACAAAAATGAAACGAGAAAAAGAGTAGTGGCAAAAACGAAATTGAACATTTTTTCAATGGCACCAGCAAAATTTTCCCTATATCAAATACATTGCCGTTGCCAATATGAAGCTGTTCATGTGACGCACACCTTAAGTTAGGTTGCCTAAGAAGGGCTCAGGTACATCAGTTAATAGAATGACACACCATTCATATAATAAAACGGATTGTGTTAGTAAAAAAAGTTAACATCAATAAGTAGGAGCCACTACTGGATTGTACATGCTTAATACTAAATCCTTTTTCCACATGGAAAAAACACTAATCCAGCAAAGAAGGGCATCATCCAGTTTGCCTACTTGCCATGACATCCATCAACTGCTCAAGGAATAGTACGCTACGCACTCCTCAAGTGCTCGTCTACAAGGTACTGGAAACCACCCTAAACATTCATGGTGTCGCAATTTCCATTAACCTACCAAACAACATAAGCATCAGCAAAACCAAAAAGCATTTAGGGGCAGGATTGTATGCAAATGGCCCCACTACTCGGTATGCGTATTCAGGAGTAACAGACTAATCTGAATACAACACCCCATTCAGATCTTTCTCGCATATTCAGTGAAGGCAATAGAAACAATATTCTTCACACAAATAATCCAGCTATAATAGGGATCAACAATATTAATGAGAAAGCACTGTATATATAAGAAGCCTCTTTTTTCTACTCTGGGTGTAGTTGCTCATATATATCGTATCCTCCGTCCATTCTTCTTAAGATACTCTAAGCTGATCGGGTCTTCGGACGCAAGCACAATCCGTGGCAAACCCAATAGTTAGCCATCGGTTTGGCTAATCACAAGATATGCGGCCGCTTGCATGTGTTTGTTTCTATATCATGCGTATACGAGCGGCCGGTAGCGGTAGAGTACAAGTACTTTTCAAAATTCGTGCGTAGATCTATACCCCTTTATAATGCACTTAAGCATTTTTTCTACATTCACCCTAAATAATGCACCCCACTAAAGATGACCCAACCTTCATGCACATAGCGAAACGTCCCTAGAAACTTGCCTCCATCAAAATTAACCTCTCAGATCTTTCCTCAGCTTTACTCACCCACATCCGATGGCCATTGTTTAATGTGTCTAACTCATCCCTGTGGCCCACAAGAGATCTCCCCCACCTCCAGCATCATCTCAAGGAAAAGGAAACAAATATCCTAGAATTAAGAAAAAGGAAATAAACGTTCTAGAAAAAGAAAAGACTATATATTACGTGCTGGGAAAAGGAAACCAGAAGACAGGACACTATACTAGTACTCCTAGGTTAGGTAATTAGTGGATATATAGATTCATGTATTTTCGTCGAAACTAGTATATATACTAGGGCACTTATAAGGAGTATGAATGGTTTCGTTTGGACGGGAGTATCTATACTCCTTTATAATGCACCTAAACATTTTTTCTACATCTACCTCAAATAATACACCCCATTAGAGATGGTCTAACTTTTATGCACCCAACGAAACGTCTCCAGAAACTTGCTTCCATCAAAATTAACCTCTCAGATCTTTCCTCAGCTTTACTCACTCACATCCGATGGCTATTGTTTAATGCGTCTAACTCATCTCTGTGGTCCACAACAGATCTCCCCCCACCTCCAGCATCATCTCAAGGAGAAGGAAACAAATATCTTGGAATTAAGGAAAAGGAAACAAACGTTCTAGAAAAAAAAAGACCATATATTACGTGCTGAAAAAAGAAAACCGAAAGACAGGACACTATATTAGTATTGATGGGGTATGTACTCTTTTTTTTCAGGAGTATGTACTTCCTTTTTACGCTTATGCCACAATATACATGGTAATGGAGTTATGGACCATGCTAGGATGGACCCGTGCATAAGAGACGCATGCATGTATCTCATATACTATTTTTTTTCTTTTGGAATGAGATGTATGTGTCTCTTTAGGATGGATTTTGGTATAGCATGTGCACTTCTAAGTTCTAATTAGAGAATGGAGTATATATATACTTCTATTTGGAGTATGAAGTATTTATTTGCATTCTAATTGCAGTATGAAGTGTGCGATGTCAAGTCAAAATAAAAAATGGAGTATGGTGTATATATGTAGAAGCTAAAAAACTATACGCACCGCTTTGACCTAACCTGGCTCTTCAGGACACAAACGTTATGTAAATTGACAATTTCTCAGAGTATTCAAGCCCCAGAAAACTGAACAAATGCAGTGTAAAACTAATGCATGGGGGAGTATAAATTATAAAAGTGAAGTATATATTTATAAAAAAAGTAATATATTGAACCATATAAAATAAGTAGTATAACACTGAAAAAAAAACTATGCATTCGTCCAAATTTGTATCTTTCTCAATCAGTGATGGCATGCCTTGATTATATACAACATTTGCTCAGCATTTCTTGTGCTACCTACAGTTACATACTGATCTCCCAAAATGTGAAGTATATGCCATACTTAGTTGAGAGAGAGGACGAAAAATGGTATGCAAAATTTGTATCCAGATTGTACAGTCTCTTCTTGCCCTTCAGGCTCGCGTACTTTCTCAGTTGTGCCGGCCGGTGGAGCAAAGATGCAGGACTGTACTGATCAACGGAAGTTGATTTCATCAATTACTAATGATCAACAGAAGTTAATCTTAAAAAATCTGATCGATTTAATAAAAGTGCAAGTAGACCTTACCTATAAGATTATATATATGGGATTTGTATTTCGTAGTACATGTCCTTTCTTGCCTGGTAGTTATGGCTGTTGATACATGTACAAAACCTCAAATCTTGCTATGGCGTTGCGTTAGGAAGCACCGCAGATGCAAGCAGGGGCGGAGCCAGCCCAGGCCCAAGCCTCGGGCCGGCCTGGGCTAGCCCAAAGGAAATTTGCTTATTTTCTGAATTTGCATAGTATTTTCATTGAATTTGAAAGAAAGTTTTGCCCCTGGATGCAAGCAATTCCGACTACCATACCGGGTACTTCAACCTTGCATTACAATGACAGTGACTGAATCCTTGCAGTGTATTTCAATAATTTTGGACGGTCAAATCGAAGAATCGATCAAGCGCGCGCTCCTCCTTAGCAGGAATCTGCCATAGGCAAAGATAATTGGGTTTCAATCTACAATTCTGCACTAGCATCCATGAATATGCAATGGATAGTAATTGGCAGTACAAGAAAATTGGACCGGAATATCGATGCATTGAAAATGTAAATACTAAATACTAATACTCTCGAATTATATCTGCATCCGTCCGAATGCAGTTTCGCCTATGATCTCAACTCATCCTGCTACCAGCAATGGCGAGCGGCCGCTTGGCACTGAAACAACCAACCTGAATCTTGTCGCTAGTTAAATCACAGAGTCGTGGCAGCGGCCTTCCCGTGCTCAACGAAAGGGTCCAACTGCAAATGACCTTTGATGGTGAGCGAGAGAAAGCGATTTCAATTAATGTAGAATGGCAACAACAATGCATTTAAAATGGTAGAATCCCGTAAATACAGGAACGATGGTTCTATGCGGGTTGGGTTTTACAAGGTAATCTGTTGTGGGTTTGATTAAAAAGGAGTGTCAGGCCTAAGGCCGGCACGGTCCCTCTGTGGACGTCGACGCCGTAGCGGCGAGCGACGAAAAGAGGTTGTCGGAGCTATTGGCCTTGTTGATCGGAAGGCACCGCCGAGAGGTAACACTTGCGACAAAAATTGTCTGCCCTTTTCATTAATTTCTTGCGCATACAAATCAATCTAAACTAATAGATAAAACTAACTTGCAGATAAGCTAAAACAAACTTAATAGATAGAACTACTTGCTAACCGAATGGATAGAATTCTACTGTCAACTGATCCACCCATACGGCTAACTGACTGGAGCCGCACCCCCTCCAGTGCTTCACCTGGGCCGGCCAGTCCTTCCCTCTTCTTGCGATAATAAACATGGTCGAGGCCATCGAGGCCCACGACATAATCCACTGGCATTAGCTCCAAAATACCATTAGGCCGCATGAATCTCATCAAACAAGGAACAGCTGATTGAGTGGGAGTAACTACTACCGGGGTAGAAGGTATTTTTCATATATATATATATATATAAAACACCCCTTATTCTAGTCCAAGCTGTTAAAGCAAATTGCGTACTGAAGCCTACATGGGGAAAACATATCTTTGTTGGGATCGCACCTAGCACATCTACATCATTAGAAACACAGAATGTTGTTCTACCTCTAACTGATTTGCAAAAAAAAAAGACGAAACCATATAACTTTGCACAGTCCAGAATGGAAAAAAAATCAGAACATTAGACAATTAGTATCAAAGAGATTGGGCATGTATGCAGGGATCCTCATAGGGCACAAACACATACTAAAGCAACATGCAGATTCAGATCAGCAAGTTTAGTGACTGAAACCTATTGATGGGACTTGATTAACCCTCCTTCCAATTAATTCAGTTTGGTGACCATGAGCACTAGGGCTGGAAGGACAGTCAACAAATTATATGCCCACAAAGCAGCCCTAAGCACAGAGAAATTACTGGCCTTAATATAGTGCTTTTTTTAGAGCTAACAACTCATGCCTATAAACCATATTTGCCATAAAACTGCATAGGGACTGTCCCCTTGTTTGTCCATAAGTGCAACCACTCTTGCAAGTAATGTGACCAGCTGTCAACAATTTATATAACTATGCACATAACCTAAGTAAATGAATATAAGTTAACATCTGATTAATGGTAGTTGGTAAAAAATATATGCCAGAATGCTATACATTTGTGAAAAAAAGGAAAATAAGCAGTAACAAAGCAAATCACCCATTTCATGTAGCTAGTCATTTCTCTATTATTCCATTTTAGTGGATCAACAGTTCAACACATTAGCTTGCATACAATGGACCTTAATTGTTCTCTTTATGTAATCAGTCATAACCTTTATCTTGCAAATAACCAACCATTATTTTATAAGCATCCGGATATATATGAATATAATGAGTTTGCCCACTTGAAGCTATCAAAGTGAATAACCTAAATGTGAACCGCTATTCAGACTCAACCAATAACAAAATGATCTCCGCCCAAAACAGGAGAACCATTGGCCTAATGAATTCTAATGGTAAACTAAACATTCACAACAATAATTTTATATGTGGTACGCAGGAATGCAAAAGATATGATATATACCTAAGCACAGTTCCAATAGTCATACAGGAGAAATCTTGGGAAATAAGGTAGATGAAACAATGTTCTGCTAGTCCAGAGTGGTAACCATCATTGATCTGAATCTAAAAAGTGATGCATTTCATCAGCAAGTGCAAAATATGCAATACTAATACAACTTTTGACAAATCAAAGTTGAATACCATCCTTTTGTTAAATATGTCATTCACTGGACATAGAAGGACCAAGGAATAACATACATAAGAATCAAACATAAAGCAAAATAAACAAAAAGGCACAAGTATGGAGAACTAACCTTAGATCCTTGCGGCGATGGCTGCTGCATTGTAAGTGATTATTACCTCTAGTAAGCAAATATTGCATGAATCAGCAATACACAAGTGTACCAGTTTACGTGCATCCTCGCTAGTAGGAGCGATTAACGCTAATGCGCTACACATGGCAGACGAAGAGCACACTTGTGACGACATGAACCGAATCGTTGGCAAGAGAATCCCCAACTTTGCTTTACGGATTATATGCATACCATGCAAAGGTATTTCCTTTTGCTGACCATAGTTTTATATTCATTGTATCCTCGTAACTAACAAGTTCACGGGCGATGAGCCATGGAGGCTCAGTGGTGCTCTGCCACTGCAACACTATAGAATCGATGGTTTCTATCACTAAACTTGTTAGTTCACTGTTGAGAATGGTAGTTCACAGTTAGAAATTAAACTAGAATGTTGGAATGGATAGTTCATTAACTTGTTAGTTTACAATTGGAAATTGAATTAAAATATTGGAATGGATAGTTCGTTAACTTGTTAGTTCACAATTGTAAACTTTTAATTGCCAATTTGCTCTATCGGTTCTATCACTTAGTGAGGGATCGGACTTAGTCATTTAGACTTTGGCTATGGTATTGATTTGAATTTGTAAATTACAAAATGAGAAGGTTTTTTGACAAATAAAGAAACTCTAGAAAGCAATAAAACTCCTAGAAATACAACTACCGCAAAGCACAAATTGCACCGTAGGTATAAAAAATTTGCTACATATTAGCCGTATGTCTAAGTTAGAAAATTTTCCGGTCGTCTTCCATTGTACAGTGATATATTGATATATAAGGTGATTTCTTTTATTTTTATTCCCATTCCACCCCTGATCATATGTGTATAGACTTATTTTTGCTTATCGGTCTTAATCATACTTGCCAAGCTCCGTATAATTTCAAGCTGCGCCACTGGCCCATAATACAAGGATGGAGATAAGGAAGAAGCAAAATCTACTTCTCATTCAGTCAGGCCCATCTATTATTCGACACACAGGAGGAGCTACAACGATGTTTGATTTGATATCCGGGGCCGAGCACAAAAACTGAGGATAGTCTTCTTTAAAGTATGCGCTTCTTTTGAGATTGTATAGTCTAGTCCATATCTAGGATTTATGAACTAATCACTGTTTGCTCGAACTAAAAACGGAAGCAATTTTTTTTTTATTTTCAATGTTACTAAGAAATATCTTCAACAACGTTTGCGTCTTTACTATCCACAGACTCATGGTCTGGGCTAGCAATAATTGTAGAAAAAAAGAGAGCAAGATATGATCCGTGAACTGATTTCTTAAGACTACAAGGGACAGCCAGAGGGTAGGCCAAGGGGACGCGGTTCCTATGTAATCGGTAGTATGACCATTACTTAAACAGTCGCTTGGATGCAAATTGTATGGTCAAATTAGTATGGGTATTGTACATATATTGTAGCAATATCGAAATCGTTGTACCACATGTATTATACCAATAGATCTGATCCACTGATTATTAGAATAGACTATTGAGATCGTCTCTAATTATCTCCAATCCTTAACTTGAAGTCGAGCCCAACGTGCCCGTCAGTGATTCTGCAATGACAAAATGAAATCTGAATACTGAATTTAATCACCTTTTTAGTTTTTAACTCCTTTCTAATTGTAATTTAAGTATACATATAACGCTTTTAAATAGATGATTGCCCTGTCATCTCATGCTTATGAAAGACCAATCCCTTTTCCCCCCATTGTATTCCGCTCATAAAAAAGAAAGGTTGTTGCCTTTTGCTACTAATAATGCCCTCAATTGGCCTGCTCTAATTCAAGATATATATTGTAAACAAAAGGGTGGCTCTGGTCTCTTTATCGGTGGTGGTAGGTGGCAAGTTCAGCAGGGGCCTCAACTTTCAGCTCCCAAATCTCATCCCAGGTAAAAAAGGGCGCAACCGGCTGCATTGTATTTGCGTGGTGTCGATCGGGCGGATGCGGATGGATCGGCAGCGGCCCATCGAAACGTCACATAAACGAAAGACGCACGCGGCAGCGTACGTCTCTCGGCCGGCAGGCACATCGTGGCCACGCGCACGCTCTCGTGCTGTGCTGTGCGGTGCCTGCGTCCCCCGTGCCCCGCCCAAGGCAAGGGCTTCACCTTCACGCGTGCGCCGTGGTAGAATTTGGCTCGGAGACGCGGTGCAAGGCGACACCGCGCCCGCCAGATGCCCTCGGGACCAACCGGGCGACTCGAGACGAGACGCGCCGGCGGTGCTGCCACCCGCGGCCGCGCGGTGCTGTCGAGCGTTCCGGTTCCTTGGATGCAGGATTCCGCTTTGGTGGGTGGGCTTGGTGTCTCGCTCGTTCTTGTAAGGTGCTCTTTTCCTTTTCCGTTGGCCGCGCTGCTCCGCGAAACGCGTTGGCCCGTTTGCTCTTAAGGCCCGCGGCCGTGGGCAAACGGCCTGGAGGGGTGCTCGCGTGCGAATTTTTATTTTAAATAATACAATTTTTTATTTAAATTGCAAAAATATACATCCATCTTAAAAAATTACAAAAATATACTTTTGTCGCCCGTACATGGGGTGATCGCCCCATACATGAGCGATCGGTGCGGCTTTTAACGCGCGATATTTCCTCTGTCTGCGCTCAGTTCCTAAAGAAAATCATAACTTTTTTACATGATGTCGGATGAAGATGAACTTTATATGAAAATTGTAGCTCTCGACGGGATCTACAACTTTATATATAATTTTTTTTCAATTTGAATCCATTTAGATAATCAAAAATGGGATAGAATGTTCAGATCTAAAAACAGATTGTTTTTAGATCTAAAACTTCTATCCTGTTTTTGCTATCTAAATGGATTCAAATTGAAAAAGTTTATATGCAAAAGTTGTATATCCCGTCGAGAGCTACAATTTTCATATAAAGTTCAACTCCATCCGACATCATATGAAAAAGTTATGATTTTTTTTAGGAACTGACCGCAGACAGAAGAAATATCGCGCGTTCAAAGCGGCACCGATCGCCCGTGTATGGGGGGATCGCCCCATATACGGACCATCGCCCCATTTACAGGCGACAAAAGTATATTTTTGTAATTTTTTGAGATGATCGTATATTTTTACAATTTAAATAAAAAATTGTATTATTTAAAATAAAAATGCCTCGCGTGCTCCACCGACAGGGCTCACGTGCTGTGGGCCTGTGCAGGGGCGCTCGAATTTCCGATCCACGGGCACGCAGAGTCAAAGGCTCACAAAGCTTACTATTTACTTTTATCTCTTAACTATATATCTAAAGTAAGTAATAAAATCAGTTTATACAATAACTATATCTAAAAATTATCTCTAAAGAAACACTAAAGCATCTAATTTGAACATTCAACACTAATTTCATCTTTGTGGCTATTGGTCAAACACTAACCTCAACACTAAAAGCCGTTCGCGCCAGCTCCAACACCGACTTTTAGCCGACGATAGCACCTATGTTCTCGTGCAATACTTGCTACTAAATAAGAATCCGTTCTCTTTTCTCATCTTTCCTCACTGTTTTAGATAAGACAAAATTGGTATGTACATGTTAAAAATAAGTTGAGATAAGTCTTATTGTAGAGAGACACGTGGGACCTGTAAATATTAAGCGCACGCTGACCTCGGGCGTTTCACGGCGTAGTATTTCGGGTTTGAAAATCCACACGCCAGATCAGAGCGGATATTCTTTCGACTACGTTACGCTAGGCCGCCTAGGCTACGGCAAACAAAACACCTTCGTGGCTAAGCATTTTGGCTAGTCGAACTCTGAAGTACTTATTCGGGACGACTTCAACGTGTTATTAGCGAAACCGATATTTATATAGAAACTTCACCGTGTTATTTAGGAAGTTTTCAAAGGTAAGTTTGGACCAGTGGATTATATATATGAAAAATCCATTATTAGCCTTCACGGTTTACTTTTCATCTTTTATATTTAAAACTAAGTAAAACATGTTCACTAACCTTTAAAACCGTTTAGGATACTAGTATAATGCTCTGTCTTCCGGTTTCCTTTTCTCAACATGTAATATATGGTCTTTTTCTTTTCTAGAACGTTTGTTTCCTTTTTTCTTTAATTCCAAGATATTTGTTTCCTTTTCCTTGAGATGATGCTGGAGGTGGGGATCTGTTGTGGGCCACAGGGATGAGTTAGACACATTGAACAATGGCCATCGGATGTGGGTGAGTAAAGCTGGGGAAAGATCTGAGAGGTTAATTTTGATGGAGGCAAGTTTCTGGGGACGTTTCGCTGGGTGCATTAAGGTTGGGCCATCTCTAGTGGGGTGTATTATTTGGGGTGGACGTAGAAAAGAATGCTTAGGTGCATTATAAAGGGGTATAGATGTAACTCTTGCCAGTAAAAAGACTGTTTTGATTGAGATTGACCGGCATGACACACCGTATTGTATCTCCGCTTTCCAAAACAATTTAGGGTTCACCTTCATTTTATATTAAAAATAAAAATACTTAATATTTTAATGACACCTGGGTTCAGCCTATCGCATGAGTTGTTATGGACTCGTTGCATTGTAGACATGCTAACTAGACCTCGTTTTGACTTACTCGGTGAAGAGTACTCATACAATGGGTACCCAACGGTCCGGAGTAACGAACGGGTCGACCCATGCCCGGCTTCGACCAAAGGCCTCACGGGTTCACAAAGGACACTCGACCCCGACCTAACAGGGCGTCCGACCCCCGCCACAGGTCGGACTCCCCACCGGCTCCAACAAATGTAAAGTCCCCATTTTTGATAAATAAATACCAAAAATAGATACCATGTGCATACAGTACTAGTCCCATGATCAGTAGCTAGTACGCACAAATACAAATTGATATCACAGTCATACACAAACTTTATTACACAATGAAGTAAGATTACATATTATTTTTACAATACCAAAAGTAAAGCTGCAGTGGAGACAACTTCTTGTAGTATGCCTTTTTAACCCATTGTTCCACGAGCAACCGACAAGGAAAATCCTTAGATAAATTCATCGTTAAATTCCCCGTATCCTGCATCAACGTAAGAATCGTCGGAGAAATCTGTTTCTTCACCTAAAAACATCAACATTGGCAAGTTGAGTACTTACGTACTCGCAAGACTTATGCAAATCCTAAAACACATGCAGGCCGTTCCAATGAAAGGCTATTAAGGTTAATTTGCATAAAGCTGGTTTGAAATGTAAATCTGAGAATAATAGATTGCAAAATGGAATTTAAATAAAAGCAATTTAATATTGTAAGTGATAGAATGTAAGCATCAATAAATCACGAATGTTTGGGTATACTGATCATACTTAAAACCATTTCCTTCCGCACACAACGGAAATGACCAACACGTGGTAGAAACCACTTTTTATGAAAATAAGCAAAGCGCTAACTATGTGATGACTTTACCAAGTGTCCATGACCATGACACGGCTAATCGATTAGTTTTACACTCTGCAGAGGTATCTGACTTTCCCACAAGACATGGTGACTCTTTGAGCAATCAATATTTGCACACCGCCTTTAGTGTGCCGCAGAGAGTCATGTTATAAGCATTACATTATTTAAACCTAACTTTGCACCAAAGACGGTGACGATAAACCCATTCGTGGTGTAAGAACTCGAGCATAGAAATGATGGAACTACCCGCGATATGGCATACACCGTTATATTGGTAGACGTTTAATCCATGATCACCTCGGTGTGGGCGTCCGTCGAGCAATTAATTAAGAAACAACTCGTACTACTCCGGCCTTCCAAGTGCAAAGCTAGTTTTAAACAACTTAATAAGTTAGAGTTGTCCCATACCAAACTTGTGGTTGTATGAATATTCTTGGCACGAAAACAACTCATAGTTCGGTCCTTAATCCGACACGGGCAATAATCTCCACCCTACACTACGTGCAAAGACATGCACAACCGGCTATTGCCAATAATTGCCCGCATCTAAACCATAGTTTTATTTTCATTTTCCAACCAAATACCAACCACAAAAATGGTCATACCCATTTAAATGTCATGTCCAAAGTCTTTAATCGTATCACGCTTTTATCTTCATTTAGCTTTGGCTAAGCATTTCACTAAATGTGAGTAACCAGATTGACATTAAATATTGTCTAAGCTATTCTAGGGTTTTCAAGGTTCACAATTTTCTACTTATCAAGGAAGTTCTATAAGTCTCTTGGTACAATTACCATTACAGAAATATAGCAGACTTTAACAAAATAAAGTATGCGATAAAACATTTAATGAAAACATTTATAAAACTGGGATCAATATGATCAAAGGGGTTTGCTTGCCTTGTTGAGTGTCCTCGACTTCGAACTCCTGTTCGTCGAATACACCGATTTCGTCGGATTCTACACGTCGTATGGCGACATATAACAAATACCAAATTTCGATAAGGCCAAAAAGAAATCAGATGGAAATATTCAAATAAAATGATTTCACAAATTCAGGAATGATTACATGAGTTATTTATTCCCATTTACAATTTAAAGATTTAGTTTATTTAAACCATTATGGCATTATTTACTACCCATTTTATAACTTAACTTTTTCTTACAACACACCCTAAGTATTTTTATAGATTCTGGTTTCTAAGATTACATGGATTCTAATAAAATTTATTTTACTAAATTTGGAGATCATATGCAAAATTTTCATATATGACACATTTCTAACCTTTTCTTTGAATTTAAATTCGAAATCCAAATAAAATTAAATTCTGAAATGTTCTTGCATATTCTGAATCTACTGGATTTTAGATGAATTTAGAAATTTATTTCATCAAATTTGGTTAAATGATTCAAAAGTTATAGCTAAATGAACATCTAGGTTTTGAATAAACACTGAAAAATCAGAAAACTGTCGAAAATGGAAAGTGCGCTTTCGCGGGGAAAATGCGCTTTCCTTTTGGGCGATCCGCCGATGAGGCGCCGACAAGCGGGTCCACCGTCGGTGACTAGCGCTTATTGTGCTGACGCGTAGACGCTGGCCGCGCGACGCGAGGTGACAGGGTCATCATGTCGGCGACGACGCGTCGCGTATCGATGACAATGAAAGGCCAACATGGCGTGACGATGGCGCAGCGCATGAGATCGACAGCCGGGCCCACTGGTCGTGACGCATCTCGGCGCTTTAAGCGGCGGTAACAGTGGGCCGCTTAGCGGTGACCAGGCGAGTACGCGGCTTCGAAGCTCTCCGGCGAACCGAGCCGAATCGTGGAATCGATTCCACCGAGGCACCAAGAGCCAAAGCGCACCTTTGGGTGGTGGCGCGGTGGCCGGAGGTGGCGGAAAAGCGGTCGGCACCGGCGGCGGCGGAACTCACGGCCGGCCGACGACGCGACGAACTAGCTACTCTAAGCTTGAAGATCACCCTACGAGCATCGATGCATCACAAGGATCCCATTTATGGGTTTAGCTCAAAGAATGAGCAGCAGAGAAGAGTTCTCACCGTCTTGCGTGGCGCGGAAGAAGAATCGAGTGCGCGGCTTGTCGGGAAGAAGGGCTCGGGAAAATGGTGTGGGCGAGTTCACGGAGGCTCAAGGAAGACTCGGTCGAAGGAATTTGGTTGGAATGGGTTGAGGCGGTGGATTGCGAGTTTTTCCCGTTTGGGTTTTTGCGTCGCGGAGAAGACGACCAAAGCAGCGACGGAATGGCTTCACGGGAGCTAATCGGGTCGATTCGCGACGCATGAGGGGTCTTATAAGGGCTCGGGGCGGTGCGGCGCAGCGCGACGCCTGAAGAACCGAGACGGTCGTCTCTGCGAGAGAGCGGGAGAGGGGAGAAGAACGCAGGCGAGAGGCTGCCACGCGGGGCCGGATGGCGGTGGCTGTCGGCTGAGTTGGCTCGGCCGACACCCGGACCCACATGTCGGACGGCAAGAAAAGAACTCGGAGAAGGCTCACGACCGAACAGGATTTCAACGGAAATTTCGACCGTCAAAAGAGCACGAAATTTTATAAAAATTTTACCAGCAGTCGGAAAGATAATTACCATACTCCAGTAAAATTTTAGCTATTTTATGATGCATGCAGATTTTATAAAATTCGACATTGCAACAGATTCTTTGCATTGCCCTTCGGTTTTTCTTTTAATTTGCAATTTAAATGAAATTATTATTTTACAAAACTTTTTATTACGGTTTAAATGATATTATACACCTTATGTAAAAATTACAGACTTTAATTATTATTATTTAAATTTTAAAAATTCTGACATTACTGTTTTCTAGATTATTTATTCACTGTTTTTGAATTTTTAAAATTATAAAATGAATTAATAAATTCTTGATATTTTTACTGAAGGTTGATACTGTTTTTATGTCGGCAAGATAAAAATATTGGGTCAGGATGACTTATAGATATTTTTACCAAATTGTTTTACCATTTTACCCTGAGATATTTACTCATGATTTTCTTTGATTAATTGTTGTTTTTATTAATCCAGCTTACCCACAGACTTAAGCAAGCTGAGGAGAGCCCTCAGATATTTTTGGAGGCTTTGTTAAATTTTTGTTGGATTAACATTTTTACTTTTTACCATTTTCTATTTACCATATTCTTTGTTTCACTTTCTTGCATTAAAGAAAAGCCAAAAGAATACACAGAAAATTCAGGAAATTCAGAAATTTCGAAAATAATACACAAAATATTTTTATTTTATTTTTCTTTATTTTATGATTTTTGAGGCTGTTACAACAAAGCTAAGTCAATCTCCGTCAAGGGCCAAGTGTTAGGCCTCCGCCTGCCATCGACCACATGGTCTACGGACATGACCGCTCGAAGTGACCGTACGGGGGCAAGTGGCTCCTTCCCAAAACAGCATGAAGGTTGCTAAAGTCAAGACTCCAGTCTCATCGTCCAGTCACGCACAGTATGGAGATACGCTTCCTCCCGAGGCAGCATCAAAGACGCTATATGACGTCAGCGCCCGTCGAACTGCGAAGGAGCGGTCTGTTGTTTCCCAATGAAGCAGCAAACTGATCTACTCGATGAGCCCACCAACCCGGTATGGGAAGAAGAGGAGGTCGACCAACCACCAAGATCGAGGGTCAGAACTCTTAGCATAGATGTCTTCATCCTTCCGTCTCCCGACTTTCCATGTAACCTGCCCCCTCCGACTATATAAAGGGAGGCAGGGCCTTCTAGAGAGGAAACGGACGAACAAAACGGTCTCTCTCGCTCTCTTCTCTAGATCCCTCAACGAATAGGTTGTTTACGCTCTCACGTTCGAGCCCCCAGCTCCCGCTTGTAAACACATGCGATCTTACGCACCTAAAGCAATCGATAACACCACATGAATCGGAGTAGGGACATTCACCAAACGGTATACATTCAGGCCTTTAGGTCTAACCATTCAAGGAGAGGGAGCGCGCGGCCCCTTAGACTTATAAATTTACTTGCCGGTGACTCGAAACCCTGACACTCGGATCTAATATAGCGTGTCATATGAGTTAAACTTAGTCAAAATTGTCTTTTGTTAGCCCGAGAGATGAGTCCTAAACGATTTTGAAAGTTGAAGAACGTAATTTACTTGATTTTATCGATGAGCCTAAGCTCTATGATCTAAAATAGGTATTTTTCTTCTATGTATTACATGTGAAATTTTTAGGATGTATTTCCCATGTATATACATGAGATATATCAGGTGCAAAATATCTTTATTATGTAAACTCTGTGAAAATCATATGTAAAGGTTTTTAAAAATTCTTAAAAAATTGGCATACGTAGAGGAGGTGAGCTTCTACAACCCTGTAAATTTGAAGACCAAACTCGATTGCATTTGAAAGATATGAAAAAGACAAATTTAGCATAAATAGTGATTTTCATTGTTCATCACTATGCAGCTTGCTGTTTGTCAATTTCATATTTTTAAAATATAATTGAGTTTTTAAATTTTACAGGATGTAGAAGCTAATCTTTCCTACCTATAGTAATTTTTTTTAAAAAAATTATATATTATTTTAATGAAGCTTTACATAATAAAAATGTTTTACACTGAAAATGTTCCGATGTGTCCGTGTCCCCCGTGTAGACCACAAAGACGGCTCCTCGATTTTGAAAGGGAGGCACCCAAAAGTCCAAAACCGATACCTGAATTCTGCGGAGCAAAATTACGCGGCACCCGGGTCCAGGAATCGTACGTCGAGCCCAACGCTGCGACCGCCTGTATCATCTGACCAGTAGGCCCCACTTCCTCGCCGGCGACATGAATCCGCCTGCCGCAGCCGCCTCCACCGGAGGAGACCACGCCGAGGCGGCGGCGCCCGCGCCCGCTGCAGGCTCGGAGTATGCACCCTACCCGAGGCTCTCGCCGGAGGACGTCGCTCCGCCTCCGCCTCCCCCTTACCACGCCGCCGCTGCCGCCGCCTCCTCGCCGCCCTTCTCAGGCAACCCCTACGTCTCCTCCCCCGCTGCCGGTATCGCGCCCGCCTCGAAGAGTGCGTTCCTGCTCCCCCAAATCTGGCTCTATTTTTATTCGAGGAAAACTTCGCAATTTTCTTAATATCTTGGGCACTTGTATGTTTTTTTAAGATACAATGGATACGGTGAAGGACGTCCTGGGGAAGATGGGGAAGAGGTTTGGCGAGGCCGCCCGCAAGACGGAGAACATCACCGGCAACTTCTGGCAGCACTGTGAGCTCCAATTTCAAAGTTCTTGCTGTGTGTTTTGCATCAAATTGTCTATGTTTAGTATTTGTGCATGTTATCTTTGTTATGGAACTACGCTAGTACGAAATTTAGCTGGGTGGCTTGCGCTGGTGGAATTGGCGAGGAGAATTCATGTAGATGGGGTTAGTGGGTTAGACAAAAATTAGAGGCAGCTAGTTTAGTCACCTCTCTTCGTTTATTCTTGTTCCACTGGATTTCATTAGTGCTTGATTGGGAATTGTGGTGACTGGTGAGCATTGCGTGTTATAGTAGTGCTGAATTAAGGTGCTCTTGTCTAATATCTTCTTAACTTTTTAGTCCAAGTCCTTCGCCACATGTTTGAATTGGACTCGCGGGAATAGTCGGGGATGTAATATGATCAGGCCTTTTTAGCTTATGCGATTGGATTGATGTGGAGTCATTGTTTACAAGGGTAGAGAAAAGTTTTGTACGAGGTATTTAAATGCACTAGGCTAGTGAATTATTCCATGTGAATTGTTGATGCATAGTTGATTAGGTAAATTATGCCCATGCTTTTTCAAGTTCTTATATTATAAAGAAGCTAAAAGGTATTTAAACTTTCCTGATGTTCCCTAATGTTGTTCAAATGAGATAGCTGTGTTGTAGTGAAATTGTCACCTACTCACCTCTACCTTTTTTTTGGATTCATTGATTTTGTGTTGTATTCATGTATTGAGCTTGCTTTGTTGAGTAGATTATCTTAGTGTGGGGCTTTCGGTATGATATGACAAAAGTAATATTGATTGTCTTGTGAGTTGTGACAGTATGGAATGATAGAAGTAATCTTAATTGTCTGGTAACAGTGAAAACTGGACCAAGCATTGCTGATGCAGCAATGGGCAGGATCTCCCAGATCACCAAAGTCATAGCGGAAGGTGGATATGATAAAATTTTTCATCAAACTTTTGATGTCCTCCCTGAGGAAAAACTTAAGAATCCATTCGCATGTTATCTGTCAACCTCTGCTGGTCCTGTCATGGGTGTGCTCTACTTATCCAACGTAAAGCTGGCATTCTGTAGCGATAATCCACTTGCTTACAAGGTTGGAGATAAAACTGAGTGGAGCTATTACAAGGTAATCCTTTGGATTTGCACTATGTGTTTTCTTTCTCATATACTGAGATTTAGGTATAGTCTAGGAAGTATGGAGTCTGTTTTACAAAATACAATTGATACTAAAGCTTATTTTGATATTATAATCAGGCTAACAAATTCCTCCTGAAACAACAATGTTGCTGCAATATACTGTATGCAGAGTGACATAGCGAATTGTTTAATCTGCTTTTCCTTCTACTTTGCTTTCATGGAATCTGTCATAGTAGTTCCTAGTTTTCCCTTTTGTCCTGAGCACTGTGTCCACCAATGCACAAAAACACATTTTTAGCAAATGCCATTTGCTGACATTAGCAAGAAATCTCTGACAAGTAGTTTATAGGAGTCATGCTGTAACTTACAACTGTTCTCTGTCTGAAACAATAGGTTGTCATTCCCCTCACCCAACTGAGGTCAGTTAATCATTCGACAAGCAGAACAAATGCAGCCGAGAAATACATTCAGGTGGTCTCTGTTGATAATCATGAGTTTTGGTTCATGGGCTTCGTGTACTACGACAGCGCCGTAAAGAATCTGCAGGAAGCACTTCAGGAGGCTCAGAATCTACGGGCCTAGTGATGTCTATAGATCAGAACTAGCATGTCGTATACATCACAGATGTGATATACTATGTGTTTCGTCAAATTGTCCCTTGTTTAGTTGGATAGGCATTGGCATTTGTTTTGATTTGTACCGGTGAAAACCAGTTTTTGATATGTGACATCGTATGCATCCTGTCATGTTTGCTCACCTGTTCTAAGGTTCACTGTTGGTTCAAATCAGACTGATTATAATGAAATGCGCACAAAGGACCGATTTGAAACGGTGAATAGAAAGTGATTATACCTCTCAAGAAAGCACGTTCTTCTACATTGATGAATAGGTCATCCATGATTTCTGATGCCTGTTCTCACTTTACTGGTGTAGCACCCTGCCTGCATCCACACAAAGCGTTGTTTAAACATTCTTGGTTGTACCTTTTGTAGTGGAGCAGGTCCGTAGTCCGGGATAATTTGATGTATGTCGCTCCCAGACCCCAGCATTGAAAAATGCCACCCATATTTGGTTAGATGCACTGATCATCGTAGCGGGAAGAGTAAATTGCACTTTGCATCAAGTTCAAGTAATATTTTTACTTTGCACCACTCTAGGCTAACCAACTTTACACTTTGCACCGGGACTTCTTCATTGCCACCGTTTTCACCGTGCAAAAGCTATCGATCTATACCTTTTTCTCTTGATTTGTTCTTTTGATCGTAGTCCAAGCTGTCTTTCTTGTTGCTAGTATTGTTATTGCAGTTGTAGTAATGGTGCATCAGCGCCGCTCCCCACCGACGCACCCACCGTTGCCGCCCACAGTACTCCCAAAGTCAGGCATAAACATGAATGGATCTGCAGTTAGTTTCAATTCACAATCGACATGAATCTGCTGATAACTTGTACCGATAGAAGAAGTAAAGAACAAATCAAGAGAAAAGTGGATGGATCGATTGCTTTTGCATGCTGAAGACGGCGTCAACGAAGAAGCCATGGTGCAAAGTGCAACTTTCGTTAGTCTAGACTCTAGAGTAGCGCAAAATAAAATACTGCTTAAACCTAATGTAAATGAAACAAGAGATATAATACCTAATGCAAAGTGCAATTTACACTATTGAAAATCGTAGAAACAAACTTGCTCGCTCGCTCGCTCGAATTGCAAGTGTTTCATTTGCCACGCGAACCTACGTGGATGGTAAGAAACGCGCAACCAGAAGCGTGAATTTGACAGGGAAGCACGCTTCTGCTACTTCACTGATCCCTTCTGCAACGCGCTCTAGTTGACCGACGTCACCCACGAATCCTCAGCCGTCCTATCTGTCACACCTCGGTTTGCCGATTATAACTGTTGTGGTTTCCAATCCAAACAGTAATAGTAAGGGAGCTTCGGTGGGCTCCGAAGGTGAGCTTGGCCAAAGCCTAAGAGATGACGTGTAAAATGAGATTTAAAATATATAGTGCTCAGTTATAAGTGTTTCAACAGACCCTTCAAATAGTGTCCTCGAGTCTCTATTTATAGTCCTTGAGGCCGGCGATGACACTTGGCACGGGCGACGGTGACTATCCACTCATTGTTGACCTTGAGGCACTGCGGATGGTGAGGGTATCGATGGAGAAAAGTGTGGTGAGGTGAAAGGGGGGGCAACAGTGCAGTGAGGCGGTTGGAGGATGGGAAGCTAGAGGTGGCGATTGTGTGTGGAAGGTGAGATGCCCAAGAGTGGTGGGTGGCAATGACGGAGGTCCCCGGCCAAGCCTCTCCCTTGCACCCGCACTAAACTGCCGCTGTTGGTCACTCGTTGCCGACGTTCCACCTCATCGATCACCCGCGCGCTGCCACTGTCTCCATCCCGGCTTTGATTTCCCCTCCCTTCTCCATTCCAGCCTCGATTGGCCCTCCCCCTCCCCACTCTACGCCTCCGCAGTGGCCGCTTCACCACCGGTCCCAGCACCCGCATTGGTGATAGTGGTATCGGCCGCCTAAGTGGGCGCAAGGTGAGGGGTGGAAGGGAAGGGAAGCAGCTGGGGAGGGAGAGTAAGGGGCAACAGTGGAGGAGAGGAAAGGGGAGGGAGTGGTTGCGGTGGGGGATAAGGGCGACGAAGGAGGCATAGGGAGGAGGACGGGAGGTCAGTGTAGAGGGAGGAGAGCAGGATGGAGAAAGGGAACACGGTAACCATCCGCCGCATAACCTAGAGTCCCCACAAGTTAGGCATCCGTTTTTTAAAAAAAAATCCCCGCGAAAAAGGAAAGACGCTACCAAAGTAATGAAAGCGTATTTTTTATTTTTCCTCCAAATTTCCATACCCGAAGCACTTCAAATACGAATAACTTTTGCATTTTTGATCCAAATGAGATGAAATAAATTTATAAATTCGAGTAATTTCATAATATGCAAAAAAATTTGAAACTTAATAATGTGTAAATTTAAAATTTAAATTCAAATAGAAGGCCTAAAATGTGTCATACACAATTTTTTTGCAAACAAGCTTAGAATTGGATGAAACCAATTTTATTGGAATCCTTAAGCTACCGGAAGCCCAAATATGTAAAAAAAATTAATTTTAACTTGTTTTGAATCTTTTTCTATTTAAGGCTAGTTTCAATATGCTAAATATTAAGAAATGCATAACTTATGCAAAAGAGCTCTAAATTGAATAGAATTAATTTCTATACGTTAATATAACAGTAGGCTACCTGGATATGCAAAAATATTTAAGAAATGAACTTGACTTGAATCTGTTTCATAAATAGATCATGATCCTAGTGCAAAAGATATATATATATATATATATATATATATATATATATATATATATATATATATATATATATATATATATATATATATATATATAAATAAATAAATATAATATGCTTTGCATCTGAATCCTATTAAGAATACAACATCTTGTGGTAACACTGTATCAATAACACTGCTAATCTAAATAAATTTAGCCTCTTGAATTTGAAATTACACATATAAAAATATATAATTTTAGCCTCTTGAATTCGTAAAATAAAGAAGAGTAACCTATAGAAAGCAAGGAACCCTTTTGTCACTAAGCTAAAAACTGCTAGGAATCAATAAAGATCAAAAGATAAACAAAATACATGTACATGAAATCATGGACCCTAACCCTGAAAATCACACCTGTTTCTTTAGTACGTTTTTATTTGGATTTCCTATCTGTATTCTTTTTGCCCTTATTTTAGTTTGCTATTTGTTGCATATTTCTTGTTGAATGACGAGTAGACTTCGACATACCCAAGTTTATTGATGATGACCTCGCTGACGACCCAGACTACATACCATAAAACGATTAGCAATGCAAGTACCCCCTTTGACCATGTTTATCCCAGCTTTACAAAATGTTTTATCAAATCTTTTATGCATGCGCTATGTTTATTAAACATTGCTATATTGTGGGTACCGGTAGATATAACTTTCATTGATGGCTTTCCTTAAATCAATAGTGGTAGATGATAACCCTAGATTTTGGATTGGTACTCAATGAAAACAAAATGGGTATTCTCGTTTATTCATACATCTGCTTAGTATGCCTTAGAAATAAGCATACACGTAGCAGGCTTTACTTGTCATGATAAATTGTGGACATGATAGTTAATGTGGTCAATGGAAATTTCTTAAAAATAAAAATAAAACTATGATTTTGACGCGAGGCGATTAATGACAATAGCCAATTGTACGAGGGATGGACTTGCACGTAGTGTAGGGGAGAATATCGTTCGGGTCGGATTAAGGACCAAACTACTGTGTTTTTTTCAAGCCAAGACAACAGTATAACCACAAGTGCTGGTATGAGACAGCCTTAACTTATTAAGTTACTTAGAACTAGCTTTGCACATTGGAAGGCTAGAGTAATACGGGCATTCTGGTGTAAGTTTGCTTGGAGGGGCGCCCACACCGAGGTGTTGGGAATAACGTTTGCTGATACAATAGTGTACGTCTTGCTATGAAGAGAAACATTTGTGGCAGGGATGGACTGCCTGTGTTGCTATGTAAATGACAGGGATGGTCTGTCATGTCTTGGGTGTGTGTTTTTGCCGCCATAGTAAGGGTTTGTCGTCACCAGGCTGGTGCAAAGTTAAGTCTATGTAATGTAACGGTTATGTCATGACTCTCTGCGGCACACCAAAGAAAGTGTGCTAATAGCTTGCACAAAGAGTCGGTTATATCTTGTGGGTAAATCTGTACACCTTTGCAGAGTGTAAATCTTTTCGAAAAGCCACGCCTATGGTCAAGGGCACTTGATAAAGTCATCACATAGTTAGATGTTTTATTTTTATGAAAATCTGGTTTCTGCCTTGTGTTGATAGGCAATGGTTCATTGTGTAGATCACATTACAAAAGGTCTGTGACTTTATTTACTTATGTTTACATACTGTTATTTTATTTAACTGTCAAATTGCTTTTACTGAAATTCCGTTGCAATCTATTATTCAATATTTAAAATTCAAATTGGCTTTAGGCAAATTAACCATAGTAGCCTTTCCTTTGATACAACCTGCATATATTATAGGTTTTTGCAAAAAATTTGCGAGTACGTAGAGTACTCAACTTGCTATTATTATTGTTTTTTAGGTGAAGAATCAGAATACTCCGATGATACTTTCTTAGACGTAGGATTCGGGAATGTTAACGATGGGTTTTTCTAGTGTTTTACCTTGTTAGTTGCCTATGGGGGTGATGGGCAAATTACAAGTCTTTTAGTTTTTCCGCTGCAACAGTTATGTACTTTTAGTTTGTAAACCGGTAATTACTTAATGAAATATATGTACTTTTATGTATAGATGTGATATCAATGTTGTAAATATTCTTACTAGCCACTGATCTTGGGACTAGTACTGAATGCACATGAAACCTATTGTTGATATTTAATATAAAAAATAGGGGCCTTACACCCTGACACATTGTCCATGCAAAGAACTTGCATTTGTTCTTGGCTTTAGCCTTTCAAGTTATATTTGCATTTGGGCATCACAAACTGCCTTGGAACTGCATTTTGGTAGGCCGACTTCGCTGAGTATTACCCATCTGAGGTCCAAACCATAGTTACCAGAAATGCGGTTCATCCTAGTCGCTCTACGGGTTTCGGGTTTATAGTTTGTCACTTTTTCTTTCAATTTCTATTGCGAATACGAATCATGTACCCTAAACCGCTTTGGATTCAACGAATCCGGTTCGTGATTCGCGAGGGTTTACAACGAATACTGTAACTATGGTCCAAACTGTATATCATCTTGGGTGTCTAGGTCTAGGTTGATGTGTTGAAAAAAGTTTTGTCCAGAGCACAACGCATTAGTCAATCTATTGGATCGGTTGTATGTAATCTTCCTATCAAACAAATCCAGTTGTTTTCTTGCAATTCCCTGCGAACTGATTTGTTTTTTGTGAAATAGGCATAGCTTTTCCTGCAGGCTGTCGCTCATGAGGTTGATGGGGTTGGACAAGGGAGTCAGCTAGATAAGAAGCCAGCCATGTATATGCATTATGCATACAGGCAAATACATATGAGCGCTACAAACCAACAATAACCTTCTCTTTGAAAATTGAACTGCTGCTAGTACTACCGATGTTTTGCTATACATATAGCCAAACAGAATCAAGTTTCTTGAGATTTAAGAGGTTCATAGATATGTTTCATGACGTTTCACGGATAAGTTTTATGATATTTTACAGATAAGTTTTACTAGATTTCATAGTGTTCCATCAACATAATTTAGTTTCAAGTTTTTAAAAGTTTCATGAGGTTCGTGACTAAGTTTCATTAGGTTTTATAGTGTTGTTTCACAGATAAGTTTCATGATGTTTCACAGATAAATTTCATTAGGTTTCATAGTTTTCTATCGACATAATTTAGTTTCCTTACAAGAAATTCATAGATATGTTTTATGACGTTTCACGAATAAGTTTCATGATATTTCACAGATAAGTTTCATTATGTTTCATAGTGTTCTATCAACATAATTTAGTTTCAGGTTTCCAAAGTTTCAGGTTTTCCAAGGTTTCATGAATTCACGGTTAAGTTTCACAACGTTTCACAGATAAGTTTCATAAGGTTTCACAAAATAAGTTTCACGATGTTTCATAAGTTACAATAGATTCAAGTATCATAACTTTTCACGGATAAGTTTCATGGCGTTCGACGAACGTTTCGTTAATACGTTTCATGAGGTTTCATCACATAGATTCACGTTTACGTTTACAATTTCATCAGGTATTGATAGTGTGTACGACTATATTTAAGTAGGTTTCATGTTTCAGGGCTAAGTTTCACACATAAGTTTCAAAAGGTTTCATAGTGTTTCATCCAGATATAGAACCCTATGAAACAAGCTTGATTTTTTTGAATATTTGACAAATCTCATGAAACTCATATGAAACTGGTTTTCATTTGTTTTTCCCTAGAACTTGTGAAACTTTGAAGTTGGCCTTTTGAACCTCAGTTAAAACTATTTTGAATTTTGTTTTAAATCAAGTTTCAGATTTGAAACTTGACGAAACTTGTAGTTTCATATTAGAAACTCATTGAAATTTATTGAGACATACTGAAATATTTATAAAATCTATTTGAATCTCTTTTGAAACCTAATGAAACCTACGAAACTGAAACGTTATGAAACTTATAAGTACACTACGAAACCTGGTGAAACTTAACTGTGAAACAACATGAAACTTATCTAGATGAAACAACATGAAACCTTGAGATAAAACTTAGTTATGAAACCTGCTATACCGTTGAAATAAATTTCAATGGTATAGGATTAAGTAGTAGCGTTCTTTGTTTTTTCCCGGTCGCTATTTTGTAGAGGTTTGGGGCTGATGCCTTTTGGCGCCTCACATTGAAACCAACGACTGCACCACAACTTCGCCTTTTGGCCATTACCAATGTTTAACCACCTTGGCCGCGTGGAACAATTGTTGTTTATGGTATCACAGTTGTTTCATGGTTGGAAGTGACTTCTGTTCAGCTGTACTTCTATTCTTCTCATCTTTAACGAGTTAGCAGGACCTGTGCTATCTTTTTTCAGAGAAACAACCACAGTTGCATGTTTCAAGAAGCATCACTGAAGGATTGGAGAGGACCGACTGGTACTTCAGATACTATACGCGTGGACACATGAGAAATTGAGTTTCCGAGTACTAGGCTTTACTGATACAAATCATACAATTAATTGTAGCACTTAGTTTTTCTGTGCTACCTTAAAATGAAACAATGTCGTGTATTTTACTCATAACACGTTCTTTAAGGGAAATATGCACATGAACACTTGATATACAAATTTATGGCTCTTCAAGTGCAGGCAACTCCAGGTCTCCAGTTTTCTTTGCTACCTGCTGCTCACTCTTCTGAGCCTCCAGTTTCTTCTGTGCCTTCTCGCCGTAGAGGTAGGAGACGAAGCCCCAGAGGGAGAGCACGAGGGCAATGCCCTTTGTCCCGTCGAACTTCTCGTGGAGGAAGATGATGGCGAGCACCTCCGAGAGCGGCAGGAGGACGGCGATCATGATGCCGGCGAGGAGCGACGAGGCGCAGGTGATGAGCCCCATGATCCCCAGGTTAAGCAGCTGCGACGAAACGGCGTCCCAGATTAGCACCAGGTAGTAGTTGGTCTTGCCGAGCCCGAACTCCGCTGCCTCGCGCGGCATAGCCTGGAAGTCGCTCTTGATGGCCATGCCGAGCAGGCACACCATCGTCCCGGCGGCGCCCATCACGGCCTGCATCTGCATAACCGTGGCGTATGGGGGAGGCACCCTCGCGGCAGGTCCGGTCCGAGGCCCGTACCGCGCCGTGGCGACCTCCACGAGCGGCAGGACGAGCCCGGCGAGCGCGGCCGCGGCGATGGCCTCGCAGAACACTGTCCAGTACGTCCTCGAGGCCTCGCCAGCCGGCTTCCCGGATGACGGCCCGACACCGAGCACCGCCGGGCCGATGGTGAGCAGCACGACGGCGTTGGCCGAGAACGGCGTGAACCGGAGCCCGACGAACAGGAAGGCGAACACCGCGGTGAAGGCGAGCTGCGTCGCCAGCAGCAGAGACGACGTGGAGAGAGGCAGCGCCTGCGACCCCAGCGCGTAGACGAAGCACGACACAGCGTAGAACCCGCCGAGCACGGCCGCGGCGCCTATGAGGCGGCGCGGGAGGATGAGGTTGGCGATGCCGTGGCTGCGGCCGCGGTAGAGAGACACGCATAGGGGCGGGAGGAGTAGGGGCCAGCCGGAGAGCTGGAGCATGGCGGAGAGCCACAGACGGTGTCCCCCGTGGACGAAGTAGACGCGGAGGAGGAGCGGCCCTCCGGCGCCGAGGAGTACGAGGCAAGCACTGAATATGACCAGCGGCGACGGCCGGTAGCGAGGCGGCGGCGAGGCGCTAGCGCGGGGTGGTGAGGAGGCGCTAGGCGCCTTGGTTTCTTGCATGGCTGGACTGATACTAGCAGCTATCGTCGCCATCAGGTATATATGCACCGAACTGCAAGTATGGACTCTATTGATGCTATCTGTAGTAGTCTTGCACTCGGGCCTACGATTTTGGAAGCTCTATTTGTTGGATGCTTCAGATGGTGATGAGCTTAATTTGCTTGTGTGTTGCATGACAGGCTTCTAGGGTTTATATAGAGATGGCCGAGATGTGAAGCTCAAGTTATGAAAGTGTTGGAGAAGTCGGTGAGTCAACACAAAGGAAGGAGAAGAGAAGCATACACGTCACAGTAAGCTAAGGTATTGGGTTGTTTGTTCTTTTGAACTTGAGGTATTTGTCCCGGAGCGCTACAATGTTAATTAATGTACTACTCCACTCGTTACATCTAACGACTAGGGACCATTAGTTGCATCAACGACTACGGATTTTGCTACAAAATGGTACAGAAATGTAACGACCCTGATTTTTCGGACGATAAATACGTACGTGTGATAGTTCTGTATATCCAAAAGTTGAAGTACCTAGGTAGGATAATTCTCAACTTTTCGTTTAGCTTCGTCTAAAAAAAACACACTTCCCGTTTAGGATGTTTGTGTTTCTCCTTCTAAATAATAAGGCAGATAAGCACTTCTCTGTGATTTTTTTCATGTGGCTTTTGGCTATGTATAGCGTTTATAGATTAATAAACAATATCTTCTGCATATAAATAAAAAAATTTAACACATTATGTCCTTTTATGCCAGGACAGAGTAAAACATACTTGTTCATTGACCATAGGCAACCAACTTTTAAGCAGAATGGTCAGCGTTCCATGAGCTTGGACTTGTGCTTCATGCGTTGGACCGTGTGTAGTAATCATTTAATCATTATGTCCATAACCAACCACCAGCTCTATTGGAATACCTGACGTATCAACAGTCTAGTCCACGTCGACACTAGTAAAATACTCGTACTAAGCTAGCATTGAGCTTAGCTACAACAAACACTTCTCCAGTGATTCACACATGCGTCTACATAGATTTGATCATTGTTTCAAAACAAGGAGAAGCTTGCGTCTTGCGCGGGGTCTTACTAATAGGACTTCGCTGCACGGGATGGGTCTTCATCGAAAGTACAGCTTCTGTTTGGTGTACATGCATGGCCGCCGAGATCGAGCAATTAACGCATGTGCGTCGCCCCAACCTGGCAATTTGGATTGTTTTTCTGTTCAAATTGATGAAACTGGTCGCTTCATTAGTTCCATTCTACTGTTTGGTTCATACTGGCATACTGTAGTGTGGAGGGCCTGGAGTTAAGTAAAGACTAACTGACCTCTGTGGTAAACGGCAATTCAGACAATGAAGCAGAGTGCTGTGTATAGTCTTACTGCGAATCCAAATGTTTCGACAGCAGCATATTTACATGGTCATAGGCAGTATGTACACGCTTGTGGATTTCAACTCAACTTGTCTTTCACCATTTCGAGAGACTGACAGACTGTACCCTGTAATTTCAGCTCAACGTGAGTTTGACACTGCAATATGCAGTACATACTTACTGCAACACTACAAGTGAACTCTTACCACGCAGGCAAGGTTTCAGAGGCGACGACCGTCGTTGAGCAAGCCCCTCGACGATGATGAGTTGATGACAGCATGCAGTAAAAAGTTGGCAGCCGTAAGTTCAGAAAATTTGCCAGTAGGAAGTAGGAACGCTTCCCTGTTCTCTCCCATCATCCCATAGAAAAGCGGTTCTCTTTCGTGTGGATATTCATCAATTCTTAGCTATTGATCTAAAAAAATTAATTCTTAGCTAGTATTCTCTTTCCCTACGAAAAAGTGATGCTTTTTACTTTTCAGTATGCGTTGGTTGGATTCTTAACGACCCCAGTGCTGAAAACGCATTCACCTACTGCGAGAAATCGACTCGGTCGATCACTCGATCATGCCCTCAAGTACTCAACTTCGTCTGAGCATTTTCTCTCAAGGTAATCGATGGTGCAGTTAGTTAAACTTGAGATATAGGCAGTTAGTTAAACTCGAGTCACTCGTCGTATGAGTTAGCAGATATAGGCGATTTTTTATTGGATGGGTTTTCAAAGATCGAGTTCAACTGCATTCACCTACTATGACAAAAACTGAGCGGCTGCGTCAAACCTTTCGTTAGGCATTTGAAGCATTCATGCCTCTGGAAGTTGAGAGTAATAATTAACACATTGGATTCGATTGCTTAAGAGAGGATGTTCAAGTGTATTGCGGATGTCATGCTTAAGTACGCAGAAATTAGCTAGATAACAAGTTAGAACATTGAAACTGAGTTGCATAGTGTTCCTGTCATGCTAATGTAGAAGTTGCTTAGCATGTACGAATGTACGAAGGTGTACAGTGGTATACACGGCAGTAATATATCTCTACATCATCTATAGACAGCACTAAAAATAATACAACAGATTGCCTATATAGTTGTCTATAATGGTTTCTTATTTAATTAACAGACTGTTTATACAATAGTACACAAAATAGAAAGCTGTCTATAAGATCGTCTGTTAAATAGTAGACATTAGCTTTCTCTCTCCTCTACATCACTAAAATTCTACGTGATATAGTCTTACAGACAGCTGATATGTACCATTGTACAGGCTCTTAGTCGATGCATGACTAATGACCGATCAATTTAAGGTAAACTAATCGGCCACGATGGCATGGCCACGAACTGCACGGTTATGGTCTGCGGAAACGTCGAGTTGATGATGCCACGGCCGCACGGCGACCTCGACGGCGCGGCCATGGACTCCGCAGCGGTGAGTTTCAGAGGCTGATGGGAATTGCTACCCTCCCCACGTGCGGAGCAACCTAAGTCCGGACGCTTCTCAACCACTCACTCGATCACTTCTAATCCACTTGCGTTTGTCTTTCCATCACATGATCTCTCTCTCTCTCTCTCTCAAACACACACAGTAGCCTTGCTCTCTCTCACTCTCCCTCTGCTCTCTTTGATTGCTACCGAGAGCTCCAATCTGGCCAAGCTTTGTATCTCGATCTATCTTCATGAGCGCATCTGCGAGGTTGCCTCCCTTCTTTCCTCTTCATTCCTCCTTCCTCCTCCCTCCCTCCTCTAGCAACTAGCAAGTCGCCAGCGGTCAGGAGATCTCCACTGGAGAGCAACAAAGGGGTTGGCGAATTTGGGCGAATTGCAGTGGTGGCTCAAGAACAGGGGCGGCGGCTCACCGGTTTTGGGGCAACGACGGGGGCGCGGTGGCGGCGCACTTTAGGGCGAGGCGGACGAGGGTGGTCGCGAGCGGGATGTGCTGCGGCTTCTCCTGACGGAGAGGAAGGCGACGCTGCGTAAGCGAGGCTGAGTGGCTCGAGTGCTTCCCTCTGCTTCACCTTGCGCGGGACGGAGAACAGGGACAACGTGGCACGGCTCGGTGGCGTGGAGTAGATGCGAGAGGCCAGCGCAACCAGTTGTGTGCGGGCTCGGTGTGGTGTGCTTGCGGCGGCAGACTTGGCGCAGTGGCGACGGCTCGAGTGCCAGAACGCGGACGGGCGACGGAGACCGCCTCCGGGCGGGCGTCTTCGATGGCTGGGCCGGGGACGCAGGGCTGGCGGCCGCAGGTGAGAAGACCGACGCGGAAATTAGCCGAGCTAGCAGGCCATCGGCCCAAGAGAAAGGCAGGAGCTGGGCTAGAAGAAGATAGGGCTGGACTAAGCACTCAGCGATGTCCCAAGGAATTTCCATGGTTTTTCAGGACTTTAAGAAACTAGAATGCTCGTGCTGTGATACGAATAAAAAGAATATCATAAAAATAAACTAGAGGAAATAGGATAACGGGTGGAGAGGAGAAGGACGAATTTTTTTAAATAATATTATTTTAATTGAAATTTACAAAAATAATACGCCAAAATGAAAAATGACAGATCTAAACCTTGTCACCATTTCAAATGGCGATAGTTTCTCTGTCGCTATTTAAAATGACGACAGGCTCTCTTAGCCAATTGAAATGAAGAAAGGAGCTTGTCGTCATTTCAATTGGCGACAGAGACCTGCAGAAAGTTTCTAAAGAAAATCATAACTTTTCATATGATCTCATATGGGGATGAACTTTATATTAAAATTGCAGCTCTCAACGAGATCTACAATTTTTGTATACTTTTTGCACCAAAATTTGGCAGATAGGGTCAGAATCGGCTGTCCAAGATCAACAAGATACGACCAGGATACAGATTGAAGATATTTGAAAACGGAACATGTTGTTAAGGAAAGCACCATCCAAATAGAGACCGATACGGATTCTACTCCTAACGTGTTGTACCAGGACTCTATCGGCCAATGGGTATAAAAGAGGTGATAAGAAAAGCTGCTCAGAGCCAATCAGTCAATTCGCGTCTACTTTTCATCTACTTTTCCGTCGACTAGGAGTAGTTTCTGTAATTTAGATTCTTGTAACTCAGTTTCGATCAATAAAGTTGCGCATCGCCGATTGTTGATCATCCTCAGTTACGCCCCAGGTTTGATTTATTCTGATTTTGTTACGCATCGTCTTCTTCAGAATCGACCTATCTTTATCTTCTGATTAGCCTTAATCGGCTAATTAGACTTATCCTGTTACTTTGATCTTGATCGGCTTCAAGCTGATTGAGTCTAAGCCGATTGATCTTCACGATTGGCTTTGAGTGAATTTTATATTTCTACCATGTCGATTGCAGGTCAAATCGACTGACACGCTCTGAACCAGGTGTTCGTCTGGTGTGCTGTTGTCAGAAACCCTACTTAAAGTTTTTGACGCCAACACACTCTTGGCACACCCGGTGGGACCACAATGTCTTCATCAGGGAAGTCGATTCCACCATCCGATCTCAACGCTGAAACTATAATCGTCTCGACGATGGACGATTTAACGCCAGAACAATGTAGAGAGATCGAAGATCAAAAAGTCGCTCTTGAAGAGATGATGCTAAGTTGTTACCAAAAAGCTAGACGGGGTGTCACTCAAAAACGCGTTGCCAACGGTTAACGCCCTTAGCGATGCAGGCGTCACAGATGGTCCGGTAAGTTCATACCTACCCACTAAAGCCGAATTATCGGCTATGATTAATCAATCTATACATCACGCGCTGGTAAACCAATCATCGGCTCTTGTTACAACGCTGAAGCCGATGATTGCGAATAGTGTGAAGACAATCGCTTAAGAATTGGCATCATTTGGGAGTCTGTTTGACCCGATGCAAGCTCTGTCAAACTATCCTGTTTTTTCAATAGCGCAAAATACGCAGAGTACGTCAGCCGATCCTAAACCATCGGCTATAACTTCACCCCCAACCATGATGCTGACTCAACCTACCGTCATATTACAGCGAGACTCACGCCCTAGCGGGGTCACACATTATCAGGCGTACACTGATGCCGCTAGATTAAACGTGTCGCCTACTTTGCCGCCGTCAGCTCCATTTAATATTTTCCACAATCGGTCTCACAGCCGATTGAACAAATTAGGCACGTCCAGTACCAAGAGCCGATTCGCGCTCAGAATCCGGTCCTCATAAGGTGATGACCTACGCGAGCCCTTTGTCCCTGTACGAGAACCACGGCTAGGAGGTACGACGGGTATGATCAAAACCAACAAAATCCGTCGGCTCAGTCTAACTGACAGCCCGAGTTTGCACTCGGGGGACAGAATACTAGTCATGATCATTGGCAGAGCCTCGATATCTTGTCGGCAAACAACATTAATTGGGCTGACCAGATTTCTGCCGTGTTAAGAGATCAATTCGGTTTACGACCAAAGGGTAGAGTCATCGGCTATAGAAAGCCGTATCCGGATTATATAGATCGCATGCAATATCCACATAATTTTAAAGTTCTTGATTTTGCCAAATTTTCTGTGAATGATTCGGTCACGACCTTAGAGCACGTCGGACGCTTTATCGCTCAGTATGGCGAGGCAGCTCAGTCCGACGGGCTAAAAATTAGATTATTCCCCTTGTCTTTATCAGGAACTGCTTTCACTTGGTTTACTAGTTTACCTCCAAATTCGGTTCATTCTTGGAACGATTTGGAAAGCCGATTCCATGAGTGCTTTTTCTCCGGCAGTCTGGAACTCCAGATTTCAGATCTAAGTTCTGTCCAACAGAAGACCGGGGAATCGGTAAATGATTATGTTAAGAGATTCAGGGAAGTGAGAAATAGGTGTTTTAGTGTTACCCTGCCTGATAATCAGTTGGCCGATTTAGCTTTCCACGGGTTGATTACCCCATTAAGAGAAAAATTCGGTGAGCAGGAGTTCACCAATTTGAGTCATCTCCTACAACGAGTATCAGCCCAAGAAAGCCATTTCTCCAATGAAAAGGGCTTCAAAGATGAATTCAAGAATTACAAAGACAGGATACAATCGGCTATAGAGGATGACCAATTTAAATTTTCAGAAGAGCCGACGATGCAACTGGACGCTGATCCTTTTCCAATTAACATGATCCATTTCTCTAAAAAGAAGGAAAAGCCGACAGAAGATGCAGAGCCTAAGAATCAAATTCATATATCATCGGCTATAAAAATGACGTGTCAAGCCGATGTACAATCAAATTCTGATAGCAATAAGACACTCATGATTACTGTTGGCTCTATACAAATAAAAGCCGATCGTGAAGGGGAAAATTTTAAAACAATCACACCAAAGGGTTATCAGGCTGAAAGAGCATTGTCACTACGTAAGTCGATACAGAAGTCGAAGCCCACTTTTTCCCAACTACTAGCAAAATATGAAAGGAGGAATGAAAGGCCACGACGAAGTCCTTCACATCGGCCAATTAATGAATATTGGCCAGGTGCCCCTAAAAGAGCTCACCAATGGTGCCCTTTTTGGCAATTTTGCTGGGAGAGAGGATTAGCTTTGCCATCACCAAACACATGTCCGATGCAGTATTACCCATGTCAAGGTGATAGACAACGATGGTTGGCTAAAGATAGAATTTTTAAGCCGACCATAAGTCAGAAACAAAACCAAGATGAAGGGTTTAGCACTACGGCTAGTTTGGATCTAGTAGGAAAAATATATAATTCGATCGAACCAAAGCCGAGATGGTGTCCTCCGGGTTTAAGCCGATCACAAAGAAGAAGGCTTCAGTGGCTAAGGACCCAAGAGATGAGGGAAGCTGAACAAGAAAAACGAAGGGATAAAACTTTTAACGAGCTTTATCCGATTAAGATTGCGAGAAAAGAGTGGAGGAAGAAAAAACCGGATCGGCCGATGATTTTAGTTCGATAAAGCCGATCTAGTCTGAAAAATCATACCACCCGTCAACTCGAGAGATAGCCGATTTGGTAAATGATCAACGTGGGATCGTGTAGTGTGTGTGCATCGGTTTGTCTCAGGTACTGGTTGGATCTTGATTGGCTAAAACTCAACTACGAATATTCGAGTTGGCTGATTAACGACCTGAAAGCCAAATTAACTCGATGCAGTTAAAATTTTGGCTATGATAAGAAAATATACGTTTAAGCCGATGATGATTTTTTTTGAAAGATAACATGTTATCTCCCAAAAATGGGGGGCATATGTTTGCACCAAAATTTGGCAGATAGGGTCAGAATCGGCTGTCCAAGATCAACAAGATACGACCAGGATACAGATTGAAGATATTTGGAAACGAAACATGTTGTTAAGGAAAGCACCATCCAAATAGAGGCCAATACGGATTCTACTCCTAACGTGTTGTACCAGGACTTTATCGGTCAATGGGTATAAAAGAGGTCTAGAGGTGATAAGAAAAGCTGCCCAGAGCCAATCAACCAATTCGCGTCTACTTTTCATCTACTTTTCCGTCGATTAGGAGTAGTTTCTGTAATTTAGATTCTTGTAACTCAGTTTCGATCAATAAAATTGCGCATCGCCAATTGTTGATCATTCTCAGTTACGCCCCAGGTTTGATTTATTCTGATTTTGTTACGTATCGTCTTCTTCAGAATCGATCTACCTTTATCTTCTGATTAGCCTTAATCGGCTAATTAGACTTATCCTGTTACTTTGATCTTGATCGGCTTAAAGCTGATTGAGTCTAAGCCGATTGATCTTCACGATCGGTTTTGAGTGAATTTTATATTTCTACCTTGTCGATTATAGGTCAAATCGACTGGCACGCTCTGAATCAGGTGTTCGTCTGGTGTGCTATTGTCAGAAACCCTACTTCAAGTTTTTGTCACCAATATTTACAAATTTTTTCATTTGAATCTATTTAGATAGTAAAAAAAGATAAAAGCTTCGGATCTAAAAATCAGATCTGAAGAGAGTGCTGCACCGTTGAGTAACCTTCTTTGTCGCCGATCCGCCTCGCCTCACCTCACCTACTTCTGCGTCTACTTGCCCGACGTATCGTCTGCTCGGGGCCGCATCGCCCTCCTCCAATTATCTGTCATCACCATTTCCATGTGCGGGCCCTTTCGGATTCCAAAAAAAAAAAAAAGGAGCGCGTACTTCATCTACAGGGCCAGAGGACCTGAGTGCCGGCCGTCACTAGAACTACTCCCAATCGATTTGTATCTCTCTAAAGCGAGACCCTTCCAAGTCTTAGGCCTTGTGCCTGACGCCGACGATCGGAACTTCGTCTTGGCTATTCTTGGTAGGACAAAGATCGGTGTGTGGCGAATTGTACCTGTGGTGTGGGAGGAACGAGGACGCTGGAAAGGCTCTGCTGGGTTCACCTTATTTAACTTTGGTAATTTACTATTTTACTTTGTGAGGTTTTACATTTTTATCATGTGATATTTATGGGTACTTCAAAGAAACAGGTTTGTTTACGCCGGATCATGAAACTCAGATTTTTGCAAGAGGTGCCGATTGACATCGGACAGTCTGGTATCTCGATAAGCGATACTAATCTCGTACGAGTCTGACGGCAAACCTAAACTTTTGCTATTTGCTTTATTTGCCTTCGATTACATATATGGGTGACTAGATATTTTAGGATTTGAAGCTAAAGATCATTATAAGCTTAGTTGATTAGGGCATTCTATCATTCTTGTAATTTTTTTTCTTTTTATGTAATTTGTTATTCATATACATTGTAACGTAAATAATTTGTATGACTTTATTATTAATTAATAAAAATGATGATCAGTCTTTGTGGATTACTTTAATCATATGTGTTATTTTATTTTGTTGATGATCTTTTTTGTATGATTTAATTTTCTGGATTGTTTTAAGTGGTGCCATACCTCAATGGTGTGGGCGGACGAGTCAGAAAAAGATAACAGGAAGAAGAAAAACAACCGGTGCATGAATGAATATACACTAATAGGCAATAACAGGGTTCATGGGGATCGCAGGCGGGCAAAAATAATCACGTACTAGCATTGGCATGGTGGTTACTGGTTAACAATCAACAGTATTGACCGTGTCAATGATAACAGTGCCTATGGTTGGATTGATTATGACCTCGCCGGCCAACGGATGCGAATACTTACTGGAGTACTGTACGGCTATGATCAATGAGAGTCTGAGGGTGAAGCTACATCATGTTGATCAGGACAAAAATTACTGTTTTGAATAACTAACCATATGAAAAAATTATTATTGCAGAAAAGACAAGTAGGGAAATATTACAGTTCCAAAACGTGTACACCTACATTAATCTTCCTGAAAGCAGCAGTCATTATACACCGGTGTATAGTATTATTAGCATATCTCAATCCTCATGTAAAACAACTCCCTGACAAAAACTCTCCTAGTTAATGTGTACTTGCACATCGAGAATTAGTCCCGTCAGTCCACACTGTACAATGTTTATTTCTTTTTTCCCGTCCTCTTCTGGATGTGGCCTGTCTACCCTTTTTTCTCGTTTTCCTTTACCGCAGGAAAAGGCCTGTATACTTGTCGATCAGTACTAGCTCCTTGAAACAGTAGAAATTGTTTTCCTTTACTGCAGGAAAAGGCCTGTGTACTTGTCAATCAGTACTAGCTCCTTGAAACAGTAGAAATTGTGGCACAAGCCGAACGGACTTGATCCAAGTTAAAATGGCATAAAAAGAAGTGTTTTGATCTAACCTTGATCCTTGTTTAACACTCGAGGTAGGTTGAGGATTTGAGATCAGGAATGTGAGCGTGACACTCCAAATATCTCGCTTATGGTGCCTGATTCCAGCTTTCCACGCGTGTCTCCCTTAAGACGTCAGAGGAAGCAGTTACTTTCAGGCTTTAACTATGTGCTTCAATTGTGATCACCCGTATAACGGTCCTCCCTCCGTTCAGAGATATTATAAGACATATAGTTTAAATAATTTTATTTTAAAATATAAAATTTATAAATTTAATGAGATTTTTTCTACTATATCTCTATTTATTCTCTCTCAACGATAGATATTTATTCATAACCACTCACACAAAGTATTATCTCTTATCATCCAAAACAATTAAGTGAGAGTATTTAAGTAATTTTCTCTCGTATTTTTGTCAATTTCACTGCAACCTTAGTACTCCCTCCGGTCACAAATAGTTGTTGTTTTGGACATAGGTTCAGTCAAACTTTCAAAATTTTGACAGTCAATATCTTTTTAAATATTTAAATTGGATACATGGAATTCATATGGGCATATTTGTCTCAAAAAATACTTTTATAATATTATAATTTTATTTGGTTTTGTAGATATATTATAATAGAAATTAGTGATCAAAACTGTGTTTTAGAGCCCATATCAATATTCGAAATGACAATCCTTTGTGACCGATGAAAGTAATTATATAAAGTTAAAATACGTCTTATATTTCTAAATGGAAGGATTAATAGACATTTGCTTTCTAATTTTGCTCACTGGCGGTCCCAGTTGACAAAGCAATGCACTTATGACATGTCTCATCACTGTGACTACAGTCCATAACGACGTGCTTATATGCGAATCTTCTAGACATAAACAACCGTACAAGTACGCACTGGTTCCTTAATGTCTGTACCATTGTGATACGTACTCCTCTTTTAATAAATGTAAAGTGTGTTTTGACTTTGCATTAGTATTAAGGTGATGATAAAATTTAAAAAAATATGAGAGAAAATGATTTAAATATCTCTTGTAGTTGTCTTAAAAGATAAGAGAAAACACTTGTGTGGGTGATAATAAATAAATGCTTATGATTGGAAGAGAGTAAATAAAGGTACATAATGAAACATCTCATTAAATCTACATGCAACGTTTATATTTTTCAACAAATTTATTTTAACTATATATTTTATATTTCTCTCCTATGCTTATATTTCTCAACAAATTTATTTAAACTATGTGTTTTATATTTCTCTATCGAGGCGAGGGATTCCTGTTTTATCTTTTTCTTTAAAAAAGCTATACTTATGAGATACTACTAGTGTAGTCGAGTCAATTTGTGGAGCAGACTGAACCACGCCGTGAATAGACGTGCGCATCTGCTCCCTGCGTCAGTCCAATCTCTACTTTTTGTTGGAGCACGTGTGTGGATCCGGAGGCCACAAGATAAAGAGCGAAATGGCATTCCTATGCACGCTGTGATACTAGTATACTACTAGTTTAGTTGGGTTACATTATGATTGTACCAAAAAAAACTTGTTTCCTGTTACAACTTACAAGCCTGCATTTAGTTCTATCAAGTTTTTTCAGCTGGTCCCACCGTGTAGTTAATATCTTTTGTACTCCACTTATTTAGGTTCATCTTAGTAAAGTCTAGTTTGGAATAGCTTTTGATTGTGCAGATTCTGGATTCTCCAAGAATCGAGTGGGCTGTAGCTTCTGATTTTATGTACAAATCTGCTTCTGATTGCGAGAGAAGCTTCTTGTAGAATCAGAAGCTGTCACCCATCTAATTCTTAGAATCTAGAATCTACACAAACAAAAGCTACTCCAAACTAAGTCTAAGTATCATGACTGTGTGAAGGTGGGGACGAATTTTTGTTAGCCGAGAGTCGGTGAGTATGTGACGTGGGCGGAAGTCCGCTGTGACAGAAAGCCTCCGTTTGGTGGGCACAAATTTTTACAAGAATTGAAATGTTTTCTCTAAAATTTCTACGACATTCTGATAAAATTTGTGTGCTGCAAACAGACCCTGCGAACTGTTATGACTTCCAAAGTTCCAACCTCTTCCCGAGCGAGTCAGCTAGTTATTTATTGTAGTACTATCTAACCTTTATTTTCATGTGCTCCATTGGACGTTTGCACGCAACGGTCTAGTCCTTTATTTATTTTCTAGTATAAATTTGTCTTTTATAATATTATAATTTTAGTGAGTTTTATAAATATAAAATACAAATTAGTGATCAAAGTTGTATTTTAAAGACCATATCAATATTCAAAATGTCATACGTTTGTGATTAAAGGGAGTAATATAGAGTTAGTTGATGCAGAGACATCAATTGCCTAGGTATATATGTATGGAGGCTCTCTGTGTCACAGTAGCTAGTATACTGGTACTGGGAGCCTGGACACCTAGGGTGTTTTTGGTTTGTGGGACGAGGTTGAATGTGATGGAATAGTTCTGTACCATTTGTTTTCATTGTTTTGGTGAATGAAATTATTAAGTATCTATAGAGAATATTCCTTAAATTTATATCTCACCATCCAGTATAGGATGGTTATATTCAAGCAACCAAACATATTGATGACTTTTTTCTTAAACCATCTCATATATGTACCATTTGGTACAAGCAACCAAACACCCCTAATCGCGAAAAGACTTCCTCTAGTGCTTGTAAGGTCCCTCAGCTACCTTCTCTTACAAAAAGGTCAAGCCTTGAATTGCAAGGGGTAACTTAAGTTGATGAATTTTTGTATAAATGGATATTTTAGTAATTGTGCTTTAACTTAACTTCATTTAGATCAGATCTACGGAGAGCCTTGGTGGCAATTTCGTTCTACATCTCTTTGAAATTTTTATCTACCTCTGTGATAATCAATAAGTCATGGGAGAACTACGTAGCCTATGTTAAGTTACATAGTCTAATAGTCAGTTACTCAGCCCGATTCTGATAATTAGTAAGTGTGAGAGAACTGTGCAATCCATGCTGGGTTACTTAGTCCAATAATCAGTTACTCAGTTTAATTCTTGTTAGATCGATTCATGTAAAGGCAGTTGAATATTTAGCCCAATGAACGATGCTCATCGTTGTCGGTGCAAAATTTCTGATCGATGCCTAAGCCTTTCCCGTCAATAATCAACTTTCGATGCAGCATGTTTAGAACAAAAAGGAAGATTTAACCCAATCTTTCTATTTAAGTCATGTTTGGTAGAGCTTCAGATTCAAGCTCCACCTCAGATTTGAATCTTGTAGGCTAAAATAAATTGAATTAAGTTTATATTTTTAATCTAAAATGTAAATGAGATGACCCACCTAAACACTCTTAATATACCAACAGCTCCAGCTTTCACGGATCTGTGGAGCTAAAAATACTCAGCTTCACCAAATCCACGGATCTGATGGAGCTGGAGCCGTACCAAACACAACCTTAGATAAATATGTCAAATTACGGGTCTAACCTCTCATCGTACTTTTAAGCTAGTACATGCCCCACAACTTTGATTTACCTTCCTAAGAGCACTCAACAGTTGTTTCTATGTATTACTATAGCCATGACACATTCACTTTTTGGCTTAGGTGAAAGAGAGAAGCAAGGAAAAAAATTAATTTGTTTGTTACTCGTACAAATTTTTTAAATAATGAAAAATTATATCTTCTGATATTTGTATCATGAGATGCACACAACCCGTTATTTATTACATTGTTGTAGCTAAACTGCAGATAAAAGAAACATTACAAACAGATTTTGTAGAAAAAGTGACAACAAGCCAACGGGAACGAGAAAAAGTCTCACAGACAGCCTGTTACTCGTAGAAATAACAAGACTTTTAAGTTACCAAGAAAATAGTGGGTCGATCTACCTCTCTCTCCAACTTAGTCTATTTCTCTCAATATAGTCTGTCTCTCTCCTCTAAATATAATTTTTAGTAACAAACTAAAGGTTCATACTATTGGAATGATTGTTACTAAAATAGCATATAATCATTCTATCTCCTCTAATAACAAGGTATAATAGCAGACTATTATGAGTGTCCTAAGTACACTATCGGATTACAACCGATGAATATATATGGACCATATCAGGCGAAGATCTCCGTACGACGTCACATACGCAAGCCTCGATCGCGTACGATGCAATATCTCTCCTCCTGCTTTCTGGTAAAAAAGCAAGCACTCTCCTCTTCCTCACCTTACGTCATGCGTGACCGCTCAAATCACATACTCGTGTTCCGTCGTTGTTTCACACGCCGTTGATTCAGACCCAGATTCTTGTTCGCACATGAGGGATTATATATCAATCTATATCGGGTTTTATTAGTGTGATCGATGGAGCCGGCAGGCACGTAGGCGGCCAGGCCTCCCGGAAGGTTAGTGACACGCTGACACCAAACAATTAAGAGTAGTGCTTGATACTTTCCTTTCTAATATAAGCTGTATAAATCTTGAAGCAAATGAAGGGGTAAGTAATCTTCATCTACTTTTTATTTATGCTTTAATATTTATACAACTGTAAAAAAGAAAAGCATGGAAATACCTCTCAACAATTAAAACGACAGCGTGCTCAATTAACAGCTCCGTGTGCCGACTCGATCCCGATCACAGAGTCACCTCCAGGCCTGCACCCTCGTCTCTTATTAAAGGCTAGCCTACCCCGTCCCTCCCGCTCGTCAGAATCGAAACCAGGCATAACAAGAGGTGAGCGCGGGCGCACGTCGGAGAGGCATGGATGATCCGAGGGGACGGCCAGGGGACGAGGAGGAGTGCCGCGTCGGGCTGCTGAACGGCGACGCGAAGAAGGAGGACTGGCAGGTGGTGGCCAACGGCGGCGGCCAGGGCGAGGAGGAGGGGGACAATTCAAAGCTCGGGAGGAGGGTATGGGAGGAGTCCAAGAAGCTGTGGGTCATCGTGGCGCCGGCCATCTTCAGCCGCGTCGTCACCTACAGCATGAACGTCATCACGCAGGCCTTCGCCGGCCACCTCGGCGACCTGGAGCTCGCCTCCATCTCCATCGCCAACACCGTCGTCGTCGGTTTCAACTTCGGCCTCATGGTACAGTCGCACGCACGTTCATAGTTCATTCCTAAATTAATTAATCCCTATACTTGCGTACAAAATCAAATATTAGATGGTTTCGTTGGTCCGTCGCGTTCTTTCTATCTTTGGGGCCAGGCCTCCCAACATGGAGTATATGGTTAAGATTTTTACCCAAGGGCTTCAAAGTAAAACATTACTAGTACTGTTTTAATCGTGGTCGCCAAGAAAATAAGCTTTTCCTGAGCTAGTTGGCGTTCGATCACCATAGTTCCTATGGGGCCATACGTTACGACCCAGTGCAATGGAACGTAGAGCGTACACGCTAGCGCGAAATATACCAGATTATACGTACGTGCTGATAGTTCTAGGTACCTAAGAATGAGTGATCAAGTGCGTGTGTACTTCTTCGACTGTGAAATGTGATATGCATGGTTGGTGTCCCAGCCGCTTACTAAATTTTCCGCTTGTAGAGTCAAAAGATCGAAACGGCCTCCTTAGATAAAGATCGAAAGAATCATGCCTTTGAGTTTTATATGCTCAAGTAACGTGTATTTCGGTGGCCAGAGGCATCCCATGCGTGCTCGCCTCCCTGGTTTGGATTAGCATCCATTGACTTGCCTCCTGCTGTCTTGATTCCTGACCTTTGGGCCCCACGGACTGAATGCTAGCTGATTTGCGTCACTTGACTGGGATACAATTTTGGACGTAATAGGGATAAAAAAAACAAAATAGTAATTCCTATTATGAAGTTTCCCTTTGATGGTTTTATTAGTGGAAACGTCTGGACGCAGAATCGATTGGCATGCACGATGCTCTCTGTCCACAAACAATGGAGGTCCCCCACAATTGCCGGTAGGAAGCACAAATTCACATATTCTTTTTTCGCGGGGCACATGTGAGAGCTGAGAAGGGACCAGAAGCCAAAAGGGCATCTCAGTTTCTTCTTCGAAAGTGAAAGAATGGAGCTCTGTTTAGATCTCTAGCTCCATTTCGACCTTTTTCATGCAACTTCGAAAAAATTCCTCCATTCCACCTGTCGACGTTTGCCTCGAACTGCGAACAGCGTGCACGAGACCCTTCCGGAACGTTCGTGTGGTCTCTGTTATTTTCTTTATTATGTGCATATATGGACAAGTAAGAAACTAAATCATCTTTTCATCTGAACCTGATAATTTACTGTGGGTGTGTAAGTACTACCAATAGTATATGAGGTGCTCGTTGCCACGTCCGAAATTGCAAATGTAATTAAGGATGGTCGTTGTCTCCAAAGCTGCACTATTAACTGTATTGTTGGGGGTTGGCCGTGATGGCTGCGTGCAGCTTGGCATGGCGAGCGCCCTGGAGACGCTGTGCGGGCAGGCGTTCGGCGCGAAGAAGTACCGCATGATGGGGGTGTACATGCAGCGGTCGTGGATCGTGCTGCTGGCGTGCGCCGTGCTGCTGCTGCCCATGTACTTCTTCGCGGAGGACGTGCTGCTGCTGACGGGGCAGTCGCCGGAGCTGTCGGCGATGGCGGGGCAGGTCTCGGTGTGGTTCATCCCGCTGCACTTCTCCTTCGCCTTCCTCTTCCCGCTGCAGCGCTTCCTGCAGTGCCAGATGAAGAACTTCGTCAACGCCGCCGTCTCCGCCGCCGCGCTCTGCATCCACATCCTCGTCAGCTGGCTCTTCGTCTCCAGGTTCCAGTTCGGGCTCGTCGGCATCGCGCTCACGCTCAACTTCTCGTGGTGGGCCACCGCCGCCATGCTCTTCGCCTACGTCGCCTTCGGCGGCTGCCCCCAGACGTGGCACGGCTTCTCCCTCGAGGCGTTCGCTGGCATATGGGAGTTCGTCAAGCTGTCCGCCGCCTCAGGCGTCATGCTATGGTACGTCTCCTGCTCTGCCTGCAGTCTAAAAACCCATATCGACGTAAGTAGTCTTACTAAACATGGATCATTTTTCATCACACAACACACGAGCATTAACATCTTTTAATTTGAAAGTGTGCTTGAAAGTGCTGTAGACTTTGACTATTATAATTGCAACTGTTTTTAGTAGTAAAGTGAAGGCCACATCTAGTGGCACTATGCTGGTTGCATGCATGCACGTATTTCTGCTTGATTCCCCACTGCTGTGCTCCTGTGCCGACCCTCGTGTAAGCGATGGACCGAGCGTCAGATCCCCCTACGCACAAGCTGACAAGCATCTCGGAGAAAACAATTGTGGCGAGCGTTGAAATTGCTGGGCACACGTTTCGTTTGTGCTTACTTAATTTGTTTATGTGCAGCTTGGAGAACTGGTACTACAGAATACTCATCTTACTGACCGGAAACTTGAAGAACGCGGCTATTGCGGTCGATGCGCTCTCCATCTGGTAATTAAGTATTCTTTTTGCTTACTAGTAGTTTTCAGTACCCCCAAAGTACTATCTAAAGAGTAATTTCAGTCTGATAAACGCAATTGAGTAGGATTTGATCGATCCTGATTCTGACAATACGTACTTTTTTTCTCTCTCGTGAACAGCATGACGATTAACGGATGGGAGATGATGATTCCTCTGGCATTCTTCGCGGGCACTGGGTACGCCTTACTTGCTCCTCTTCTGCGCACATACGCTATTACTTGCTCCGTATTAAGTAGCACAAAGAATGATAGGGTACTACAGAGATGAATACCGGTTTGCTACTATTTTCGAAACTCGAATCCCGATTTATAGCCTTGCTTTCCATTTATTAATTCGATTCATCCTAGTGCCTTTCTCCCTGCAAAACAGCCTTCCAGATGAGGTCCCATGTTGCCTTGTCACCGCTGCCCCAGCTATGCAATCGCAGCGTAGTACAATGTGCGCTCACTGCGCGCGGTGCAGGCTTGCAGCACAGCACTTCTTTTGAGTTTTTGACTGACCCACCCGTCCCCCTGTTGCAAAGTTATTACAACTTATAAGGCCTGAGCTTGACTGATCACACTGATTTGAAAGGCGTGTTCAGTTGCCACGTCTATACGACCAGCTCGTCCTCACATAGTCGCATCACAGTAGATGATCCCACGTAGAGTGCGTAGCGATGATGATGCCGTCCGTAAGTTAGTCTTCAAGATTACGCAAATAATGGTGCTCTGTAGGTTAATCCAAGAGCAGATTGAAACTCCCGTGAGAAGTGTTAAGGAACCTCGTTATCGAATAGTCCGGGGTTCTCGAACAGATCTGAATTGGAGAACAGAGAGAGAAAGAGAGACACAGGTTTAGGGGACGACGACAGAACTCTTTATTGATTTCTGATCTCATGTACAATGGGGGACCCCCTCCTTCTTATATAGTAGTCGCCTAGGGTTTCGACTAAGGGACTAACATGGGCCTTCAATGGGCCATGTGGTTTCCCAACACTTCCTCTTGGGCCCTTTGCCGCGGATGCATATGCCTCATTAAAACTCCAGAAAAATCTAATGGAAAAATCTTGAAGAAAGAGTACATAGCATACGCTTACTGTGTTGCACGAATTGCCTCGTTAAAACATTATGCAAGCAAACTTCATGAAAAACTTGCTAAGGAAAAAGAGTACAATTCACCCAAACTTCAACTGCTAATCTTCGAGATTCATGTTAGGTACTCAAAATTCATATTCGAGATTTATGTAGGAGTACGTGAAATATCTCCCCCTGAAATCTGCACTTCTCTAAGTCTCATCATCCTAATCCCTTTTACGCACCTTTCAAAGGTAGATGCTAGGAGTAATTTAGTGAACAAATCTGCGAGATTTTCACATGATTTAGTATGCAATATCTTTATCGCGTTCACCTTATGCAATTTCGTGAGCATAGAAGAACTTAGGATTGATATGCTTCGTGAGATTGCTCTTCACATAACCCATCTGTGTTTGAGCAACACAAGCTGCATTATCTTCATAGATGATTGTGGGAGTTTGCTCAATGTTCAAGCCATATGACTTATGGATGTAGTGAACCAGTCTTCGGAGCTATGCACATTCACGAGATGCTTCATACAAAGCAATGATTTCTGAGTGGTTTGTCGATGTCGAGACGAGAGTCTGCTTAGACGACTTCCAGGAAACTGTTGTTCCTCCACATAGGGAAATATAGCCAGTTTGGGACTTGCCAGTATGAGGGTCTGATAAGTACCCAGCATCGACGTAGCCGACCAAATTCAGTTCATTGTTTCTTCTGAAAAACAAACCGAGATCTTTGCTTCTTGAGGTGACGGAAGATATCCTTGATCCCTTTCCAATGCCTTTTGGTGGGTTCTGCACTGAACCGGGCTAGCAAATTCACAGCGAACGCAATGTCCGGCCTCGTGCTATTCACAAGGTACATGAGCGCTCCAACTGCACTCAGATATGGGAATTCTGCTCTCAAGACTTCCTCCTCCTCTTCTCTAGGTCTGTATAGGTCTAGGTCTGCTTGGAGTGACCTTCCGACCATTGGAGTCTTTGCAGGATATGCCTTTCCAAAACCAAATCTTTCCAACATTTTCTGTGTGTAGGTTGATTGATGTACCAAGATTCCTCTTTGGACATGCTCAAGCTGCAAGCTTAAACAAAACTTGGTTTTACCCAAATCCTTCATTTCAAACTCAGACTTCAAGTATGAGCATGCTTCTTCAATTTCTTCATCCGTCCCAATGATGTTCAAGTCATCTACATAGACGGAGATTATACAGAATCCATTCGGGGATCGCTGTATAAACACAAATGGACAATCTTCACTATTTGTGTAGCCTTTCTTGCAAAGAAAGTCGCTCAAGCGATTATACCACATTCTTCCTGACTGTTTTAGCCCATACAGTGATTTCTCCAATTTCACACTGTACAGGTTTCTATTTGCTCCGTCTTGGTTCGGGATAGGAATACCTTAGGTAACTTCATGTATATCTCGAATCCAAGTTTCCATACAAATATCTTTGTGACAACATCCATTAGCTTCATTCTCAACTTCAAAGTTGACCGCCATTGAGATCAAATATCTAAAGGTAATTCCTCCCATGGTGGAGAATAGGTTTCTTCATAATCAACTCCGGGACGTTGAGTGAAACCTTGAGCTCTGAGCCTTGCCTTGTACCTTACAACCGTTGTTTTCATTCCTCTTTCGAACAAAGACCCATTTGTGACCTACAGGGTTTATATGGGGAGGTGTGCGGCATACGGGCCCAAACACCTCTCTCTTGTTCAGAGAGACTAACTCTGCAGTGATTGTCTTCTTCCATTCTTTCCAATCTAGCCTTTTCTTGCACTCTGCTAGAGATGCAAGCTCGGGATCATGATCAATGATCGAGGCAATCTTCTTTGCAAAGTATGCATCAACGTTGGCTGTTGCTCTATTCAGGGATTCTCCTATTATTACAAAGTTTATGGCCATTTCATCATGGGTGCTTCATGCACTTCTACTTGCTCTTATTGCTATTCCCTATCGCAGAGCAAGTTCCTTTAGCTTTTCATCGTCTATGTGTGCGCACACATTATTTTCGGCGGCTTCCTGCAGTGGAAGATTCAAATCTGGAATTGCCTTTCCCGTTGGCTTCTTTCCAGTGCTAGGTCTCAACTGGCTCCCCTTCTTTCCTTGGGGTATTTTCGTGATTGGTTGTGGTAAGTCCTCTGCTTGATTTTCTCAGACGTCTCCGGGTACTTTGGGTTTGAGGCGATTTCTGTTCTTTTTCTTTGAGGCCTCTAAACAGGATGAGTGATACCTTCTGCTTTCTTTGGTATTTCCACCCTCTCTGGTGCATTTCTTACGGGTACATGCGACTTAACCACGCCCTTCAGATCACAAAAATGATCAGGCAGTTCATTTGCTAAATTCTGCAAATCAATTATCTTCTGGACTTCTTGATTTGCTTCATTAGTGCGGGGGTCATGCACGGGGATCCCAGTGGAATTCCATATGATTTCCCGGTATTTTTCATCCAAAGGTTGATTTCCTCCCCCTAATGACGGGAAACGATCCTCGTCAAAAATGCAATCAGCGAATCGGGCTGTATGCAAGTCTCTAGTCATGGCTTCCAAATACCTGATTATGGATGCACTCTCAAAACCAACGTATATCCCAGACTTGCGGAGAGGGCCCATTGCAATCCGCTGGGGGGTGGTATAGGAACATATACCCTAAACCCAAATTTCCTGAGATGGGAGATCTTCGGGATGATCTCGTGCACAAGCTGCATAGGAGAATGGATGTTGTAGGCCGAAGGTCTAAAATTGATGAGAGCTGCTGCGTGCAGGACTGCGTGTCCCCAACAAGTGTTGGGCAAGTTACAACTCTGCAAGAGCGGTCTGGCAATGAATTTAATCCTCTTTATTAGTGCTTGAGCTAGTCCATTCTGCGTATGGGCGTGCGGTGCGGAGTGCTCAATCGCTATCCTCGTTGCGTGCAATAATCATCAAATGCCTTTGAAGTAAATTCTCCGGCATTATCCATTCTAATGGACTTCACGCGATGATCAGGGAAAGCGTTCTTAATTCTTATGATATGCGAGATCAGCTTTGCAAAAGCATGATTTCTTGTTGACAATAAGCATACATGCGACTATTTCGAGGAAGCATCGATGAGCACCATAAAGTATCAAAACGGCCCTGACAAAGGCTGAATCGGGCCGCAAATATCCCCCTGGATGCGTTCCAGGAATGCAGGAATTTCACTTTGCACTTTCATGACAGAGGGTATAGTTATTAATTTCCCGGTGGCACATGCAGGGCACACGAAATCTTCATGATTCGTGAAATTTTTAACATTAATACCATGACCTTGTGAGTTGTTCACTGTATTCCTCATCATTCTAAGACCAGGGTGACCTAATCTACCATGCCATAAAGAAAATAACTCAGGGCTTCTAAAAACAATCTTCAAGGAAGTATACACTTCGGGTGCATGAATATTCGTGTAGTACAATCCAGATTCATATGAGGGACATTTTTCTAATACCATTTTTCCACGTACCGCGTGCTTCACAATGCACAAGTATTCTTTGCCATTTTCTTCATTGGTTTCTAATGAAAACCATTGGTGTGGATGTCTTTGAAGCTTAAGAGAGTGCGCGTTGATTCAGAGTACAAAAGGGCTTCTTCAATCACCAAAGTTGTACCCATAGACAATATAATAGTGGCTCTTCCTGAGCCTATTACATATGAATCGCTTCCTGCGATCGTAGTTATCTTTCCAGCGTTCTTCGTGATCGACTGAAAGTATTTAGACTCTCTTAAGATGGTATTTGTTGTGCCACTATCAACAATGCATATCTCTTCCATTTGGGCTCTACACGATTTCTAGATAAAAGAAATATAATTCTAATTAGATAGAGGCAAAAATAATCCAAACATTACTTGCAAATTAAAGATTGCTGAAATAAAGAATAAATTTCATATTTATTCATGAGTGAATTATGCTCTTCTAGAGCTTACAAACCATTATCCAAAAGAAAAAGCTAACAACCATAATCTAAAAAATATGCGTTAAACAGAATCTGTAAAATATGCATTAATTTCTGCTTCTATGTCGTCGACAGAAGTTTTCTCTTCATTTGCCATAATTTTGGCTGCAGTATCGATGTCCAGGCTATTATGTGAGGATGAGACAAGTGGGGTATCTTCATCCATGGCATCATCATCACCAATCTTGGCGAAGTGCGCTTCTGCTGGGGTATTTTTCTTTTGCCTTCCTCTTAGCCTGATATGCGTTGATCACTTCCTTGGATTCTCGACATATCTTCGACCAGTGTCCCCAAGTGCCGCACTGGAAGTACGTTTGGTTCTGCTGTCCATACGGCTTGGCGTGCGCCTTTTCCTTATCATCTTCTTCACTGGGGCTTTGGACTTTCTTTTAGCCTGAGACCTCTCTTTTCCACCCTGCTTGCCCTTCTTTCTATGAATGGGTTTTCTCACTTTATAGCTATTGGCATTGACTTCTGTGCCAGTGCCCCTTCCAGGTGGATGCGAGGCATAGTTCTTGCGTAGAACATCGTCTTGTGATTCTGCAACTTGCATTACATCAATCAGTTCGCTATACTCCTTGTATGCGTCCTAACGATAGCTGCGTGCACTCTGGATAGCGTTTGGGTGGAAGGTAGATAGAGTTTTCTCAATCTTCTCCTCATCAGTGATGTTCTTGCCACATAGAGAGAGGTTGGTACAAATTACATGCAAGCGGTGTACTCGACCACTTATTTTGAAGTCTGCAAATCTCGGCGGACCCAATCTTGCTGTGCTTGGGGCAAGATGGTGTACTTGAGCTTCTCGAACCGCTTCTGAAGTGCAGTCCAAAGCTCAAGTGCACTCTCCTCAGCCATATATTCATTCTTCAGAGTGGCTGAGAGGTGGTGCTTGAGGAAGTGCAGGGCTTGATTGTTCTGCTCGGTGGTAGGTTTCGCGTCCTGTGAGGACCCTAGACCAATCGCTGCACGGAGCTTCTTGCCCCCAAGAACGATCTTCACGTCCGATGCCCAAGTGAGGTAGTTCTGACCGTGCGGGGTCAGTTCTTCAAACTCACGATTCACGATGCCGGACATCTGCATGATTTCAAAATTTTGACATTAGATTACTGCGTGTAATCTAATAGAAAATGGTTGCATAAAGCATAAAGTGCAGAAAATAAATAGCCATGCATTGCAGTATGCAAAATAAATCAATGAATTCAAAGTTCATAAAGAATATCCATAAAAAAACAGAGAAATAAAGCTAGAAAAATTAAAAACAGAGCCAGAAAATTTTCTGGAATTTTCTAGCAATTTTCCAAATTTTTTGCTATTTTTTTCTCTCTTCTTTTTCTTTTCTTTCGTTTTCTTTTCCCTTTTCTTTTCCGGCCGATCGGCCACCGGGCTGGCCCTTCCCGCCCATAAGCACGCTGCTAGGGTTTCCTAGCGCCACAGTACCGCCGCTTCCCCTTTTTTTTTCGTGCGCGCCGTCTTTTCCTTCTCTTCTTTTGCGCGCAGAAGCCGTCGCCCGCTCCTTCTTCCACGCGTGCGTGCAGGTGGGGATAAGCGGCCGGTAGGCGGTGGCCGGGCGGCGGCCTCGGCCATTCTGCGAGCGGGGACGAGGCGAGCGCCGAGGCTATGTTTGGCTCGAGCGCAATGAGGCGCCGAGGTCGAGCTGGTCGGGCGGTCTTGTGCGATCGCGATCTTCTGGCAAGCCGGCGGCCAGCGGGGCGGCGGCAGCGCGGTGGTGCAAGCCGCCTCGGGCTGGGCGGCGCTTGGCGACATGGAGGCACCTGTCGGGCGCGATGGCCGCGCGACGTCTGTGGCGGTGGACGAGCCGACGGCGGCGGCGATGTTGATGCCGTGCGCGCGATCGCCGAGGCGCGCGTCTGGCGGTGGCTGCGGGGCACGGCCGAGCGCGCCGCGGCGGCAGTGCGTGGGCGCCGTCGCGGCACCGATCGAGCGACGGCGGCGGCGACATCACTCGCGGCTGCACGCTGCGAGCGTGAAAACCGAGGCGACGGCGATGCCCGCGGCAATGCGCACAGCAAAGCTTCAAGCCGGCAGCGCGCAAGCCGATGTATTTATATTTTTTTCCTGGATGAAAAGGACTGTAGCTTCGTGCCGTACTGAGTAGTTTCGAGCGATCACCGTGTAGCTTCGTGCTACGCGACGAACAGTACCGGATACGTAGGTTAGATGCATTCATAGAAATAACAAGCGATTAGATTCAATCGTCGAAAACCCACCTTTCTCACCTTTCAATTATGATCGCCGGTAGAGCTTCGTACTGATAACATGTTAAGGAACCTCGCTATCAAATAGTCCAGGGTTCCCGAACAGATCTGAATTGGAGAACAGAGAGAGAAAGAGAGACACAGGTTTAGGGGGACTTGATTTCTGATCTCATGTACAATAGGGGGACCCTCTCCTCCTTATATAGTAGTCGCATAGGGTTTCGATTAAGGGACTAATATGGACTAGACCATGTGGTTTCCCAACCAGAAGGACGTCGTTTTTCTGTTTATGGCCAGCCTGAAGTAGTAGGAGTAGCATCCTGAGCAGATTGGCCCGATTTTCCTGGAGCGGAGACTAGTTTTGTTGTGCCTAGCAGTAGCACGTTCTTATGGCAACTTCTAGTCGATCGGTTCGTAACTCCGTATACGAGATGAGCTTGTATCGTGCGTACTCGTTAGAACATAACCTTTGTTGGATCCTCTCCTTTTCTTTGTGCCGCAATTAGACCAACATGCTAACTAATTTTGGGATGTTGGCCGTGTGTGCTGGCAGAGTGCGGGTTGCGAACGAGCTCGGCGCGGGCAACGGGAAGGGCGCGAGGTTCGCGACGATCGTGTCGTCGGCGACCTCGGTGGTGATCGGGCTCTTCTTCTGGGTGCTCATTATCGGCCTCCACGACAAGTACGCGCTCATCTTCACCTCCAGCTCCGTCGTGCTCGACGCCGTCGACAACCTCTCCGCCCTGCTGGCCTTCACCATCCTCCTCAACAGCATCCAGCCCGTGCTCTCAGGTACTTGGCCTAAACCTTCTTCAATGGGCCTTCCCAAGAGAGGTCCACGAGCAGCCAGTACTGACAACTGACCATGGTCGTCTTCTCGAATGCAGGAGTGGCCGTTGGATCTGGTTGGCAATCCTTGGTGGCCTACGTCAACATCGGCTGCTACTACCTCATCGGAATACCCTTGGGCATCCTTCTCGGATGGCTCTTCAACCTTGGCGTCTTGGTACGCATCCCTCACTTCACTTTGCCGTCTGTCTCTCCTCGCGCCGCCTGATTTACATTTTTGTGCGAAACTTTTGCAGGGTATCTGGGCGGGAATGATCGGCGGAACCGCCGTCCAGACGCTAATTCTGGCTGTCATAACTATTCGCTGCGACTGGGAAAAGGAGGTGAGCTGGCATTTCGCACGACCAACTCTACATCTCTCGCAAACCATGCCATGCAATGCAGTTAATAAAAATCTGATATTTTTGCTCGTCGTTAAGAGTGCTAGTAGCACTGACTGTTATGTCACTGGCAGGCCATGATCGCAAGCACGCACATGGACAAGTGGTCAGAAGTCCGGTGATGGGGGAGCAACTGAGTAGCTGACTCGACGTTCGGTGCACTACACATGAGCATCGGTCGTGTGCTTGTGTTCCTTGATTACATGCATCTAGGATCATCACCGGATTTTGACCTATGGAAGGGCAGGATGTGATGGCTACGGTGCCCAGCTTGAACATGGAAAAGGCTTCGCTCGACCTGGTCGTTCGTGGTGGCTTGTTGGTTTTGTTGCGTGCAATTTTGTAATTTTGATCTTCTGATGCCCTGAAAACTTCACTTCTCGATCGTGCTCAAGCAATACAAGCATGGCAAATAGGCAAAACGAAAAGGAAAACTTGAATAAATCATGTTTCTTCATTTCGGCTTTTGACGTGCGTGTTTTAAAGCATTTCCGTTAATTTCGATTTTCATGGAGTCGAGGACCGATTAAAGGGTTCAACTATCGCTAGTGTCCAAAGCGATCGGTCACCATCATCTTATCGCGCGTTCGCTTAGGATAATGTTGTCATGGAGTTGACTTCCAGAAAGGACAAAAGAAAACAGATGTGAGAACGCCAAAACTTGGCGTACGACAAACACCAACATTGTTTTTGACGGAATAAATTCTCCAAGGACATGATGTCTTTGACCATCTGCCATGTCAGTTGGAGGCAATCAAAGCTAGCCTTGAAAAATATGACAATAGATTGATCGACTCAAACACACGCGAATATCGGGTTCACGAGGTTTGAGACGTCTTAGTCGATTTGATCCTACAATCAGCAAGATAAATGAAAAATACGCTCAAAGCCGATTATTGTAATAATCAGCAAGAATCTAAACAGTTATTCAAAGCCGATTAAATTACAAGTAACGATAAGTCTAAACAGTTTGTTAGGGTTGATTATATGGTTGATTAAGGTAGATTTTTCCGAAAAGATGATGCGCAACAAGATCAAAGAGAACTAAACCTGGCGTAATCGAAGAAGATCAATAATCAGCGATACGCAATTTTTTGATCAACAACGAATTACAAAAGGATCTAAATAACAAGACTACTCCTAGTTGACAGAAAAAAGTAGATACAAGTTGTTTGATTGATTGTCCTTTTTTTGCTCGCCATAGATCCCCTTTTTTACGGTGCATAGGTCGATTGCATCTTTCTCTGATACGTTGCCAACCAAGACCCGTGTCGGCCTCTAGACAAAATTCCATCGGCCTATAGACAAAATTCCATCTTTGAAACAATATCGGTAACAATTTCATCTTCTACTTAACTTATCCCTTTCTTAACCGATATCAGCCAAAAATATCTAATTAACTTATCCCTTTCTTAATCAATATTAGCCAAAAATACTTAATTTTACCCTTAGCCTGACAAATCGGTTATATCTTACTTAATTTGAGACACTGTGATGGATACCCAGGAGCTTTGCATCTACCGAAAGTCCAAAGCGCAAATACACCCGATAAGATTAAACGGGTGCAGCTTCAAGACCGACATGAAACAAGGTGATCAGGTCTAAGATTCCTCGATCTATTTGCCAGTAGTGTGCATGGTTTATGTTGCAGCTATCTTTTAATTATATCATATTATTAAAATTCTACGTGAAGGAGAGAGGAGGTGAGAAAAGAAAACATGCTATCTCTTAAACAAGAGACAACCTAATCATTTAAACCAACGCAAATAGTAATAGAGTATGAGAGTAAAATGTGATAAAAATAATATTAAATAGTTAGATAAATGATTTTAGAGACGTATTACTGAAGATGTTGTCTCTAATATTGTCTCTAAGTGAGTTATAATCTTTATAATAATCTTTAGAGATAACTATTATACATTCCCTACTAAGAATAATACATTCAAGAAAGAACAATCAAACCCTGTTTGACGCGTCGACATCGGATTTCTCCCTGTCGTCCCCACGGTACCCAGACCCGCTGGGCCTTTCAGAAATCGGAGCGCCGGCCACCGGAAAAACCCGTTTGCTGCCGCCGTGTTCCTCCCCGGCGTCCGAATCCGCCCGGCTCTGCCGCTGCCACGACATCGACCGCCAGAACGACGTCAGCCACCCCGGCGTCCTCTCCACGCCGTCCGGGTACCCGGCGATGCTCGCAGCTCGCCGGTGCCTCCGGACGGCGGCGAGCTCCTTCATGACGTGGTCCGGCAGCCTCAGCGTGTGCCGGTCCGGCGCGTCCATGGCCGATTGCGTCCTCCGGTAGTGGTAGTACCTGGCGCCGAGGATGTCATGCCCACGTGATGTACCGAAGCCGATGTCGGATTCCGGCGTGACAGAACTCAGTAGGCACCCCACGTCGAACTCCTCCGACTCCTCCTGCGCCTCCTCCTCGGGCGCCGTCAGGTTGCAGCTGTCCGCTGCCGGGAGCGCCGGGGGTCCTGTGAGGTCAGCGCGGCAGAGGGGGCACGTGATTGCGCCGGTGAGCCACGGGTCGATGCAGTCCGGGTGGAACACGTGGCAGCACGCCGGGAGGACACGGAGCTCGTCGCAGTCCGCGAACTCGGAGAGGCACACGGCGCACTCGAGCGACCCCGACTTAGCCGCCATGCGCGCCTTCACGTCGCCGTAGACGGCCGTGGGGAAGGCCTCCACGAGCTCCCTGTCGAGGCCGCGCTGGCGGCGGTGGTCCGAGTGTGCGGCGCCGTCGACGGTCTGAGGGGCCGCGCGGAATGCCCGGCGCGAGGGAGCGCTCGCCTGGGCGACCCAGTTGATGTAGATGGAGAATAGGGTGAGGAGCACCAAGGCGAAGATGAGGATGACGAGCACGATGACAATGCTCGGCGTGAACCCGCCGGCGGGGCTGGAGTGGTGGCTCGTGCTATTGCTCTGTTGAGCCAGAGACGGCTTCGTGGCGGATAAGAGCAGCAGCTGCAGAAGGAATGTGATCTGGCCGCGAGCCATCGCCATCTCCGGCCAGGTGTGAACCGCCAGCGGCCGGAGGGATTTGCACGCGTGGTGTGGGGAACAGAAGAGGGAGGTTTTGAAGGAATGGGAGGTGTCAATGACGCCGGGTGCAGTGTGTAACGTACGAACGATAGGGATGTATCATGTACGTGTGGCGAAAGTGTAGAGCGGGACCACCGGTCAGGGAATGGGAGCCCACGAGCGGGGTGCGACGTGCAGCTCGCGGGGAGTGGGTGAGAGCGAGGTGGCGCCGTGCCGGTGCCGCTGACTCAGCCGCTGGTTGGCTGGTGACTGGTGACATGTGCATCAGTTATGCGAACTAGGTACGTTTGCGCGGCGTAGATCCTGACCGAAAAAAAGAATTATAGAAAAAATCTAAGAATTTTTTTGTAGCGTACTATCGCAGATAAGAGCTAGACGTAGAATTTAAGGTATCTTGAAGGATTTTACAGACGGAAGAAAAGAATTGTTAAAAAAAAATAAGAAGTTTGGTGGTAACAGGAAAAAACAGACATATGTAATTAACTGTAAGCAATTAACGGAAAAACAGGGTCTGTATAATAAAAATCTATCATACGGTAAGCAATTAACGGTACAGATAAACAGGAGCAAACTATTAACTATTCTTGCACACTATGTTTATAGGAGTAAGCAACGATGCAGTCAGTGTAAAGAACCTCTTTTTTTTGCTCCGCAGATGTATTTGTTTAGCTCGGTACAGGTAAACAGGAGCAAACTATCTACTATCCTTGCACAGTATGTTTATAGAAGTAAGCAACGATATAGGCAGTGTAAAGAGGCGTTTTTTTTGTGTGTAGATTCATTTGTTTAGTTTTAGCCGGTGCAATGGATTGATCGGTTCGTTCGTCTCATCGGTACGCGGTGCTAGGATTTGCGCATCAATCAATATACGGTGCTATGATCAGCTCACCAGGAAGATATCAGAAGGTCTATGCAGCGCGAGAGGATGTCATTGATGCATCACAAACTGAGAAAGTCTATGCAGCTTATAAGTAAGGAAAATCACTATGTCGACGTGTGAGACTATTTGCACCTTGGGTTTTGCAAGAAGAGCGAGATAGAGCGCGAAGGTCAATCATTTGGAGCAAGAACGCGACGATATTAGAATAAAAATTAAGAAGTTTGAAGAGATAATGGAGCAATCGAAAGGATCTGACTTATCTGTTATCACAAATCTTGCCGCTTCAATTGAAAGTTAGAAATGAGGCACCGTAAAGCAGAACGATTTCTGGTTCGCATCACTAACGATAATTAATCATACCAGGCTAAGAAATGTGAACCAAGCTAGAAAGTTAAGATTTTGATAGTAGGAGGGCCTGAGTAAGCAGCTATATAAGTCCTTTTTTCGTGCCAAAAATCATCGAATCCAAGCTTTAAAACTGAAAAACGATAACTCAACGAAGGGCGAAAGAATATCATCTAATCTCATGCTTCAGAGTAATTACAGTGAGCAAGGCGAAGTGCGATACAAATCAATAGAGCTCCAGCGGCTGGAATAAAACACCTGACTACGAAATGAATGTGGAGCTTCCTTACCTATACCGAAGACGCAGTATGGCCTAACGACGAGCCCGACTTGAGGCGGCTGCATCCATGCGAACCAGGAGATGCAGGCACGGCGAGTCTCCTCACGGACTCCGGCAGTCGCTTGCGGCGAAACTGGTAATATTGTTATTTTATTGAAGAAAAGGACATGTTTTTTTTATAACAATGGAGAAGACATTGACCATGGTTGCACTTGACTGAAAGAAGCCCTGAATCAAAAGCGGATGACAAATGCTTACTAAAACCTATTACACTTGGATAGAAAATGTCTGCTTGTAGAAGGAAAAGACGATGGAAGAATTGGTATCCTCAAGCCTTATACTTCTTGTAATTCTTTTATTCAACAGTTTGATTCGCATTTCATTGACCTCCTTCAACGCGCCTGAGAGAAAAAAAGGCAAGAAACAAATTATGGATGATTAATCTAGGTGAAAGCGAAAGATCTATAAAGACAAAAGCAGCTGGGAAAATGGTCAAGGAAGGCAAATCCATAAATTTGTCATTGTCAGCCTTAGGGGATGTCATTGATGCATTACAAACTGAAAAAGCTCATGTACCTTATAGGTAAGCGAAATCATCATGTCCACGTGTTTGACAATTGGCGCAACAGGTTATCATTTTGCGCGTAAATTTCAAAGAAATGATACTCTTTTGCCTTTTCAATTTCACAGGAATAGTAAGCTTACACAAGTTCTGAGAGATTCTCTAGGTAAATAATGCCTCAGTAACCGTTCCAAAATCCAGTTCTTTGCTTTCTTGTTTTATAAACTCAGATTTCCTGTACTAGTTCCAAAATCCAGTTCTTTGCTTTCTTGTTTTATAAACTCAGATTTCTCTAGGTAAATTGTACTCAGTAACTCACTTTGGTGCATTCACGTTGACAGGATGTGAGTCCAAAACATTGATGCTTGTCCATACCAGTCTAAATGAGGATGATTTGTGTGAGACAATTTGCACCTTGGGTTTTGCAAGAAGAGCGAGAAGTATTGGGCTGGAAAGCGAAGAATCGCTAGTAAGCTTTGAAATGTAACACTAGCATAATTATACATTGAAGAAAAAAAACTATTAGATTAATTTCATCAATTTCTATAAACCAAACAATAGTTTAGTTAAGCCAAAGCTAACACCATCACATTTTGATCGATAAAACTACAACTCGGGATAACAATAAGAATCTCTGTCAAATCTGCCAAAAGTAATGAATGTCCCAGAAATTACGACGATAGTGTGTACCTAAATCCATGCACGCTGATAAGTACTCTAATTTCTTAAGATGTTGGATTATCTATTTGACGATACACTCTCTGCTACAAAAACTAATATTTTGACCTCGAGCAGGATGTAAAAGCAAGGAAGGAACATTTATTAATGGAGATGAGTCAAGGGATTGAGATCCTGCAGAAGCAACAGGTGTTTGAAGTGTAGTTTCTTGAGGCTGCATGAAAAGCGCAGTCATTTGATAAGTAGAGAACCAAATAAGCACACAAAATACGGGTAGCGTGAGCAACAGCGTATTAACATGTTAATACAAATCAGCTATAACACAAATGAAACAGAGTAAAAATCTGTTATGAAAATGATAAATTCAGTAACATCCGTACTTTTCACAGGCACAAAGCAATTGATCTGTACCAAGGATATTATAAATTTGTGCTGAATTCCAAGCATAGGATAAATTCTTATTTTTATCAGTCAATCAATGAGAATGCCACGCATCTTCTTATCTATATCGGTTTGGGTTGACATCTAATTAGGAGAGACACAACTCAGATCCTACACATACAGAACTTTATAATGTGATTAGCAATGTTCAGAATTTGGTAACAGCGGGTTGGAAAATTTACCTCAATTCTTACGTGGAAGTGTAAATTTCATCTACATAGCCAACTCTTTGGAAGGGTGTTACTTGCATCACAACTCAATATCAGTCTTTGTCTCCTTAATGTTTTCCATTTCGATCTCTTTCAGCTCGAACTCATCCAAATAACAAATATGACTGATAAGCGGCGAAATGACCAAGCGCTAAATAATGTGTTACGAGTACACGATCACGATGCACTCCAACAATTTACCAGATTCTCATCACAGCTAAAACCATCGGAGCCCTGTCGATCTCTATCTGAAGATGGATCGCACATAGCAACAGGATAGATTGGCAAACCAGATCGCTGGTGTGTTTAAGGTTAATAAGAACAACATTCTAGGGAAAAAAGCATAAAGTACTCAGGATTAAAGAACTGTAAAGAGACCTGCATATATGGGATAAAATACATGAAATATTTCGATAGATGATAGCTTATTCCTGACCTGTCAGTGTCAGGGAAAGCTTGACCGCTTCTATGGTTTTATCCTCTAACAAACTGTAACAAGCACATACCAACTATGATGCAAAAGCAACTGCATACTATGCTACGATATTCAATAGAAGGTTATTAGACTTAGATGACCACTCTATAAAGCCAGTAAAGAAAAACATTATTGCTTGGCCGCACCAAAATAGATTTCTAGTATAGCATCTTCTCAACTGCCATGATGCAGTTTCTTAAAACAAATTATCATTATGCAATTTAGACGGCAGGCAACATACAATCCGGCTAAATTAATAGCCAATCTTTTTTACGGTAGGCAAAGCTCAACTGGGTTGTATATCTCTGGTATAAACACACACGAACAATTTTCAACTTTCGAAATTGGCAAAGAAAATAGAGAAACAGGGACCAAAAGCTTACCAAGAACGACGACATACGGCGATGAGACGAGCTACGAACCCCCCAGATACGAACGCAACAGACTCAGCAGACAAGGCACGCGACGGCAGCAGCTCAGGAGCGGAACCAAAGGAGGGATAACCCCCAGAGTCGCCAGCAGATTCGAACCCTACACCGCGAGATGCAGCAGCACCAAGAGGACGGCTCAAGGCCCCACAGGAAGCACTGGTAGCCTAGCGTGATGGTGGTAGCGGTGACGGAGTCTCGGAGGAGGCGCGGGGCAGGCGCGCGCAGATCTTGAGGGCCACAGAGGGGGTCATCGGAGGAGGCGATGGCGGCCGCGTCGGCGCACGGTTGTGGCAAGAATCGGGCGAGGCGCACTAGCGAAGGAGGTGCGGAGAACCACGGCAAAAAAATGGCGCTCACCCGGACTCGATCCCTGGCGAGGCGCTCTAGCGAAGGAGGTGCGGAATGGTCGTCGGGCGATGTATGCGGTTGGAGGGGAAGGGACGGGAGTGAGAGGCACGACCGCGGCCAAAAAAAGCGCTCGCTAGCACTCGATCGCGTGACCTCTCGTTGGGAAGCAAGTGCTCTTAGCAGCCGCGCTACGGTGTCTTAGGACTAACTGACTTGAAAAAAAATATAGGGAAGCGCATGAGCAACGTAGACGACATGGCTCAACGGCGTGTGCTCCGTACGCACGACAGCCTGTTTTCCTGCTCACACGTGCGACACGGCGGGCGAAGCCGCGACCACGAAGGAAAGTTCTGATCGAAAGACACCAAAAGCAGCAATTGGACGGCGCCCCGCCCGCGGTGTGGTTGGGTTTATCTTGGGTCCGACAACTTTCGGACCGACCTGCCACATGCGTCATGCATCAGCATATGTGTCACACATACTTAACGTAAAATCCCCAAGCTAACGAAGCAAGAGATGTGTCAACTTGGGACAATATCTGTTTAACATAGTAATTTATATGTACTTCATATACTTTGTGAATGCGATCGTTCGTATAGTTTACATCAAGGTTCACAAAATCAACAAAAATCGCTTGAAAATCGAGCATGTCGATCCGATTTGATCTCTAAAACCGCTCGGTATACCGGTAGAATTCAAATGCAAATTCAGAAAATTTAAACAAAATTATCAAAATGTGTTAAATTTTTTTGAATTTTTTTATGAGGTCTTGAGGCAATTATAATGATGTTGTAAAATTTTTAGATGATTTTCATATATACACGTGTTTTTTAAAAAATTATGACAATGATGCTGTCTTTGTATATATTGTTCTATTTTTTATTTTCTAGGGGTACTAAATGAAGTATAATATTTTTTTAAATTTTTTTGTGAGGTCCAGATGAAATGAAAACGATGTTGTAAAATTTTCATATGATGATTAGACATGTTTATTTTTTAAAAAATTCTATTAGTGCTACTATCTTTGTATATGCTCTTCTGTCTTTTATTTTCTAGGGGCATTAAATGAAGTCTAATATTTTTGAAAATTATAATACATAATCCTTGGGCACTCTTTATGGTACCCTTAAAATTTAAGATTATTATCAACTATGTAAATTTTTATAAAAATATGACAGTGTCTATATTCCTTTTCATTAATTGTTGTTTTTGATTTTTCAGAAGCACTAAATGAATTTAAGTTTTTTTTTGAAATTTCTCAGAGGTGTTTGTGTTTTATAGATTAATTGGGAATTTTTTATTTTCTTTTTTTTTCGTTTTTAGTTTTCCTTGAATTTTTTCAATTTTCCTTTGGTGTGCCCAAAATCGAAAAAAACCGTTCAAAAATCCAATAAAATCAGTGGAAAATTGGTGAAAATCACTCAAAAATTGATAAAACCGCTCTATCAAAATTTTTAAATTCAAACTTATTCGGTTTCTACCGATTTTTATCGAAAATCGAAAAAAACAATTTTGTGAACCCTGATTTACATATTCCTGAATACTAGGTCAAGCGTAGTGTTTTTTTCCTTATCTATACCCCTTTATAATGCACGTAAACATTCTTTTCTATGTCCACCTCAAATAGTACATCCCACTAGAGATGGCCTAACATTCGTGCACCCAGCGAAACGTCCCCAGAAACTTGCCTCCATCAAAATTAACCTCTAAGATCTTTCCTCAGCTTTACTCACCCACATTCGATGGCCATTATTTAGTGTGTCTAATCATCCCTGTGGCCCACAACAGACCTCCCCCACCTACATATTTGGAAGGAGAGCGAATCAAACAAGAAAATAAACAGAGAGGATCCGCATGCAAGGAAACCAGACTTGAATTTTTTACTTGCCAAAATTGTACGTACTACATATTTGGAAGGAGAGCGAATCAAACAAGGAGGATCCGCATGCAAGGAAACAAGACTTGAAAACAGAGAGGATCCGCATGCAAGGAAACAAGACTTGAATTTTTTATTGTCCTCGCATCGTGATCGTATTTTTTTTCTGAATATGACCTTTCTCGAGACTTTTTACGAATCTAGCCCCATAGAGCCTAATTTCAATATACTGAGAGTCTTTGAATTTTTGTTTTCATTTTTATCCACGGAACCAATGATGCTGTGAGTCTTTGCTTAATTTTGTTCAATTTTTCTCGCGGAACCCGGCCGTGTATTTGTTTAATTTTATCTTTTTTCCCTTGCGGATCTAGCGGTCGGCGAACGCATTTTATTTTTCCATATTTTTTCGAAATCATCCCTGTAGCCCACAACAGACCTTCCCCTACCTCTAGCAAAAGGAAACAAACGTCCTGGAATCAAGGAAAAGGAAACAAACGTCCTGAAAAAGGAAATGACCATATATTGCGTGCTGGGAAAAAGAAACCGGGAGATGGAGCAGCGTGGCCGGGAGATTGCACACGACAGCCGGGGCAGCGCGGCCGGGAGAACGCAGGTCTGCAACGGCTCCACGGTTGCCATCGGTGGCTTTGCCGACACGGTGAGGTTGCTGGTTGGCGACCTCGCGGCCGCCGTGCCTCGGCAAATTTATAATTAATTTTTTTTTGAAAATAATTTTATTAAGTACAAAATAATCAAAAGTTTTTTTGAGAATTTTTCTAGAATTTTTTAACCTAATGTGCTATCTTTTCAAAAATCCTTCTATATTTAAAAAAATGAAGTCAACCCACCTGTAGCTTCTTCTAGCTGCAGCCCAAACCAGAGAAGCTTCTTCTCTTCCCTCCCTCCATTAAAGCAAGAAAGAAGCTCCAAAGCTCCATCAATCCCGCACCAAATCTCCTCTTTTCATCTATGGTGTTAATTCCCTAAATTTCGTGCTCTATTGCCAAAATTTCCTCCCAATCTGGTTTGACCCCAAATTATGGTTTTCATAAATATGCTTGTTTCGGGGCTATAAAAGCCGGCGAGCTCTCCTCCACCCCATCGCATTGCGTAAATCTCCAAGTGCTCCCTCTTGTAAAGATCGTCGGATTTTAGAGGTAACTCAAGTCATCTCCGTCATCTTTCCCGACGAAATTCACCGTAACCGTGACTCCTCCCCCACAGGCGCCGGTGCCGGCGATCTCGCCACACCAGTGCCAACCCGCTGCGACCGGCCGCCACCTCGGCCTTCCTCCTCTTCTTGTTGGCCAAGCCCAGAGAGCACGCTGTGCTCTCTGTGGAAGCTGCAAAAAAAAATTCAAAATCAGAAAATTCTTTTTTCTTTCTCTTTCTTGATTTAAAATCTTTTAGGAGCCCGTTTTCGCTCATTCGACCTCTATTTAGTTCCGTTTTTCTTTCTAAATTCATTTAAAATTCTAAATTTCTCTTTTATTATTAAGTGTTGTATTCATACTTATCTTCTCATTTAATTGATAAACGGGTGTACTGTCGTTGTAGCGTTAGCACGGGCACTATACTAATAATATTTGGTGCTTTCATGTGTATGAACTTGACCTAATTCCGGGACTTCCGGTTTTTCCCAACCGCCACTGTGGTGTAGTTGAAGTCTTCCTTAAGTGTGTAGTCATTTGGATTTTGGGTCCTTTAACGTTGCAACGATCAATAATGTGCAGTATTAAATATGAATTCTACGTGGTGCTTGCTGCAGATTAATAATATATCGCGCACATGACTCTAGCTTGGAATAACCTATTCTTTCTTGCGTTACTTTACCATTGCAACACAGTTAAGAAGAGCAGCACAGCGTCTCAAAGAAGAAGACGAAGAGGAGCAACACATGTGAATAAGAATAACCGCATAATATGATAATGGGTCGTTTTCTCATTAATCATCCGTCTTCCCGTTTAGTTACAAAAATAACTTATTTTTATTCAATAAGTACGATAAATTAGTTTATAATACTGTGTTATAGTGTTCATAGCATCTATCTTTTGGATAAGTATAAACAATGAAATGTAAAACATGTTTTGTGTAGTGATAATTTATAATAATTTTGGGTAACTAAATATTTCTAATTAACTCTAAATGTAAATAAATATATTAATATGAATATATAATCATTCGTTAAATTTTAATTAATCAGTTATAGTATCATTAATCGTTTAACATTACCACTACCACGTCCGTCCGTGGAGTGGACACCGTTCTTCACAGCCCAGAAGTGATGCCGTTTTCTATCTGCCCAAAAAGGCCGTTTCGTATTTATAGAGCTGGGCCACGAAAGATTGTGTCCGGCACTCCTTGCTTTGGCACCATAGGCGTCGAGCCCTCATCAACACTCTATGGGCCCGTGACATTTTTTAAGAGAGTCCCAAACTTACCAAGGGTAAGTTTCTCTCTCCCGCTCGTAGTTGCTATACAATATAGCGCACACAAAACATATCTTTATGGCGTTTATTTTATGATTTTGTTCATGAATTTCATACTTTTAAAAATAGGGACACAACAAGCTTCGAAACTAATTTTTTCTATTTAAGAAGTTAGGTGGTAAGTTAATGTGACCAATGATGGGATAATATATGCAGTAACACAAAACGTTGCACGGCACAAATGCACAATGGCGCACCAAAGATGAAGAATTACAAGGGTAAATCCCACTTGCTTGGTTAACTAGCACTAACTACTATGAAGTGTTGTGTCATGTGGGATCATTATTGCACGATGCACCGCAACTTTTTGACTAAAAGTTGGGCATGCTAAATGTTTTCGTGCGTGGTTAGTAAAATTTTGTCGATCCTTTAATTTGTGCTTGCAGATAACCTGATAATTAGTATGGTAACTTGTCGCGGCTAACAGCTTAATTTGGATCAGACTGAACTTATGAACCTATGCAAAGTTCACCGGCCAAATAGATTAGGGGCTCAAGCGTGTACTGCCATGTCTCCCCATGTATGCCTAACTTGTCTAACTGGAGGATAGGCCAAAGCGTCATGTTCGAGTAATTGCAATGCATGGTTCAGACACTTCGTGGCACACGTCACGAAATGCCGCTCGGTTAGTGCCACGGAGCCTGCACGTAGGAACAAAATTTGGCTCTGTTTGCGCTGTCTTTTTCACGAGCTAGAAAGCCAAATTCTAAATAAATAGGTGACTTTTTATCTATAATTTTTCAAAAATCGTAAGCTTTTATATAACTAAAAGACAAAAGTCACCGGAAAGATACTTTTTAAGTTTATTGAGGGTCGATCTTAGACTAATATCATGAAGTTAGAATAAAATTATCCATCTTTATCGTATATAAAAGATGATTACTTTTAAACTATTTAAACTCAAAAGCTAACTTTAAACTCTGAGTCAAAAAGAATAGAGCCTAGTTAAAATTGAACGCTCAACGTGAGTTTTTTCTTTCTTTCTTTCGAGTTGCACTGGGCCAACGTGTTCGATCGGGTCCATCAGTCCATCAATGAGCCTCCATAGACCATAGCGAGAACAACCACACGGGCGGATTATTCTTGCTTACAAAATGCGCGCAGGTGAGCAGGTGCTACGCCGCGAGACATGATTGCGTTAATTATTCCATGGCCACATGATTAGGATGGCCCGAATAATTTGACGCTGTCAGTGCATGCTGGGAAATTGTAGCGGCGTACGTCCTGCGGAGCGTGAGTGCGTGCTAGTAAACAGCAGTAGTAGAGATGTAGAATCGCATCGGCCGTCGCTTCACTTCACTTCCTGTCCCCGCCGGATGCTCAGGTCCCCCCACGTTACATACTTACATTTGCGAAGCAACGGCACCCAACTTCCCCCCATCCCCATATGCTTTATTGCTCTTCCTTCGGTCTTTCATCCTGCACTTGCTAGGAATCTTGAGCATTAATTCCTGAAACCCGACGTGGTCCGGGCCGTCCACAAAGACGATCGGACGGCGCATGCGGGCACGAGACGGACTCCGCCTTCTAGTTTGGCACCGGCAGCGGCGGATGCACTGGCGCGGCGCACGTACAACAACAACCCACGGGCAGGAGACCACGAGGCGGAAAAGTGGAATTCGAGGCGTACGCGCGCGAGCGGGCCGGGGCCGGGGCCGGGCGGGCACCCGCGTCGTACGTACGGTGCCGTCCGAACGAAACGATTCGCCGAGCTCAGCCTTCCCCCACCGCGCAGCTTGTATAGCACGGCGTCGCGGAATCGCAATCTGGCGCGCGTACGGCGTCTGGGCCTCTGGGGCGGCCGTGGGAATCGCATCGGCGTCGGCGCATGCAGCTCGGGGGTCACCTGGGCCTGGAACCGAGCGCGCGCGGCAGACACGACGCGACTCCGCGGCGCAGAGAGGCACGTCTGCGAACGTGACACTGGCAGGTCTGGTTACGAGAGCTAGCGTTTGTGGCTCAGCTCGGAAGTGCTCCGCGTACGGCACGGGCAGACCCGGCAGAACAATTCTGTGGGGGACACTGTTTCTCACGCTGGGCTAGATTCTTTGCAAAATGGGTCCTTGAGTTGCGTCTAACGAGTGCTCGTGCTCAGACCACCTTGCTCGGCAATAAAAACCTAGCGGTTAACCGTATAGTTCAAATGCAAATTTAAAAAATTTAGCAAAAGTGTTACAAATTTTTAAATTCTTTTTTGTGAGGTCCTGAGGCAATTCTAACGATGCTATAAAATTTTCAAAAGATTATCAGATCTATGTATTTTTTAAAAATTCTAACAGTAATACTGTCACAATATATGCTCTTCAGTTTTTTATTTTCTAGGGGCACAAAATGAAGTCTAATATTTCTTAGACTTTTTTTGATGTTATAACGTAATTACAATGATGTTGTAAAATTTTCAGATGATGATCAGATATGTATATTTTTTAAAAATTCTGAAAGTGCTATTATCATTGTGTATGCTCTTCTGTTTTTGATTTTATATGGGCATTAAATGAAGTCTAATATTTATGAACATTTTAGTACATGTTCCTTTGGCACTATTTATGGTTAAATTAAAATTCAGAATATAATAAATATTTTAAATATTTATAAAAATCTGACAGTGTCTTTGTTCCTTTTCATTAATTGTTGTTTTGGATTTTTTTAGAAGCAATAAATAATTTCAAAAATTATTTAAATTTCTCTGAGGTGTTTGATAGATTAATTGGGATTTTTTTTTGTAATTTTTCATATTTTTTTTTGTAATTTTTCCTTCTGTCATGGGTTTTCGACGAAAACCGATCGGTTTTTGACCTTTTCGATTGGTTTTCGTTTTTTGAATCGGTTTGACCAGTCGGTTTGAATTTCACAAACCGTTCGGTTTTTACCCAAATTCGATCGAAATTCACGAAAAACTGATACCGATCACTATTTAGTTTTCGAGAGGTAAACAAAAAAGTGAACCCAGATTGTGCTCATGTCCATACAAGAACCAAGTCTTGAACTCGCAGCCGAAGAAGACTAAAAAAAAAACTCACAGCCGTAAAAACCTATCTCTGCCTGGTCACCGGCGCCATGCTGGCATAATGAAACGGAATCATATGCATTGTAAGCCACACAAAACCTAGAGAATGTAGGGGACATATATGCGGACGGCGGACACATGCATGAATGAACGCTACTACCAGAGTACCAGACTACCAGTAGTCCAGTACTACTTCACTAGGTTCGAAGCATTAGGCGCTTGAATATATAGGTAGGTTCCCTGATGGCCTGATGTATGTATCAACTTAATCTTCCTTTCCAAGTCAAATTTCTTTTTTTGATTTTTGCGTGTGGGTAGGTCGAGCTATACATTGTAACAGGATTCCCGTGCCGACATCGATTCTAGTTAACAAAGCAATCTTGCTTAGTCAGCTGGCCTTGGTCTGTTAATACTGCTCTATTAAAATGAAGTGAACTAGCTTAGCTTGTCTATTGCATGACTTCATGAGATGGTTTAGATTCGTTAGCTTCCCTGCCACGACAGTTTTCTCCACCTATAGCATGTCTTATGCATTGTAACTTACTAGACCAAGGCATACCCACAGCTTGGGTGGGAAAAAAAGCTCGAGACTCGTGAGCTAGTTCAGCGTGAAGCAGGCTAGAGCTGGCTTAGCTCGAACTTATGGTGTATACATACTGAATAGAGCCTCGTCCCAAGTTGTTACCTTAATTAATGAGTCGAGCCCGAGCCACTCATGAGCTCGTTAGGTCTAGCCGACCAACCCAGTGGAGCATTGAGGCCTCAGGCCCACACCTAGCCCAACCCATCATCTCTTAACCCTAGAGATAGTTTGAAAGAGTCAAGGAGGCATTTCTTGAGGGGGAGCCGACACCGCCATAGTCTAGGGAGCTACCACATCGCCATCCATCGTCTCGTCCACCGTCTGCCTATAGGCCCATCCGCCTCCTATCGGGCCTTCCCCCGTTTACCGCCAACTCCGCCGTCCGCTTCGGGGTTTCGTCGGCATCCATTGCACGGTCGGTGTCCAGGCTACCATTTCTCGCTATTCGCCTCGGTCTCACCTTGCAATCCACTATATGGAGGGCCAACAGAGCATGGAGTCTCATGCGTACCGAGGGAAGAAGCTCGTTGTTGACGTCGGGGCAGCCACCTCTGCCTCGGCACTAGCAGGCGATCATGTAACCAGGCAACACCTCCTGAGCTCTCAACCGCCTCCTGACCTCGGCCAACAGAGGATGTGACGAATACTAATAACAGGGGTACCCCAACGGCCCGAAACGACGAGCGGCGCCTCAAGCATATCTCCACCCAACAGTCGCGCCGCCCGCCATCGACCGAAGTCGCTGCGAGACCACACAAGACATCCGCTCCCGACCGGCCAGGGAAGCGAATCCGACCGGACAATAGCCCCGACCCCTTGGCGGAGCGGATCTCCGACTCGGCCGGACGGCGCTCCCCGACCCCTTGGCGGGCGGGATCTCCGACCGGCCAACCAAGGTGATTGACGCCAAGGGCAGCGTGTTAGGCCCTCATCACCTACCGCCACGCACCTCACGAACGAGGTCAATCGGAGTGACTATACAAGGCGGTGGCTCCTTCCCAAGAAGGTCCGGTGATCGGCCAAGACAAAGCTTCCAAATCCATCAACCCCATCGCGACAAGATCTAACGCACGCCCTCCCGAGGCGGCGCCAACGTCACGCACCCCAACGTCAGCATTCGTAAGGATCACAGTGGGCAAGTACGCTATTTCCCGGGGAATACCTAACATCCACGACCACCAAGGCTACCGACCCGGCATGGGCAAGACGGGTGGCGACTACCCACGTGACGAAGGACCGAGCTTCTAACATAGGTCACCTCGCTCTTCCCCGACTCGATGTAACTCGCCTTCCTTCGTATAAAAGGAGGCAGGGCTAAACGATTCAAAGAGAGGAACACATAAGAACACGAGGAGACTAAGTCATTTAGGGGCCTCGTCTGTAAAACATAGTGCAAAAGCAATACAACACGCCATCTGAACTGGAGTAGGGACTTTCAGCCCGAACCAGTATACATCTTGGACTCACGAGTCTAACCATTCGAGGAGGGAACGCGACCCCTTAGACTTACAAATTTACTTGCCGCGCTCAAACGAAAACGCCGGTTGGCTGCGCGCAGTAGGGGCCTCGCGTCTTCGCTCACCATCTCCGGATTCCGTTTATCTCCCGATGGCATCCACCCATGCGACGGCATGATCGGCTGGGAACCGGATCCGCTTCGCCTCGACTTCGCCACCCCCCGACGGAGGGCTCACGCTGTCCCGCGCCTCGGAGGACAGCGCCACGAGCTTGGGCGCCCTCTCCGGCGACTTTGCTAAGCTCCGGCTTGGCGCCTGCAGCCCCGGCCGAACCCGAGGAGTGCTCGCCACGGCCGGGCGAAAACTCCGTAGGCTCGGCAGTGACCATGTCACCCCGTGAGGCTCGCGACTTGTGGCGATGGTCGCTACTGCCGCCTCCATCCACGAGCTGCTGGAAGACTCTTCCACCATGACTCCACTCCGACACGGAGTACCACCAAAGCGGCACTCTCGAGTGCAACATGGCGGCACGGCCGATTGGATGCGGGCCCTCGCGGCTGCGGGACCTCCTATCCGCGCACTCAGCGCAGGAGGAGGAGTACCAGCCACGAGCGCATCGAACGCTGCCAGCCCGCGCTGGCCGAGCTCCAACAACAAAGAAAGAGTTGGAGGAACGAAGAGTCGAAGCTCAACCACCTCGTGCCAACCGGGAGCAGGAGGAGCTCGGGACCCGCATGTGCTCGGCGGCGCGACGCAGCGTCGCAAGGCCAGCACACCCCAAAGAAAGGGAAGAGTCCGACGGTCCTCGCTTCTTCCCCACGCCACCAAAAGCGTGGCGCGGCCGCAATGCTTTGCCGAGGCCTCCGAGCCGATCGACCCGGAGGCCAAGGCCACTTACCAAACCTCCGGGCCGGTAGAGCACGCGCCCGCAAAGACATGCACGCCCGGCTCCCATCGCTCGAGCCACCTCGCCACCGGGCCCGTCTGCACCGACGGAGCCGGTTGGTCCGGCTGACGTCACGCCGCCGCACCGCGAGCCACACCAGCCTCGCGCCTTGCCGGCGCTAACGCCTCGGTGATGCCTACGACATTCGCGCTACCCTTGAGGCGCAAAGAAAGATGGCGAGGAAGCCGCCCACTCACAAATTGCGGGCGGCGGGCACCACCACGCAGCCGAGCCCCGACGGTCTGGATCGCGAGCGCTCGCCAGGGGGATCCGCCAGCGGACTTCTGCCAGATTCGGGCGCTACCAACATTGCTAAATACACCGGGGCCACAAACCTGTGTGTCGGCTCAAGATTACCGGCTCGCATGTCGCGGGAGGAGCAACGGATGACCTCTTCATCATCCAAGACCTTCCCATCTACCTCGCGGACTCGGCCGAGCTTGGCTCGAGTACTTGCCCGCCAAAACCATCGAACTGGACCAACTTGAAGGCCCTCTTCGTTTAAGCAACTTCCGTGGCACTTACAAGCGCCTGAAACTCTGGGACTGAAGGGTCGCAAGCAGCAATGGGAACGCCCGACTACATCCGCGGTTTTCCGTCGGTGCAACGAGCTCCCGACATCTCCGACGCCGATGTCGTGGGAGCATTCATCTACGGCACCTTCTGCAAGGCCTTGGTACACAAACTAGGTTGCCTCAAGCCCGTAACTACCAAGGAGCTCTCGATATCGCCATCAACCACGCCTCGGCGAGGAGGTCAGGGCCATCTTCAAGGAGGAAAGGCCCAACTAGAACCCGGCGTCCACATCGGGTCCTCTTACGACCGCTCCGACAAACGGGCGGCACGGAAGCAGATCCGCGAGACCTGTGGTCGCCACCGCCGACCGCCGCCATGCCAGAGGCGACCGACCGTCGCGCCGACCACTTCGAGAAGTTGATGGACGGCCGCGCCCAAACCACGGGTTCCCGTCTGCACACAATCACACGGATCGCGAGGTCTCGAGGCGTTACTCTCCGGCGCCCCGCAACGCCGCGTGGCAAGGGAAGAAGCTCGCTGCGGCCCGGCCGCGAGAAAAGGCGACGACGAGTTCCACGAACCCGACGGCCGCCTCATGATCTTTGAGGACCGGCCGCTATGCCGAGCAAGCGCCGGCTCGCTCGCTATCGCGAGGTCCATACCGTCGCGCCACGCGCCCCCAATACCTCGGTGGTCGAGTTCCCGATCACCTTTGATCGGACCGATCACCCCGACCACGCCCACACCGGGAGATACCCCGGTGGTCACCCGTCGTGGGAAGAAGCGCCTTTCAAAGGTGCTTATGGACGAGAGGCGGCCTCAACATCCTCTACGCCGAGGCGCCGACGCTATGGGGTCCCGCTCAACCCTCCGACCCAAAGAAGGCGCCTTCCATGGCGTCATTCCCGCCACAGCCCATCCACTCGGCATCGACCGCCTGCTACCTTTGGGAACCGAAACTTCCGCGACCAAACCCTCGCTTTTGAGGTCGTGGATTTCCTTCTTACCATGCCATCCTCGAAGGCCGTGTTACGCCAAGTTCATGGCGGTCCCGGCACCACGCCTACCTCAAGTCGAAGATGCCAGGCCACGGGAGTCATCACCGCGGCATCATCTTTCCAGCCTTGCCTACAATCGCGAAGCGCAGTAGCTTGTGAGCTTGCCTCGGCGATCATCGCTCGCCGAGCTCGACAACCTCGTGAGGAAGCTCCAATCCGCCGAGTCCAAAGAAGTCGGGGCGGATCCTTCAAGTCCGCCGAGGACACGGGAGGTCGCGGTCGATCCTCGTGATCCGACCAAGACCGTGCGGATCGGAGCCACGCCCCACCAAATAGGAAAGCGCGCCGCCGACTCCTCGCACCAACAAAGACGCTTCGCATGGAGGTCCTCCGACATGCCGGAATCCTGGCGAAGTCGCCGAGCACTCCTTGAGCATCCGACTGTGCTCAAAGCCGGCCGCCCAACGCCCGCGCCGCTCGACGAGGAGAAGCGCAGGATCATAGGAGGAGATCGCCAAACTTACGGCCGCAGGTTCGTGAAAGAGGTGCGCCACCCCGAGTGGCTAGCCAACCCTCATATTTGTAAAAAGAAAAATGGGCAATGGAGGATGTGCGCTGACTATACGAAGTCTCAACAAAGCATGTCCTAAGGATCCGCTCCTTTGCCCCAAGATCGACTAAGTCATCGACTCCACCGCAGGTGTGAGTCCTCTCTTCTCGATGCCTACTCTGCTACCACCAGATTGCGCTTAAGGAGTCCGACCACCGCGACTTCCTTCATCACCCCGCTCGCCTATTCTCTTTATGCTACAATGCCGTTCGCCTAAAGAACGCGGGCGCTACATACCAAATGGATGTATGCAAACGTGTTTCAATAACTGTGATCGGCCGTAACGCTGAGGTACGTCGACGATATTGTCGAAGACCAAGAAGGCCGACGACCTTATCCCCGACCGAAGAGACTCTTTGCGGCTTCGACGGTTCCGCATAAAGCTCAATCTCGAGAAATGCGCCTTCGGGTCCCCAAAGGAAGCTCCTTGGCTTCATTGTTCCGAGCGAGGCATCGAGGCCAACCAGAGAAGATATCGGCAATTGCAAGGATGGGCCCAATCAAGAACCTCAAGGGGGTCCAGAGGTCGACCGGATGCTCTAGCAGCTTTGAGCCATTTCGTGTCTCGCCGGGCGAAAGTGGAATGCCACTCTACTGTGCTCCTCAAGAGATCC